>CM035838.1:212741882-213341882 GCA_020510985.1 Pholidichthys leucotaenia
TCGACTTCTTCGCCTACCTTCCTATTTCACCACCCTGACAGGGTTTTCCCTCAGATGCTAAGTCCCGACCATCGACTTCTTCATCTACCTTCCTTTTTTGCCACCCTGAAAAGGTTTTCCCTCAGACGCTAAGTCCCGACCATCGACTTCTTCGCCTACCTTCCTATTTCGCCACCCTGACAGGGTTTTCCCTCAGATGCTAAGTCCCGACCATCGACTTCTTCGTCTACCTTCCTATTTCGCCACCCTGAAAAGGTTTTCCCTCAGACGCTAAGTCCCGACCATCGACTTCTTCGCCTACCTTCCTATTTCGCCACCCTGACAGGGTTTTCCCTCAGATGCTAAGTCCCGACCATCGACTTCTTCGTCTACCTTCCTTTTTCGCCACCATGACAAGGTTTTCACTCAGACGCTAAGTCCCGACCATCGACTTCTTCGTCTACATTCCTATTTCGCCCCCCTGACAAGGTTTTCCCTCAGACGCTAAGTCCCGACCATCGACTTCTTCGTCTATCTTCCTATTTAGCCACCATGACAGGGTTTTCCCTCAGACGCTAAGTCCCGACTATCGACTTCTTCGTCTACCTTCCTATTTCGCCACCCTGACAAGGTTTTTCCTCAGACGCTAAGTCCCGACCATCGACTTCTTCGTCTACCTTCCTATTTTGCCACCCTGACATGGTTTTCCCTCAGACGCTAAGTCCCGACCATCGACTTCTTCGTCTACCTTCCTATTTCGCCACCATGACAGGGTTTTCCCTCAGGCGCTAAGTCCCGACCATCGACTTCTTCGTCTACCTTCCTATTTTGACACCATGACAAGGTTTTCCCTCAGACGCTAAGTCCTGACCATGCATTTTTTAATCAGTTTCAAATTTTTCTCAACCATCTCAAAGTTCACAACCTAGCAAGGTTTCCCGACCATCGACTTCTTTGTCTACCTTCCTATTTTGCCACCATTACAGGGTTTTCCCTCAGACTCTAAGTCCCGAACATCGACTTCTTCGTTTACCTTCCTATTTCGCCACAATGACTGGGTTTTCCCTCAGACGCTAAGTCCCGACCATCGACTTCTTCATCTACCTTCCTATTTCGCCACCATGTCAGGGTTTTCCCTAAGGCGCTAAGTCCCGACAATCGACTTCTTCGTCTACCCTCCTATTTCCCCACCATGACAAGGTTTTCCTTCAGACGCTAAGTCGCGACCATCGACTTCTTCGTCTATCTTCCTATTTAGCCACCATGACAGGGTTTTCCCTCAGACGCTAAGTCCTGACTATCGACTTCTTCGTCTACCTTCCTATTTCGCCACCCTGACAAGGTTTTTCCTCAGACGCTAAGTCCCGACCATCGACTTCTTCGTCTACCTTCCTAATTCGCCACCCTGACATGGTTTTCCCTCAGACGCTAAGTCCCGACCATCGACTTCTTCGTCTACCTTCCTATTTCGCCACCATGACAGGGTTTTCCCTCAGGCGCTAAGTCCCGACCATCGACTTCTTCGTCTACCTTCCTATTTCGCCACCCTGACAGGGTTTTCCATCAGACGCTAAGTCCCGACCATCGACTTCTTCGTCTACCTTCCTATTTTGCCACCCTGACAGGGTTTTCCCTCAGACGCTAAGTCCCGACCATCAACTTCTTCGTCTACCTTCCTATTTCGCCACCATGACAGGGTTTCCCTCAGACGCTAAGTCCCGACCATCGACTTCTTCGTCTACCTTCCTATTTTAACACCATGACAAGGTTTTCCCTCAGACGCTAAGTCCCGACCATGCATTTTTTAATCAGTTTCAATTTTTTCTCAACCGTATCAAAGTTCACAACCTAGCAAGGTTTCCCGACCATCGACTTCTTCGTCTACCTTCCTATTTCGCCACCCTGACAGGGTTTTCCCTCAGACGCTAAGTCCCGACGATCGACTTCTTCGTCTACCTTCCTATTTCGCCACCATGACAGGATTTTCCCTCAGACTCTAAGTCCCGACCATGGACTTCTTCGTCTACCTTACTATTTCGCCACCATGACAAGGTTTTCGTTCAGACGCTAAGTCCCGACCATGCATTTTTTAATCAGTTCTTCCTATTTCTCAACCTTCTCAAAGTTCCCAACCTAGCAAGGTTCCCGACCATCGACTTCTTTGTCTACCTTCCTATTTCGCCACCCTGACAGGGTTTTCCCTCAGACGCTAAGTCCCGACGATCGACTTCTTCGTCTACCTTCCTATTTAGAAACCATGACAAGGGTTTTCCTCAGGCGCTAAGTCCCGACCATCGACTTCTTCGTCTACCTTCCTATTTTGACACCATGACAAGGTTTTCCCTCAGACGCTAGGTCCTGACCATGCATTTTTTAATCAGTTTCAAATTTTTCTCAACAATCTCAAAGTTCACAACCTAGCAAGGTTTCCCGACCATCGACTTCTTTGTCTACCTTCCTATTTTGCCACCATTACAGGGTTTTCCCTCAGACTCTAAGTCCCGAACATCGACTTCTTCGTTTACCTTCCTATTTCGCCACAATGACTGGGTTTTCCCTCAGACGCTAAGTCCCGACCATCGACTTCTTCATCTACCTTCCTATTTCGCCACCATGTCAGGGTTTTCCCTAAGGCGCTAAGTCCCGACAGTCGACTTCTTCGTCTACCCTCCTATTTCCCCACCATGACAAGGTTTTCCTTCAAACGCTAAGTCGCGACCATCGACTTCTTCGTCTATCTTCCTATTTAGCCACCATGACAGGGTTTTCCCTCATACGCAAAGTCCCGACAATCGACTTCTTCGTCTACCTTCCTATTTCGCCACCATGACAGGGTTTTCCCTCAGACGCTAAGTCCCGACTATCGACTTCTTCATCTACCTTCCTTTTTCGCCACCATGACAAGGTTTTCCCTCAGACGCTAAGTCCCAAACATGCATTTATTAATCAGTTTCAATTTTTCTCAACCTGTCTCAAATTTCCCAACCTAGCAAGTTTTCCCGACTATCGACTTCTTCACCTACCATCCTATTTCGCCACAATGACAAGGTTTTCCTTAAGACACTAAGTCCTGACCATCGACTTCTTCGTCTACCTTCCTATTTCTCCTCCATGACAAGGTTTTCCCTCAGACGCTAAGTCCCGACCATCGACTTCTTCGTCTACCTTCCTATTTCGCCACCATGACAAGGTTTTCCCTCTGACGCTAAGTCCCGACCATCGACTTCTTCGTCTACCTTCCTATTTTGACACCATGACAAGTTTTTCCCTCAGACGCTAAGTCCCGACCATGCATTTTTTAATCAGTTTCAATTTTTTCTCAACCGTATCAAAGTTCACAACCTAGCAAGGTTTCCCGACCATCGACTTCTTCGTCTACCTTCCTATTTCGCCACCCTGACAGGGTTTTCCCTCAGACGCTAAGTCCCGTCGATCGACTTCTTCGTCTACCTTCCTATTTCGCCACCATGACAGGATTTTCCCTCAGACTCTAAGTCCCGACCATGGACTTCTTCGTCTACCTTACTATTTCGCCACCATGACAAGGTTTTCGTTCAGACGCTAAGTCCCGACCATGCATTTTTTAATCAGTTTTCAATTTTTCTCAACCTTCTCAAAGTTCCCAACCTAGCAAGGTTTCCCGACCATCGACTTCTTTGTCTACCTTCCTATTTCGCCACCCTGACAGGGTTTTCCCTCAGACGCTAAGTCCCGACGATCGACTTCTTCGTCTACCTTCCTATTTAGAAACCATGACAGGGTTTTCCCTCAGACGCTAAGTCCCGACCATCGACTTCTTCGCCTACCTTCCTATTTCACCACCCTGACAGGGTTTTCCCTCAGATGCTAAGTCCCGACCATCGACTTCTTCATCTACCTTCCTTTTTTGCCACCCTGAAAAGGTTTTCCCTGAGACGCTAAGTCCCGACCATCGACTTCTTCGCCTACCTTCCTATTTCGCCACCCTGACAGGGTTTCCCCTCAGATGCTAAGTCCCGACCATCGACTTCTTCGTCTACCTTCCTATTTCGCCACCCTGAAAAGGGTTTCCCTCAGACGCTAAGTCCCGACCATCGACTTCTTCGCCTTCCTTCCTATTTCGCCACCCTGACAGGGTTTTCCCTCAGATGCTATGTCCCGACCATCGACTTCTTCGTCTACCTTCCTTTTTCGCCACCATGACAAGGTTTTCACTCAGACGCTTAGTCCCGACCATCGACTTCTTCGTCTACATTCCTATTTCGCCCCCCTGACAAGGTTTTCCCTCAGACGCTAAGTCCCGACCATCGACTTCTTCGTCTATCTTCCTATTTCGCCACCATGACAGGGTTTTCCCTCAGACGCTAAGTCCCGACTATCGACTTCTTCGTCTACCTTCCTATTTCGCCACCCTGACAAGGTTTTTCCTCAGACGCTAAGTCCCGACCATCGACTTCTTCGTCTACCTTCCTATTTTGCCACCCTGACATGGTTTTCCCTCAGACGCTAAGTCCCGACCATCGACTTCTTCGTCTACCTTCCTATTTCGCCACCATGACAGGGTTTTCCCTTTAGGCGCTAAGTCCCGACCATCGACTTCTTCGTCTACCTTCCTATTTTGACACCATGACAAGGTTTTCCCTCAGACGCTAAGTCCTGACCATGCATTTTTTAATCAGTTTCAAATTTTTCTCAACCATCTCAATGTTCACAACCTAGCAAGGTTTCCCGACCATCGACTTCTTTGTCTACCTTCCTATTTTGCCACCATTACAGGGTTTTCCCTCAGACTCTAAGTCCCGAACATCGACTTCTTCGTTTACCTTCCTATTTCGCCACAATGACTGGGTTTTCCCTCAGACGCTAAGTCCCGACCATCGACTTCTTCATCTACCTTCCTATTTCGCCACCATGTCAGGGTTTTCCCTAAGGCGCTAAGTCCCGACAATCGACTTCTTCGTCTACCCTCCTATTTCCCCACCATGACAAGGTTTTCCTTCAGACGCTAAGTCGCGACCATCGACTTCTTCGTCTATCTTCCTATTTAGCCACCATGACAGGGTTTTCCCTCAGACGCTAAGTCCTGACTATCGACTTCTTCGTCTACCTTCCTATTTCGCCACCCTGACAAGGTTTTTCCTCAGACGCTAAGTCCCGACCATCGACTTCTTCGTCTACCTTCCTAATTCGCCACCCTGACATGGTTTTCCCTCAGACGCTAAGTCCCGACCATCGACTTCTTCGTCTACCTTCCTATTTCGCCACCATGACAGGGTTTTCCCTCAGGCGCTAAGTCCCGACCATCGACTTCTTCGTCTACCTTCCTATTTCGCCACCCTGACAGGGTTTTCCATCAGACGCTAAGTCCCGACCATCGACTTCTTCGTCTACCTTCCTATTTTGCCACCCTGACAGGGTTTTCCCTCAGACGCTAAGTCCCGACCATCAACTTCTTCGTCTACCTTCCTATTTCGCCACCATGACAGGGTTTCCCTCAGACGCTAAGTCCCGACCATCGACTTCTTCGTCTACCTTCCTATTTTAACACCATGACAAGGTTTTCCCTCAGACGCTAAGTCCCGACCATGCATTTTTTAATCAGTTTCAATTTTTTCTCAACCGTATCAAAGTTCACAACCTAGCAAGGTTTCCCGACCATCGACTTCTTCGTCTACCTTCCTATTTCGCCACCCTGACAGGGTTTTCCCTCAGACGCTAAGTCCCGACGATCGACTTCTTCGTCTACCTTCCTATTTCGCCACCATGACAGGATTTTCCCTCAGACTCTAAGTCCCGACCATGGACTTCATCGTCTACCTTACTATTTCGCCACCATGACAAGGTTTTCGTTCAGACGCTAAGTCCCGACCATGCATTTTTTAATCAGTTTTCAATTTTTCTCAACCTTCTCAAAGTTCCCAACCTAGCAAGGTTTCCCGACCATCGACTTCTTTGTCTACCTTCCTATTTCGCCACCCTGACAGGGTTTTCCCTCAGACGCTAAGTCCCGACGATCGACTTCTTCGTCTACCTTCCTATTTAGAAACCATGACAGGGTTTTCCTCAGACGCTAAGTCCCGACCATCGACTTCTTCATCTACATTCCTATTTCGCCCCCATGACAAGGTTTTCCCTCAGACGCTAAGTCCCGACCATGCATTTTTTATTCAGTTTCAAATTTTTCCCCACCGTCTCAAAGTTCACAACCTAACAAGGTTTCCCGACCATCGACTTCTTCATTTTCCTTCCTATTTCGCCACCCAGACAAGGTTTTCCCTTAGACGCTATGTCCCGACCATCGACTTCTTCGTCTACCTTCCTATTTCGCCACCCTGACAGGGTTTTCCCACAGACGCTAAGTCCCGACCATCGACTTCTTCGTCTACCTTCCTATTTCGCCACCATGACAAGGTTTTCCCTCAGACGCTAATTCCCGACCATGCATTTTTTAATCACTTTCTAATTTTTCTCAACGGTCTCAAAGTTCCCAACCTAGCAAGGTTTCCCGACCATCGACTTCTTCGCCTACCTTCCTATTTTGTCACAATGACAGTTTTTTTTCCCTCAGATGCTAAGTCCCGACCATCGACTTCTTCGTCTACCTTCCTTTTTCGCCACCATGACAAGGTTTTAACTCAGACGCTAAGTCCCGACCATCGACTTCTTCGTCTACCTTCCTATTTCGCCACCATGACACGGTTTTCCCTCAGACGCTAAATCCCGACCATGCATTTTTTAATCAGTTTCCAATTTTTTTCAACCGTCTCAAAGTTCTCAACCTAGCAAGGTTTCCCGACCATCGACTTCTTTGTCTACCTTCCGATTTCGCCACAATGACAGGGTTTTCCCTCAGACGCTAAGTCCCGACCATCGATTTCTTCGTCTACCTTCCTATTTCGCCTCCATGACAGGGTTTTCCATCAGACGCTAAGTCCCGACCATCGACTTCTTCATCTACCTTCCTATTTTGCCACCATGACAGGTTTTTCCCTAAGACGATAAGTCCCGACATTCGACTTCTTCGTCTACCTTCCTATTTCCCCACCATTACAAGGTATTCCCTCAGACGCTAAATCCCGACTATGCATTTTTTAATCAGTTTCAAATTTTTCTCAACCATCTCAAAGTTCACAACCTAGCAAGGTTTCCCGACCATCGACTTCTTCGTCTATCTTCCTATTTCGCCACCCTGACAGGGTTTTCCCACAGACGCTAAGTCCTGACCATCGACTTCTTCGTCTACCTTCCTATTTCGCCACCCTGACAGGGTTTTCCCACAGACGCTAAGTCCCGACCATCGACTTCTTCGTCTACCTTCCTATTTCGCCACCATGACAAGGTTTTCCCTCAGACGCTAATTCCCGACCATGCATTTTTTAATCAGTTTCTAATTTTTCTCAACGGTCTCAAAGTTCCCAACCTAGCAAGGTTTCCCGACCATCGACTTCATCGCCTACCTTCCTATTTTGCCACAATGACAGTTTTTTTTCCCTCAGATGCTAAGTCCCGACCATCGACTTCTTCGTCTACCTTCCTTTTTCGCCACCATGAAAAGGTTTTAACTCAGACGCTAAGTCCCGACCTTCGACTTCTTTGTCTACCTTCCTATTTCACCACCATGACAGGGTTTTCCCTCAGACGCTAAGTCCCGACCATGCATTTTTTAATCAGTTTCCAATTTTTTTCAACCGTCTCAAAGTTCTCAACCTAGCAAGGTTTCCCGACCATCGACTTCTTCATCTACCTTCCTATTTCGCCACCCTGACAAGGAATTCCCTCAGACGCTAAGTCCCGACCATCGACTTCTTCGTCTACCTTCCTTTTTCGCCACCATGACAAGGTTTTAACTCAGACGCTAAGTCCCGACCATCGACTTCTTCGTCTACCTTCCTATTTCGCCACCATGACACGGTTTTCCCTCAGACGCTAAGTCCCGACCATGCATTTTTTAATCAGTTTCCAATTTTTTTCAACCGTCTCAAAGTTCTCAACCTAGCAAGGTTTCCCGACCATCGATTTCTTCGTCTACCTTCCTATTTCGCCTCCATGACAGGGCTTTCCATCAGACGCTAAGTCCCGACCATCGACTTCTTCATCTACCTTCCTATTTTACCACCATGACAGGTTTTTCCCTAAGACGATAAGTCCCGACATTCGACTTTTTCGTCTACCTTCCTATTTCCCCACCATTACAAGGTATTCCCTCAGACGCTAAGTCCCGACTATGAATTTTTTAATCAGTTTCAAATTTTTCTCAACCATCTCAAAGTTCACAACCTAGCATGGTTTCCCGACCATCGACTTCTTCGTCTATCTTCCTATTTCGCCACCCTGACAGGGTTTTCCCACAGACGCTAAGTCCTGACCATCGACTTCTTCGTCTACCTTCCTATTTCGCCACCCTGACAGGGTTTTCCCACAGACGCTAAGTCCCGACCATCGACTTCTTCGTCTACCTTCCTATTTCGCCACCATGACAAGGTTTTCCCTCAGACGCTAATTCCCGACCATGCATTTTTTAATCAGTTTCTAATTTTTCTCAACGGTCTCAAAGTTCCCAACCTAGCAAGGTTTCCCGACCATCGACTTCATCGCCTACCTTCCTATTTTGCCACAATGACAGTTTTTTTCCCTCAGATGCTAAGTCCCGACCATCGACTTCTTCGTCTACCTTCCTTTTTCGCCACCATGACAAGGTTTTAACTCAGACGCTAAGTCCCGACCATCGACTTCTTCGTCTACCTTCCTATTTCACCACCATGACAGGGTTTTCCCTCAGACACTAAGTCCCGACCATCGACTTCTTCGTCTACCTTCCTATTTCGCCACCATGACACGGTTTTCCCTCAGACGCTAAGTCCCGACCATGAATTTTTTAATCAGTTTCCAATTTTTTTCAACCGTCTCAAAGTTCTCAACCTAGCAAGGTTTCCCGACCATCGACTTCTTCACCTACCTTCCTATTTCGCCACCCTGACAAGGTATTCCCTCAGACGCTAAGTCCCGACCATCGACTTCTTCGTCTACCTTCCTATTTTGCCACCCTGACAGGGTTTTCCCTCAGACGCTAAGTCCCGACCATCAACTTCTTCGTCTACCTTCCTATTTCGCCACCATGACAGGGTTTCCCTCAGACGCTAAGTCCCGACCATCGACTTCTTCGTCTACCTTCCTATTTTAACTCCATGACAAGGTTTTCGCTCAGACGCTAAGTCCCGACCATGCATTTTTCAATCAGTTTCAATTTTTTCTCAACCGTATCAAAGTTCACAACCTAGCAAGGTTTCCCAACCATCGACTTCTTCGTCTACCTTCCTATTTCGCCACCCTGACAGGGTTTTCCCTCAGACGCTAAGTCCCGACGATCGACTTCTTCGTCTACCTTCCTATTTCGCCACCATGACAGGATTTTCCCTCAGACTCTAAGTCCCGACCATGGACTTCTTCGTCTACCTTACTATATCGCCACCATGACAAGGTTTTCGCTCAGACGCTAAGTCCCGACCATGCATTTTTTAATCAGTTTTCAATTTTTCTCAACCTTCTCAAAGTTCCCAACCTAGCAAGGTTTCCCGACCATCGACTTCTTTGTCTACCTTCCGATTTCGCCACAATGACAGGGTTTTCCCTCACACGCTAAGTCCCGACCATCGATTTCTTCGTCTACCTTCCTATTTCGCCTCCATGACAGGGTTTTCCATCAGACGCTAAGTCCCGACCATCGACTTCTTCATCTACCTTCCTATTTTGCCACCATGACAGGTTTTTCCCTAAGACGATAAGTCCCGACATTCGACTTCTTCGTCTACCTTCCTATTTCCCCACCATTACAAGGTATTCCCTCAGACGCTAAGTCCCGACTATGCATTTTTTAATCAGTTTCAAATTTTTCTCAACCATCTCAAAGTTCACAACCTAGCAAGGTTTCCCGACCATCGACTTCTTCGTCTATCTTCCTATTTCGCCACCCTGACAGGGTTTTCCCACAGACGCTAAGTCCTGACCATCGACTTCTTCGTCTACCTTCCTATTTCGCCACCCTGACAGGGTTTTCCCACAGACGCTAAGTCCCGACCATCGACTTCTTCGTCTACCTTCCTGTTTCGCCACCATGACAAGGTTTTCCCTCAGACGCTAATTCCCGACCATGCATTTTTTAATCAGTTTCTAATTTTTCTCAACGGTCTCAAAGTTCCCAACCTAGCAAGTTTTCCCGACCATCAACTTCTTCGCCTACCTTCCTATTTTGCCACAATGACAGTTTTTTTTTCCCTCAGATGCTAAGTCCCGACCATCGACTTCTTCGTCTACCTTCCTTTTTCGCCACCATGAAAAGGTTTTAACTCAGACGCTAAGTCCCGACCTTCGACTTCTTCGTCTACCTTCCTATTTCACCACCATGACAGGGTTTTCCCTCAGACACTAAGTCCCGACCATCGACTTCTTCGTCTACCTTCCTATTTCGCCACCATGACACGGTTTTCCCTCAGACGCTAAGTCCCGACCATGCATTTTTTAATCAGTTTCCAATTTTTTTCAACCGTCTCAAAGTTCTCAACCTAGCAAGGTTTCCCGACCATCGACTTCTTCACCTACCTTCCTATTTCGCCACCCTGACAAGGTTTTCCCTCAGACGCTAAGTCCCGACCATCGACTTTTTGGATATTTGCGGGCAGTGATAGGTTCTTCACTTTAAACATTATTACTGCAGTTTTAAAGTCAACCAAATCTTTCAACTTGAGAGCTTTTAGTTTAAGAAAAAGTGGGTTTGTTGGTTCCCTGTAAGCAGCCTTGTTTATTATTCTAATAGCTCTCTTCTGAATCATAAAGACTGGATATATGTTTGTTATATATGTATTTCCCAATGCTTCAGTACAATATGTCATGTTTGGGAGCATTAATGAATGATACAAAGTATATAGTGTGGTTTGATTCAGCAAATATTTCACTCTGTGTAGTATTGCAAATGATTTAGATATTTTACCTTTAATATAATTAATATGTGACTTCAAACACAGTTTATTATCAATTATTACTCCAAGTGTGGCACATATGTTTGGTTCATATTTCCCACAAGAGTGTGGCACATATGTCTGGTTCATATCTCCCACAAATGTATGGCTTATGTGGATTGGGGCTTCACGTCTGGAGGAACAAGAGTCTGGATCGACGGGGGCTGACAGGAGATGGCGAGGAGGTGTGAAGTCGGGCCCTTGTCTCAGTGAGGAGGCCCTGGGGGGGTTCCCGGAACACCAGAGAATACGAGACAATGGTGAATCTTCAGAGACTTGCATTGTTATTGAATGTTTGCAGAAGCAACATGTGACTTGAGTTCTTAATCCCCCGGAGGTATAAGAGTGTGATGTAACATTATTCTGCCTCCTCTTGCTTTTGAGAATGTTGGATGATTGTGTTCTGCAATAAAGCCGAACCTGAGGAATAAACTCATGTCTCGTCATTGAACACATCTTCTACACAAGAAATTTAATTTTGGATACCCTTTCAATCTCCACACCATTTACACTGATTTTAGATACTAAGTTGTTGTGATGGTTGTTAATACTATAAATTTTGTCTTACTTAAATTGAACGTTAATTTGTTTGAATCAAACCACAGTTTAAGCATTCCTAATTCCTTTCCGAGTGTATCCAAAAGTTGTTCCAAATTGCTTCCACTGCATAATAGATTAGTGTCATTTGCAAACAATATTAAATGCATTTTTTTCGAAACTTTACATATATCATTTATATACATATTGAATAACAATGGCCCCAAAACTGAACCCTGTGGGACTCCACAAGTAACCTTCAGTAACTGTGAGTTTTTGTTACCAACACATACATACTGATATCTATTCTTTAAGTAACTACATAACCAGGGCAGTGCTACCCCCCCTAATACCACAATTTTGTAGTTTCTTTAATAATAAATTATGATCCACTGTATCAAATGCTTTTTTAAGATCCAGGAATACCCAAACTTAGTACTCTTTATTTTCAATGGCAGTTGATGTTTTTTCTATAAATTCCTTTAGAGCAAATGCAGTTGTCCTCTTGTGTCTGAACCCATATTGCTGCTCACACAATGAATTATTCTTCATTATGAAGTTGTCAATTCTCTCACAGACTATTTTTTTTATTATCTTTGAAAATTGCGGCAATAGTGAAATTGGTCTATAGTTTGAAAGTTCCCCTCTGTCACCCGTCTTGTAAATCGGATTTACTTTAACTATTTTCATTGCATTGGGAAATACACCTGTTTGGAGAGACAGGTTACAAATATATGTCAGTGGTTTCATTAAGCATTCAATAACAGTTTTGACTAAGAGCATGTCAGTACCATCACAGTCCGTAGATGTTTTACATTTAAAGGATTTTACAATTTCACTGACCTCTCTCTCGTCTTTGTTCTTTATGAAAATGGAGTCTTTTATATCAGTGTTTTTGCTTATTGTATCACCCGTTGGTGCCGTAATGGGAATTTCTCGAGCCAAATTAGGACCAATGTTAACAAAAAAGTTATTAAATTCATCTGCAGGTTAAACTGCATTAACACTCTGAGTCGTTTTATTATTTTTTTGAAAAATTGGTTGGGTAGCTTGTATTTCTGTTTTTATTTCCAAGAATATTGTTAAGTATTGTGCATGTATTTTAAATATTGTCTCTCTTTTTCTCCAGTTCTTTACTGTAATAGTCTCTTTACTACATCTCATTATGTATGTTAACTTATTTTTCTATGCTTTATACTGCTGCTCTGCCTCTTTTGTCCTCTTCTTAAGAAAAGCTTTATATAATGATTTTTTTTTTCTTTTAACATGCCTTTTGTAATCCTTTGGTTAACCATGGATTATTGACAAATTTATGTTTTAGCTTTTTCTTTACTAATGGACATTTTTTTTTTCATAAATAGGTTTTACAATGTTCATAAATGTGTCATAGGCTTCATTTACATCTGATAAATAGACTTCTGTCCAGTCTTGCTTCAGCAAATCTTCTTTAAAAGAACTGATTGCATTTTGTGATTTGTATCTGAAAGATTTTAAATTTTTTTCTGTATTGGCCCCCGTGTGGCCGTGGAAAAGTGCAAAGATTGGTAAATGGTCACTTATATCATTTATCAACATCCCCTTTCTATTTTCTTATCAATAATATTAACAAACAGGTTGTCAATAAGTGTAGCAGTGAGAACTGCGATTCTACTGTGATGTGTTATTGTGGGATATAGACTCATATTGTACATAGAATTCATGAACTCTGTAATTACATTTTGTTGAAATGGATTTAGTAAATCAATATTGAAATCTCCACAAATTACAACCATTTTCTTACTAGTAATAGTAATTTCTTACTAGTAATATTATTGTACAGCTCGACTAACTTATCTCTGAATGTCTCAATGCAAGGCATTCTATATATACAACTTGTAATTGATGCTCTAAGGGCGCTGTGTAGACGGCTGCCTTTCCAGTAGCTCTGTATTTAGCTCCTTTTTAACCTCTTTTTCCCACTTTTTTACTCTTCTTGCGAAGAGATTGTGTGTCTAGATATCCTATGGATACTTATAACTTTGAAATGCAACCAAGAGCCAGTCTTTTCACTTTTTCATGGGAGAAACTGCTGGCTCTGCGAACAAAGGGACGAGCCGGGATACGACATCCTATCCCGGTGGAGCTGAGGAGGAGACCACGGGGCTGCAAGGCCAGGGCTAAGCTAAAGGCTGAGCTAGCGAAAAAATGGAGGTGCTTAAAACCGTCGATTCCCTCCGTCATCATGGGCAATGTGAACTCATTGCTGAACAAGATCGATGAGTTGTCCACATTGAACAACCAGCGGATTTACCGGGAGAGCAGCTTGTTCATTTTTACGGAGAAATGGCTGAACCACCTAGTACTGGATGCTAACGTGGACCTGCTAGGATTCACTGCTGTGAGTGCCGACAGAGACACTAAGGCTAGCAGGAAAAGAAAGGGTGGGGGACTCATCATGTATGTTAACAATCGCTGGTGTAACCCAGGTCATATCTCTGTAAAGACAGTCTCATGTTGCCGGGATCTCGAGCTGCTAGCTGTTAGCCAGCGGCCATATTACTTGCCGAGAGAGTTCAGTCACATGATCACCGTCTGTTTTTACATCCCTCCGAGAGCGGACGCAGCCACTGCCTGTGAAAAAATCCATTCAGTCACAGCAAGGCTGCAGATACAGCACCCTGAGGCACTCATGATCATCTCTGGGGACTTTAACCATGTAACTTTGGATGCTACTTTGGGTTTTTTTAATCAAGTTGTAGACTGTCCAACTAGAAACAACAAGACAATTGATCTGCTGTATGTTAATGTACGGGATGCATACAGAGTGACCCCCCCTTCCCCCACTAGGGAAGTCTGATCACAACCTGGTTTATCTATAGCCACTGTATATTCCCCTGGTTCAAAAGCAACCTGTGACAACTCGATCAGTCAGGAGCTGGTCCCCTGAGAAGGAAAGCGCCTTGAGAGACTGTTTTAACACCACAGCCTGGGATGTGCTGATGGACATGGGCATGGTGAGGACATAGAGGGGCTGACACACTGTTTGACGGATTACCTGAACTTTTGTACAGACGAGGTCATCCCTTTCAAGACTGTCTGTTGCTACCCTAATAACAAGCCATGGGTAACACAGGAAGTCAAAATGGTCCTCAACAAGAAGAAGGCTGCTTTTAGGAGCAGAGACAGGAAGGCCATGAAGGCAGCACAGCAGGAGGTGAAACACTGTGTGAAGGAAGCCAAGGACAGCTATAGGATAAAGGTGGAGCAGAAGCTGAGGGAAAACAACATGAGGGAGGTCTGGGAAGGTGTGAGGACAATCACAGGTCTCAACAAAACACCAGAGTTGCTGAGGGGACAATAGACAGGGCAAATGAACTGAACGATTTTTTTCAACAGGTTCAACCAGCCTTTGCCCTTGCCCCTCCCACTCCCCCCCTCCACACACCTCCCCCCAAATATTGCAACCCCCCCCCCCCCCACATCAGTACGACCCTTGCCATTTATTAACACAGAACAGGTCAGAGGGCAGCTGAGGAAGCTCTGACTCAGGAAAGCTGCAGGCCTGGATAAAGTGTTTCCAAGAGTATTGAAGACCTGCGCTGCAGAACTGGGGGAGCCACTACAATGGATCTTCAACCTCAGCCTGCAGATTGGGAGAGTGCCCACTCTTTGGAAGACATCCCGCATCGTTCCAGTTCTGAAAAAGGACCGGCTCAGCGAGCTGAATGACTACCGACTAGTGGCACTCACCTCACATTTGATGAAGACACTGGAGTGGCTCTTCCTCAGCCTCCTCAGACCCCAGGTGCAACACGCCCAGGACTGCCTGCAGTTTGCGTACCAACCAGGTGTCGGTGTGGAGGATGCCATCCTCTACCTGCTTCATCGAGCCCACTCCCATCTAGATAAGGGAAGTGGCACAGTGAGCATCCTCTTTTTGGATTTCTCCAGTGCCTTCAATACCATTCGCCCCCGCTTGCTTCAGGATAAATTAAGCAAGATGGGAGTAGACTCCCACTTGGTGGACTGGATCTCTGACTACCTCACTGGCAGACCACAATATGTCGGGCTGAAGGATATTACATCTGACACCATTGTCTGCAGCACTGGAGCCCCCCAGGGCACAGTATTGGCCCCTCTTCTCTTCACCCTGTACACCTCTGACTTCTGCTACAACTCGGAGCTGTGTCATATTCAGAAGTATGCCGACGACACAGCCATTGATGGGTATATCAGGGATGACAGAGAGGAGGAGTATCGGAGACTAGTAGGAAACTTTGCTGCATGGTGCCACACTAACCACCGACAGCTCAACACCTCTAAGACGAAGGAGCTGGTTATTGATTTTGGGAGGTCTAGACCAAGACCTCAACCAGTCCTGTTAGAGCACAGGTGTCAAACTCATTCCATGCAGGGCCAAGACCCTGCAGGTTTTACCTCCACCCAGTGGCTTCAACAGGTGTTTTCTCTGAATTTCTTCCCACTGATTGCTGATCAGTGAAAACACCTGCTGAAGAGACTGGGTGGAAGTAAAACCTGCAGGGTCTTGGCCCTCCATGGAATGAGTTTGACACCCCTGTGTTAGAGGGAGCTGAGGTGGAGGTTGTGGATTCATACAAATATCTCGGGTTGTGGTTGGATAATAAATTGGATTGGACAACATACATTAGCCACTTGTATGGGAAGACACAAAGTAGGATGTACTTCCTAAGGAGATTGTGGTGCTTCAACATCTGCAGCAAACTTCTGCGGATGTTTTACCAGTCGGTGGTTGCCAGCGTCCTCTTTTACTCTGTGGTGTGCTGGGGGGGGGGGGGGGCAGTATATCCAAGAATGATACGTCCAGACTGGATAAACTGATCAGTCGGGCCGGCTCTGTGGTCGGCACGAAGCTGGACACCCTGGTGACGGTGGCAGAGATGAGGACTCTGGATAAACTGTTGGATATAATGGACAACATCAGCCACCCTCTGCACACCGTCATCAGTGACCAGAGGAGCCTGTTCAGTGAAAGACTGCTCCTTCCCAAGTGTCGGACCAACAGGCTGAAGAACTCTTTTGTCCATCATGCCATCACACTCTATAACTCCTCACTTGGGGGAGGGGACATAGAGTACACAGGACAGTAGGGCATTCATAGTGAAATAACCTTAACTTAACCATACTTGTACAAGCCATATTTAGCCTTATATTTATACTGTGTATATTATGTTAAGTGTTTATTAAGTGTTTATTATGTGTTTATTTTTTTTTCTTTTTTGCTTTTCTGATCTGTATGCTCCTTTTATGTGCTGCTGGAAATTTTAAATTTCCTAGAGGGAGTCATCCCAAAGGGATTAATAAAGTTAAGTCTAAGTCTAAGTCGAAAATTAGATTTTTTGTTTTATCTTGGTCGATCTCAACAGTAACACATTCCAAAATCCCTGGTAGTGCAAAGGACATTCCATTTACAAGCTTACACCTATACAGGTCATCAGTATACAGTGCAACACCACCACCCTTTTTTTGAGATCTGTTCATATGAAACATCTGATATCCCTCTATTGCCATCAGGGGAGCCTGCTCTTCATGAAGCCAAGTTTCAGAGACTGCGATAGCTGTAAATTTTCTGTCTGTTTTAAATAGTCCTGAATCTTGGAAAGTTTTTGTAAAGACTTCTGCTATTGAAGTGTATTATTGATAGTTTACCATCTAGTTGCACTTGACTTTTGGATTTCTTTTCAGTGTAATATTCACAATGATTATGAATATTATTGAAAAAGTGGTTATCAGGATCAATATCATTCTCCATCTCTTGTAGTTTGTGTTCAGCATAATGGCATACTTTCAGAGTTTGAATGACTTCCCCCAACTGTGGATGATTGATGTCTACTCAAGTCAGTCATAAGTTTTTTTGTTTAGTTTTTTTTTTTTTTTTTAATACATTGACATGGTATGTCAGAGAAAAACTATTCTTGCCGTGTGTGTGGATATGGATTATCATAGTCTCTTAATTTTCTTAATCAGTGTTCATCTATATTTATTTAAGTCAGTAAGATCTCTGATTATTATGGTCTTCTCTTCCTCAGGTGTTCCATTTAGTTTGATCCAAACTCTACAATTTCTTGTCCATGTTGCCTGTATCTTATTTTGTCTTTTCAGCATCCGTGCTTGCCGTGCTATTTCAGCATTAGTTTTTGTTAGGTGTTTATTTAGGTAAACTTCTGTTCCCCGTAGATTTCTGGCCTTCCTCAGTATGTCAATCTTTACCCTTCTGTTCACAAAGCACATCACAATTGATTTCTTTGTTTTATTATCCTTTCTGGGTAAAGCATGACAGGCTGAAATTGCATTTGCTTCAACCTTTATATTTCTACTTTCAAGAAACTGAAGCACCTGGTTTTCCAGGGAGACTGATTCACTCAGGCGAGCCTCCTCACCTCTCATTCCTGCTGTAGCATGAGCATATGATTGATATTTAATGTCTAGCCCACTTATAATTAGATCATCCATATGAGAACATTGTTCAAGATCCTAGACGCCTCGCTCCAAGTCTGCAATTTTTTGTCTTTTTCCTTAATTGTTAATTTTAATTCTCGGACTTCTTCCATTAGCCCTACTAGTTTAAGCTGTTGAATAGCCACTTTGGTCAGTTCTTCTGACATGAAGTTCAGAGATTTTTTGATGTCTTCCATTTCCTCCTTCTTTGGTAGTATTTTTACTGACCTGTTGATAGTAAAACAATCTCTGCTGGTGTCGCCGGTATCCGATCCGACCGACCTCAAATCCAGCTGGGCCTCAGATAGCCCCCTCCGCTGCTAGTCCCGCTGCTTACCACAGCTGCAATTGAGCTCCTTTCCAGCCGGGGTACCGGCAGCTCCGCCACCGAGTCCTGCCACCCACCGCCACTGTAGTTGAGCTCCGATCCTGCTCGTTTCCAGCTGTGGTCCCGGTAGATCCTCCGCTGAGCCCTGCCACCTACGACCGTCTTCCTCAGTAGTTCCTTCGCCGAGGAACTGGCGGATGGATGGACCAGGTCGCCAAGCAGAAAGTTCGGTCTGTCGGGAGGCTGACCCAGAATGCCAAACGGGTGAAGCAATTTCTCAGGCGGTCGACCCGCGCCATTCCGCCACCAGGACCGCAGGGGAGAATCTGGAGACGGCCTCCCTGTTGAGAGGGGTAGCGAGGGAGAGCCGAGCCGATAGCGGGGAAACCCAGCGGCCCCAGGTGGAAGAGAAAATGGGATGGGGAAAGGGGAAGGGACCAGTCCGGCGCTGATCAGCAAATAATCTGCAGCTCCTTCTCCGAACCCCACACGGACCGGCGCTGCACTCACGTTGGGTCCCCAGCGGGACCGTGCCTCACCCACGACGGACCCCGACTGGGTAAGAGCAGCGTCCATTACGGACTCCGACTGGGTCAGCGTGGCACCCATGTCGGAACCCAAGTGGGTCAGAAGACAACCCACGACCGACCCTGACTGGGCCGGAACACAACCCATGACGGACCCAAACTGGATCAATGCTGCACCCGCGATGGACCCCGATTGGGTCAATGCCGCACCCGCGATGGACCCCGACTGGGTCGGCACAGCACCAGGGATGGCCTCCAAACCCAAACCCAAACCTCCAGCACAGTGACTGGGATTGACTCCACACCGGTAACCCTAGGAGAAGGCTCAGGAGAAGAAGAAGAACCGGGATCAGGATCACCAGTAGTGACAGAGCCCAGTGAGATGAACTTGGATGCAGTGGATGGCTGCACCCGGCCCGTCTCCCCAAGAGACAGACAAGAATGCTCCAGAATTGAGAAGAGAAAGACAAAATAGAGCACTTGCCTGATCTTGAGTTCTGTCGCCGTCCAGGACTTCGACGATCCGGGTTCACACGAAAGAAGGTTGTCATCTGGTTCCCACTCGGCTACGGCGGGCTCTGCAGCAAGCATGATGGAGTCCACATTCTGGAGATTCCCTGATGCAGATGTCCACACCTAGGGCCCGCACGGTGTGATTGCAGGGGCTCCGTGACCTGCCGGGTCGGACTGTCCCTCCGTGGAGACCTGGGGATACTTGCTCGTCGGTGCAGGCTCCAATCTGCAGTCCGCCGTCCTCCTCTGCCCATGTCGTGGCTGCGGGGCTGGATCCAGGCTCTCCAAGCCCGCAGGCTCCCTCCTCGTCTGCCGGCGTAGTCCAGGTGCCGAGGAACGCTCAGGGAAAGGAGATAGAAAGGTGGCAGGTTCAAAATTAATTTCCTCAGCTGGTGGAGGAAGCTCGGGGGGCTGTGAACCCCGAACTCCACCCCCAGGAATCAAACAACGCAATTCACCCAATACAGGAAAAGAATGAATAGACACTTGCCCGATTCCCGGAGGGCTGATGGGACCCGCCGTAGTGAACATGAATCTTCCCTTTCCCCGCTGGATGGAAATGGATGACCCTCCGGGAAGACGAAGAGGAGCCTCTCGCGCCGGATCAGGAACGGGAGCATCCAGAGATGGAGCTCACAGCAGCTGGGGTGAATGTTGAGGAGGAGGGAGAAACAGCCGAGGTGAACCGGGAACGAGGAGCTGATGGAACAGCGGGGAGAGATGACCCGGGGGCGGAGGCGGCTATCTTACCTCTTCGGCAAGACACGGAGGCTGCAGCTTGCTGGGAGACAGAGTTTGTGTGGCTACCCAGAACTGGATCCGGACGGGGTTCTCACTGAGGTGTCTAATCTGCATGGAGACGACATTTACTGGCTGAGGGCGAGGCGAAGGTGAGGTTAGGAAAACGCCGCTCCTGCGTGGAAACAGAGGCGAGCAGGTCTGCATATTCAGGATAATCACACAGTTCAGGATTCCTCTCCACCAGCCTGACCGCCGCTGTCACATGCTTCATAATCTGTGTGGGGTGGACGGCGGAGCGAGCTGCAGCCACTCAGTCCCGGATGGTAATTGCTGTCAGCTGTAACTTCTCCGGGGGAATCACGACTGACGTCTCATTCCTTTGGGGATGACCCCTGGGTGGTGCGAACTCCTGGACTGGATCGGAGACAGGAATGGGATCCTGAAGCGAGGAGTGAGGGTGCCTTCTCTTCGGCTTCATGCCGGAGTTTCTCTCAAGCCCATGGAGTCTGTCCCGGAACGCAGAGATGTCTGCCCTCCTCGCCGTGACTTCAGGGTGATTGGAGTAGCATGGATGGCGGTTAATGATTGCCTCAGCGAGGTCTAGGTGCCGGCGTACATCGCTGGGAGTGTCGTAGAGGCGAGCAGTGAAAAGGGTTCCCTCAATATAGTCGAGTGCCTCCTTTAGCTCGTAGCCCAGGCTCCGAGCGTGGCCTCTGAGTGACGACGTAATCTCCCAGCACACAGGTACCCAGACAGGGAAAACAACAGGTCCAAATTAGGCAAAACTCACGGTGACTGGCTTCTCGTTCTGGCTGCAATCTACTGTCATGCTACGGTCTTTGTGGGTCTCAAATACAGTAAGATGCTATAGGCTGCCGAAGAGTTTGCATAATTTATTACTGAAGACAAACGACAAAATAAAGAGCCACGGGGGGCTAAAACACAACTAAGGTAATGGCACAGACAAAGAAGCACAGAGTCTCGGAATAACACTTACAATGACGGATGAAAGATGAAGGGTTGTTCACGAGTGAACGTCTGACGAGATTGCAGCAAGAATAACCCTCAGCTGCTTCCTTAAATCCCCGAGATAACCCAATCAGTGGAGAGAGTAATTAGGAGAGATGCTGAACAGCTGTCACAACGTGACCCGGCTTTGACAGCCGGAAGCCCCGCCGTGACGCTGTCAGAATAAAGGAACACAGGGAACACACACCAGATGGGAGGAAAATACTGCATGACCCAAGCGCGGACGATATCAGCGCCCAGACCATGACAGACGATCACACCAGACCATGACACACGATCATGACCAAATTCACACACATCACGCCAGACCATGACACACGATCATGACCAAATTCACACACATCTCTTTAAAAGGAAGAAATGTATCCAAACACTTTAATTTATACACCTGTTCTCATTTACCGGATATATATTTAACTATAAGTTTAAAATAATTTTGCCACAATAATGTATTATGTGCCGTGCAGGGCAATTTCTCCTCTTCTGAAGGAGACAAGAGTAGGTTAAAAACAAATTCCTACTGCTTTTACAATGTTTGTCTTCCCATCGTTTGGAGATTATGTTTCAACCTGAAGGGTGAACAAATAAGCTGAAGATAGATGTTCTTATTTACTTTTAAATTTATTTTAAATGTACATGAACTTCTTTTGTATTGTGATCAGGTAGCACAAATCTCATTTAGGAAAATTTTCCATTTGTTACCTAAGCGACTTAGTACAATGATGACGGTCTGGTGTTATGTGTGATTTCTCACTTTCAAGTATTAGTTGTATTGAATGCTGTATGCAATGAAATGAAACAGATGTTTTAAGAAGAAAATAATCAATGAGACAGACAAACAATGTGGAACAACATAGTGATTATGGGGATTAATCAGAATAGCACCTCGATTAATTACTTTTTCATTGAATGGGCTGTTAATCTAATGTCAGAAGAACAAAGGTTTTAATATTATGTCATGAGAGAATATTTTCCTTTTTTAACTTAAATCCTAAGCCCAACTCATTCTGTTGGTGGTCTATAACTGAATCACTAATGAGGGTTCAAAGCCAAGGAACACAAGGTGTCAAATTCAGTGGTCCTAAGACTTCATTTCTGCTGTTTCCAGATGATGTGGTTCTGTTGGCATCATCGAACAATGACCTAAAGGTCACTGGAGCGGCTTAGTAGTGAGTGTGAAGTGGCTGGGATGAAAAGTGACACCTGCAAGTCTAAGTCTGTGGTCCTAAGCCAGGAAAGGATTTGGCCTCTCCAGGTTGGAGATGAGTTGCTGACCCACATGGAGGAGTTAAGGAGAAGAGAGCAGGAAATTAACAGATGGATTGGAGCAGCATCTCCCGTAATGGAGACGTTGTACCGGTCTGTGGTGGTGAAGAGGGAGCTGAGCTCCAAAGCAAATTTGTCAGACACACAAGCTGCTGAAATGAGCTTTCTCTGTAGGGTTACTGGACTCACCTTAGAGACAGAATGAGGAGTTCATTTATCCAGGAAAGGCTCAGAGTAGAGGTGCTGCTCCTCTATATCAAAAGGAACCAGTGGAGGTGGTTTGGGCATCTAATCGGGATGCCTCCTGGATGCCTCTCACATGAAGTGTTTGTGACACATCCCACAGGGAGGAGACCCCGGCGTAGACCCGGGACCTGCTGGAGAGACTATGTCTTTCAGCTGGCCATGGAACGCTTTGATACATCCTCCCTGAAGAGCTGTAGGACATGATTGGGGTGAGGGAAGTCTGGCCTCCTGTGCTTAGACTGCTGCCCCAGCAGTCAGTAGATGATGTACTGATTAATTAATATGCAAATTAAATGGCTCACATGATCAAAAAACTCAAACTTTTTCATCCGAATCTTATCTTTGTACTGTGAAAGGGACCCACCACTCCGACACTCATCTCTACCTGCTCCACAAAGCCTGTACTCTCTTCATCACCTACCACTGACTTAGATGGTTGACCCCAGGTATTTAACATCATCTCTCTTCACTACCTCTACCTCTTGCATCTTCTCCATTATACAAGCCCCTGCCTCTCATTTACACATGTATTCTATCTTGCTTCTACTGACTTTCATTCCTCTTTTCTCATCGTTGCTGTTCCTCTCAAATGGACACCTCCACTTCTCCAGGTTCTCTTTCACATGCTCCCTCCTTTCACTACAGATCACAATGTCATCTGAGAACATTACAGTTCACGAAGACTCCCTCCTGACCTTGTCTGCCAGCCTGTCCATCACCATGGCAAACAAGAATGCAGTCACGCCCCCACTTGGAATTCATCTGTCATTCCTGCAGCAAACCTAAACTTCATCTCTCTGTCCTCATATACTGTAGTTCCTTCAGCACTGTCACACATTTCTCTGCCACTCCTGACTTCCTTTTACAATACCAGCTTCCTCCCTTGGCATATTACCTACCTTCCTCTCTGCAAACTCATATTTATCAACCTCCCATGAAGCCTGATATTCCCCCCAAAAACAAATTCCATTCATCATTCTTCGAAAATTAAAGGTTTCCTCCATAACTCAAGCTCTCCCACTGCACCAAACTTAAATTAAAAGGAGACAGTCATTTAATTCAAGTGTGACACAGTCACTCTGTTTCATTCACGGGCACTTTTATACAGCGCATGGAGGGAAGGAATGAAAACCCACGTGCAGAGATTAATGTGTGCAATTTTATGAAACAAAAATAAGTTTTCAGTCCAGCAAACAATCTAGACAAGCAAACAGTCAGATGGGTTATGGTCAAGAAGGGCACTGGAAAAACAGGGACGGCTCTAGGAAGCTCATCAGCCTGAGGGAGGGAATGCCTAGTACCGCAGAACAGCTGGATGGCACAAAAAGAAAGGAAACCAGGAACTTACAAGCTGGAGTGGTCCGAGGCAGTCCGTCCTGTCCGGTGTAAGCAAGAGAGCAGGAACAGCCGCAAACAACAGGCAATGAATGGGCATCAAGTGAAGACAGAGAAGACTATAACAGTCAGGCTGAAAGTAATAATGTAGGGAGTGGAGACAACATATACAGAAGAGAACTGCTACTGTGTATAATGCGCACAATGATCCAGCCATCTTTTTCCCCAAATACAGTTTATATAATGACAATACTAATGAGGAAAGAGCTCACCGGCGTGCATAACGACAAGTAACCAGAGGGAATGTGTGGACTGGACTGAATGGAAACACGTGCAAGAGTGAGTGCCTGGACATGTGAGTGAAGATGAATGGAGGCGTGTGTGTGTATGCGTGCATGTGAGTGAGAATGAGAGTAAGTGCATATATGAGTGTTAGCGTGAGTAAGGGAAAACCAATAATAAGAAACAGCTGATGCCACTGACAGGAGGAGGAGGCGTGGCCACGGTGTCAGGGAGCAAAGGACCCAAAAGGCTCCCTGAAGCTCCTGATGGAAAATAAGCATACAATAAACAAAATGGTCAAAATAGCCACATTGTCAGAACTGGGTTTGAGACCCTCAAACCCAAGTTGATGACAGAGCCTTCCCCAAGGGGTGGATCCAGACACCCTAGTGAAACCAGAAGAAAACACAAGAACCCAATAATAGACCCCCACCACCACCACCACCACCACCAAAGAGGAAAACAACAAACCAGGGTGGGACGTGAGTGAAAAAAGTTAGGAGGGAAACAATGCAAATAGTACAAGAATAATAACAAACAAGTAAAGTGAGAAGAACCTCCTCCCAGCCGCAACCTAGGACAACAACCCCCTACGCAGGAGTTCAAAGTTCAGGGGGCCGACCAAAGTCCCAGGCCCAAGGCATGGTTAGGGGTGGCTGATCTTGTGCCCTGCCAGTGTCCCAAGCCCAGCAGGCGGCCCACTGAACAGCATCAGGCGGCCTGCAAGAACAGATGGTCCACCCGACCTGGAGACTAAGTTTTTCGGGTGGCTGGTGAGCATTGTTGAGCCACCAGGACGGGAGGGGAGAGTGAGGAGGTGGCCTACACACTGGGAGACTTGGAGGTGGGTGACCGGGCCGAAGGATAGGAAGCCCAACGGCATCTGGCCGCGAGGACTGAAGAACCATATTGGCATCTAGCAATGAGGACTGAGCGCCCCCCCCCCCGCGCCACGTGGCTTTGAGCAGGGTGACCATAGCACCCGCGATGTTCCCGGTCTGGGACATAGCTGTGCCAGCGATGGCCCCTTCCTGGAACCTCATCGCTCCCGCGGTGAGCACTGACTGAGCCTGCATTGCACCCACGGTGGACCCCAACTGAGCCCTAGTTGCACCCACAGTGGAGCTCAGCTGGACCCTTGCTACACCCGCAGTGTACCCAGACCGGGCAAGAGCTGCACCCACACTGTACCAGTCGACCCATGAGCGCACCAGACCCAGGAGACGGTCAACCAGGGAAACACCAGGCGAAGACACAGGAGGTGGGTCCCCAGTGATCACAGCGGGGGAAGCTGCACCCACGGTGAACTCCGGCTTGAGCTCCGCTGCACCTGCAATGGACACCGGCTGGGCAATGCTGTGTCCTCGGGGAGCTGATCGGCCAAGGCGAGCACCATACCCAGGAGGCAGCCCACTAGCAGACCAACAGGCAATGGCGGTATTGTGGAAGCCTCCGGCAGTGTTGGACCATCTCCGGTGATCCTGAAAGAAGGCTTGGACAGAGGGCACAAAGAAAGGAAGTCAGGGTTGCCGGCAGTGGCGGAGCCCAGCAAGGTGAGTTCAGGTGCAGTTGATGGCTGCACCCGACTCTCCTCACCAAGAGGAGAGTCGGGCATGATTTCCCTAAAAGCATGATTTCCCTAAAACTGAGTAAAGAAAAATAAAATAAATCACTTGCCTGAACTCGAAGTTCACCGCCGTCCAGGACTCTGTTGATCCTGCTGAGGGCAATGGTTCGGTCGCAGACTCTGCTGCAGCAGCCTCTGCAGCAGGCATGATGGTAGTTGCAGTTCTGATCTCCTCCAGAGAGCTCTCCAACGCCGGTGCCTCCGCCGGCGAGGATTCTTCAGCCATGTAGCGCTGGACCCTGGTAGGCTGAAGCCAGGGGATGCTCCTCCATCGGCGCAGGCTTCAGGTTGGTTACAGCACCTCTCATCTGACCATGCCGGCTCTGCAGGTCTTGAGTAGAATCTTTCAGCGCCGTGGCCCCCTCCTTCCTTTGAAGATCAAGCTCCAGGGCCGATGAACACTCAAAGGAGATAGAAGGAAATATGGAGAGGGCAGAAGGGTTAATTCCAGCTACAGTGGTAGGTGAGGACCCAGCGGACTGCACAAACTGTGCCTCACTCCTGGGCATTAGGAAAGATGATTTATCAAATGATTTAATCAAATGAAAATACACTTGCCTTTTAATCCCGGGAGCAGTGGTCTTAGCTGCAGTACACCCAGCCTCTTCTTATCTGCGGCACTCCTGGGTCCCCTGGAAAATCCAGAGAGGGCCTTCCCCGCCAACTGAAAGACAGGCAAAGGAGCGGAGAAGTTCTTCCTGTGGTACAAAACTGGGCCACGGTGCTGTGGAAGAGGCGACACTGGAGGGACAGGAGCCAACACGCAGGAGACGAGACTGGGCTTCTCCCACCGAATTCTTCTACATGCGGATGTCGGCCTCGCAATGCACGGCACGGAAACAGGTGGAGGAAGAGGCGGCAGCGGAGGGAGTGATAGAGCAATCACCCGGTAATGAAGGCACAGGTAAAGTCTCCGCTCCACCAAGTTGGTAATTCCGCCCAAGCAGTCAATTTCGTCCCCCCGGGAGGTACAGCTGCGATCACTCACTGCCAAATCCTCAATCGCCACGATGGCTTGGTGGTCCTACCGGCTCCTATGTCTCCACCATACTGCTTCACCAGCTTGAGGCATAATGGATCCTGAGAGCAGGTGGGCAGAAAATGCAGACAAAAATGAAAAAGAAAACAAAACTGCACTCAGAAATCTCCGCTGGGTTTTTTCTTTTCTGGCCCGATCATACTGTTACGTTCCCATGCGCTTTTACGCAGCGCGAGGGGGGGGGAATGAAAGCCCACATGCAGAGATTATTGCGTGCAATTTTATGAAACAAAACAAGTTTTCAGTCCAGCAAAAGAGCTAGACAAGCAAACAGTCAGATGGGTTATGGTCATGAAGGGCACCAGAAAAACAGGGACGCCTCTAGAATGCTCATCAGCCTGAGGGAGGGAATGCCTAGTACCGCAGAACAGCTGGACGGCACAAAAAGAAAAGCAACCAGGAACTTACTTGCTGGAGTGGTCAAAGGCAGTCCATGCAGTCTGGTGTAAGCAAGAGAGTACGAACAGCCGCTCACAACAGGAAACCAACAGGTGTCAGATGAAGTTAGAGAAGACTATAACAGTCAGGCTGAAAGTAATGACGTAGGGAGTGGAGACAACATACACAGAGGAGAACTGCTACTGTGTATAATGCGCACAATGATCCGGCCATCTCTTTCCCCAAATACAGAGTTTATATAATGACAATACTAATGAGGAACAAGATCACCGGTGTGCATAATGAGTAACCAGAGGGAGTGCATTGGCTGGACTGAATGGAAACACGTGTGCAAGAGTGTCTGTGCATGTGAGTGAAGATGAATGGAGGCCTGTGTGTGTATGTGTGCATGTGAGAATGACAGTAAGAGCGTATGTGTTTGTGAGCGTGAGTAAGGGAAAACCAATAATAAGAAACAGCTGGCGCCACTGACAGGAGCAGGAGGCATGGCCGGGCTGTCAGGGAGCGAAGGGCCCAAAGGTCTCCCTGAAGCGCCTGAAGGAAAATAAGCATACAATACACAAAATGGTCAAAATAGCCACAGTGTCAGAACTGGGATTGAGACCCTCAAACCCAAGTTCATGACACACTCAGACAAAACCCAGCCACCATGTCCATGTGGGCCTCATTATAGGTTTACACTGGACTGTCTGCTTGGTCCCATGTGGGTTTTTCTGTGGGTTCCATGTTGGCCACGTCTGTGCTTGTCCACATGGACTTTACCTGTGGTACAGGTGAGCAGGTAATCTGTTTATATGTTTTAAACCCACTGGGCCCTATGATGTAGCCAATTATATAGTTTATTTAGTATATATTTGTTGGAGCTTTTGTGTCGCACGGGGTGGTGGCTCTGCCTTCTGATTCTGCAAACTCCTTTGCTTTATGAAGGGCTGCAGGTAGGAGCGCTGTCTCTTCGCCGTTTCCTCTGCCCACAGTTTGGTGTGGTTAGGTGCACGGTGCCTGATAAAATAAACCTGTGTTCAGCTCCATAACTGGTCTCCTCCTTTGCTCCAGCCTCTGACATAACAGGCCCCACATGGGTTTAATCTGGGTGAGGAAGTTTCAGTAACACTGGCGCCATAGATAAAATTACTTGAAAAAAGTCAAATTTATCAGGAGAAAAAAAGTGAAAAATTATAAGAAATAAGTGACAAATTTTCAGAAAAAAAAGTAACAAATTTATGAGGTCAAAGAGTCACAATTTTACAAAAAAAAATAAAATTATGAGAAAGAAATGGAAAAGTTATGAGAAAAAAAACTGCAATTTTACAAAGGAAAAATTTGTAAAATTGTTTCAAAAAGTTACCAACTTCCAAGAAAAGTTCAATAAATTTGCAAGAAAAAAGTCAAATTAATAAGGATAAATTTAGAAAAATTTGAAAATTAACAAAAAAGTGACAAATATATCAAAGCATCCATCCATCCATTTTCTACTGGTTAATCCTTTTTGGGTTGTGGGTGGGGGTGGGGGGGGGGGGTCGGAGGCTATCCCAGCATCTCTGGGCCAAAGGCAGCATACACACACCAGCAAATATATGAGTAAATATTTTGAACATCGATGAATAAAGATTTCTGAATGTCTGAGAAAAAGTTTTAGGTTTACAGGGAAAAATAAAAAAAAAGACATTTTTGAGAAAGTTCCAAATTTACAAGAAAAATATTGCAAATTGACATAATATCGGGCCCAGGGAAAACGCACACAGGCTCAGGTGAGATTCAAAGGCTTTATTCAACAACGAGAGATGTATGGATGCGTGTATGCGGGATTTGAATGGTCTGTGGGTGAACGAGGAGCGCCGGGGGCTGAATGACATGCCGTGCAGCCAGGCAACCCTTTGGACAGAGCAGAGACAGGAATATGAGGTCACCTTCACCATGTGGGGTTAAAGTACAGAATGTTGCTACTTGCAGATGTTACGGTGGCTGACGTTGGCAAAGGAGCCCTTGCCTGGGAGACAGCGCCCTGCTGCGTGCTCGGTGATGAGTGGATGAGGAGGATGAGGAGGTGGCGAGGACGGGGGGAATCCGCCGCCAGGAAATCCACCTGTGCACAGGGGAGAGGCTGGAGGAACAGATGAGTGAAAATACAGCTTACTTGCTGGTGGGAGATGCCGCAGGTCGGGAAGGAACGATCCTGCAGTGGGACTGAAAGCGTTGATTAATAGACGGCTCCAGACCAATGCTCTGGGCCGAGCAGGTTAAATAGCTTGTGAATGATGAGACACAGGTGTGCGGCCAGCTGAGGCAGATGACTGGGAAAGGTGAGTTGTGACACAAATTTAGGGAAAAAAGACAAAAATTTACAAGAAAGAAACAATTTTACAAGAAAAAAAGTAACAAATGTATGAGAAAAAGTCCCAAGATTAAAGTAAAAAACTGACAAATTTATGAGGAAGTCACAATGTTTTGAGAAAAACTAAGAAATTTATGAGAATAAAGTCTCAAGTTTAGAGGAAAAAAAATGTAAATTTATGAGAAAGAAATTTTCAAGAAAATGTTTCAATTTAGTAGAAAAAAGTAACAAATTTACAAGAAAATAAGTTGAAAATAGTTATATGGGTAAAGTCAATGTGAGCAAACCCAGATGGGGCCCACATGGAAGCCACAGACAGACCCACATGGGACCCTTAAGAAATCCCAGTGCTATCTTTGGTTGGGCTCACAGGGACATGCTTGCTGGGAAGGCACTGTAAACTCACCTTCCATAGAAAAGTGTTATGGTCTCCCGTGCGCCGTTATGCGGCGCACAAGAGAGGGAATGAAAAACTCAAGTGCTGGCGTAGATCGTGCCATTTATTAATGTAAACTGTAACATATTCACAAGTCCAGTCACCACACTAATGCAGACAGTCGCAATGATAGAGTAATGGCCACCAGACAAACAGGGAAGCCACCCGCATGTCCCACAGCCTGGGAGATGCCTGGTGCTGACGATTGCTGGGCACACAGAAAAGGCACACGTTCTCACGGCTGTGGAGATCCGAGACTGTCCGTGTCGTCTGGTGAGCGGGGAGTAAAGGCAGAGTCGGACACTAACACTAAGGAATCCCTTCATCTTGTTAGGCTGACAAGATGAAGGAAGTCTAGCGTGACCTTGAGTTCCAATTTATAAATTATTCTTTGATGAAGAATTTTTTTTTAACTCAAAAGTCTGGCTTTTGAGACTGCTTCTCTCAACCAAGAACTAGATCTGTAACCCAATCCATCGGCCATAAAGTGGAAGTTAATCCCTTTCGCCAAGACTCTTTGGCAAAGGAATGTTCTAATTAACAGTTTTGTGAATGACATAGTCAAGACTTTGGAAGCCAAGACTCTCCAGGAACGAACCTGTTTCACTGTGCCATCTGGTGGACAAATCAGGATTTTTTTTTAAATTTTTCCTTTGCAGTGGAATTTATGCCTTATGGACTATGAACTTATTCATATTCTTTTTCTTAAGGCAGTATCTGGCAACAAAGACTTGATTGAACTCTGGGCTGGACAATGGGTTTCAAATGCCTTTATTGATATGATTTGATTTGATATGATTGTGATGTGTTCTGCTATTTTCAGGAAGAAATTAATAATTTGCATGCTTAATATGACAAGTTAATTACAGTAGATGTAGATGCATTTTATGCTCCTTTATTGAGTAGAATATCTATCTCACTAAAGTTTAAGGAATTTATGCTTTTTTTCAGCAACATGTGTCTTAAAAAGATGTCTCACTTCCCAGATCAAATGTCTCTTCACCTCCTCATTCTTCAGGAGACCATAGCTGCACTTTAACTGACCAATAGAGTTCAAAGCTTTATTGCATTTCCCTTTTTAGTTTGAGTTTATGATCCTTGTTGGAAGAAACTCAAGTATAATGTAGTATGGCTGCACGGTGGCGCAGTGGTTAGCACTGCGGCAGCACAGTTTACCCTTGGCCGGGGGATTGTGGGGATCGTGGGATCGTGGGTTCGATCCCAGCCCCCGACCAACAGTGATCTGTGTGGAGTTTGCATGTTCTCCCCGTGTTGCGTGGGTTTACTCCGGGATTTCTCTGTTTCCTATAGGCCCTTAGAATAGAGGGTTAGTATTAATGAAAGTGCTTTGAGTGGTCATTGTGACTAGAAAAGCGCTATATAAGTGCAGGTTAGTTAGTTAGTTAGTTAGTATAATTGGGCCACCTCAGGTCTCATGAAGTTTTGGGACCACCCTGCAACACTAGAGAAAACTTAAATTTCATTGTTCTTTGTTTCGAGTCTGCTTGGATGTGGTTGGCCAAAGCTGTGAGCAGCTTTTTCTACTTCTCCAATTTTTCCCCTATATTTAAAAAAAAAAAAGGTCCCAGAGGCTGTCATGCTCTGTGTTAATCCAGTTTCTTCTCTTGAAAATTCATTTTTCTATTTTTATTCTTCTTTTTCTTTAATCATTGTGCATGAAGATTTTATTTTTTTTTTTTTTCAAAACTTAAACCAACTCATTTAAACCACCAACATGGGAAGAAATGAGTTTGTGATGTAATTTGACATTCTGATGAGACTTTGCACAATAAACCAATTCCTTCTTCAGTGCATAAGAGAGGACCTCACCCAGTTTGCTGGAACAGGCTTTGTGATCCCGGGAGGAGGCCATTACAGTGGTGAGCCTGTTTGCCAGCCTCCCCACAGACCCACGCTGGTCCAGTGAAAAAGAATCCGGTGGACCCGCCTACTACTAACTAACTAACTAACTAACTAACCTGCACTTATATAGCGCTTTTCTAGTCACAAAGACCACTCAAAGCGCTTTCACTAGTACTAACCCTCTATTCTAAGGGCCTATAGGAAACAGATATCTAGGGACAATTTAGAACAGCCAATTAACCTAACATGCATGTCTTTGGATTGTGGGAGGAAACCGGAGCCCCCGGAGTAAACCCACGGAGCACAGGGAGAACATGCAAACTCCACACAGAAAGGTTCCTACCCCTTCCAGCCTTAGGATTTGAACCAGGAACCTTCTAGCTGTAAGGCAACAGTGCTAACCACTGCACCACCGTGCTGCCCAGCTACTACCCATGGGGATGCAAAGTTTCTGTGGCTGACAGTCTGTTATGTAATTTACACTTGTTTTCAGAATATTCCTTGTACAAGTTCTTTGAACCTAATTTTATGCCAACACCCATCAGAATCTCAAAATGCATGTTGTCTTTCATGAATCTACGTTCTTTATAAGAGTAAAAAAAATTTCTAAATTTTTTGGTAAAGTTAATAATCTTTTTCTTCATAAAATTGCATCCACTAGCTATTTTATGGTTTTCCAATTTCCAGTATACTGACAAATTAAACTATGCTTCATGTGGTTCCACAAATGCTAGATTCATAAGTAACTCAGTAACAGTCTATGATGCCGATGATACATGTAAATTCTCTGCTTTAAAGTTATGCAAATATATTAACCAATTCTGACATTTCTTATTAAATCAATGAAAGACATATGGGAGTTATTGTTTGATTTCATGTCCATCTTCTTGATCATCAGAGACAAGAACTCACACAAGGGTTTTATTTGAATGAATGAATGAATCTTTATTTCGGATAGATTAAAAGTAAAGATTAAAAAGTAACAGAATAATACAACAAAGAGGAAAAAAGAAAAAAAATCCAACATGGTCAAATTAAACAATAACTCCTCTGATAATACAGTTCAACATAAGTTATCCGAAATGGGTGATGGCTGAAGCCGCAGCTTATACTATTATTATATTATATTATTATATTATTATATCTGGTTCCGGTTCCGCCGGACCGGTGGCGCCACACGAGTAGGCTGCCCGTTGTAACAGCCTTTTTTTTATCTTCCTTCTTCTTTCTACACCTTTCACTCTGTATATATATCACGGACGCACGGATCGCCCCGGGGGTCTCCCGGGTCAGCGGACGGAGCCACAGTTTGCAGCGGGAGACGCTACAGCGGGGAGGAGCTAGTGCTAGCTAGCACTTGGCTGCCGCCCGGTGCTAATGGGAAACTCGACATACCGGGAGCTGTAGCGAAAACGACGCGGGTGCCGGGCTGGAGTTTAGGCGGCGTGCAAGAAATATAAGACAGAATAATAAAGAGCGATGGCAAGAACCAAGCAGACCGCCCGTAAAATCTACTGGAGGAAGAAGTCCCCCAGGAGACAGCTAGCCACCAGGGCTGCTCGGAGAGGCTCTCCGGCCACCGGCAGAGTGAAGAGGCCTCGCCGTCACAGGCCCGTGGCTCTGAGAGAGATCCGTCGCTGCCAGAAATCCACGGAGCTGCTCATCCGTAAGCTGCCCGTCCAGCGCCTGGTGAGGGAGATCGCTCAGGACTTCAAGACCGTCCTGCGTTTCCTGAGCTTCACCGTCATGGCTCTGCAGGAGACCAGCGAGGCCCACCTGGTGGTCTCTTCTTCGCTAAGGGGGTCACCATCATGCCCAAAGACTTCCAGCTGGCCCGTCGCATCCGCGGAGAGAGAGCTTAGACTTTCTGCTGCACATTCACCAACCAACCATAATGCTCCGCACTGTGTGTCTATATATATATACATTTATAGTAATATGGACATATGTTTACTAGATGTTGTTTTTTCTTGCCTTCTGGTTGTTGCTCTGAGTGTTGCTATCCCTGTGCTGTTGCAATCCTGGAATTTCCCCATTGTGGGACTAATAAAGGCTTATCTTATCTTATCTTATCTTATCTTATCTTATATTTCCCACCCATATTCCATCCAAGAATTTAAAAGAAAACAAAACAAGAGTGATTACAATTTGGAACAAAGCTAAGACAAAATGTGACAAAAAAACTAAGCAACAACATAACACAGACTGAATATGACAATCCTTGTGTGATTTTACATGTCATCTTGTATATATGTTTGGAGTATTTCTTCCTTTAGTTTTTGTTTAAATTGTCTAAGCGTTGTACATGATTTTAATTCAGGTCCAAAATCGTTCCATTATCTGACTCCTTGCACTGAAACACAGTGTTGCTTAGTGGTAGTTCCCACTGAAGGTTTTTGAAATATACATGTTCCTCTGAAATGATATTGTTTCTCCCTTATTTGGAGCAGCTTTTGGATATTTGCGGGCAGTGATAGATTCTTCACTTTAAACATTATTACTGCAGTTTTAAAGTCAACCAGATCTTTCAACTTGAGAGCTTTTAATTTAAGAAAAAGTGGGTTTGTTGGTTCCCTGTAAGCAGCTTTGTTTATTATTCTAATAGCTCTCTTCTGAATCATAAAGACTGGATATATGTTTGTTGTATATGTATTTCCCCATACTTTAGTACAATATGTCATGTATGGGAGCATTAATGAATGATACAAAGTATATAGTGTGGGTTGATTCAGCAAATATTTCACTCTGTGTAGTATTGCAAATGATTTAGATATTTTACCTTTAATATAATTAATATGTGACTTCAAACACAGTTTATTATCAATTATTACTCCAAGTGTGGCACATATGTTTGGTTCATATTTCCCACAAGAGTGTGGCACATATGTCTGGTTCATATCTCCCACAAATGTATGGCTTATGTGGATTGGGGCTTCACGTCTGGAGGAACAAGAGTCTGGATCGATGGGGGCCGACAGGAGATGGCGAGGAGGTGTGAAGTCGGGCCCTTGTCTCAGAGAGGAGGCCCTGGGGTGTTTCCCGGAACACCAGAGAATAAGAGACAATGGTGAATCTTCAGAGACTTGCATTGTGATTGAATGTTTGCAGAAGCACCATGTGACTTGAGTTCTTAATCCCCCGGAGGTATAAGAGTGTGATGTAACATTATTCTGCCTCTTCTTGCTTTTGAGAATGTTGGATGATTGTGTTCTGCAATAAAGCCGAACCTGAGGAATACACTCATGTCTCGTCATTGAACACATCTTCCACACTGGTGACCCACGACAAAGAATGAGCAGTGAGAATTGTCCCGAGCGGAGTTCATCTGAGGCCGGCCTGATGGCTGTCTCCACGCTCCGGCTGCCCGATTTCTGGCAGCACAGCCCACGCTCCTGGTTTAGTGTGGTCGAGGCGCAGTTCAACCTCCGGAGAATCTCAAACGATGAAACGAGGTTCTACCATGTGGTGGCGAAGCTGGACAGTCACACGGTCCAGAGGGTGGAAGACCTGGTTAACCACCCACCGGACACCGACAAGTACGGCGCATTGAAGGAGTCGCTGATCAGCCATTTCACCCCCTCGGTGCAACAGCGAGCAGAGGGGCTCCTAGAGTTGACATAGTCGGAGAACGACAGACCGGCAGACCTGATGGTGAAGATGCTGAGACTGAAAGACTCTGAGGATGGCAAATTTATTTTCGCCAACCTTTTCCTCCGGACTCTGCCGCCAGCAGTGAGAGTGACCCTGGCAGACTCACCCCGACTGGCCAAGCGGGACTACCATGGGCTCGGCAAGGAGGCGCAGCGACTCGTCGACGCCCACAAGCGGAGAGCGGTTTCGGCCGCGGCAGCTGAGCAGAGGACGGCGCCCGGAGATGGTTTGGAGCCAGTGGTGGCGGCGCCAGACGAACTGACAATGGTGGTGACAGGCATCAGGCGACGCGAAGCTGAAGACGGCCTGTGTTTCTACCACCGCCGTTTTGCGGAGAGGGCACACAGATGTCTCCCACCGTGCCGCTTCAAGCATCAGGGAAAAGCCAAGTCCAGGGGGCAGGTAGCAGCTGCGTCCCTCGGAGAAGAAAATAAGCTGCTTTACCTGACAGATGCACACTCGGGGAAACAATTCCTCGTGGACACAGGCTCCCAGCTGAGTTTCGTCACGCCTACCTACGCGGAATGGCTGATGCCGTCTAAAGCTCCCTGGGTGTCAGTATCAGCAGCGAATGGCTCAGCGATTAAGACCTTTGGTGAGAGGACCATGCGTCTGTCCTTACAGGGCCGTTCATTTGAGTGGACCTTTATTGTAGCAGCAGTCAGTTTCAACATGTTAGGGGCTGATTTTTTGTGCTCACGTGGTTTATTGGTTGATTTTGCTAATAGACGTCTGGTTAATGCACTTTCTTTTCATTCTATCCCCTGCACAGCTGGGGTGGCTCCGCCGACTGCACACGCCAACGTCACAGCTGCGGGTGGTAATTTTCCTGCTCTGCTCACTCACTTTCCAGCACTCACAGTTCCAAAGTTTTCGGCGACAGTGGCCAAACACGGGGTGGAGCATTTTATCACCACCACTGGGCCACCCGTTTTTGCAAAAGCCCGGCGCTTGGACTCAGCTAAACTGGCAATAGCGCGCGAGGAATTTGCCAACCTGGAAAAACTGGGCATAATTAGACGCTCAAACAGCCCCTGGGCTTCCCCGTTACACATGGTCCCAAAGGCTGATGGCTCGTGGCGACCTTGTGGCGATTTCCGCAGGTTGAACAACGTCTCAGCACACGACCGCTACATATGTTTGGTTCATATTTCCCACAAGAGTGTGGCACATATGTCTGGTTAATATCTTCCACAAATGTATGGCTTATGTGGATTGGGGCTTCACGTCTGGAGGAACAAGAGTCTGGATCGACGGGGGCCGACAGGAAATGGCGAGGAGGTGTGAAGTCGGGCCCTTGTCTCAGAGAGGAGGCCCTGGGGGGTTTCCCGGAACACCAGAGAATAAGAGACAATGGTGAATCTTCAGAGACTTGCATTGTGATTGAATGTTTGCAGAAGCACCATGTGACTTGAGTTCTTAATCCCCCGGAGGTATAAGAGTGTGATGTAACATTATTCTGCCTCTTTTTGCTTTTGAGAATGTTGGATGATTGTGTTCTGCAATAAAGCCGAACCTGAGGAATACACTCATGTCTCGTCATTGAACATATCTTCCACACAAGAAATTTAGTTTCGGATACCCTTTCAATCTCTTCACCATTTACACTGAGTTTAGATACTAAGTTGTTGTGATGGTTGTTAAAACTATAAATTTTGTCTTACTTAAATTGAACGTTAATTTGTTTGAATCAAACCACAGTTTAAGCTTTCCTAATTCCTTTCCGAGTGTATCCAAAAGTTGTTCCAAATTGCTTGCACTGCATAATAGATTAGTGTCATTGGCAAACAATATTAAATGCATTTTTTCCGAAACTTTGCATATATCATTTATATACATGTTGAATAACAATGGCCCCAAAACTGAACCCTGTGGGACTCCACAAGTTACCTTCAGTAACTGTGAGTTTTTGTTACCAACACATACATACTGATATCTATTCTTTAAGTAACTACATAACCAGGACAGTGCTACCCCCCTAATACCACAATTTTGTAGTTTCTTTAATAATAAATTATGATCCACTGTATCAAATGCTTTTTTAAGATCCAGGAATACCCAAACTTAGTACTCTTTATTTTCAACGGCAGTTGATGTTTTTTCTATCAATTTCATTAGAGCAAATGCAGTTGTCCTCTTGTGTCTGAACCCATATTGCTGCTCACACAATGAATTATTCTTCATTATGAAGTTGTCAATTCTCTCACAGAATATTTTTTTTTCAATTATCTTGGAAAATTGCGGCAATAGTGAAATTGGTCTATAGTTTGAAAGTTCCCCTCTGTCACCCGTCTTGTATATCGGAATTACTTTAACTATTTTCATTGCATTGGGAAATACACCTGTTTGGAGAGACAGGTTACAAATATACGTCAGTGGTTTCACTAAGCATTCAATAACAGTTTTGACTAAGAGCATGTCAATACCATCACAGTCCGTAGATGTTTTACTTTTAAAGGATTTAACAATTTCAATGACTTCTCTCTCGTCTTTGTTCTTTATGAAAATGGAGTCTTTTATAGCAGTGTTTTTGCTTATTGTATCACCCGTTGGTGCCGTAATGGGAATTTCTCGAGCCAAATTAGGACCAATGTTAACAAAAAAGTTATTAAATTCATCTGCAGGTGAAACTGCATTCACACTCTGAGTCGTTTTATTATTTTTTGAAAAATTGGTTGGGTAGCTTGTATTTCTGTTTTTATTTCCAAGAATATTGTTAAGTATTGTCCATGTATTTTTAATATTGTCTCTCTTTTTCTCCAGTTCTTTACTGTAATAGTCTATTTTACTACATCTCATTATGTATGTTAACTTATTTTTCTATGTATTATACCGCTGCTCTGCTTCTTTTGTCCTTTTCTTTAGAAAGGCTTTATATAATGATTTTTTTTCTTTTTACATGCCTTTTGTAATCCTTTGGTTAACCATGGCTTATTGACAAATTTATGTTTAAGCTTTTTCTTTTCTAATGGTCAATTTTTTTTTCATAAATAGTGGTTACAATGTTCATAAATGTGTCATAGGCTTCATTTACATCTGATACATAGACTTTTGTCCAGTCTTGCTTCAGCAAATCTTCTTTAAAAGAACTGATTGCATTTTGTGATTTGTATCTGAAAGATTTTAATTTTTTTTTTCTGTTTTGGCCCCCGTGTGGCCGTGGATAAGTGCAAAGATTGGTAAATGGTCTCTTATATCATTTATCAATAATCCCCTTTCTATTTTCTTATCAATAATATTAACAAATAGGTTGTCAATAAGTGTAGCAGTGAGAACTGTGATTCTACTGGGATGTGTTATTGTGGGATATAGACTCATATTGTACATAGAATTCATGAACTCTGTAATTACATTTTGTTGAAATGGATTTAGTAAATCAATATTGAAATCTCCACAAATTACAACCATTTTCTTACTAGTAATAGTAATTTCTTACTAGTAATATTATTGAACAGCTCGACTAACTTATCTCTGAATGTCTTAATGCAAGGCATTCTATATATACAACTTATAATTGATGCTCTAAGGGCGCTGTGTAGACGGCTGCCTTTCCAGTAGCTCTGTATTTAGCTCCTTTTTAACCTCTTTTTCCCACTTTTTTACTCTTCTTGCAAAGAGATTGTGTGTCTAGATATCCTATGGATACTTATAACTTTGAAATGCAACCAAGAGCCAGTCTTTTCACTTTTTCATGGGAGAAACTGCTGGCTCTGCGAACAAAGGGACGAGCCGGGATACGACATCCTATCCCGGCGGAGCTGAGGAGGGGACCACGGGGCTGCAAGGCCGGGGCTAAGCTAAAGTCTGAGCTAGCGAAAAAATGGAGGTGCTTCAAACCGTTGATTCCCTCCGTCATCATGGGCAATGTGAACTCATTGCCGAACAAGATCGATGAGTTGTCCGCATTGAACAACCAGCGGATTTACCGGGAGAGCAGCTTGTTCATTTTTACGTAGACATGGCTGAACCACCTAGTACCAGATGCTAACGTGGACCTGCTAGGATTCACTGCTGTGAGAGCCAACAGAGACACTAAGGTTAGCAGGAAAAAACCCAGATTGAAACTCTTCAAGTAAACCATTTCCCTGCAGGTGGTCAAATAATTGCGTAGCAACAACTCTTTCTAAGATTTTTGAAATGAAAGGGAGATTAGAGATTGGTCTATAGTTAGCTAAAGCTCCTGGATCTAGCGTTGGCTTTTTGAGTAAGGGTTTAATTACAGCCGTTTTAAAAGCCTGCGGTACATGGCCTAAAGTTAATGAAGAATTGATTATATGAAGAATAAAGCTACCAATAAGTGGGAAAACTTCTTTAAATAACCTGGTAGGAATAGGGTATAAAAGACAAGTTGAAGGTTTGGATGAGGAAACCAAAGAGACTCATGAGACTCATCATGTATGTTAACAATCGCTGGTGCAAGCCAGGTCATATCTCTATAAAGACAGTCTCATGTTGCCGGGATCTCGAGCTGCTAGCTGTTAGCCTGCGGCCATATTACTTGCCGAGAGAGTTCAGTCACGTGATCACCGTCTGTGTTTACATCCCTCCGAGAGCGGATGCAGCCACTGCCTGTGAAAAAATCCATTCAGTCACAGCAAGGCTGCAGATACAGCACCCTGAGGCACTCATGATCATCTCTGTGGACTTTAACCATGTAACTTTGGATGCTACTTTGGGTTTTTATAATCTAGTTTTAGACTGTCCAACTAGAAACAACAAGACAATTGATCTGCTGTATGTTAATGTACAGGATGCATACAGAGTGACCCCCCCTTCCCCCACTAGGGAAGTCTGATCACAACCTGGTTTATCTACAGCCACTGTATATTCCCCTGGTTCAAAAGCAACCTGTGACAACTCGATCAGTCAGGAGCTGGTCCCCTGAGAAGGAAAGCGCCTTGAGAGACTGTTTTAACACCACAGCCTGGGATGTGCTGATGGACATGGGCATGGTGAGGACATAGAGGGGCTGACACACTGTTTGACGGATTACCTGAACTTTTGTACAGACGAGGTCATCCCTTTCAAGACTGTCCGTTACTACCCTAATAACAGGCCATGGGTAACACAGGAAGTCAAAATGGTCCTCAACAAGAAGAAGGCTGCTTTTAGGAGCAGAGACAGAGAGGCCATGAAGGCAGCACAGCAGGAGGTGAAACACTGTGTGAAGGAAGCCAAGGACAGCTATAGGATAAAGGTGGAGCAGAAGCTGAGGGAAAACAACATGAGGGAGGTCTGGGAAGGTGTGAGGACCATCACAGGTCTCAACAAAACACCAGAGTTGCTGAGGGGACAATAGAGAGGACAAATGAACTGAACGATTTTTTCAACAGGTTCAACCAGCCTTTGCCCTTGCCCCTCCCACCCCCACCTTCATTACAGCCGTGCCCCCCCTCCACACACCTTCCCTCAAATATTGCAACCCCCCCCCCCCCCACACACACACACACACACACATCAGTACGACCCTTGCCATTTATTACCACAGAACAGGTCAGAGGGCAGCTGAGGAAGCTCTGACTCAGGAAAGCTGCAGGCCTGGACAAAGTGTGTCCAAGAGTATTGAAGACCTGCGCTGCAGAACTGGGGAAGCCACTACAACGGATCTTCAACCTCAGCCTGCAGATTGGGAGAGTGCCCACTCTTTGGAAGACATCCCGTATTGTTCCAGTTCCGAAAAAGAACCGGCTCAGCGAGCTGAATGATTACCGACCAGTGGCACTCACCTCACATTTGATGAAGACTCTGGAGCGGCTCTTCCTCAGCCTCCTCAGACCCCAGGTGCAACATGCCCAGGACTGCCTGCAGTTTGCGTACCAACCAGGTGTCGGTGTGGAGGATGCCATCCTCTACCTGCTTCATCGAGCCCACTCCCATCTGGATAAGGGAAGTGGCACAGTGAGGATCCTCTTTTTGGATTTCTCCAGTGCCTTCAATACCATTCACCCCCCCCTTGCTTCAGGATAAATTAAGCAAGATGGGAGTAGACTCCCACTTGGTGGACTGGATCTCTGACTACCTCACTGGCAGACCACAATATGTCGGGCTGAAGGATATTACGTCTGACACCATTGTCTGCAGCACTGGAGCCCCGCAGGGCACAGTATTGGCCGCTCTTCTCTTCACCCCGTACACCTCTGACTTCTGCTACAACTCGAAGCTGTGTCATATTCAGAAGTATGCCGACGACACAGCCATTGTTGGGTGTATCAGGGATGACAGAGAGGAGGAGTATCGGAGACTAGTAGGAAACTTTTCTGCATGGTGCCACACTAATCACCTACAGCTCAACACCTCTAAGACGAAGGAGCTGGTTATTGATTTTGGGAGGTCTAGACCAAGACCTCAACCAGTCCCTCCCTCCCTCTAACAGTTAGAGGGAGCTGAGGTGGAGGTTGTGGATTCATACAAATATCTCGGGTTGTGGCTGGATAATAAATTGGATTGGACAACATACATTAGCCACTTGTATGGGAAGACACAAAGTAGGATGTACTTCCTAAGGAGATTGCGGTGCTTCAACATCTGCAGCAAACTTCTGCGGATGTTTTACCAGTCGGTGGTTGCCAGCGTCGTCTTTTACTCTGTGGTGTGCTGGAGGGGGGGGCAGTATATCCAAGAATGATGCGTCCAGACTGGATAAACTGATCAGGCGGGCCGGCTCTGTGGTCTGCGCGAAGCTGGACACCCTGGTGACGGTGGCAGAGATGAGGACTCTGGATAAACTGTTGGATATAATGGACAACGTCAGCCACCCTCTGCACACCGTCATCAGTGACCAGAGGAGCCTCTTCAGTGAAAGACAGCTCCTTCCCAAGTGTCAGACCAACAGGCTCAAGAACTCTTTTGTCCATCATGCCATCACACTCTATAACTCCTCACTTGGGGGGAGGGGACATAGAGTACAGAGGACAGTAGGGCATTCATAGTAAAATAACCTTAACTTAACCATACTTGTACAAGCCATATTTAGCCTTATATTTATACTGTGTATATTATGTTAAGTGTTTATTAAGTGTTTATTAAGTGTTTATGTCATGGCGGCCTCTGGGCCGTCATTGGCATCATTAACTCCAGCTGCGCACAGATCCACAGGTGTTAATCAGCAGCTGTTAAATGCCAGCGTTGCTGACAGCCCGGCACGGAGTCGTCTGTCCTCCTCGTCGGAGAAAGAACCTGAACTCCGCTCTCTGGTCTCGTCAAGGTATTCTCTTGTCTCGTCAGAAACTGTCTCGTCAGAAACTGTCTCGTTAAAAACTGTCTGGTCAGAAACTGTCTCGTCAGGAACTTCTCTGGTCTCGTCAGGAACTTCTCTGGCCTCGTCAAGAACTTCTCTTACCTCGTCAAGGACCTCTGTTCAGAGTCAAGCACGTAAGATAACTGTTTGTTATTCAACTCCTAACCTCTACCCCATGTGCACAGGTGGACTCCCTTGGCGGCGTACCTGCGTCCCCAGCTGACGGGGTTACGCCAACACGCACATGTAGCGGTTCACTACCACCACGACTACCGGTACGTCTTGCTCCTCAAATTCCTGAACTATTACTATATCAGCTGCAGGAGTATTGGCCACCGTTACCGGTGGAGTTTTCGTCATCAGCTTCTGTTGTGTCATCGTCACCACGATCTGTGGAATCACTCACCTCGTCATCATCTGGATTGTCATCGTCACCACGTTCTGTGGAATCACTCGTCTTGTCATCATCTGGATTGTCATCATCCCGGTCTGTGGCGTCACAGCCGGAGTCTCTGGAAAACCTGTCCATGCCACAGTCACGGGTGGAAGCCTCAGCACGTTCACGGATGCCTTCACCTCCACGTTGCACGGCCGCTGGTTCTCAGCAGGACGTAACCTGTGCTTCTCCCAAGTAAGCCTTACTACTTGTAGCTTGTCACTTGCGTGGGACAAAAGTAATTGTTTGTGCTTGTATGTTCCAGGGTTGCCGGGTCTCCGTCCAGGGTGCTCAGCTCCAGTGACCAGAACTCTATCCACGCACTCACACTTGCACTACACACCCTTTCACTCTAATAAAGATTATTGTTCACTAATTTGCCCGTGTCAGTGTCTGTCTCCTGGGTCCCGAAACATGTCAGTACGACTCCGTCACGTTGACCCAGCGGACAGCTCACTGTCGCGCTTAATTAACACTCTTAGCGCCCGGGTAGATTTGCTAGCCCACCAGCAGACAGTAATCTTAAACCAACTAACCCTAATTAATGGTCGGCTGGATCGTTTGGAGGGACACCAAACGTTTCCCCCGCCCGCAAATACCTCAGCCCCTGTAGGCTTAGCATCAGGACAAGCTAACACCTCCTCGTCCTCTCGCCTCACTCCTGTTCCTACACCCGCCCGGTTCAGCGGAAAACTCGGGGAAGCCCGAGGTTTCATTTTACAGTGTGAATCAGTTTTTCTGCGTGTGCTGGGGGATTTTTCTCTCGACTCTAGCCGGATAGGCTATGTCATAAATTTGCTGGCAGGTAGAGCCTTGGATTGGGCATTTTCGATCATGGCTAGGCCTAGCTATTCCCTGCTTTCCTACCAGGAGTTTGTGTCTGAATTTCTGTCTGTATTTGATCACACGGATAGGGGAGAGGTGTTGACAGAACGTTTTTTAAGCCTACAGCAGGGAAAGAGATCAGCTGCAGATTACGCTTTTGACTTCCGGGTCCTGGCCGCAGAGATTGGGTGGGGGGAGCCATCTCTTTGTGGTATTTTTCTACGTAGTCTCAACGACGAGCTAAAGGATGAGTTAGCGGCATGGGATAAACCAGATAACTTGCAAGATTTAATTGCCTTAGCAGTTTGAATCGATAGTAGGTTAAGGGAATGGGCGGCTGGTCGGCGAGTTACTTCCCGTCCGGTTAAACCCCGCCCTCGTGTCCCTGACTCTCTTTCTCTCGCTTTACCCACGTCAGAGAAGGCCCCGGATCAGGAAGCCATGATTGTTGGTCATTCTAAGGTGTCAGCAGCTGAGAAACAACGCCATAGGGATCAAGGCCTGTGTTTCTATTGTGGGAAGGAGTCACATGGGGTTTCCGAATGTCCTAGTAAGTTAAAAGGGAAGGCCCGTGGATTGCAGTAGGGGGATTCACGGGCAAGAACACAGAGGAACCCCTTACTTGTTGTCATTTACCCCTCAGACTAATTCATACTCACACAGAACACTCCACACTAGCGTTAGTTGATTCTGGAGCTGAGCAGAATTTCATTTCTAGAGACCTGGCAACCCGGATGGGCCTTAGCTGTCAGACTTTAGAACCCCCTGTCAGATTGATCACCCTGTCGAAGGCGTCTTTGACCACCATTAACCTTCAGACAGCTCCTGTGTCTATAATTGTCTCAGGGAATCACAGGGAGGAGATTCAGTTCTTAGTGCTGCCCGTTTCTTCTTCGCCCGTTATTCTGGGATACCCCTGGCTGCGCCTACATAACCCCACCATTGATTGGCAAGCTGGGAGAATAACGGCATGGAGTACGTTCTGCCTTAGCGCCTGTCTCCAATCAGCGGCGTGCGCCCCATCCGTTAAGGTGCCTCTGCCCGATTCATCCCCACCGGATTTATCTAAGGTGCCTGAGGTTTATCATGATTTGGGGTAAGTGTTCAGCAAATCCCGGGCCTTGTCTTTACCCCCCCATCGTCCGTATGACTGCGCCATCAATCTGAAGGCTGGGGCCTCTCTGCCTGCTAGCCGCCTTTACAGCCTATCAGCCCCGGAGCGCGAGGCCATGGATACATACATTAAGGAGTCCTTGGCCTCTGGTATCATCCGCCCGTCGTCTTCGGCCGTGGGGGCCGGATTCTTCTTTGTTGGTAAGAAGGACGGTTCACTACGCCCCTGTATTGACTTCCGGGGACTGAATGAAATAACAGTCAAGGATAAATATACTCTGCCCTTGATGAACACTGCTTTTGACTCCCTCCAGGGGGCATCCTGGTTTACTAAACTGGACCTTAGGAATGCCTACCATCTAGTGCGCATTAGAGAAGGAGATGAGTGGAAGACGGCTTTCCGGACCCCCAGCGGTCATTTTGAGTACCTGGTAATGCCGTTTGGATTAACTAACGCCCCAGCCGTTTTCCAGCGTTTGATTAACGATGTACTACGGGATTTTTTGAACTCGTTTGTTTTCGTTTATCTTGATGACATCCTCATCTTCTCCCGCACACTAGAGGAGCATCGGGTGCATGTCCGCAGGGTATTACAGTGCCTCCTGGAGAACCAGCTGTTCGTCAAGGCTGAGAAATGTGAGTTCCACACTGATCAGACCTCCTTCCTTGGATTTATTATTGCTCGGAACCAGGTGCTTCCTGACCCTGCCATGGTCAAAGCAGTGGTGGAATGGCCTGCACCCACCTCCAGAAAGCCGCTTCAAGGGTTCCTGGGGTTTGTTAATTTTTATAGGAGGTTCGTGCCCAACTTTGGTAATATTGCCAATCCTTTGACTGCTCTCACCTCCCCTAAGATTCCATTTTGCTGGAGTAAGGAAGCAGCCGGTGCGTTTGAGAAGCTCAAGAGGGAGTTCGCATCGGCCCGAGTTCTTACCCAGGTGGACCCGAAGCTTCAGTGCTTGGTGGAGGTGGACACGTCTGATGCGGGAGCTGGAGCAGTACTCTCCCAACGATCTCCTGTGGATGGTAAGATTTGCCCTTGTGCTTTTTTCTCTCATCGTCTCTCCCCTGCAGAGAGGAACTACAGCATCGGGGACAGGGAGTTACTGGCTGTGAAATTGGCCTTGGAGGAATGGAGACATTGGCTGGAGGGGGCTGCTCAGCCGTTCGTGGTTTGGACTGATCTCCGTAACCTGGAGTACCTCAGGACGGCTAAGCACCTGAATGCATGCCAGGCTCGCTGGTCCCTCTTCTTCGGCCGGTTTAACTTTACCATCACGTACCGGCCGGGAAGCAAGAACGGTAAGCCGGACGCTCTCTCCCGGCAGTTTGACGCCCCATCCTGCGAGGACCAGGAGACCCCTATCCTGCCGCCTTCCTGCGTCGTGGGCGCCCTGTCCTGGGGAATCTGCAAGACGGTTCGCCAGGCTCAGAAGACCGAACCGGATCCCGGGGGGGGGGGGCACTTGTTCGTTCCACGCGCTGTTCGAGGCAAGGTGATTTAGTGGGGTCACGCTTCCAAGTTGGCTTGTCATCCTGGAGTGGGTCGGACCGTGGATCTTCTCCAAAGGACTTTCTGGTGGCCATGGTTGCGGAAGGACGTTGTTGGCTACATCCGGGCCTGCGCTCAGTGAGCCACCGGGAAGACAACATCATCCGTCCCCCGGCGGGCTTACTACATCCGTTACCGGTTCCTTCACGCCCCTGGTCTCATGTAGCGATGGATTTTGTGACTGGGTTACCCACTTCAGAAGACTATACCACAGTGTTAACCATTGTTGACCGGTTCTCTAAGGCGGCCCACTTTGTGCCACTTCGGGGTCTGCCTTCGGCCCAGGAGACTGCGGACCTCCTGGTGCAACACGTGGTCCGTCTTCATGGCATCCCTGTGGATATTGTGTCTGATCGAGGACCCCAGTTTGTATCTCAAGTTTGGAAGGCCTTCTGCATGGCACAAGGAGCCACTGCCAGCCTCTCTTCTGGTTATCACCCCCAAAGTAATGGCCAGTGCGAGAGGGCTAATCAGGAGCTGGAGGCCGCCCTCCGTTGTGTCATCTCCTCCTGCTCATCCTCCTGGAGCAATTTCCTGCCCTGGATTGAGTACGCTCACAACGCCACGATCTCCACGGCCACGGGTGTCTCCCCGTTTAAAGCTTCTTGTGGGTTTGATCCTCCGTTGTTTCCTGAGGAGGAGAAGGAGGTAGCGGTTCCTTCAGTCCAGGCACATATTAAGCGCTGCCGGCGAGTTTGGCTCCTCGCTCGCCAAGCCTTGTTGAAGACCACTAAACGTAACATCCAGGTGGCCAACCGGCATAGGAGACCCGCCCCGGACTATAAGGTGGGTCAGAAGGTTTGGTTGTCAACCCGGAATATTGGTGTGCCGGCTGAAAAACGTAAGCTTACTAAACGCTTCATTGGTCCCTACACCATTAATCGTATTGTTAACCCTGTGTCTGTGCGCTTGTCTCTCCCCTCTTCAATGCGTATCTGCCCCACCTTTCATGTCTCCCAGGTCAAGCCGTATGTCTCTGACCCCCTGTGCCCTGCTCCTGCGGCACCCCTACCCCCAAGGATGATCGATGGCCATCAGGCCTGGGGGGTGACTGCCATCTTGGATGTTCGCAGGTGGGGTCGTGGCCTTCAGTATTTGGTGGACTGGGAGGGGTTTGGACCGGAGGATTGGTCTTGGATTCGCCCAGCGTTGATCCTGGATAAGCAGCTGATTCGCGACTTCCACCGGGCGAATCCAGGTAGGATTGGGCAGGTGCCTGGAGGCACTGCTAGAGGGGGGAGTACTGTCATGGCGGCCTCTGGGCCGTCATTGGCGCCATTAACTCCAGCTGCGCACAGATCCACAGGTGTTAATCAGCAGCTGTTAAAAGCCAGCGTTGCTGACAGCCCGGCACGGAGTCGTCTGTCCTCCTCGTCGGAGAAAGAACCTGAACTCCGCTCTCTGGCCTCGTCAAGGTATTCTCTTGTCTCGTCAGAAACTGTCTCGTCAGAAACTGCCTCGTCAAAAACTGTCTCGTCAGAAACTGTCTCGTCAGGAACTTCTCTGGTCTCGTCAGGAACTTCTCTGGCCTCGTCAAGAACTTCTCTTACCTCGTCAAGGACCTCTATTCAGAGTCAAGCACGTAAGAGAACTGTATGTTATTCAACTCCTAACCTCTACCCCTGTGCACAGGTGGACTCCCTTGGTGGCGTACCTGCGTCCCCAGCTGACGGGGTTACGCCAACACGCACTTGTAGCGGTTCGCTACCACCACGACTATCGGTACGTCTTGCTCCTCAAATTCCTGAACTATTACTATATCAGCTGCAGGAGTATTGGCCACCGTTACCGGTGGAGTTTTCGTCATCAGCTTCTGTTGTGTCATCGTCACCACGATCTGTGGAATCACTCACCTCGTCATCATCTGGATTGTCATCGTCACCACGTTCTGTGGAATCACTCGTCTTGTCATCATCTGGATTGTCATCATCCCGGTCTGTGGCGTCACAGCCGGAGTCTCTGGAAAACCTGTTCATGCCACAGTCACGGGTGGAAGCCTCAGCACGTTCACGGACGCCTTCACCTCCACGTTGCACGGCCGCTGGTTCTCAGCAGGACGTAACCTGTGCTTCTCCCAAGTAAGCCTTACTACTTGTAGCTTGTCACTTGTGTGGGACAAAAGTAATTGTTTGTGCTTGTATGCTCCAGGGTTGCCGGGTCTCCGTCCAGGGTGCTCAGCTCCAGTGACCAGAACTCTATCCACGCACTCACACTTGCACTACACACCCTTTCACTCTAATAAAGATTATTGTTCACTAAATTGCCCGTGTCAGTGTCTGTCTCCTGGGTCCCGAAACATGTCAGTTTATTCTTTTTTTCTTTTTTGCTTTTCTGATCTGTATGCTCCTTTTATGTGCTGCTGGAAATTTTAAATTTCCTAGAGGGAGTCATCCCAAAGGGATTAATAAAGTTAAGTCTAAGTCTAAGTCGAAAATTAGATTTTTTGTTTTATCTTGGTCGATCTCAACAGTAACACATTCCAAAATCCCTGGTAGTGCAAAGGACATTCCATTTACAAGCTTACACCTATACAGGTCATCAATATACAGTGCAACACCACCACCCTTTTTTTGAGATCTGTTCATATGAAACATCTGATATTCCTCTATTGCCATCAGGGGAGCCTGCTCTTCATTAAGCCAAGTTTCAGAGACTGCGATAGCTGTAAATTTTCTGTCTGTTTTAAATAGACCTGAATCTGTGGAAAGTTTTTGTAAAGACTTCTGCTATTGAAGTGTATTATTGATAGTTTACCATCTAGTTGCACTTGACTTTTGGATTTCTTTTCAGTGTAATATTCACAATGATTATGAATATTATTGAAAAAGTGGTTATCAGGATCAATATCATTCTCCATCTCTTGTAGTTTGTGTTCAGCATAATGGCATATTTTCAGAGTTTGAATGACTTCCCCCAACTGGGGATGATTGATGTCTACTCAAGTCAGTCATAAGTTTTTTTGTTTAGTTTTTTTTTTTTTTTTAAAGTACATTGACATGGTATGTCACAGAAGAACTATTCTTGCTGTGTGTGTGGATATGGATTATCATAGTCTATTAATTTTCTTAATCAGTGTTCATCTATATTTATTTAAGTCAGTAAGATCTCTGATTATTATGGTCTTCGCTTCCTCAGGTGATCCATTTAGTTTGATCCAAACTCTACAATTTCTTGTCCATGTTGCCTGTATCTTATTTTGTTTTTTCAGCATCTGTGCTTGCCGTGCTATTTCAGCATTAATTTTTGTTAGGTGTTTATTTAGGTAAACTTCTGTTCCCCGTAGCTTTCTGGCCTGCCTCAGTATGTCAATCTTTACCCTTCTGTCCACAAAGCACATCACAATTGATTTCTTTGTTTTATTATCCTTTCTGGGTAAAGCATGACAGGCTGAAATTGCATTTGCTTCAACCTTTATATTTCTACTTTCAAGGAACTGAAGCACCTGGTTTTCCAGGGAGACTGATTCACTCGGGAGCCTCCTCACCTCTCATTCCTGCTGTAGCATGAGCATATGATTGATATTTAATGTCTAGCCCACTTATAATTAGATCATCCATATGAGAACATTGTTCAAGATCCTAGACGCCTCACTCCAAGTCTGCAATTTTTTGTCTTTTTCCTTAATTGTTAATTTTAATTCTCAGACTTCTTCCATTAGGCTGCACGCTGCACGGTGGCGCAGTGGTTTAGCACTGTGGCAGCACAGTTTTACCCTCGGCCGGGGGATCGCGGGGATCATGAGATCGTGGGTTCGATCCCAGCCCCCGACCAACAGTGAGCTGTGTGGAGTTTGCATGTTCTCCCCGTGTTGCGCGGGTTTACTCCGGGATTTCTCCGGTTTCCTCCCGCATACCAAAAACATGTAGGTTTAGGGCGCTCGCGCACGCAGCGACCAGCAGCCGGTGGCTTGTCACCAGACTGCAAACCAAGTCTACCTACGGGTACAAATAAGTAACAAAAAAAAAAAAAAAAAAAAAAAAAAAAAAAAAAAAATTAGCCCTAATAGTTTAAGCTGTTGAATAGCCACTTTGGTCAGTTCTTCTGACATGAAGTTCAGAGATTTTTTGATGTCTTCCATTTCCTCCTTCTTTGGTGGCATTTTTACTGACCTGTTGATCGTAAAACAATCTCTGCTGGTGTTGCCGGTATCCGATCCGACCGACCTCAAATCCAGCTGGGCCTCAGCTAGCCCCCTCTGCTGCTAGTCCCACTGCTTACCACAGCTGCAATTGAGCTTCTGTCCAGCCGGGGTACCGGCAGCTCCTCCACCGAGTCCCGCCACCCACCGCCGCTGTAGTTGAGCTCCGATCCTGCTCGTTTCCAGCTGGGGTCCCGGTAGATCCTCCGCTGAGCCGCGCCACCTACCGCCGTATTCCTTAGTAGTTCCTCCGCCGAGGAACTGGCGGATGGATGGACCAGGTCGCCAAGCAGAAAGTTCGGTCTGTCGGGAGGCCGACCCAGAACGCCAAACGGGTGAAGCAATTTCTCAGGCGGTCGACCCGCGCCATTCTGCCACCAGGACCGCAGGGGAGAATCTGGAGACGGCCTCCCTGTTGAGAGGGGTAGCGAGGGAAAGCCGAGCCGATAGCGGGGAAACCCAGCGGCCCCCGGTGGAAGAGAAAATGGGATGGGGAAAGGGGAAGGGACCAGTCCGGCGCTGATGAGCAAATAATCTGCAGCTCCTTCTCCGAACCCCACATGGACCGGCGCTGCACTCACGTTGGGTCCCCAGCGGAACCGTGCCTGACCCACGACCGACCCCGACTGGGTCAGAGCAGCGTCCATGACGGACTCCGACTGGGTCAGCGTGGCACTTACGTCGGAACTCAAGTGGGTCAGAAGACAACCCATGACCGACCCTGACTGGGCCGGAACACAACCCATGACGGACCCCGACTGGGTCAATGCTGCACCCGCGATGGACCCCGATTGGGTCGCGACTGCACCCTCGTCGGACCCCTATTGGGTCAATGCCGCACCCGCGATGGACCCCGACTGGGTCGGCACAGCACCAGGGATGGCCTCCAAACCCAAACCCAAAACCTCCAACACAGTGACTGGGATAGACTCCACACCGGTGACCCTATGAGAAGGCTCAGGAGAAGAAGAAGTACCGGGATCAGGATCACCAGTAGCGACAGAGCCCAGTGAGATGAACTCGGATGCAGTGGACGGCTGCACCCGGCCCGTTTCCCCAAGAGACAGACAAGAATGCTCCAGAATTGAGAGGAGAAAGACAAAATAGAGCACTTGCCTGATCTTGAGTTCTGTCGCCGTCCAGGACTTCGATGTTCTGGGTTCACACGAAAGAAGGTCGTCATCTGGTTCCCACTCGGCTACGGCGGGCTCCGCAGCAAGCATGATGGAGTCCACATTCTGGAGATTCCCTGATGCAGATGTCCACACCGAGGGCCTGCATGGTGTGATGGCAGGGGCTCCGTGACCTGCCGGGTCGGACTGTCCCTCCGTGGAGACCCGGGGATGCTTGCTCGTCGGTGCAGGCTCCAATCTGCAGTCCGCCATCCTCCTCTGCCCATGTTGTGGCTGCGGGGCTGGATCCAGGCTCTCCAAGCATGCAGGCTCCCTCCTCGTCTGCCGGCGTAGTCCTGGTGCCGAGGAATGCTCAGGGGAAGGAGACAGAAAGGTGGCAGGTTCATAATTAATTTCCTCAGCAGGTGGAGGAAGCTCGGGGGGCTGTGAACCCCGAACTCCACCCCCAGGAATCAAACAACGCAATTCACCCAATACAGGAAAAGAATGAATAGACTCTTGCCTGATTCCCGGAGGGCTGATGGGACCCGCCGTAGTGAACATGAATCTTCCCTTTCCCCGCTGGATGGAAATGGAGGACCCTCCGGGAAGACGAAGAGGAGCCTCTCGCGCCGGATCAGGAACGGGAGCATCAAGAGATGGAGCTCACAGCAGCTGGGGTGAACGTCGAGGAGGAGGGAGAAACAGCCGAGGTGAACCGGGAACGAGGAGCTGATGGAACAGCGGGAAGAGATGACCCGGGGGGGGGGGGAGGCGGCTGTCTTACCTCTTCGGCAAGACACAGAGGCTGCAGCTGGTTGGGAGACAGAGTTTGTGTGGCTACCCGGAACTGGATCCGGATGGGGTTCTCACTGAGGTGTCTAATCTGCATGGAGACGACATTTACTGGCTGAGGGCGAGGCGAAGGTGAGGTTAGGAAAACGCCGCTCCTGCGTGGAAACAGAGGCGAGCAGGTCTGCATATTCAGGATAATCACACAGTTCAGGATTCCTCTCCACCAGCCTGACCGCCGCTGTCACATGCATCATGATCTGTGTGGGGTGGACGGTGGAGCAAGCTGCAGCCACTCAGTCCCGGATGGTAATTGCTGTCAGCTGTAACTTCTCCGGGGGAATCCCGACTGACGTCTCATTCCTTTGGGGATGACCCCTGGGTGGTGGGAACTCCTGGACTGGATCGGAGAAAGGAACGGGATCCCGAAGCGATGAGTGAGGGTGCCTTCTCTTCGGCTTCGTGCCGGAGTTTCTCTCCAGCCCATGGAGTCTGTCCCGGAGCGCAGAGATGTCCGCCCTCCTCGCCGTGACTTCAGGGTGATTGGAGTAGCAAGGATGGCGGTTAATGATTGCCTCAGCGAGGTCTAGGTGCCAGTGTACATTGCTGGGAGTGTCGTAGAGGCTAGCAGTGAAAAGGGTTCTATCAATATAGTCGAGGGCCTCCATCAGCTCATAGCCCAGGCTCCGAGCGTGGCCTCTGAGTGACGACATAATCTCCCAGCACACAGGTACCCAGACAGGGAAAACAACAGGTCCAAATTAGGCAAAACTCACGGTGACCGGCTTCTCATTCTGGCTGCAATCTACTGTCATGCTGCGGTCTTTGCGGGCCGCAAATACAGTAAGATGCTATAGGCTGCCGAAGAGTTTGCATAATTTATTACTGAAGACAAACGACAAAATAAAGAGCCACGGGGGGCTAAAACACAACTAAGGTAATGGCACAGACAAAGAAGCACAGAGTTTCGGAATAACACTTACAATGACGGATGAAAGATGAAGGGTTGTTCACGAGTGAACGTCTGACGAGATTGCAGCAAGAATAACCCTCAGCTGCTTCCTTAAATCCCCGAGATAACCCAATCAGTGGAGAGAGTAATTAGGAGAGATGCTGAACAGCTGTCACAACGTGACCCGGCTTTGACAGCCGGAAGCCCCGCCATGACGCTGTCAGAATAAAGGCTCGGAGAGCCATAGGGAACACACACCAGATGGGAGGCTAATACTGCATGACCCAAGCGCGGACGATATCGGCGCCCAGACCATGACACACGATCATTACCAAATTCACACACATCTCTTTAAAAGGAAGAAATGTATCCAAACACTTTAATTTATACACCTGTTCTCATTTACCGGATATATATTTAACTATAAGTTTAAAATAATTTTGCCACAATAATGTATTATGTGCAGGGCAGGGCAATTTATCCTCTTCTGAAGGAGACAAGTGTAGGTTAAAAACAAATTCCTACTGCTTTTACAATGTTTGTCTTTCCATCGTTTGGAGATTATGTTTCACCCTGAAGGGTGAACAAATAAGCTGAAGATAGATGTTCTTATTTACTTTTAAATTTATTTTAAATGAACATGAACTTCTTTTGCATTGTGATCAGGTAGCACAAATCTAATTTTGGAAAATTTTCCATTTGTTACCGAAGCTACTTAGTACAATGATGACGGTCTGGTGTTATGTGTAATTTCTCACTTTCAAGTATTAGTTGTATTGAATGCTGTATGCAATGAAATGAAACAGATGTTTTAAGAAGAAAATAATCAATGAGACAGACAAACAATGTGGAACAACATAGTGGTTATGGGGATTAATCAGAATAGCACCTCGATTAATTACTTTTTCATTGAATGGGCTGTTGGCACCACCATCACCAGGGACCTCAAGTGGGAGCCGACCATCAGCTCCCTCATCAAAAAGGCCCAGCAGAGGATGTTCTTCCTGCGGCAGCTGAGGAAGCTCAAGCTACCCACCAAGATGTTAGTGCAGTTCTACACAGCCATCATCGAGTCCATCCTCACCACCTCCATAACCGTGTGGTACGCAGGAGCCACTGCCAGGGACAGACTAAGGCTGCAGCGCGTCGTGCGCACTGCTGAGAAGGTGATCGGCTGCAAGCTCCCATCTCTCCAGGATCTGTACATCTCCAGGACCCGGAGGCGTGCTGGCCGGATCATAGCCGATCCCTCTCACCCTGGTCACGTACTGTTTGCCCCCCCTCCCCTCAGGTAGAAGACTTCGGTCCATCCAGACTAAAACCTCCCGTCACATGAACAGCTTCTTCCCCTCTGCCATCAGACTGCTGAACACTAAGTGACTTATTGACTCTCGTGCACCATGTACAGCAGCTCAACCAGACTCATGTCAATCATCACTGTTTTCTTCCTGCATTACCGACTGCACTATAAGGTTCTCCACATTATCTGCTGCTCGCAAATATATTTTAACTGCTGACCAGTATTACTCACTCTTATTCTACACTTTATAGCATGTATAGTTTATTTCTTTTATTTTATCATGTTTAATGTTGCAGCATTGCACCGAGACTGACATAACGCACGGCTCAGGAGACGCACACACACAGGCTCAGAGTAGTTCAAATAGCTTTATTAACAACAGGAGTGTATGAATGTGTGTCTGCGAGATGTAAATGTGTTGGTGGCAGCGTCTGCTTTGGGCACAGAGGCAGGAGGCCGTAAGGCCGGACAACCCTATGGGAAAAGCACAGGGAGAATGGTGACTGGCACACACCAACACAGGAGATATATGAGCGAGAGAGGAGCTTACTTGGACAGGACAGATGACTGGCACAGCAAGGGACCAGGTCCGGTAGACAGCCACCTGGACAGCCCGGTGCAGCGGCGAGGAACAGGCGATAGAGAGGAGTAGTCCGCCGCCGGGAAATCCACCTGTGCACAGGGGAGCAGACTTGGAGGAGAAAAGAGGTAAGATCTTCTTACTGGAATGATCAGCTGAGAATGAAAGGGAACTCACAGCGATGCGTAGGGAAGTCTGACGGCTTCAGGCCGAAGCTCAGGGCGAGGCGGCTTAAATCCCTCGCCGCTGATGATGTGTAGGTGTGCGTGCAGGTGGCGCCGCTGATGAGCGGCGCGGCGTGACAGAGACAAATTCCTAGTTTGTGTACTACATGAACAATGGCAATAAATCTGATTCTGATTCTGATCCTGATTCTGATCTAATGTCTGAAGAACAAAGGATTTAAAATTATGTCATGAGGGAATATTTTCCTTTATTAACTTAAATCCTAAGCCCAACTCATTCTGCGGGTGGTCTGTAACTGAATCACTAATGAGGGTTCCAAGCCAAGGAACACAAGGTGTCAAATTCAGTGGTCCTAGGACTTCATTTCTGCTGTTTGCAGATGATGTGGTTCTGTTGGCATCATCGAACAATGACCTAAAGTTCGCTGGAGCGGCTTAGTAGTGAGTGTGAAGTGGCTGGGATGAAAAGTGACACCTGCAAGTCTAAGTCTGTGGTCCTAAGCCAGGAAAGGATTGGCCTCTCCAGGTTGGAGATGAGCTGCTGACCCACATGGAGGAGTTAAGGAGAAGAGAGCATGAAATTAACAGATGGATTGGAGCAGCATCTCCTGTAATGGAGACGTTGTACCGGTCTGTGGTGGCGAAGAGGGAGCTTAGCTCCAAAGCAAATTTGTCAGACACACAAGCTGCTAAAATGAGCTTTCTCTGTAGGGTTACTGGACTCACCTTAGAGACAGAATGAGGAGTTCATTTATCCAGGAAAGGCTCAGAGTAGAGGTGCTGCTCCTCTATATCAAAAGGAGCCAGTGGAGGTGATTTGGGCCTCTAATCGGGATGCCTCCTGGATGCCTCTCACATGAGGTGTTTGTGACACATCCCACTGGGAGGAGACCCCGGCGTAGACCCGGGACCTGCTGGAGAGACTATGTCTTTCAGCTGGCCATGGAACGCTTTGATACATCCTCCCTGAAGAGCTGTAGGACATGATTGGGGTGAGGGAAGTCTGGCCTCCTCTGCTTAGACTGCTGCCCCAGCAGTCAGTAGATGATGTACTGATTAATTAATATGCAAATTAAATGACTCACATGATCAAAAAAGTCAAACTTTTTCTTCCGAATCTTATCTTTGTACTGTGAAAGGGACCCACCACTCCGACACTCATCTCTACCTGCTCCACAAAGCCTGTACTCTCTTCATCACCGACCACTGACTTAGATGGTTGACCCCAGGTATTTAACATCATTTATCTTCACTACCTCTACCTCTTGCATCTTCTCCATTATACAAGCCCCTGCCTCTCATTTAAACATGTATTCTGTTAAACAACGACACTGCAGCAAAGACATTGAGTTGCTAGCTGTTAGCATGAGGCCTACATATCTCCCGAGAGAACACTCACACGTGATCTGCATTGTTGTTTATGCAAATCCGACGGCGAACGCTGGGACAGCACGTGACGTCATCCATTCAGTAACCAGCAGGCTGCAGACAGAACACCCAGATGCTCTTCTCCTCATCTCAGGCGATTTCAACCATGTTTCACTGTCTCCCATTCTACCCACGTTCACCCAGTATGTCACATGCCACACTAGAGACAATAAAACACTGGATTTATTCTACGCAAACACTAAGGAGGCGTACACCTCATCACAACTCCCCCCACTCGGGAGATCGGATCACAACTTGGTTCATCTCCGGCCGGTGTACAAACCCCTAGTGCACAGACAACCTCCGGCCATGCACACTGTGGAGTTATGGTCTGAGGAGACAATGGACACCCTAAAGGGCTGTTTTGAAGCCACCGCCTGGAAGCAGCTCTGCGATCCACATGGTGAGGACATCGATGGCCTCATTCACACCTTCACGGGCTACCTCAGCTTCTGTGTGGACAAATCCGTTCCCTACCAAGACCATACGGCGTCACTCAAACAACAAACCCTGGATCAACCCTGAGATAAAAACACTTCTGAGAGAGAAGAAGAGGATCTTCAGGTCAGGGAACAGGGAGATGCTGAAGTCCGTACAGAGGGAGCTGAGGAGAAAGATCAGAGAAGGCAAGGACAGCTTCAGGAAGAAGATGGAGGACAAGCTGCAACAGAGCGACATCAGCGGGGTCTGGAGAAACCTCAAAACCATCTCGGGGCTCCAGAATACCTCCCCCAGGCCACAGGGGGCAGGGAGTGGGCGAACAACCTGAATCTGTTTTTCAATAGATTTGACCAACCGCCCTCCCCCCTGACTGCACAACAACCACTGCTGCCTCTAAAGAAATCAAGTCCTGCTGCCCACTCCCACTCCACCAACACCCCCCCACTCCCAACACACAGCCCCCCATCCTGACCCTGACCAGGACCCAGGTGAGGACGGAGCTGAGGAAGATCAAGGCGAGGAAGGCGCCGGGACCGGACGGCATCAGCGCAAAGCTCCTCAAGTCCTATGCAGACCAGCTGTGTGGGATTGTGACGTATATCTTCAACATGAGCCTGAAACTGGGGAGGGTACCACAGCTGTGGAAAACATCTTGTGTGGTACCTGTACCAAAAACTTTCCCACCCCAAAGACCTGAACAGCTACAGACCGGTGGCCTTGACGTCCCACTTGATGAAGACCCTGGAGAGACTGCTCCTTGCTCACCTCCGCCCCCTGGTGGAACCAGCGATGGATCCACTCCAGTTCGCCTACCAGCATGGCATTGGGGTGGAGGATGCGGTGATCTTCCTCCTTCACCGTTCTCTGTCCCACCTGGAGAAGCCCGGGAATATGGTGAGGATCATGTTCTTTGACTTCTCCAGTGCTTTCAACACCATCCAAACCGATGATCCTGAAGGACAAGCTGCTGCGCGCAGGGGTGGACCAGCACCTGTCATCATGGATCCTGGACTACCTCACGAACCGGCCTCAGTTTGTGAGAACCCGGGACTGTGTGTCCGACACGATCATCAGTAGCACGGGGGCCCCCCAGGGAACGGTGCTGGCTCCCTTCCTGTTCACTCTTTATACTGCGGACTTCTCACACAACACAACACACTGCCATCTACAGAAGTTCTCTGATGACTCTGCGATCGTTGGCCTCATCTCCAATGGAGATGAAGCTGAGTACAGAGGGCTTATCCAGGACTTCGTGGACTGGTGCCATCGGAACTGCCTCCAGATCAACGCGAGGAAAACTAAGGAGCTGGTGGTGGACTGCCGCAGGCATGGGCAGCCCCTCACAGTACCAGTAAATATACAGGGAACAGACATCGAGATGGTGACATCCTATAAGTACCTGGGTATTCATCTGAACAATAAACTAGACTGGTCACACAATACTGATGCACTCCACAAGAAGGGACAGCGCAGGCTGTTCCTGCTGAGGAGACTCAGGTCTTTTGGTGTACAAGGGGCGCTGCTGAAGTCATTCTATGACACGGTGGTGGCATCAGCCATCACTTTTGGAGTGGTCTGCTGGGGCAGTGGCATTACTGCAGCCGATAGGAAGAGACTGAACAAACTGATTAAGAAAGCTAGCTCTGTCCTGGGGCAGCGCCTTGATCCGATGGAGGAGATAGGAGAGAGAAGGACGGTGGCTAAACTGTCATCTCTGCTGGAGTCCGAGTTCCACCCTATGCAGGACATACTGAATGCACTGAGGAGCTCATTTAGCAGCAGACTACATCATCCCAGGTGCACAACCGAGAGGTTTCGTAGGTCCTTCCTACCAACGGCTGTCAGACTGTACAACCTAAGCAGGGCTGCTTGCAGAGATAGCAAAAAGACGTAACAAACTAATAGTTTTTTGAATGCAAAAGATGCAATAGACTTACACAATGGTCCCCTCCGGCATACAACTAGGAACATACCGGTCGCTATGGAGGGTGAGAATATGTATGGGCACATAATCATACCATGTAGGATAACTAAGTAGACGGTTATGCTGTTTCATTCCATCTAGCAACAATGCTCTGCACTGTGTGTGTTTATATATTTACATATTTATTCCATCTAGCTACAATGCTCAGCACTGGGTGTGTTTATATATTTATATATCTACATATTATTCCATCTAGCTACATTGCTCCGCACTGTGTGTGTTTATATACTTGCATATTTATTCCACCTAGCTGCAATGCTCCGTACTGTGGGTGTTTATATATTTACATATTTATTCCATCTAGCTACAATGCTCTGCACTGTGTGTTCATATATTCATATATTTATTCCCTCCAGCTACAATGCTCTGCACTGTGTGTCTGTGTGTGTGTGTATATATATATATTTTATAGTAATACGTACATATGTATATTAGCTGCTCTTGCTTGCTTGTTTTTTTTCTTGCCTTCTGATTGTTGCTCTGAGTGTTGCTATCCCTGTGCTGTTGCAATCCTGGAATTTCCCCGTTGTGGGACTAATAAAGGCTTATCTTATCTTATCTTATCTTATTCTGTCTTGCTTCTACTGACTTTCATTCCTCTTTTCTCATCGTTGCTGTTCCTCTCAAATGGACACCTCCAGGTTCTCTTTCACATGCTCCCTCCTTTCACTACAGATCACAATGTCATCTGAGAACATCACAGTTCACGGAGACTCCTTCCTGACCTTGTCTGCCAGCCTGTCCATCACCATGGCAAACAAGAATGCAGTCACACCACCACTTGGAATTCATCTGTCACTCCTGCAGCAAACCTAAACTTCATCTCTCTGTCCTCATATACTGCAGTTCCTTCAGCACTGTCACATATTTCTCTGCCACTCCTGACTTCCTTTTACAATACCAGCTTCCTCCCTTGGCATAATACCTACCTTCCTCTCTGCAAACTCATATTTATCAACCTCCCATGAAGCCTGATATTCCCCCCAAAAACAAATTCCATTTATCATTCTTCGAAAATTAAAGGTTTCTTCCATAACTCAAGCTCTCCCACTGCACCAAACTTAATTTTAAAGGAGACAGTCATTTAATTCAAGTGTGACACAGTCACTCTGTTTCATCCACGTGCACTTTTATACAGCGCATGGAGGGAAGGAATGAAAACCCACATGCAGAGATTAATGCGTGCAATTTTATGAAACAAAAATAAGTTTTCGGTCCAGCAAACAATCTAGACAAGCAAACAGTCAGATGGGTTGTGGTCAAGAAGGGCACTGGAAAAAGAGGGACGGCTCTAGGAAGCTCATCAGCCTGAGGGAGGGAATGCCTAGTACCGCAGAACAGCTGGACGGCACAAAAAGAAAGGCAACCAGGAACTTACAAGCTGGAGTGGTCCGAGGCAGTCCGTCCTGTCCGGTGTAAGCAAGAGAGCAGGAACAGCCGCAAACAACAGGGAGAAGACTATAACAGTCAGGCTGAAAGTAATAATGTGGGGAGTGGAGACAACATACACAGAGGAGAACTGCTACTGTGTATAATGCGCACAATGATCCAGCCATCTTTTTCCCCAAATACAGAGTTTCTACAGTATAATGACAATACTGAGGAAAGAGCTCACCGGCGTGCATAATGACAAGTAACCAGAGGGAATGTGTGGACTGGACTGAATGGAAACACGTGCAAGAGTGAGTGCCTGGACATGTGAGTGAAGATGAATGGAGGCGTGTGTGTGTATGCGTGCATGTGAGTGAGAATGAGAGTAAGTGCATATATGAGTGTTAGCGTGAGTAAGGGAAAACCAATAATAAGAAACAGCTGATGCCACTGACAGGAGGAGGAGGCGTGGCCACGATGTCAGGGAGCAAAGGACCCAAAGGACTCCCTGAAGCTCCTGATGGAAAATAAGCATACAATAAACAAAATGGTCAAAATAGCCACATTGTCAGAACTGGTTTGAGAGGTTTTGAGACCCTCAAACCCAAGTTGATGACAGAGCCTTCCCCAAGGGGTGGATCCAGACACCCTAGTGAAACCAGAAGAAAACAAAAGAACCCACTAATAGACCCACCCCCCACCACCACCACCACAAAAGAGGAAAACAACAAACCAGGGTGGGACTTGAGGGAAAAAAGTTAGGAGGGAAACAACGCAAATAGTACAAGAATAATAACAAACAAGTAAAGTGAGAAGAACCTCCTCCCAGCCACAACCTAGGACAACAACCCCCTACGCAGGAGTTCAAAGTTCAGGGGCCGACCAGAGTCCCAGGCCCAAGACATGGTGAGGGGTGGCTGATCTTGTGGCCTGCCAGTGTCCCAAGCTTAGCAGGCGGCCCGCTGAACAGCATCAGGCGGCCTGCCAGAACAGATGGTCCACCCGACCTGGAGACTAAGTTTTTCGGGTGGCTGGTGAGCATTGTTGAGCCACCAGGACCGGAGGGGAGAGTGAGAAGGTGGCCTCCACACTGGGAAACTTTGAGGTGGGTGACCGGGCCGAAGGATAGGAAGCCCAACGGCATCTGGCCGCGAGGACTGAAGAACCATATTGGCATCTAGCAATGAGGACTGAGCTCCCCAACCCCCCGCCCCACGTGGCTTTGAGCAGGGTGACCATAGCACCCGTGATGTTCCCGGTCTGGGACATAGCTGTGCCAGCGATGGCCCCTTCCTGGAACCTCATCGCTCCCGCGGTGAGCACTGACTGAGCCTGCATTGCACCCACGGTGGACCCCAACTGAGCCCTAGTTGCACCCACAGTGGAGCTCAGCTGGACCCTTGCTACACCCGCAGTGGACCCAGACCGGGCAAGAGCTGCACCCACACTGTACCAGTCGACCCATGAGCGCACCAGACCCAGGAGACGGTCAACCAGGGAAACACCAGGCGAAGGCAGAGGAGGTGGGTCCCCAGTGATCACAGTGGGGGAAGCTGCACCCACGGTGAACTCCTGCTGGAGCTCCGCTGCACCTGCGATGGACACCGGCTGGGCAATGCTGCGTCCTCGGGGAGCTGATCAGCCAAGGCGAGCACCATACCCAGGAGACAGCCCACTAGCAGACCAACAGGCAATGGCGGTATTGTGGAAGCCTCCGGCAGTGTTGGACCATCTCCGGTGACCCTGAAAGAAGGCTTGGACAGAGGGCACAAAGAAAGGAAGTCAGGGTTGCCGGCAGTGGCGGAGCCCAGCAAGGTGAGTTCAGGTGCAGTTGATGGCTGCACCCGACTCTCCTCATCAAGAGCCGGGCATGATTTCTCTAAAACTGAGTAAAGAAAAATAAAATAAATCACTTGCCTGAACTTGAGGCCCACCGCCGTCCAGGACTCCGTCGATCCTGCTGAGGGCAATGGTTCGGTCGCAGACTCTGCTGCAGCAGCCTCCGCAGCAGGCATGATGGTAGTTGCAGTTCTGATCTCCTCCAGAGAGCTCTCCAACGCCGGTGCCTCCGCCGGCGAGGATTCTTCAGCCATGTAGCGCTGGACCCTGGTAGGCTGAAGCCAGAGGATGCTCCTCCATCGGCGCAGGCTTCAGGTTGGTTACAGCACCTCTCATCTGACCATGCCGGCTCTGCAGGTCTTGAGTAGAATCTTTCAGTGCCACGGCCCCCTCCTTCCTCTGAAGATCAAGCTCCAGGGCCGATGAACACTCAAAGGAGATAGAAGGAGATATGGAGAGGGCAGAAGGGTTAATTCCTGCTACAGTGGTAGGTGAGGACCCAGCGGACTGCACAAACTGGGCCTCACTCCCGGGCATTAGGACAGATGATTTATCAAATGATTTAATCAAATGAAAATACACTTGTCTTTTAATCCCGGGCGCAGTGGTCTTAGCTGCAAGTACACCCTGCCTCTTCTTATCTGTGGCACTCCTCGGTCCCCTGGAAAATCCAGAGAGGGCCTTCCCCGCCAACTGAAAGACAGGCAAAGGAGCGGAGAAGTTCTTCCTGTGGTACAAAACTGGGCCCCGGTGCTGTGGAAGAGGCGACACTGGAGGGACAGGAGCCAACACGCAGGAGACGAGACTGGGCTTCTCCCACCGAATTTTTCTACATGCTGATGCCGGCCTCGCAATGCACTGCACAGAAAAAGGTGGAGGCAGAGCCGCCAGCGGAGGGAGTGATAGAGCAATCACCTGGTAATGAAGGCACAGGTAAAGTCTCCGCTCCACCAAGTTGGTAATTCCGCCCAAGCAGTCAATCTCGTCCCCCCGGGAGGTACAGCTGCGATCACTCACTGCCAAACCCTCAATCGCCACGATGGCTTGGTGGTCCTACCGGCTCCTCTGTCTCCACCATACTGCTTCACCAGCTTGAGGCATAATGGATCCTCAGAGCAGGTGGGCAGAAAATGCAGACAAAAATGAAAAAGAAAACAAAACTGCACTCAGAAATCTCCGCTGTTTTTTTTCTTTTCTGGCCCGATCATACTGTTACATTCCCATGCGCTTTTACGCAGCGCGGGGGGGGGGGGGGAATGAAAGCCCACATGCAGAGATTATTGCGTGCAATTTTATGAAACAAAACAAGTTTTCAGTCCAGCAAAAGAGCTAGACAAGCAAACAGTCAGATGGGTTATGGTCATGAAGGGCACCAGAAAAACAGGGACGCCTCTAGAACGCTCATCAGCCTGAGGGAGGGAATGCCTAGTACCGCAGAACAGCTGGACGGTACAAAAAGAAAAGCAACCAGGAACTTACTTGCTGGAGTGGTCAAAGGCAGTCCATGCAGTCTGGTGTAAGCAAGAGAGTAGGAACAGCCGCTCACAACAGGAAACCAACAGGTGTCATATGAAGTTAGAGAAGACTATAACAGTCAGGCTGAAAGTAATGATGTAGGGAGTGGAGACAACATACACAGAGGAGAACTGCTACTGTGTATAATGCGCACAATGATCCGGCCATCTCTTTCCCTAAATACAGAGTTTATATAATGACAATACTAATGAGGAACAAGATCACCGGTGTGCATAATGAGTAACCAGAGGGAGTGCATTGGCTGGACTGAATGGAAACACGTGTGCAAGAGTGTCTGTGCATGTGAGTGAAGATGAATGGAGGCCTGTGTGTGTATGTGTGCATGTGAGAATGACAGTAAGAGCGTATGTGTTTGTGAGCGTGAGTAAGGGAAAACCAATAACAAGAAACAGCTGGCGCCACTGACAGGAGGCATGGCCGAGCTGTCAGGGAGCGAAGGGCCCAAAGGGCTCCCTGAAGCGCCTGAAGGAAAATAAGCATACAATACACAAAATGGTCAAAATAGCCACAGTGTCAGAACTGGGATTGAGACCCTCAAACCCAAGTTCATGAACCACTCAGACAAAACCCAGCCACAATGTCCATGTGGGCCTCATTATAGGTTTACACTGGACCGTCTGCTTGGTCCCATGTGGGTTTTTCTGTGGGTTCCATGTTGGCCACGTCTGTGTTTGTCCACATGGACTTTACCTGTGGTACAGGTGAGCAGGTAATCTGTTTATATGTTTTAAACCCACTGGGCCCTGTGATGTAGCCAATTATATAGTTTATTTAGTATATATTTGTTGGAGCTTTTGTGTCGCACGGGGTGGTGGCTCTGCCTTCTGGTTCTGCAAACCCCGTTGCTTTGCTCCATAACTGGTCTCCTCCTTTTCTCCAGCCTCCGACATAACAGGCCCCACATGGGTTTAAACTGGGTGAGGAGGTTTCAGTAACACTGGCGCAATAGATAAAATTACTTGAAAAAAGTCAAATTTATCAGGAGAAAAAAAGTGAAAAATTATAAGAAATAAGTGACAAATTTTCAGAAAAAAAAGTAAAAAATTTATGAGGACAAAGAGTCACAATTTTACTAAAAAAATAAAATTATGAGAAAGAAATGGAAAAGTTATGGGAAAAAACCTGCAATTTTACAAAGGAAAAATTTGTAAAATTGTTTCAAAAAGTTACCAACTTCCAAGAAAAGTTCAAAAAATTTGCAAGAAAAAAGTCAAATTAATTGTCACCATGGGTTGAGATGCCGTCCCGGCACTCAGCCCATGTTTTCCCTCATCCCTGCTTCCCATTGAGCAGCGTCTCAGCTGGCCCCCAGCTGGCAGCATTATGGACGGCTGGGGCCAATTAGTCTTCATCAGCTGGGGCGCTGCCAATGAGGATAAATAGGAGCAGCCTCGATGACTCGGGGCTGCGACATAAACACATTGCTAAGCTGAAGCCCTTTCGTCTGGTGTCAGCTTATACTCCTCTTGCAGCATTCCTGTGTTTGTATCCCGCTGTGAGTATGTACGTCTTGTTACCCCCACGTCCGGTACGAGCTGCTTACCTCTGCGCTGTGCAACCTGTGAGTGTACGTCTGCATGAGTATCTGTGCTCTCCTCATCCCTTCCCCTTTACCCTGAATAAAATATCACGACTCACTGGCTTGCCCCTGGCTCTGATTGCCCGGCTCCCTAGAGCCGGATATGACATTAATAAGGATAAATTTAGAAAAATTTGAAAATTAACAAAAAAGTGACAAATATATCCAAGCATCCATCCATCCATTTTCGACTGGTTAATCCTTTTTGGGTCGTGGGGCGGTGGCGGGGGGTCGGAGGCTATCCCAGCATCTCTGGTCAAAAGGCAGCATGCACACACCACCAGCAAATATATGAGTAAATATTTTGAACATCGATGAATAAAGATTTCCAAATGTCTGAGAAAAAGTTGTAGGTTTACAGGGAAAAATAAAAAAAAAGACATTTTTGAGAAAGTTCCAAATTTACAAGAAAAATATTGCAAATTGACATAATATCGGGCCCAAGGAAGACGCACACAGGCTCAGGTGAGATTCAAAGGCTTTATTCAACAACAAGAGATGTATGGATGCGTGTATGCGGGATTTGAATGGTCTGTGGGTGAACGAGGAGCGCCGGGGGCTGAATGACACGCCGTGCAGCCAGGCAACCCTATGGACAGAGCAGAGACAGGAATATGAGCTCACCTTCACCATGCGGGGTTAAAGTACAGAATGTTGTTACTTGCAGATGTTACGGTGGCTGGCGTTGGCAAAGTAGCCCTTGCCTGGGAGACGGCGCCCTGCTGCGTGCTCGGTGACGAGTGGATGAGGAGGATGAGGAGGTGGCGAGGACGGGGGGAATCCACCGCCAGGAAATTCACCTGTGCACAGGGGAGAGGCTGGAGGAACAGGTGAGTGAAAATACAGCTTACTTGCTGGTGGGAGATGCCGCAGGTCGGGATGGAACGATCCTGCAGTGGGATTGAAAGCGTTGATTAATAGACGGCTCCAGACCAATGCTCTGGGCCGAGCAGGTTAAATAGCTTGTGAATGATGAGACGCAGGTGTGCGGCCAGCTGAGGCAGATGACTGGGAAAGGTGAGTTGTGACACAAATTTAGGGAAAAAAGACAAAAATTTACAAGAAAGAAACAATTTTACAAGAAAAAAGTAACATATGTATGAGAAAAAGTCCCAAGATTAAAGTAAAAAACTGACAAATTTATGAGGAAGTCACAATGTTTTGAGAAAAACTAAGAAATTTATGAGAATAAAGTCTCAAGTTTAGAGGAAAAAAAATGTAAATTTATGAGAAAGAAATTTTCAAGAAAATGTTTCAATTTAGTAGAAAAAAGTAACAAATTTACAAGAAAATAAGTTGAAAATAGGTATATGGGTAAAGTCCATGTGAGCAAACGCAGATGGGGCCCACATGGAAGCCACAGACAGACCCACTTGGGACCCTTAAGGACTCCCAGTTCAATCTTTGGTTGGGCTCACAGGGACATGCTGGCTGGGAAGGCACTGAAAACTCACCTTCCATAGAAAAGTGTTATGGTCTCCCGTGCGCCGTTATGCGGCGCACAAGAGAGGGAATGAAGAACTCAAGTGCTGGCGTAGATCGTGCCATTTATTAATGTAAACTGTAACATATTCACAAGTCCAGTCACCACACTAATGCAGACAGTCGCAATGATAGAGTAATGGCCACCAGACAAACAGGGAAGCCACCCGCATGTCCCACAGCCTGGGAGATGCCTGGTGCTGACGATTGCTGGGCACACAGAAAAGGCACACGTTCTCACGGCTGTGGAGATCCGAGACTGTCCGTGTCATCTGGTGAGCGGGAAGTAAAGGCAGAGTCGGACACTAACACTAAGGAATCCCTTCATCTTGTTAGGCTGACAAGATGAAGGAAGTGTAGCTTGACCTTGAGTTCCAATTTATAAATTATTCTTTGCTTAAGAATTTTTTTTTTTTAACTCAAAAGTCTGGCTTTTGAGACTGCTTCTCTCACCCAAGAACTAGATCTGTAACCCAATCCATCGGCCATAAAGTGGAAGTTAATCCCTTTCTCCAAGACTCTTTGGCAAAGGAATGTTCTAATTAACAGTTTTGTGATTGACATAGTAAGACTTTGGAAGCCAAGACTCTCCAGGAAAGAACCTGTTTCACTGTGCCATCTGGTGGACAAATCAGGATTTTTTTAAATTTTTCCTTTGCAGTGGAATTTATGCCTTATGGACTATGAACTTATTCATATTCTTTCTCTTAAGGCAGTATCTGGCAACAAAGATTTGATTGAACTCTGGTATGGACAATGGGTTTCAAATGCCTTTATTGATATGATTTGATTTGATATGATTGTGATGTGTTCTGCTATTTTCAGGAAGAAATTAATAATTTGCATGCTTATTATGACAAGTTAATTACAGTAGATGTAGATGCATTTTATGCTCCTTTATTGAGTAGAATATCTTAGTCACTAAAGTTTAAGGAATGTATGCTTTTTTTCAGAAACATGTGTCTTAAAAAGGTGTCTCACTTCTCGGATCAAATGTCTCTTCACCTCCTCATTCTTCAGGAGACCATAGCTACACTTTAACTGACCAATAGAGTTCAAAGCTTCATTGCATTTCCCTTTTTAGGTTGAGTTTATGATCCTTGTTGGAAGAAACTCAAATATAATTGGGCCACCTCAGGTCTCATGAAGTTTTGGGACCACCCTGCAACACTAGAGAAAACTTAAATTTTATTGCTCTTTGTTTAGAGTCTGCTTGGATGTGGTTGGCCAAAGCTGTGAGCAGCTTTTTTTACTTCTCCAATTTTTCCCCTATATTTAAAAAAAAAAAAAAGGTCCCAGAGGCTGTCATGCTCTGTGTTAATCCAGTTTCTTCTCTTGAAAATTCATTTTTCTATTTTCAATCTTCTTTTTCTTTAATCATTGTGCATGGAAATTTTGTTTATTTTTTCTTTTTTTTTAAACTTAAACCAACTCATTTAAACCACCAACATCGGAAGAAATGAGTTTGTGATGTAATTTGACATTCTGATGAGACTTTGCACAATAAACCAATTCCTTCTTCAGTGCATAAGAGAGGACCTCGCCCAGTTTGCTGGAACAGGCTTTGTGATCCCGGGAGGAGGCCATAACAGTGGTGAGCCTGTTTGCCAGCCTCCCCACAGACCCACGCTGGTCCAGTGAAAAAGAATCCGGTGGACCCACCTACTACTCACGGGGACGCAAAGTTTCTGCGGCTGACAGTCTGTTATGTAATTTACACTTGTTTTCAGAATATTCCTAGTACAAGTTCTTTGAACCTAATTTTATGCCAACACCCATCAGAATCTCAAAATGCATGTTGTCTTTCATGAATCTATGTTCTTTATCAGAGTAAAAAAAAAAAAATTCTAAATTTTTTTGGTAAAGTTAATTACCTTTTTCTTCATAAAATCGCATCCACTATTCTCACCCAATGCTATTTTATGGTTTTCCAATTTCCAGTATACTGACAAATTAAACTATGCTTCATGTGGTTCCACAAATGCTTGATTCATAAGTAACTCAGTAACAGTCTATGTTGCCGATGATACATGTAAATTCTCTGCTTTAAAGTTATGCAAATATATTAACCAATTCTGACATTTCTTATTAAATCAATGAAAGACATATGGAAGTTATTGTTTGATTTCATGTTCATCTTCTTGATCATCAGAGACAAGAACTCACACAAGGGTTTTATTTGAATGAATAAATGAATGAATGAATGAATGAAAGAATTAATCTTTATTTTGGATAGATTAAAAGTAAAGATTAAAAACTAACAGAATAATACAACAAAGAGGAAAAAAGAAAAAAAATCCAACAAGGTCAAATTAAACAATAACTCCTCTGATAATACAGTTCAACATAAGTTATCCGAAATGGGTGATGGCTGAAGCCGCAGCTTATATTGCACACCCATATTCCATCCAAGAATTTAAAAGAAAACAAAACAAGAGCGATTACAATTTGGAACAAAGCTAAGACAAAATGTGACAAAAAAACTAAGCAACAACACAACACAGACGGAATATGACAATCCTTGTGTGATTTTACATGTCATCTTGTAAATATGTTTGGAGTATTTCTTCCTTTAGTTTTTGTTTAAATTGTCCAAGCGTTGTACATGATTTTAATTCAGGTCCAAAATCGTTCCATTATCTGACTCCTTGCACTGAAACACAGTGTTGCTTGGTGGTAGTTCCCACTGAAGGTTTTTGAAATATACATGTTCTTCTGAAATGATATTGTTTCTCCCTTATTTGGAGCAGCTTTTGGATATTTGCGGGCAGTGATAGATTCTTCACTTTAAACATTATTACTGCAGTTTTAAAGTCAACCAGATCTTTAAACTTTAGAGCTTTTAATTTAAGAAAAAGTGGGTTTGTTGGTTCCCTGTAAGCAGCTTTGTTTATTATTCTAATAGCTCTGTTTTGAATCATAAAGACTGGATATATGTTTGTTGTATATGTATTTCCCCATACTTAAGTACAATATGTCATGTATGGGAGCATTAATGAATGATACAAAGAATATAGTGTGGGTTGATTCAGCAAATATTTCACTCTGTGTAGTATTGCAAATGATTTAGATATTTTACCTTTAATATAATTAATATGTGACTTCAAACACAGTTTATTATCAATTATTACTCCAATAAATTTAGTTTCGGATACCCTTTCAATCTCTACACCATTTACACTGAGTTTAGATACTAAGTTGTTGTGATGGTTGTTAAAACTATAAATTTTGTCTTACTTAAATTGAACGTTAATTTGTTTGAATCAAACCACAGTTTAAGCTTTCCTAATTCCTTTCCGAGTGTATCCAAAAGTTGTTCCAATTTGCTTCCACTGCATAATAGATTAGTGTCATTGGCAAACAATATTAAATACATTTTTTTCCGAAACTTTGCATATATCATTTATTCATCATATATTATTTATTCAATATGTATATATTGAATAACAATGGCCCCAAAACTGAACCATGTGGGACTCCACAAGTAACCTTCAGTAACTGTGAGTTTTTGTTACCAGCACATACATACTGATATCTATTCTTTAAGTAACTACATAACCAGGACAGTGCTACCCCCCTAATACCACAATTTTGTAGTTTCTTTAATAATAAATTATGATCCACTGTATCAAATGCTTTTTTAATATCCAGGAATACCCAAACTTAGTACTCTTTATTTTCAACGGCAGTTGTTTTTTCTATAAATTCCATTAGAGCAAATGCAGTTGTCCTCTTGTGTCTGAACCCATATTGCTGCTCACACAATAAATTATTCTTCATTAAGAAGTTGTCAATTCTCTCACAGAATATTTTTTTCAATTATCTTGGAAAATTGCGGCAATAGTGAAATTGGTCTATAGTTTGAATGTTCCCCTCTGTCACCCGTCTTGTATATCGGTATTACTTTAGCTATTTTCATTGCATTGGGAAATACACTTGTTTGGAGAGACAGGTTACAAATATACGTCAGTGGTTTCACTAAGCATTCAATAACAGTTTTGACTAAGAGCATGTCAATACCATTACAGTCCGTAGATGTTTTACTTTTAAAGGATTTAACAATTTCAATGACCTCTCTCTCGTTTTTGTTCTTTATGAAAATGGAGTCTTTTATAGCAGTGTTTTTGCTTATTGTATCACCCGTTGGTGCCGTAATGGGAATTTCTCGAGCCAAATTAGGACCATTGTTAACAAAAAAAGTTATTAAATTCATCTGCAGGTGAAACTGCATTCACACTCTGAGTCGTTTTAGTATTTTTTGAAAAATTGGTTGGGTAGCTTGTATTTCTGTTTTTATTTCCAAGAATATTGTTAAGTATTGTCCATGTATTTTTAATATTGTCTCTCTTTTTCTCCAGTTCTTTACTGTAATAGTCTCTTTTACTACATCTCATTATGTATGTTAACTTATTTTTCTATGTTTTATACCGCTGCTCTGCTTCTTTTGTCCTTTTCTTTAGAAAAGCTTTATATAATGATTTTTTTTTTTCTTTTTACATGCCTTTTGTAATCCTTTGGTTAACCATGGCTTATTGACAAATTTATGTTTAAGCTTTTTCTTTACTAATGGACTTTTTTTTTTCATAAATAGTGGTTACAATGTTCATAAATGTGTCATAGGCTTCATTTACATCTGATACATAGACTTCTGTCCAGTCTTGGTTCAGCAAATCTTCTTTAAAAGAACTGATTGCATTTTGTGATTTGTATCTGAAAGATTTTAAATTTTTTTCTGTATTGGCCCCCGTGTGGCCGTGGATAAGTGCAAAGATTGGTAAATGGTCACTTATATCATTTATCAATAATCCCCTTTCTATTTTCTTATCAATAATATTAACAAACAGGTTGTCAATAAGTGTAGCAGTGAGAACTGTGATTCTACTGGGATGTGTTATTGTGGGATATAGACTCATATTGTACATAGAATTCATGAACTCTGTAATTACATTTTGTTGAAATGGATTTAGTAAATCAATATTGAAATCTCCACAAATTACAACCATTTTCTTACTAGTAATAGTAATTTCTTACTAGTAATATTATTGTACAGCTCGACTAACTTATCTCTGAATGTCTCAATGCAAGGCATTCTATATATACAACTTATAATTGATGGTCTAAGGGCGCTGTGTAGACGGCTGCCTTTCCAGTAGCTCTGTATTTAGCTCCTTTTAAACCTCTTTTTCCCACTTTTTTACTCTTCTTGCGAAGAGATTGTGTGTCTAGATATCCTATGTATACTTATAACTTTGAAATGCAACCAAGAGCCAGTCTTTTCACTTATTCATGGGAGAAACTGCTGGCTCTGTGAACAAAGGGACGGGCCGGGATACGACATCCTATCCCGGCGGAGCTGAGGAGGAGACCACGGGGCTGCAAGGCCGGGTCTAAGCTAAAGGCTGAGCTAGTGAAAAAATGGAGGTGCTTCAAACCGTCGATTCCCTCCGTCATCATGGGCAATGTGAACTCATTGCTGAACAAGATCGATGAGTTGTCTGTATTGAACAACCAGCGGATTTACCGGGAGAGCAGCTTGTTCATTTTTACGGAGACATGGCTGAACCACCTAGTACCGGATGCTAACATGGACCTGCTAGGATTCACTGCTGTGAGAGCCGACAGAGACACTAAGGCTAGCAGGAAAGAAAGGGTGGGGGACTCATCATGTATGTTAACCACTTGCACTCCGGGCAATTTTCCTAAAAATGCCAAAAAAAAACATTCCCAAAGTAAATAGAAAGCTGTTATTCAATCCTTTGCAGCATCTTCATGGGGCTGGTCTCATTGAAAAGAAAACACTTTGAATTTTTTGGCAAAAAAAAAACATAATCTCTCTACGTGCTCCGGCCACTGAGTTACAGTCATCTAAACATACTGAACTTGAAGAAAAAAAATTGGACACAGTGTTTTTTTGGATACAAATGCTTGTAAATAACACACAGCTGTCCGATCCGGCTGGAAAATGCAACAGAAATGTAGAACCAAGTGTTATCCAGCTGAGATCCAAATTTGGTAACAATACCACAAAAAATGAATATTTTACACAACTTTGTTCTCAGGTAGTTCCCAGGCGTTATGGAACTGTGCCAAATTGTGCCAAATGGCACAGTTTGGAAAAACGTCTGTAACTTTTGAATAATTCAATGTAGAATCTTCATTTTAGGCTCTAATGAAAGGTCACACTCAGGGCTGTGTCTGTGTGTGTGTGTGTGGGCGGGGGGTCGTTCCCCTCCCCCGCTACTGAGGACCAAATTCGGCCCTCGCTACATGACAGAATACATTCTTTTTTCTTTTTCTTTTTTTTTTCCTTGCATGTTTTCACAGCGGCTCCCCCCCCCCCCTCGCTACTGTGTGTGTGTGTGGGGGGGGGGGGAACCGTGAACGGACCGTGAACGCCCCCCCTCCTCGCTACAGAAGAGGGCCATCGCTACATGATGGAATAGACTGATATGCTTCCTCCCGCGGACCGGGGAGCGTTCGGATCGTGCCCCCCCCCCCGCTCCTCTTCTGCAGCGGGGGGGGGGGGAAGGGCGTTCACGGTCCGAACACGGCAAATGAACCGTTTATCACGGCGCACGCACTTCGTGTGCAGTACAGTTGTAATTTACCGATCGGTCAAAAGTCATTTTTGGATTACAGTTTTCAGGGATAAATAATAATTTAGCTTATAACACCTTACCTCTTCAAAGCAGCAGAGTCGTGGCGAACAGCTCTTCCCACATGTCAGACGAACGCGACGCTGCTCCGCTCGTGGATCCCCATCAAAACATAATTCCATTATTGCCGTTTTGGCGAATGATTTACGACTTTTGTCGTCGGCCTCGGTCTATTCTGCTGGAATGAGTGCAGGTCCCACTTGTGGGTGTTTTCCATGCTGCTGGGTGAGCCTGGGTCTGTAGTAGATTTGTACAGAGTCCTTCTGCAGCAGTAAATATCGCTTCACCCAGCCAGAATTTCTGTGCTTCAATTGGCTCCTGCGTTCACAGTAGGCGGGTCCTCCTTCCTAGATTTTCATTCATTGGCTCCTCAAGGTTTCAGAAACCCAATTCAAGGCTCTTATTAGTCGAATGAGAGGTCAATCAGATGAACTAATCTGTTCGCGGCTGTGTTTGCAGATTTTTTTTTCAGTTGCGCTTGGAGGGCACACCACCTACACCATCACCATCAATATCCTTATCATGCGTCATGCGCACGAGGGCGCACGAGCGCGCTCTCGCGCGCCCTCGTGCATCATAGGACGAAGAGACTTGCCCGCCCGCGGAACAACGGAGCGCAAGTGGTTAACAATCGCTGGTGTAACCCAGGTCATATCTCTGTAAAGACAGTCTCATGTTGCCGGGATCTCGAGCTGCTAGCTGTTAGCCTGCGGCCATATTACTTGCCGAGAGAGTTCAGTCACGTGATCACCGTCTGTGTTTACATCCCTCCGAGAGCGGACGCAGCCACTGCCTGTGAAAAAATCCATTCAGTCACAGCAAGGCTGCAGATACAGCACCCTGAGGCACTCATGATCATCTCTGGGGACTTTAACCATGTAACTTCGGATGCTACTTTGTTTTTTTTTAATCAAGTTCTAGACTGTCCAACTAGAAACATCAAGACAATTGATCTGCTGTATGTTAATGTACGGGATGCATACAGAGTGACCCCCCCCTTCCCCCACTAGGGAAGTCTGATCACAACCTGGTTTATCTACAGCCACTGTATATTCCCCTGGTTCAAAAGCAACCTGTGACAACTCGATCAGTCAGGAGCTGGTCTCCTGAGAAGGAAAGCGCCTTGAGAGACTGTTTTAACACCACAGCCTGGGATGTGCTGATGGACATGGGCATGGTGAGGACATAGAGGGGCTGACACACTGTTTGACGGATTACCTGAACTTTTGTACAGACGAGGTCATCCCTTTCAAGACTGTCTGTTGCTAACCTAATAACAAGCCATGGGTAACACAGGAAGTCAAAATGGTCCTCAACAAGAAGAAGGCTGCTTTTAGGAGCAGAGACAGGGAGGCCATGAAGGCAGCAGAGCAGGAGGTGAAACACTGTGTGAAGGAAGCCAAGGACAGCTATTGGAGAAAGGTGGAGCAGAAGCTGAGGGAAAACAACATGAGGGAGGTCTGGGAAGGTGTGAGGACCATCACAGGTCTCAACAAAACACCAGAGTTGCTGAGGGGACAATAGAGAGGGCAAATGAACTGAACAATTTTTTCAACAGGTTCACCCAGCCTTTGCACTTGCCCCTCCCACCCCCACCCTCATTACAGCCACGCCCCCCCCTCCACACACCTCCCCCCAAATATAGCAACCCCCCCCCCCCCTCTACGTCAGTACGACCCTTGCCATTTATTACCACAGAACAGGTCAGAGGGCAGCTGAGGAAGCTCTGACTCAAGAAAGCTGCAGGCCTGGACAAAGTGTGTCCAAGAGTATTGAAGACCTGCACTGCAGAACTGGGGGAGCCACTACAACGGATCGTCAACCTCAGCCTGCAGATTGGGAGAGTGCCCCCTCTTTGGAAGACATCCCGCATCGTTCCAGTTCCGAAAAAGAACCGGTTCTGCGAGCTGAATGACTACCGACCAGTGGCACTCACCTCACATTTGATGAAGACGCTGGTGCGGCTCTTCCTCAGCTTCCTCAGACCCCAAGTGCAACACGCCCAGGACTGCCTGCAGTTTGCGTACCAACCAGGTGTCAGTGTGGAGGATGCCATCCTCTACCTGGTTCATCGAGCCCACTCCCATCTGGATAAGGGAAGTGGCACAGTGAGAATCCTCTTTTTGGATTTCTCCAGTGCCTTCAATACCATTCGGCCCCTCTTGCTTCAGGATAAATTAAGCAAGATGGGAGTAGACTCCCACTTGGTGGACTGGATCTCTGACTACCTCACTGGCAGACCACAATATGTCGGGCTGAAGGATATTACGTCTGACACCGTTGTCTGCAGCACTGGAGCCCCCCAGGGCACAGTATTGGCCCCTCTTCTCTTCACCCTGTACACCTCTGACTTCTGCTACAACTCGGAGCTGTGTCATATTCAGAAGTATGCCGACGACACAGCCATTGTGCGGTGTATCAGGGATGACAGAGAGGAGGAGTATCAGAGACTAGTAGGAAACTTTGCTGCATGGTGCCACACTAACCACCTACAGCTCAACACCTCTAAGACGAAGGAGCTGGTTATTGATTTTGGGAGGTCTAGACCAAGACCTCAACCAGTCCTGTTAGAGGGAGCTGAGGTGGAGGTTGTGGATTCATACAAATATCTCGGGTTGTGGTTGGATAATAAATTGGATTGGACAACATACATTAGCCACTTGTATGGGAAGACACAAAGTAGGATGTACTTCCTAAGGAGATTGCGGTCGTTCAACATCTGCAGCAAACTTCTGCGGATGTTTTACCAGTCGGTGGTTGCCAGTGTCCTCTTTTACTGTGTGGTGTGCTGGGGGGGGGGGGGGGGGGCAGTATATCCAAGAATGATGCGTCCAGACTGGATAAACTGATCAGTCGGGCCGGCTCTGTGGTCGGCACGAAGCTGGACACCCTGGTGACGGTGGCAGAGATGAGGACTCTGGATAAACTGTTGGATATAATGGACAACATCAGCCACCCTCTGCACACCGTCATTTGTGACCAGAGGAGCCTGTTCAGTGAAAGACTGCTCCTTCCCTAGTGTCAGACCAACAGGCTCAAGAGCTCTTTTGTCCATCATGCCATCACACTCTATAACTCCTCACTTGGGGGGAGGGGAGCTAGAGTACAGAGGACAGTAGGGCATTCATAGTGAAATAACTTTAACTTAACCATACTTGTACAAGTCATATTTAGCCTTATATTTATACTGTGTATATTATGTTAAGTGTTTATTAAGTGTTTATTAAGTGTTTATTTTTTTTTTTCTTTTTTGCTTTTCTGATCTGTATGCTCCTTTTATGTGCTGCTGGAAATTTTAAATTTCCTAGAGGGAGTCATCCCAAAGGGATTAATAAAGTTAAGTCTAAGTCTAAGTCGAAAATTAGATTTTTTGTTTTATCTTGGTCGATGTCAACAGTAACACATTCCAAAATCCCTGGTAGAGCAAAGGACATTCCATTTACAAGCTTACACCTATACAGGTCATCAATATACAGTGCAACACCACCACCCTTTTTTTGAGATCTGTTCATATGAAACATCTGATATCCCTCTATTGCCATCAGGGGAGCCTGCTTTTCATTAAGCCAAATTTCAGAGACTGCGATAGCTGTAAATTTTCTGTCTGTTTTAAATAGTCCTGAATCTGTGCAAAGTTTTTGTAAAGGCTTCTGCTATTGAATTGTATTATTGATAGTTTACCATCTAGTTGCACTTGACTTTTGGATTTCTTTTCAGTGTAATATTCACAATGATTATGAATATTATTGAAAAAGTGGTTATCAGGATCAATATCATTCTCCATCTCTTGTAGTTTGTGTTCAGCATAATGGCATATTTTCAGAGTTTGAATGACTTCCCCCAACTGGGGATGATTGATGTCTACTCAAGTCAGTCATAAGTTTTTTTGTTCAGTTTTTTTTTTTTTTTTTTTTTTTTTATAAGTACATTGACATGGTATGTCACAGAAGAACTATTCTTGCTGTGTGTGTGGATATGGATTATCATAGTCTCTTAATTTTCTTAATCAGTGTTCATCTATATTTATTTAAGTCAGTAAGATATCTGGTTATTATGGTCTTCACTTCCTCAGGTGTTCCATTTAGTTTGATCCAAACTCTACAATTTCTTGTCCATGTTGCCTGTATCTTATTTTGTCTTTTCAGCATCCGTGCTTGCCGTGCTATTTCAGCATTAGTTTTTGTTAGGTGTTTATTTAGGTAAACTTCTGTTCCCCGTAGCTTTCTGGCCTGCCTCAGTATGTTAATCTTTACCCTTCTGTTCACAAAGCACATCACAATTGATTTCTTTGTTTTATTATCCTTTCTGGGTAAAGCATGACAGGCTGAAATTGCATTTGCTTCAACCTTTATATTTCTACTTTCAAGGAACTGAAGCACCTGGTTTTCCAGGGAGACTGATTCACTCAGGGGAGCCTCCTCACCTCTCATTCCTATTGTAGCATGAGCATATGATTGATATTTAATGTCTAGCCCACTTATAATTAGATCATCCATATGAGAACATTGTTCAAGATCCTAGACGCCTCGCTCCAAGTCTGCAATTCTTTGTCTTTTTTCCTTAATTGTTAATTTTAATTCTCGGACTTCTTCCATTAGCCCTAATAGTTTAAGCTGTTGAATAGCCACTTTGGTCAGTTCTTCTGACATGAAGTTCAGAGATTTTTTGATGTCTTCCATTTCCTCCTTCTTTGGTGGCATTTTTACTGACCTGTTGATAGTAAAACAATCTCTGCTGGTGTCGCCGGTATCCGATCCGACCGACCTCAAATCCAGCTGGGCCTCAGCTAGCCCCCTCCGCTGCTAGTCCCGCTGCTTACCACAGCTGCAATTGAGCTCCTGTCCAGCCGGGGTACCGGCAGCTCCTCCACCGAGTCCCGCCACCCACCGCCGCTGTAGTTGAGCTCCGATCCTGCTCGTTTCCAGCTGGGGTCCTGGTAGATCCTCCGCTGAGCCCCGCCACCTACCGCCGTCTTCCTCAGTAGTTCTTCCGCCGAGCCCCGCCGCTGTAGCTGGGCTCCGATTCTGGCTCTTATCCAGCTGGGGGCCCGGCTGCTCCTCCACTGGTCCCCGTCTCCTACCACCGCTGTACTTGAACTCCGATTCGGCTCCCGTCCAACTGTTGCCTCTGTTGGTTCCTCCGGCGAGCCCCAATCACTGGGGACAGAGTCGTTTCTTTGTATCGGTGTTAGGTGCTACGACTAGCTATGGCATTAGCTATATCAATTTTTAATGTTTATTAGGAGACTGATCAAATATTTTCAATAGGATTATTAACTAAGGCTTAACTTACCAGTTGCTAAATTCTTAAGCTTAAGTCTTAGTGCATAAGAGTTTCCACCTCTATAAAATGTGGATGGTGCCCTAACGAGGAATTGAGTGTGATGAACGTAAATCTTCATTCCTACTCCCATTCATATTTACACTCATACTTGTACCAACATTAAATTACATATTAAACCCTTTAATTTCACTACAGAAGTCATATAACACTCATGGAGGTACACATTGCCACTGATGAGGGTGAATGCTCCGACAATCTCTTTTTCCAAATGCAGCGTATTTATTATCCTGATGCAAATAAGGAAAGAGATTGCCAGTGTGAGGAAGCATGGGCTGGATGTCAGAAGTCTGAAATATAACCTCCTCCATTTTCCTCCTGTTTATTATTTTATTAACCATTTTAATCATATGCAATTATCAGTATAATGTAACTTCAAAATATTTCCTACATTGACATCATTAAGCATTCATGTGGCGTATAGCTAGAGCACTGCCATGCATTGGAAAAAGAGTACCCATTGGTTTTCCAAGAATCCATACCCATCATCATTTGGCCAAAAAAACAGTAGGATTATTGTTACAGTTAAAAGTACAATTTTTCCTCTTTAAGGTGAATTTTCCAGCAGCAATATAGGTAAAGTGAAATACATTTCTACAGACAGAATCATAATATGACACTTCACAGGTCACTTCCTTAGTATCATTGCATCTTTGTGAAATACCCAGGTTGAAACTGTTTTTACTACAATTTTTGTGAAAGCAGATTGGTGAAGTAAACAGTGTAGGATTTACTTTCATTAAATGCTTCTTAACTGCAAGCAAAGAAGTTCCAATCCCAATAATATTAAATATTCTAATCTTAGACCCAGTGTAATCAGTACTAGTGACATTCAATCTATTAAGATACCTTTCTGACAAATTCCCCACCAACCAATGTCCAACATTATTGCTTGTATTAAACAGACTGAGACGAGAGTTCATCGCTATTGTCGCTCCGGGCGTTTTTCTCTTCACTCAGTGGAACAGGGATCATGGGTATTGTAGTCAATCATGGGTATTGCAGTCTTGTGTAAATGGGGTAGCAATGAACACACATAGCAAGAAGTATCGATTCCCAGTCCTCTCACCGAAACCACCATTGTCTGGTACCATAGGTTATGCGTATTGTTCATTGTCCATGCTTCGTGGGTTCCTTGTCCTTGAATCAGAAAGAGATTACCACCCCACTGCCAGGAGAAGTGCTTAACACAGAGTCATCAATAATTTTGGTGCCATGCTTCCACCTGAGAGAGTACCCCTCCGGGCCTCTTTCTTCACCAGGGTTGAGACGGCCTTGTCCTTAAAAGGACATGCCCCCTTTGTACTGGACTTACTCAGGGAAACAAGTTAGTTAGTTCACTTACAGGCACCCGTAGTCTTTTTGCGTGTGAAAGGTGAATCCGAGATGGTCATTCAGCAATACATACTGCAGTGGGAGTGGGAGTGTCCAGTGTTGTCGGAGGTGTTTCTTTATGCAGACATAGTCTCCAGGTTATCCTTTTCTTTCTGTGGAGCAGAGCTTCTGACAATCAAATGAATTAAATCAAATGAAACAAATCAAAACATTCCCTGAGATGTTCACCAAGATCTGTGTATTTGTTAGTTGTGGTTAGTGGTGAGAGGTCAGGTAATACATAAGGATGGTGAAAAAACACATTCAAAAGGTGATAATCCTGTCTTTGGGTCTAGTATAGAGTTAATGGTTAGTCTGACTAATTTCAGAGCTTCTGGCCAAGTAACACCCTTTCCATGTGTGGTTTTTGCAAGCATTTGTTTGATTGTACCGATACTATGAAATTTGATCTTACTTCTTACAGCTTGGATTAAGTCTTGAACTGTTTGTGCTGTAAAATGAGTTCCATTATCTGCATAAATCAGTTCTGGAACCCCAAAAACGGAAAGAGCATCATTCAATAGAGTTTCACACTCACAGATGCGGCATTTGCTGGGGATGTGTGATGAATTCCTGTCCACTTTGTGAAGGTGTCAATCAACACCAAGCAATATTGTAGCTTTCCATTGCTCCTTGAGCATTATTTTATAAACAAATGATGCACTTTTGGCATGTTTTTGTTACTTCTTTCAAAATATTAGGACAGTTTTTCCCAACATCCTCATCATTGATTTCCTCCTGTTGGCACATGGTTGGCCATGTGCCACCAGGACAGCTCATCTGTATAATGTGGGTGGCAGAGCAAATTTTCATCAGAAAAGCCAAATGTATATCTAATTATTTACACATGAAACAGGAGGAAGGTCCATATTATTTTGACAGTCTTTTTAAAACAACATTATTAATGAGACTGACGGTTCCTAAAAGACCAATAGCAGCACAGTGAGTAGTGTTATGCAGGTGGCATGTGCTATAAGCATATTTACTATCTGTACAGAATACAGATAAGTTAACCCCAGACAACACCGTTACAGCATAAGCACACTTCTATTTTTTACAAAGCAAGCCTGTCGCTCGCTTCTTCCTTTGCTAAGCAGAGAGAGGGAGAGAGTTGCTGTTCGCCCCCTCCTCCACAACATGGGAAATGTGTAGGATAATAGAGGGCATGATCTTATTATTTGTATTATCCCATAAATAATAAAAAGGTGGTCTGTATTGCCCAGCCTGTATTTGAGTTATAACTGCAGCCATATGTTTATCCTGGGCACTACAGAAAATGAAATGAAAAGCACTTATGTAAATAAAATTGCATTTATTGATAATTTTTATGCATTATCTATTTTTCTGGGGATTGCTAATTATTTGCTAATTAATGTCACCATGGGTTGAGATGCCGTCTCGGCACTGAGCCCATGTTTTCCCTCATCCCTGCCTCCCATTGAGCAGCGTCTCAGCTGGCCCCCAGCTGGCAGCATTATGGACGGCTGGGGCCAATTAGTCTTCATCAGCTGGGGCGCTGCCAATGAGGATAAATAGGAGCAGCCTCGATGACTCGGGGCTGCGACATAAGCACTGCTAGGCTGAAGCCCCTTCGTCTGGTGTCAGCCTCAACTCCCCTTGCAGCATTCCGGTGTTTGTATCCCGCTGTGAGTATGCACGTCTTGTTACCCCCACGTCCGGTACAAGCTACCTACCCCTGCGCTGTGCAGCCTGAGAATGTACGTCTGTATGAGTGTCTGTGCTCTCCTCATCCCTCATCCCTTACCCAGAATAAAACATCTCGACTCACTGGCTTGTCCCTGGCTCTGATTGCCCGGCTCCCTAGAGCCGGATATGACAGTATGTCGCAGCCAGAAGAGTTGCCGGCGGCCGTGAGTCGCTGTGGAAATGTACCTTTCTGTCCGGGTGTCAGCGCTGCTAGCATGCCGTTTCCCAGGAGTCACTTCCGGCGCCAGGGCGACGAGCTGAGGTCCATCTCGGAGGCTGTCGACGGGACGTTCTTCACCCTGCACGACGCCTCCAACGCGAGACGCTGGCATCCGGGCCGTGCTGAGGAACTCCTGGACTGTCACCCTCACTCTCTGTACCATCTGGAGGACAGTGCCAGGATAGACGCTGCAGGTACACAGCAAGAGAAGCTCCACGGGGTGGATGGAAATCCCGGCAGGGAGTCGAAGTGGGCGACGTCTTTCCCCGCTTCGGAGTCCCGTTCCTGCCGCTATTCCAGTCCGGGAGTTCGCGCCAACCAGAGGACTTCCCCCGACCTGCGTCACGTCACTCGGGATTCCCTTCAAGGAGCCGCAGCTGACAGCAGTTATGTCCGGGGTCGAGTGGCTGTCGCGAGCTCTACTGTGTTTCCTGTCACCACCTTCAGGCATGTGGCGGCGGCAGTGAGATTGATGGTGAGGACTTCAGGGCTACGAAGCTTTCCCGTGCTCGACGCCTCCCTCGTCTCGATCTCCGATCTGGAGCGGCGAATCCTGGGTCTCCCCCTCGCTTCGTTCCCTGGGAGTAGTCGTCATCACATCGCCGAGTCACCTCTGCACGAACCTCGTCCGGATCCAGTTCTGGGTCATCGTCAGGACCGTTCCTCCCACGCAGCTGTCATCCCTTCGCCTCATCAGTGTGGAGATTCTACAGCCTCGTCCCCTGAGCCTCGTTCCCCCGCTGTCATTCCTGGACATTCGGGCTGGCTCACCCCGGCTGTTTCCCCCTCCTCCTCGACGCGCTTCCTGACCGCTGTGTGTGCCTGGAATCCCGGCCTGGTGAGCTCTCTGCTGGAGACAACGCGAGCGATCCTCAGACGAATTCCCGGGGGGTCCTCCGTTATCGCCGGGCGGGGAGAGGAAGAAGCAGATTCCACTACAGCAGGCGATACTCAACCTCCAGGGGGCAGGCAAGTCATTGTTTTTTCACACCTGCTTAATGATTTGCTCTGTCACATCCCTGGAGGAGAAGTTCAGGGTTCGCAGCTCCCTGAACTCTCCCCACCTGCTGTAACCTGTTTTCCTAATCCCGCATCCTCTGTGTCTCTCTCCGCCGAGCGGTCCCCGGCTCCGGGTCAACGTGGTGGGATATGGAGAGGGCCTGTGGTTCCGCAGCTACATTGCGGACGGAGGAGGGGGACTGACTGCTGCGTGGAGTCTACGCTGACGACTGAGCGTCCCTGGGTCTCCACGGAGGAGCGGTTCGGTCCAGCGGGACGAGATTCTTCTGGCTTCACGCCGAGTGGGTCGTCGGCGGGGTTACCTGAGCTGGAGGGATCTCAAGCTGCGCTGACCATCGTGCTGGCTGCGGGGCCCGACGCGGCTAGATGGGAGCCTGACAACGACCTCCTGACGACGGATCCTGGATCTTCGCAGTCCTGGACGGCGTCAGAACCCGAGATCAGGCGAGTGCTCTCCTTTCTTTTCTCTCTTTTTATCTTTGAGCACTTCAGCCTATCTCCAGGGGAGACGAGCAGGGTGCAGCCGCCCGCTGCGTCTGAGCTCGTCTCGCCGGGTTCTGGCGCTGCCGGTGATCCTGATCCCGGTTCTGTTTTCTCTTCTGAGCCTTCTTCCAGGGTCACCGGCGAGGAGTTGCTGTTCCTCGTGGTGCTGGAGGGTCCGGGTTCAACGTTGGAGGTCGGTTCTGGTGCAGTGTCCAACGTGGGTTCGCCCGAGACCCAATCGGGGTCCAACGTGGGTTCGCCTGAGGCCCGATCGGGGTCCGACGTGGGTGCTGCCCCAGTGTTGTCCAGGTCCGGTGAGGAGGTGGCCGTTTCCCTGAGGCCCGCCGCCCTCGTCATCGGCTCTCCCCTGAGCCTCTTCCACCGGGATCCGCTCTGACCCTTCGTCCGTCTCAACGGTCCTGGTGGTTGAGTGATGCGGGTCGACGACCCGACCCGCAAAACTTTCGGTTCGGCGATCTGGTTTCCCCCCACTGGTCTGTGTTTGCCTTTGGGCGGCCTGGTTCGGCAGCCGTTGGACTGGATTCCTGGGATCTGGGTCCAGAGTTCGCCGTCCGAACATTTCTCTTCCCCTGATTCGCCAGCTGGACAATGGGCGGGGAGATCTCCGGAGCCATCTCGGCTATTTTTGGACTCTGCCTGCCATACACCTCGGGTGTCACTTTTTCTTTTATCGTTATTAAGGTCACTTGGGTGTAATGTCTGTCCTGTTGGTGGATGTGTATTTATAGTGCTGTGCGTTTTCCTTCCCTCGTACCCAGCATTTTATTTTTTGTACCATGTTTTTAGTCTCGTTTTTGCATTGTAGAGTTATGTTTTGTTCCCTTTCAGACCATACTCTGCAGTTGCCCATTCATTCCAGTCACTTTCATTTCTTTAGGTGACTGTGGGTATTTATATATTCATGTGTGTGGGTTTTTCTTTGCCTGCACTCAGTATTTCTTTTTTATGCCCTGTTGGTTCATTATAGAGTCATGTGCCTTGTTTTCCGTAACACCATGCTCTGTAATTGTCCATTTGTTCCAGTCACCCTCACTTTTCTTGGTGACTGTGTGTATGTACTTATATTGGTGCTGTGTATTGTGTTTTCCCTTTATTTGACCATACTCAGCATTTTTTGCCCTGTACCTTTTTGGTGGTTCTTTTTTTTTTTTTTTTTCTTGCTCTGGGTCACGCATGGTTGGTACTCTCTGGGTAGTATGTAACCGGCGTGCTGACCCAGTTCTTCTCCCCATCTGTACCTGGGTTAATTATTCTGTTGTCAGTATTGTATTTGGGTTTTTCTTTCCCGCTACCCTACATTGCCCCATTGGTGTTGTCCTTCCCTTGGCTTCTTCCCCTCCGGTCCGCCTCCCTTCCTCCCACCCTAGGTGGGGGGGGGGGGGGGCTGGGATGTTCCTGGTCGTTCAGGAGCCCAACCTTGAGGGAGGGGCTCTGTCACCATGGGTTGAGATGCCGTCTCGGCACTGAGCCCATGTTTTCCCTCATCCCTGCCTCCCATTGAGCAGCGTCTCAGCTGGCCCCCAGCTGGCAGCATTATGGACGGCTGGGGCCAATTAGTCTTCATCAGCTGGGGCGCTGCCAATGAGGATAAATAGGAGCAGCCTCGATGACTCGGGGCTGCGACATAAGCACTGCTAGGCTGAAGCCCCTTCGTCTGGTGTCAGCCTCAACTCCCCTTGCAGCATTCCGGTGTTTGTATCCCGCTGTGAGTATGCACGTCTTGTTACCCCCACGTCCGGTACAAGCTACCTACCCCTGCGCTGTGCAGCCTGAGAATGTACGTCTGTATGAGTGTCTGTGCTCTCCTCATCCCTCATCCCTTACCCAGAATAAAACATCTCGACTCACTGGCTTGTCCCTGGCTCTGATTGCCCGGCTCCCTAGAGCCGGATATGACAATTAATTTCTTTGATACCCTCTGTTTTGATACATGGAGGCTTACATGCAGCAAAGTTACAGGGTATTTGTTTGATTCTTTTACTGAAAGGAAGTGTGTTACCATTTTTAGTTTTAAATAAAATTTGCAGGTAGCCCAGTTCCTTCAAAGATGAGATCTCAATAATTATAGCTTCTTTTTGTGACATCTCTTGAAATAGTTTACAAATTTTATTTAAGAAAAAACAAAATAACTATCTGTGCATTTTTGATATGCTTCAGCATTGATAAATAAGATCAGTTTGTCCAATTGAACACAGATGGGTTGAATTTGAAATATTGTGTCACATTCTTTCAGTCAAAGGAAAGGCGGACGTTTTGCCTAATTTAGAATTCGATTTAATGTTTTACAAGGAATGTCCCTATTTCATACATTCCTTGGTAAATTATGGAGTGCAATGTAATTCACCCTGTCCCAGCTTGGCCACCGCTGAATCAGAAGAAGCACATCCCTCATTGCTGTCACATTTCTGAAATATATTGTTACCGCACCATTATGTGGTGAGTAATATCAGTATAAAATCATATAAACATTACATTTGTAAAGTCAAAGTCATTTGAATCAGTACACCTTATGTTATCTACAATGTCATACAAAGTCATACTTGGCTTCAAAAAGTGATTCTTTCTCCAAGACCTTTGTCTGATAATCCACAGCCTCTGGCAGATCATATGCACAGACACATTAATTATCAATCTGTTTTGATCCTCTGTGCTCTAAATCATGTGATATAGGGTAAACATAAAATCTTCAGTGATTAGGCATTATTAAATGACATCATAATATGATCATAGTATGGCCTGTAGTCACATTGTCACATGTCAGTCCTTTTTTTTCCTATAAAGTGCACTGTCATATTTCAGTCAAGGACAAAGGTCAGTAATGCGTCAAAATTGCTTTTTTTTCCTTTTTTTTAATATGTAAACAGTTTATCACATACGCAACATTAATCAAGACCCCACAGAGTTAAATTGAAAAAATAAAAACCCAAAACTTTTTAAAAGTACCCATATTTAGACCACTTTCTTCACAGATCAACCACACACACACACACACACACACACAAAATAGATAATAGATAAAACAACGTTCTCATTGTCCATTTTAACGTTATCCAGTTTTGCTGCCATTTAATCCGTCCGTCTTTAAATATTATGGTCTAATTATTATGATTTTATTTGCTTCCTCCTTTTCCCAACATCTTGGGCTTCTTGTGAAAGAGTGGACTACGGGCCCGCCTTAGGTCCCGGTTTGGGGTATGGGGGTGGATTTTCCAATAGTGGGGCTGTACTAACAGTACTAGTTTGAGTTTTCATTTGTTTCTGCTTTTTTCTGGCTTCATCAGCTCTCCGTTGGGAAGCCTCTGCCGCTTGTGACCACAAGATGGCACGTTGGAGCTCCGCACTGGGTTTGCCTGTTTTAACAGGTTTATTAGACGTCTTTTCAATGGTTGTTAACAATGCCTGGCATTCATCCACGTTCAACTTGGGCTTGAATGAGAAATCCTTTTTTCCATTTATTTAAGTTTTTTTCTGGATCCTTTATTTTTCCCTTTTCATTTTGTCTGTTATTGTAATTTTTACAGCTGCGCGCGCTATGTCCTGTTTTTTCTTCTATTTATTCGTCTGCCTATCTGGTCTTCTAACACAATTCCCCATTTTTAGATGGTCAGGAACGTTATCAGTACGCCCACCGTAACCGTATTACTGCCCAATTTTTGGGGTGTGTTCCGTAGTCAGGAACGTTGAACAGTACGCCGACTGTCAACACTATTACTGCCCAATTTGGGGTGAATTCCTTCACCCTACTTATTTTAAAACCTGACCACCAAACAGTTGTGAATCGCCGTCACACTGTCTCCTGCACCCCTCTTTATTTTAAAACCTTACCGGTCAGTAACCGTGAATCGCCGTCACGTTACTTCCTAAGACCACTGCATTCCTGCAGCGGTTTTAAACCACAAGGAAAAGTACAGGGCGCCGCCTTATACTACCATTACTCACTCGTCAGGTGACCCGTGGTTCTTTAAAAATGGGAAATTGTGAATTGTGAGGCTCGGTTATTCTTCATATACGTCTACTACAGTCAATCTGAAAAGGGAAAAATTTGTAACTTACTTTTTAGGCTCTATCAGTAAGGACAGCCGTCACCAGATTAGAGCCGGGAGAAGGAGAGTCTCTGGCAGCGTTCCCTCAAGTCGGGTTTCCAATACTGATGGATACCATCAGACCGTGCACGGTTTTTTCAACCTGCAGGACACACATCCCTTCCCGCTCTACCTGGATCTCAGCTGTCCCGGGTTTTCGGCACCAGCTATGTCAGAAGTCTGAAATATAACCTCACAAATACAGAGTACAAAAAGGTATTAGACTGAATCAGAGATCAGACTTAAGACACGCAGAGCCTTTGAAGTTTTTACTTGCAAGAAGTAATCAACCCACATACAGGGCGAGTTGAATACTGACGAGGCAGTCTCATACAGTAATTCTTATAGGCAAAGATAAGACAGTGACAGCTTTACAACCCATTATTTCCCCCCACACAGGGGAAAGCACACACAGTTTGTACACAGCAGTCTATTGCAGAGAAGATAAAAAAAGTACAGGATATGCAAAAAGGTACAAGATATGAAAAGGATGAGACCTGGCACACAACGCTCCAGCTACACCCACATGTGGGGACATCAGCTTCATGAATCATTAATAAAATGATAACTGTTTATATGCATACAGTATATACAATTTTTCCCAACACTGGATGTAGAAACTTGCCTCTTCTCCTGGCACTGGAGGTCCCCAGCGGCCTCCGAGGTGTGCTCTCTACTGTCCTGGCATTCCTCATCGGGTTGAGGCTCCTCCTCCCTCGAGGAACTCTCTTTAAGTCTTTCAGAGAATCTCTGGAAGGGGCCACGGCTTCACCTCCAAGATGAGGTCCGTTTCAGCCAGTAGAGCCCGCCTATGTTCCTCAATCTCCTCCGGGTGTGGGGCGGAGCATAACCCGCTGACGCCAGAGGTCACGTGCAACATTGTTTTTCTGCCATTTTGGATGCCAAACAGCCTGGACCCTGTGTTGAGAATAACAATAATTCTAATAGAACGTACTCAGTCTAACTCGCCACAATGTTGTTTGTTTTCCATTATGACTGAATTCCACCTGAAGTGAGTGAGATCTTGACAGCAAGGTGGCCCAACACTCCCATGACATTGTATGTAAGGGACAAGAAAACATACGATGGATATGGAGGCAAGTCTGCTGCTTTCTTGATTTCTGTCACTGTAAAGGCAAAAAAAGGAGAGCCAGAGAAGGCTACAGGTGATGAGACGAAACACTGGAAAAGTATCGGAGAGTTCACGAAGTCTTGGAGCAGCGGAAGATTTGAGGATACAAACTAGATCACATCTGAGGATAAGTAAATGATTGCCAATTCTAGTTAGCACTAATAAGTCCCCCATACTACATTGCAATCACGGCAAGTTTTCGCTACTAGGTACTGTTGGAATTAACACCAGAAGTCCCAGAGAGGGGCCATTTGGCCTTTTTGGCTAGAAAACCCATAGGGGGACCATCAAGTGGCCACAAGTGGGCTAATGTCTGGGACTTCTAGTGTTAATTCTTGTTCACTGTTTCTTTGAGTGAGAGCAGATACGAAATACCTTAGTGATTAAAACACTTAATTATAGACTACAACCATTTACAAAATTATGACAAAGGATAGAATAGTTCTTGATAAACTAATTGCCACCTGTAGGGGTGTATGTCCTATAACAGGAGGTTCCTTCGTCACCTGGTCCCTCCTGGGAAGGGCAGTATGGATAACATCACTGTCAGTTGTCATTATTTGCATGTAATCATCCAGAAACCCTTCCTCATCACCTAAGTTAAATGGTTTCAATAATAGGGTTTGCCATTCACAATTTCTCTATTTTTCTTATTTGTGTATTATGAATGAATGAATACTAATCCTGTAAATTGTTGATGGTAATCTAAATGGTTTCCTAGGTAAATGTTTGGTACTAATAATTTGGGTACTGTTCCTAAATGTGACATGATTTGACTTACAAAGTGTATTCAATTAAATGTTTTCCATTATCTAAGTAAATAATTTCAGCTATATCAAATCTTGATATTGTTTCAGTTAAGGGTTTCAGTGTCACCATAGCAGTATTCAGATTAGTGCAAGGGAAAGTCTTTGTATATTCAATAAGTGTCTAAATAATTTCTAAACATTTTTACCGTCACTCTTATTTAGCTAAATGAGATTCATGCAAAGATTTTGAAAAGACTAAGTTTATGCAGGGAAGAACAAATTATTTTGCTTTGAGCTCCCTAAATCATTGTTATCTTAATTGAATAAGAATCAGTATTTTCTTTGTAGTACATTCTAAATTAATCCCACAGTAAAAATAAATTCAGAATAAATTGGACTTTTCTTAGACATCTGGAACTTTTCTCATAAATTTGCATGTTTTTCTTCCTCCTTTTCAGTTTACCTTCTTTCTTATAAACACAATATTTCTTTTTTTACAAAAATCTGCAAATATTTTCTTAAATATCTGAACATGTATTGATGTAAATTTTAACTTCTCCTTTTTAATGTTGTGATTTCATTACCAAGCGGTTTTATCTATATTTTTCTCTTCATTATTGATAATTTATTGATAATTTTTATGTATTATCTATTTTTCTGACACCTGAAGAAACTACTAGAAGTGAGGAATACAGCTTTGCAGGAAAACCTACAGTGTAATACAAGGTCGAAGAAGAAATACTCAAAGGCTCAGAATGAGTTACAGAAGTAGACCAGAGAGATTAAGTCCAACTGGTGAGATGGAAAAGCGGAGGAACTTCAAACTGCAGCAGACAGGAAGGACATGAAAACATTCTTCACAGGGTTGAGAGAAATCTACAGCCCGAAACCAAGAGGATTGATCCAACTAAAGGCTATGGATGGTGAAACGGTTTTGCAGGAGAAAGACAAGATCCTGGACAGATTTGCAGACCACTTTGACCAACTACTAAACAACCCTGGAGATCTCACTGAAGAAGTTAAAGAAGCTCTAGTGCAGTGACCAGCTGTATCAAGTCTGGATGAACCATCAATTTTTGATGAACTAATGGTAGCTATCAGGACAACACAGGATGGTAAAGCTCCAGGAAGGGATGGAATTCCAGCAGAAGTGTGGAAATATAGTGGTGTTCAGCTGACCAACTGCCCGCACAAGCTTATCCAAGAGATATGGGATGCCCACAAAGTACCTCAAGACTAGGAAGATGCAAGTATTGTGCCTTTGTTCAAGAAAGGTAATAGGAAAGATTGTGGAAATTACCGAGGTATATCACTACTAGCCAGTGTTGGTAAGATTCTCTCACATGTACTACTGAACAGACTCAATGAACACATCTCGCAGAATGTACTACCAGAAACCCAGTGCAGCTTTAGAAGTGGAAGAAGCACAAAGGACATGGTTTTCTGCTTGAAACAGGTTCAAGAAAAGTGTATTGAACAGAACATGCCACGTTATGTAGTCTTCATAGACTTCAGTAAAGCCTTCAATACTGTTTTGCGACAAGGACTTTGGCAGGTACTCAAGAAATATGGCTGTACAGAGAGGTTTGTCAGCCTGATCGAGGCACTCTATACAGGTATGCAAGCAAACGTGGCAATGAGTGGTTCAGTATCTAAACACTTTTCAGTAAGCAACGGGGTGAAAGAAGGGTGTGTGATGGCACCTACACTCTTCTCGCTATATCTGGCAGCCATGCTTGAGGTGGCCTTCAAAGACACTTCAGAATGAATATACATTCAAACAAGGAAAGAAGCGGAGTTGCTCAATGTGGCACAGTTTAAAGCCAAGAATAAGACATTGATAAAGGTAGTAAGAGAAATGCTCTTTGCCAATGACAGTACTCTAGTTGCACACAGTGTGGAAGATATGCAGTCTTTAGTGGAGAAATTTCCAAGAGCAGCTAGCCAATTCAGCCTCCAAATCAACATCAAGAAAACAGAGTGCCTTTATCATCCACCAAAGTTCCAGTTATCAACATCACTACCAGAAAAGATCACCATTGTTACAGAGCCACTAGTCAAGTGTAAGACTTTCAAGTATCAAGGGAGTACTGTTTCAGAGAATGCTAGGCTGGAGGATGAACTATCTCTCAGAATGGGAAGAGTGAGTGCTGTGTTTGGAAACTTGAAGGAGAGACTATGGAACAATCGATATGTGTCTATCCTTGTGAAATGCAAAGTGTACAGAGCGACAGTACTGGCTACTCTATTGTACGGTGCTGAAACTTGGACTGTCTACAGAGTACAGGTGAAGAAACTCCACGCGTACATGATGAGACACCTTCGAGCAATAATGAACATCTCATGGAGAGACAAGACAACCAACATAGAAGTGTTGAAACGAGCTGCTCCTCCATCAATGGAGGACATGCTAATACAGATGAACCTGATATGGCTCGGACATGTTGAAAGGATGGACCACCAGCGACTCCATCAGCAGTTTCTCTACTCACAGTTATGTGAGGGCAAACACAATCAGGGTACACTAAGGCTCAGATTTAAAGACACTGTTAAAAGAAACTTGAAGAATTTGGATATAGACTTGAGTTCCTTGCAGCGGAAGGCTAAGGACAGAGCTGTGTGGAGGAATCTGATCAGACCAAAATGAAACAGTCATTGTTGCCCACGACAGACTGCTATGATGATGATAATATTTTTCTGAGAACTTTGCTCAAGATTTTTTGCTAATTAATTTCTTTGGTAACCCCGCCCCCCCCCCCCCCATCCCCGATCCTTTGATGCATGGAAAAGCACATGCATCAAAGTTACAGGGTGTTTGCTTGATGGGTAGTGTCTTCTTACTAGAGGGAAGCGTGTTACCACTTTTTATGTGTTACACACCTTTAGGTTAGATGGAAATTTATGAATAGTATAGCTCTTTTAAAATGAGGTTTCAATAATCATGGCTTATTTTGTGTCGTCTCTTGACCTAATTTACAAATTCCACTTCGGAAAAAAGTAATATAGCTGTCTGTGCAGATTTGATGTGATTTAGCCTTTATAGCAACCATTCTGATTTAGTCACTAAGACCACATCTGTCTGTCCAGGTGAACACAGACAGGTTGGGTTTGTGTAAGTGAATCCTTGTGAAAGGTTGTGTCACACTCCTTCAGTCAGTGGAAAGGTGGACATATTGCCTAATTAGAATTTGGCTTAATTTCGTACAAGGAATGCCTTATTGTATATTTCTTGGTAAATTATTGTGTGGACTGTAGTCCCAAGGCCCAGCTCGGCAGGGGCCAAGAACCGGGAAAACAGGTCATGTCTGTAGCAGACATCATCATACAAAACAAGTATTCCTTATTACTGTCACATTTCTGAAATGTGATACTGTCACACCATTTTGTGGTGAGTGGCGTCATTGCAAGGTGTGAGATTGCATTGTGTCAGATGTATCCTGTAGTGTGAAGTCAAATAAACACTACATTTTTAAAGTCCAAGTCATTTAAATTGATATGCTTTATGTCATTTGCAATGTCATTTGTTCTACTTAGCTTCAGCAATCCTTGTCAATTGAGAGGTCCTTTTCCCCATCGCGCCACTGTTGCCCCCCCCCTTTCCCCAGCCAATGAGCCATGACCATGCCTGTCACACACTGTCTGGCCTCCTCACATCTCCCACAAAGATCAAGTTTCGTTGTCGTCCAGTAAAAAATAAAAAATAAAATTAAAAAAAATGGGGGCAGCCTTAAGGCTACCCCTGTCTCCACGTCAGTATTTATACCAACAGGAGTGGAAATTTTTCATAAATTGATTTTGCTAATATTCCAGTTATCGTCATTACTTTGTGTCCCTTAAATGTTTATCCCAGTTGTTCGTCCCACTGTTTATTATAATGTGTAATGTTAAGAAACACAAGTGAATTATTGTTTTTATTATTTTGTTACATATTGCAAATGTCATCAAGGATTTATTAAATTGAAAGGTAATGGTGATGTTATGTTTCCTATCTTTTCACCATTTTGATTTGGCAAAAGATTTTGTGAATGCTTTCCCTTTCCTGTTGAAAAACGAAAACATGAACAGGAATGGAGAATAACAGAAAAAAAAAAAAATATATATATTACACCTAAAGCTTCCACAATTTGAATAATGTGATTTTGCTATTCACAACAAGTATTTTCTAAATATTCAGTGTATCAGTAAATGTTTTACCAATTGACATGGGTCATCACTACTTTAGGATTATGTTTAAAAAAACAGTGTCATATATGAGAAGCCTTAAACCAATGCAGCATTTAGAATTAGTAACTGCAAAGTGCAGGCCTAGTCTCTTTCCTGAGTGGCAGAGGTCATAGAGCAGCACTGTGTTTTCAGGAATTTATTGCACAGGAAAGAAAAAAACGACAGTCTGACCATGGACATGCTTCTAAGTTCAGAATGATTGATACTGCAATTTGTGGTTTGTTTTTGTTTTGTTTTGTTTTGTTTTGTTTTTTTTGCTAAATCGTGCAACCCGCCAGACCTTGAACCTTCTCCGTTTCCCCCTTTTTTTTTACATGGACAGTGAAAGGATCAAAATGTAAATATGCACATAGTCATTTATTATAAAGTGAGTTTAGTATTATTGAAACAAAGCAACAATATTACATAGAATTACTAAGACCTGTGTCTGATAGTCAGTAGACTCTGGCAAATCATATGCACAGACAAATTAATTATCAACCTCTTCCAGGCTTTGAATCCTGTTATATAAGGTGTACATAAAGCCTTTAGTGATTAGGCATTATTTAGTGACAGCATGATATTGTAATGTTCAGTTAATTTCATCATTGCCATGCTTGTAGCATTGATTAAGATGCATGCAATTGTACTTAACTTAGTGGTTTAGCTGTCTTTGGTGTCGACGAGAGGGACATGGACAGTGGCGAGGCGATGTTTTTTTTTGCTGGGTCTCAGAGGCTGGTTGTTAGGTGAGAGCAGGGAACAGAGGGAAGGAAAAACCCCTTTGAGATCATTAGTCCTGCGTCCTTTTTCCCCTGTAAAGTTCACTGTTATGCTTCAGTCAGAGAAATAAGGCAATTGAGTCAATAAAAATCAGTGATACATCAAAAAATTAAATAAAATAGCTCAATGTTTTTCATTTTCCAGAGAAAAACTGGATGAATTGAAAATACTGGTTTTAAAAATATGTAGATAGTTTACTACGTATGCAACATTAGAGTAAAAACCCACAAAATTAGACTGAAAAAAGAAACTGTAAAACCCCCAAAGCTTTGCAAAAATACCCATATATAGATTACTTTCTCTTTTAATCCTCTGTCACACAGGTTAACACCTACACAGCTTTTTTTTTTTTTTCAAGCAACCACACACACAGAGACACACACAGACAGGGCCCAGACATAAATGCTGCCTTCTGTTATTTACACAAGGTCGGAGCTAGACAAAACATACACACACAATGAAGACTTCAGATTTTATGCCAGCACACAAAGCAGCATGTAAATTATTTCAATTAATCTCAGAAACTGACAACTTTAGCGGAACACACACACATCTGGCAACCACACACTCTCGCTGCAGCATAAAAATCCTTCTGTTTTTTTCTACATTGCCATGAAAACACAACAATAGTTGACTCCTTTTGCTCAAAATTACAATTTTCAAACATCATTTTAAACATTCCTCAAGAGGAAAACAATTAATTAACCAACCCTTTGATGCTCCACAAGATAAGATAAGATAAGATAAGATAAGATAAGCCTTTATTAGTCCCACAATGGGGAAATTCCAGGATTGCAACAGCACAGGGATAGCAACACTCAGAGCAATAATTAAGAAGATACGAAAAATATAAATAAGAGCAGTGGCTATACATACGTACACATAAATATATAAATATATATACAAAGTGTGGAGCATTGTAGCAAGATGGAATAAACAGCATAACCGTCTACTTAGTTATCCTACATAGTATGAATATGTACCCATACATATTGTCACCCTCCGTAGCGACTGATATTGTCCTAGTTGTATACCGGAGGGGACCACTTGTGTAAGTCTGTTGCGTCTTTTGCATTCAATACTATTAGGTTGTCACATTTTTTTGCTATCTCTCCGAGCAGCCATGCTTAGGTTAAACAGTCTGACAGCCGTAGTTAGGAAGGACCAGCAAAACCTCTCGGTTGCGCACCTAGGATGATGTAGTCTACTGCTAAATGAGCTCCTCAGTGCGTTCAATATGTCCTGCATAGGGTGGGACTCGGACTCCCGCAGAGATGACAGTTTAGCCACCATCCTTCTCTCTCCTCTCTACTCCACTGGGTCAAGGCGTTGCCCCAGGACAGATCTAGCTTTCTTGATCAGTTTGTTCAGTCTCTTCCTATCAGCTGCTATAATGCCATTGCCCCAGCAGACCACTCCAAAAGTGATGGCTGATGCCACCACCGTTTCGTAGAATGTCTTCAGCAACACCCCTTGTACACCAAAAGACCTGAGCCTCCTCAGTAGGAACAGCCTGCGCTGTCCCTTCTTGTAGAGTGCATCGGTATTGTGTGACCAGTCTAGTTTATTCTTCAGATGAACACCAAGGTACTTGTAGGATGTCACCATCTCAATGTCTGTTCCCTGTATGTTTACTGGTTCTGTGAGGGGTTGTCCCTGCCGTGGCAGTCCACCACCAGCTCCTTAGTTTTCCTCGCATTGATCTGGAGGCAGTTCCGATGGCACCAGTCCACGAAGTCCTGGATAAGTCCTCTGTACTCAGCTTCATCTCCGTTGGAGACGAGGCCGACGATCACAGAGTCATCAGAGAATTTCTGTAGATGGCAGTATGTTGTGTTGTGTGAGAAGTCCGTAGTATAAAGGGTGAACAGGAAGGGAGCCAAAACCGTTCCCTGGGGGGACCCCATGCTACCGATGATCGTGTCGGACACACAATCTCAGGTTCTCACAAACTGTGGCCGGTTAGTGAGGTAATCCAGGATCCATGATGACAGGTGCTGGTCCACCCCTGCCCACAGCAGCTTGTCCTTCAAGATCCTCGGTTGGATGGTGTTGAAAGCAGTGGAGAAGTCAAAGAACATGATCCTCACCGCATTCCCGGACTTCTCCAGGTGGGACAGAAAACGGTGAAGGAGGAAGATCACTGCATCCTCCACCCCAATGCCATGCTGGTAGGCAAACTGGAGTGGATCCATCGCTGGTCCCACCAGGGGGCGGAGGTGAGCAAGAAGCAGTCACTCCAGGGTCTTCATCATGTGAGACGTCAGGGCCACTGGTCTGTAGCTGTTCAGATTTTTGGGGTGGGACGTCTTTGGTACAGGTACCACACAAGATGTTTTCTACAACTGTGGTACCCTCCCCACCTTCAGGCTCAGGTTGAAGATGTGCTCCACAATTCCACACAGCTGGTCTGCACAGGATTTGAGGAGCTTTGCGCTGATGCCGTCCGATCCCGAGGCCTTCCTCACCTTGATCTTCCTCAGCTCCGTCCTCACCTGGGTCTTAGTGAGGGTCAGGTTGGGGGGCTGTGTGCTAGGAGTGGGGGGGGGGGTGTTGGTGGAGTGGGGTGTGGACAGCAGGTCTTGATGACTTTAGAGACAGCAGTGGTTGTTGTGCTGTCGGGAGGGAGGGCGATTTGTCAAACCTATTAAAAAACAGGTTCAGATTGTTTGCCTACTCCCTTCCCCCTGTGGCCTTGGGGGAGGTATTCTGGAGCCCAGAGATCGTTTTAAGGTTTCTCCAGACCCCGCCGATGTCGCTCTGTTGCAGCTTGTCCTCCATGTTCTTCCTGAAATAATACCAGAAACAATCACAAACAACAATTTTACAACATGTGGAACCTGCACTCTCTGCCCCCGCGGAGAACTCTGTCTCTCTTTCACACTAGAGCAGATTTCACAAGACAGAAACAAAAACAAACCAACTTCAGCAACTTTTATCCAGTGCTACAACAAAACTTTTAAAATCTACCAGTATTTTCAGCGGTCACGTAACCTCCCGCAGTGTGCCTAGAGCCCTGGTATTGGGCAATAAAGCAGTTGCAGCCAAAGGCACAAATCTGTCCCTGAGAACCTACTTTTTAGTGTCATGTAACCCCCCACGATATGCCGAGAGTCTAGGTATTAGGCAATAAAGCAGTCGTAGCCAAGGAGCACAAATCTTTCCCTTCTTGCGCGCAACTTCCGAAACCTTCATCTAACTGACATAAAGTTCCGAGAGCAATGAATCCTGGGGTTTCTCTCCCGATATCTTGCAATAAAGCTCACCGTTGTTGGGGAAATCCTAGATTTCCTCCCCCGGTATCTTGAAATAAAGCTCTCCGTGGCGGGGGAACCAGCGATTAGGTTGTAATTGTCATGGCGGCCGCTGGGTCGTCATCAGCCCCGGCTGCGCACACACCTGCCGCCAATCATCAGCGGGTCTTAAAAGGCGGTGTCTCTGATGGCTCAGCACGGAGTAGTCTGCCTACTTCGCCACGCAACGCGTCACGGACTCAGCCTCTGGCCAGAGCATCCACAACGCAGTCTCGCCTAGCTTCACCACGTAAGCATCAGAGTAACTAACCTTGTCAAAGTGTAATCCCCTGTGCACAGGTGGACCTCCCTGGTGGCGGACCAGTCTCCCCGGATAACGGAGCCACTCCTCCCCCACCTCGGAACTCCTCCACCTCTCCACAGCACCATGCGTCACCCACACCGAGCCACTGCGAGCCGGAGAGCCAGCGCGAGCCTTCCAGCGCCACCTGCAAGTAAGCAGTACTCATCATTACATCTCTGTACTGCGAACAGCACTAATCTACCTGTGTTTGTGTGTTCCAGGGTTGCCAGGTCGAGGCAGGACTCGCTCCGCCCCAGCGGTTCCACAGCATCACACTCACTCACACCTTCACACACATTACACAGTTAATTCAATAAATAATTGTCTAAAACAGTCTACTCGTGTCAGTGCCTGTCTCCTGGGTCAAACAGCCATGTCAGCAATGAGGAGCTTAAACAGACTTTGTGGTGTCAAAGCAGTCCAGGAAAACCATATAACATCCATAAACTCAACATGAAATGTACTTACATCCAAGATGCCTGTAAGATTCTCAGATCCGTCACCCAGTCAGTTCCAGTGCCCCTGTTCGAAATGCCTTCACTGCAGTAACACTGAGCCTTGTCCCCAGCCTGGGAAGGTCTTTTATCAGCTGTGCAATTGCTGAAATCGGGCAGAGGTGCTGGCAAGATGGAGATATGTGGAGCGGCTGTTTGGAGCACCAAAATGTTGGAATAATTCTGAGCTTAAATTATTCAAAGTCAAAGATCAGGTGAAATATTGGATTTAGGTAAATTTATTATAAAAATAAGTGAGTCACCCCATGGCAATTTGGGGGAGAGATTAAAAAGCATAGCCTTCAGCACACACATAGAATCTCTGGAGGTGCATTTGTTAGGTTTGATATACAGTATAGAGGCAACAGAAAGGAGGGGGAGGAGAGGGGTAAGAGGAGGAAGAGAGAGAGACACAGGGAGACAGTCCCGATAAGCAGAGCTTATCTGGAGTGATGAGCAAATTAAGAAACGTCACAGACATTCCGGAGACAGAGTGTCCATAATGAACACAAGCTAGGAGTTCCTGTGCATTCCTGTGACCCAAAAGAGAACAGGGCATGTCAAAGAGATTATCAATGTAACTTACATCATTCTTTACGCAGGTACTGATCCTCAGTCTGGATTCTCTGAAGGCCAATAATTGCTCACAGAAACATGCTAAGAATATATGAACTTTTCCTACATGGAATGCACATATAAACATTAAACATGGAATATGAAAAGCATGATTCTTCTCAATAATAATAATACATTGTTAATAACAATAACAATATGGATAATATGGAATTTTTCTATCAGGTACTAAAATATGTATTCTGTGTGTGTGTGTGTGTGTTTCAGATTTCTCTCTTGTGGCAAAATTATTGCTTCAAACCGTCGGTCTGAGTGTTCAACCAAGCCTCCCTGTGATAGGATGTCACCCTGTCTTCACGAACCGCAGTGATTGCAGAGCACCAGAATGTCTGTAGAAACATTTAGCTTCCCATGCTACAAATTGCTCTGATCTGTTTGAAAATCATGGAGAGACTTCTGAGACATCATGAGATGTACCTGCTCCATCCGGTGGTGTCATGGAAAAAAGTGATCAGCAGCCAAAAATTGATCCCCAGGTACCATACTATAGTTTTCGGGTTAAATTAGCTATAAAATATATATTTCAACAGGTAAACAGTACTGAGTTAGGCATAATTAAACATATTTAACAATTATGTGTCATGGACTGGGTTTGGATTTTTTCCAACTGCAGCTTCATGGCTTTGTGGCTGTATTTATTTCTCCTGTCATAACCTGACACCTTTTATTTGTCTGTTTATGTTTTGCTTTGTTCTCACTAATTTGTTGACTGGCAGCTGTCAGGGAACCGTTTGGGGTTGCCTTGCGTCCTGTCAGCTGGCTTCCACGCTTCCCTCTCCTGTCATTGCTTAACAGCTGAATTTAATTACTGTTTGCATCTACCTCTCAGCTCAGCACACACACACACACACACACACACACACACTCACTCACATCTGTGCTCACTCAGCTCAGCCCAGACTCACACTCACACATACCCCCACACACTTATTCACGCCTGTGCTCACTCAGCTTGTTTTCTCGCCTGTTATTTAAGCTCTTCTTGTTCACCTGATGCTCGCTGGCTTATTGGATTGTCAACTCCTACTCGAGAGCACGGTCCACTCTGTCGAGACTTTGTAAGCACAGTTTCCCCACCGCTCCTCAGTTTCGCCAGGGAGCATACTTGGTTATCTTCTAATCCTCCTCCTGCTCCTCAGTCTCGCCTGGAAGCACCCTTGGTTATTTTGGATTTTTCCCTCCTGCCCTGAGTAGTTTGTTGTAGTTCCTGCTGAAGGTGGGGTGGGGGGGGGGTCCTTTTGTTCTGTTTGTGTGTCTGGTGTCCACCCCTTGAGAGGGGGGCTCTGTGATGAACTGGGTTTGTTTGTTTTTTTTTCAAAACCAGCATAATGGCTTTGTGGCTGTATCTATTTCTCCTGTCATATTCTGGTGTGGGTTATTTGTCTGTTTGTGTTTTGGTTTGTTCTCACTTATTTTTTGACTGGCAGCTTTCAGGGAACCTTTTGGGGTTGCCCTGCCTCCTGTCAGCTTTCAGCGATGCCTCCCTCTCCTGTCATTGCTTGACAGCTGAATTTAATTACTGTTTGCTTCTACCTTTAAGGTTCGCCCACACACTCACACAAACACATATGCACACTCTCACTCACACCTCTGCACACTCATCTCAGCCCAGACTCACACTCACACTCACACACACACACCTAAACACACACTCACTCCCATCTGTGCTCACACAGCTCGTTTGCTTGCCTGTTATTTAAGCTCTTCTTGTTCACCTTGTGCTCGCTGACTCATTGGATTGTCAACTCCTACTCAAGAGCATGGTCCACTCTGTCGAGACTTTGTAAGTACAGTTTCCCCACCACTCCTCAGTTTTGCCTGGGAGCCCCTGGGTTATCTGCTATTCCTCATCCTACTCCTTAGTCTTGCCTGGGAGCACCCTGGCTTATTTTGTATTCCTCCCCCACCCCCCGCTCTTTTGTCTCGATTGGGAGCGGCTTGGGTCCATATTCTTATTTATTCTACTCTCCAATGAACCGTAGAGCATTTATGTTTGTTCTTTGCTGATCTGCTCAGTTCGCTATCTGGAGCTTTGTCATTACTTTATATGACTTTAGCGCAGTCATAGGACCGATGAGGTGGCAACAATAGGGCCCTTGCCTTGCTAAAGTCCTCCCCTAAGTCATGATAGACATTGGGCACGCGGCTGAGATCCGTCAGCTTAGCCGAAGGGGAGGAGAGAGGAAGAGAGTGTGATGACTCGCTCTGGACCGTTATCATCCACAGCTGCGCATACGACTTCTCAGCCAAACCTCTCCATGATCGTCCACCTCGCCATCTCGGCATCAACTCTAGGAGGAAATCCTCTCCCAACCAAGTAAGTCTCACCTTTACTCACCTGTTCATTGCTACTCCCCTGTGCACAGGCGGAATCACCAGGCGGCGGAATCGTCCCTCTCGGCGGCGGTCTCCGCTCTCTCCTCTCCGCCCTCTACATGGCTACAATGACACTGGGACAGCCAGTGCTGGTTTCCTGGCCAACGGGTGCTCACCAACTTCCTGGAACAGTAAGCCACAGTTATTACCTGAATGATTACCCATGTCACTCCTAGCTAATTGTGTGCCTTTGCTCCGTCCATAGGGTTGCCAGGCTGCACGGCGCTCTGCTCTCTCCCAGCTGCTCAGAGTCTCAAGCCCTCACTCACTTACACGACACAACATATTCACGCATTCAATTCAATTAAATTCAACTTTATTTATATAGCGCCATTTCACAACAACAGTCATCTCATAGCACTATCAACTGTAGGGGGAACCCCCACAGTTGCAGAAAGACTCCAGCAATCAGGCGATCCCCTGTGAGCAAGCACTTGGCGACGGTGGAGAGGAAAAACTCCCTTTTACAGGAAGAAACCTCCAGCAGAACCAGGCTCAGGGAGGGGCAGTCATCTGCTGCGACTGGCTGGGGGTGAGGGGATAGAGAAGAAGTAAAGAACAGACATGTAGAGAGCAAACAGCACAATGGGGACTCAATCTATGGGAGAGAACAAACAAATGTTAATGACCAGCAAAAAAAAAAAAAATATTTCATTGAGAGTGAGGAAAGGAGTGAGGCCCAATGCATTACTGGAGGTCCCCCAGCTGACTAAACTTATTAGCAGCATAACTAAGGGAGGGCTCAGAAACACATGATCCCTCCCTAATTGTAGGCTATGTCAAAAAGGTAGGTTTTAGCCCTATTCTTAAAAACAGAGATCGAGTCTGACTCCCGAATCCAGATTGGCAGCTGGTTCCACAGGAGAGGAGCTTGATAACTGAAGGCTCTGCCTCGCATTGTACTTTTGGAGATTCTAGGTATTGCAAGTAATCCTGCATTTTGGGAGCATAGTGCTCTGTTAGGATAATACGGTAGTATCAGATCTTTTAAATAAAAAGGAGCCTGATTGTTTAGAGCTTTGTAAGTAAGAAGAAGGATTTTAAACTTAATTCTAAACTCTATGGGAAGCCAATGAAGGGAGGCCAGAACCGGAGAGATATGATCTCTCTTTCTAGTACCTGTTAAAACTCTTGCTGCAGCATTTTGGATCAGCTGAAGACTTGTTAAAGATGTTTAGGACAGCCTGATAATAAAGAATTACAGTAATCTAATCTCGAGCTAACAAAAGCGTGGATCAGTTTCTCAGCATCACTCTGAGACAAGATGCTCCTAATCTTGACAATATTAGGCAAATGATAGAAGGTGTAGAAGAGCTTGAAATGATGAAGCAATGTGATTTTGTAAATCAAAGTTTAATAACAGCTTCACTCCTCTAACATGTCTCATCTCGGTGCAGAAGCAGAATAAGAGGTCGAACACATTCAGACCTTCATACTTATACCTATACACAACAAAAGACATTGCATATCAAAGCTGACATCCCGCATTAACTTAATCCCCCCTCCTTTGTCTTCCGTCTCCTCCACCTGACCCTGGGTGGTCAGGGAGATCGATCTCCTCCATTGTCCTCTGTCTCCTCCACCTGACCCTGGGAAGTCAGGGTGATCGATCTGGTCTCCACCGCTGCGACTCCGTATGCTCTTTGATCTTCGCTGGCGGTCGAGACCTCTTGTCCTGTTCTTAGGCGTGAGGTCCTTGCACATATGTAATCACTAAACATTCTAATATGCCTATACATATGTAGGTATGGAATATATGATTAATATAAACCACAGCCCCCGCCCCCAAATGACTAAGAAAAGGACAATCAAAGTAAGTCTACAGTTTAAGATAATTTCTATGACATATTATACTGTTAAACCTCTTGACAGGGAAAACAAGGAAGAATCTTTCCATCAGTCAAGCTCCTGTAGAGAATTCAGTGGTAACCATAACAGTGTAGTAATATCACAGATCAGCCTTAAAACTGTCACGGCAAAATCTGATAAAATAGTTAACAACTCTTGGTTAATTTGCATCAGTCCCTGTGCCGTCTGGGTTTTAATCTTCTCCCGAATCTGCTGTAGGTCCGCTTTGGCGTCCTGGTGGGACCTTCCTGTAAGGAATCTGCAGCTTAGGGAGGAGAGTGGTTATTTGTTCCCTGCAGGGGGGTTGAGTCTTTTTTCTTGGGGGGTCTACCCCGCCGAGGTGCTCTCGCCACCCGTTCAGGTTCGTCTCTCAACAAAAAAGGAGGTTTAAGTCTGTCAATGCTGACTGTTTCTTTTCTGTCCCCTAAATCAAGCACAAAATGCTTATCACCAGGTTCCAGCACTCTGAATGGTCCGTCGTATGGTGGATGGAGGGTTGATTTTAAAGCTTCATGCCTAACAAAAACAATCTCGGCGTTTTTTAAAGCTTGGGGGACAAAAACCCGTGGGAAAGAGTGATGTGCCGGACCGGAGAGAGTGTCTGGTCCGTTACTGCCTAAAGGCCTCAGGGTTGGAAGATGCCTAGGCTCTGGGTTCTCTGGTAAAAACTCACCTGGGAGTCTGAGAGGTTGTGCAAAAACTAACTCTGCTGGGGAGGCGTCTAGATCCTCTTTAGGTGCAGCACGCAACCCCAATAAAACCCAGGGAAGTTTATTTACCCAATTTGTATCCGTTAGCGAGGCCCTGAGGGCGGCCTTTAAAGATCTGTGAAAACACTTGCATAACCCATTAGCCTGATGGTGATAAGTGGTGGTGCAGTGAATTGTCGCCCCTAAGCTGCTGGCCATGGCTGACCAGAGCTCTGAGACAAATTGAGGCCCCCTATCGGACGTGATGTCCGATGGGACGCCGAAACGTGCCACCCAGTTTGTCAAAAAAACGCGAGCGACTTCCGCTGCTGTGGTTGACGCCAGAGGGACCGCCTCAGGCCAGCGTGTAGTACGGTCTATCATTGTTAACAGGTGTGTGAAGCCTTGAGACGAAGGTAGTGGTCCCACAAGGTCGACATGAATGTGGTCGAACCTTCTAGCTGGGATTCGAAAAGGTTCTAGAGGGGATTTTGTGTGTTTGTGTATTTTGGCGCGCTGACAAGACATGCAAGTTTTTGCCCATTCCTTTACATTTTTGCACAGGCCTGGCCACACAAACTTTTCAGCGACCATTTTAACTGAGGCGCGCACACCTGGGTGCGTGAGGGAGTGAATTGAGTCGAAAATACGGCGGCGCCATGCAGCTGGAACTACCGGGCGAGGTCGGCCGGTTGAGATGTCGCAGATTAGGGGGGGTACACCGTCACGTAAACCCCTTTCCTCAGGTCTTAACCCTGTTGGTCCAGACAGGAGCGCGCGCACGTCCGCGTCGCTGCTTTGTTCCTCTGCCATGGCTGCGTAATCTATGCCTACGTGAATCGGGGCCGTGTACACGTCTGCGTTGGCGAAGAGTTCTGCGGCTGAGGTAGTATAATCTGTCTCCTCGTGCTCTGGCGATGTCACAGTGCAAGAGAGGCAGTCTGCTACCACGTTAAGTTTGCCTGCCACATGTCGAATGTCTGTGGTGAACTCTGAAATTGCAGCTAGCTGTCTTTGTTGCCTGCCTGACCACAGTTTGGAAATTTTAGCCATCGCAAAAGTGAGCGGTTTGTGGTCTACAAAAGCCGTTTAACGCCGCCCTTCTAACCAGAACTGGAAGTGGCGGATGGATAAATGAAGCGCTAGCAGCTCCCTGTCAAAAGTGCTGTATTTATGCTCGGTTTGGTTTAAAGATTTGCTAAAAAATGCTAAAGGTTGCCAGGTTCCGCCAACATGTTGTTCCACGACTGCCCCTATGGCCAGGTCTGAAGCGTCTGTGGTTAACGCTATGCGGGCCGAGGGATCGGGGTGAACCAACAATGTGACATTCGCTAGAGCACTTTTTACTTCCGCGAAGGCGCGTTCGCGCTCCGGGGTCCATTCGACCGCGTTGGAAGGCTTTTGTTTTCTGAGTGCGGCATACAGGGGCTGCATGAGTTGAGCTGCATGGGGGAGGAAACGGTTGTAAAAATTCACCATTCCCAAAAATTCTTGAAGCGATTTGACCGTTTGTGGTCATGGAAAATTTTTTACCGTGTGGACTTTGTCTGGCAATGGGACTGCCTCCTTCAGTGAAACTCTGTGCCCCAAAAAATCAATTTGTGACACATCGAATTTGCATTTGGCTGGGTTGATTATTAACCCGTGCTCTTCTAGTCTCTGAAAAACTGTAGTGAGGTGTTGTTCGTGTTCTTCCTCTGACGGGCTGGCTACCAGCATATCATCGAGGTAGACGAACACGAAGGGGAGGTCGCGTAATACCGCGTCCATCATGCGCTGAAAGGTTTGAGCAGCGCCTTTGAGGGCAAACGGCATCCGCAAAAATTCAAAAAGACAGAAAGGGGTTATTACAGCCATTTTAGGAATGTCTTCCGCTCGAACGGGGACTTGGTGATAGCTGCGGACCAGGTCTATTTTAGAAAAAAACGCGCGCACCCGCCAGATGTAGTGAGAAATCTTGGATGTGAGGAATTGGGTAGCGGTCATGCGCTGTCGCCTTGTTTAATCTGCGGTAATCGCCACACGGTCTCCAAGAACCATCGGTTTTCGAGACCATGTGGAGTGGCGATGCCCAGGGGCTTTTCGAGCATCTAATAATGCCTAATTTTTCCAGGGTGGTAAACTCGTCCCGTGCTATGGCGAGCTTGGTCGCGTCTAAGCACCGAGCTTTGGTGAACACGGGTGGGCCCGTTGTGGGAATGAAGTGTTCAACCCCGTGTTTCGCTACTGTTGCTGAAAAGTTGGGAACTGTGAGTGCTGGAAATTGGGTGAGGAGTTGGTCAAACTTACCTCCTGCTGTAGTGACGCTGGCCTGCACGGGTGGTGGAGAAACTCGAGCTGAGCAGGGGATAGAATAAAATGACAGTGCATTAACCAAGTGCCTATTTGCTAGATCGACTAACAACCCATGTGCACACAAAAAATCAGTGCCCAACAAGTTAAAACTCACCGCCACTACAATAAATGTCCATCTATAGTTGCGGCCGTGAATGCAAAGAGGCAGGCTCCTTTCACCGTAAGTGTCGATGATCGAGCCGTTGGCTGCCATTGCCCCATTACGCCCGGGACCCATGGCCCGATCTGCGTGGGAAGGGGTGATAAAACTCAGTTGAGCTCCGGTGTCGATCAGGAACTGTCTCCCGGTGTGTCCGTCAGTCACATAAAGAAGCTTATTTTTTTCGCCGAGAACCGCAGCCGTTAACGGTTCTCGGCTTCGCCGTTTTCCCGAACTTTTAAACTTGCAGGGGGGAACGCATTTGTATGCCCCTTCGGCAAAACGGTGGTGGTAATAGCAGATGTCGTTCCGCCTGCTGCGTCTTGGTCGTGTTGCCGCCATGGTGGGCGGGCTCTGCTCGGTTGTCTGTGGTTCTCCGCTGCTCTGGGCTTTCGCGCTGAGATCTGCGGATGCTGCTGTGGCCACCTGTTCCCCGCAGGCGTTGATGAGCCGCTGCGCTTCTCGGGCCAGCGCGGAAGTCCTGCTGGGTGCTGCACCGCATGTTGACCAGCGTCCCTCTCATGTGTGGCGGCAGAGTGCTGAGGAAGATGTGTTGGAAGAGGAAGTTGTCGTTGTCCTCTTCCTTGAGCTGCAGCATGTCCTCCATGAGGGCCTTGGGTCTGCATCCTCTGTGGCCGTAGATCGCCAGGATCTTCTCTGCTCTCTCCTCGGCTGAGGGGACGAAGTTCTCGACGATGGTTGCCTTCAGCTCTCTGTATCTGTCATGGGCGGGCGGCTGTCGGATTATGCTCCGCGCACATCTTGACGTGGCAGCGTCGAGTTTGGCGACGATGTGCCCGCTAGTGCAAACTGAGCTTCAGCTTGCTGGAACCACGAGCTCGGGTCTTCTTGCCAGAATTCTGGCAGCTTGACGGTGACGGCGCTTGTGTGGGCCGTCCCTGATGTGTCCGCCGGCTGAGAGCGCCTTTCTTCTGCTCTCACGGTGGGGCTGGGGATGGTGCTCGGTTGAGCCCTCTCTTCTGCCGTGGGGGAACGTCTTCCATCCGTTCCCCTGTCTGCATGGGCGCCGGCGCTTGCCTGGGTCGCCTCCGATGAGTCAATCGCGGGAGAACTTCTCTGTTCCATCCTCATCTCTGGTCACCAGTGTAGAAGAGCTTGAAATGATGAAGCGATGTGATTTTGTAAATCAAAGTTTAATAACAGCTTCACTCCTCTAACATGTCTCATCTCGGTGCAGAAGCAGAATAAGAGGTCGAACACATTCAGACCTTCATGACATAACGTTCGGCTCAGGAGACGCACACACACAGGCTCAGAGTAGTTCAAACTGTTTATTAACAACAGGGATGTTTGGGTGCGTGTCTGCAGAATGTTAATGTGTTGGTGGGGGCGTCTGCTTCGGACCCAGAGGCAGGAGACCGTTCAGCCGGCAACCTTGTTTGGACAGATGACTGGCGCTTCAAGGATGGAAGCCCGGGAGACAGCCACCTGCAGGGCTCGGTGCAGCAGCGAGGAGAGACGAGGGACGGGATTGTCCGCCGCCGAGGAATCCACCTGTGCACAGGGGAGCAGACTGGAGAGATGAGGTAAGTGAACTTCTTACCGGTAAAGAGGATGCTGAAGAGAATGTGGTAGAAGTCCATGCAAAGGAAACGAAGTCTACGGCTTCAGGCCGACGCTCAGGGCGAGGCGGCTTTTATCCTTCGCCGCTGACGAGTAGCAGGTGCGTGAGCAGGTGGCGCCGCTGATGAATGGCGCGGCGTGACAGTACTCCCCCCTCTAGCAGCGCCTCCTGGCGATGGCCTATCCGGGTGCGCTCGGTGGAAGTCCGCGATGAGCGATGGGTCCAACACAAACGACGGGGGCACCCACTGTCGATGCTCGGGCCCATAGCCCTCCCAGTCCACCAAGTATTGCAACCCACGACCCCGGCGCCGGGAGTCCAGGATGGAGGAAGCGGACCAGGCCGGATGGCCACCAATCATCCGGGGCGCGGGTTGCGCTGCAGGAGGAGGGCAAAGGGGGTCAGAAACCGCCAGTTTCACCTTCGACACGTGGAAAGTAGGATGAATGCGGAGGGAGGGGGGAATAGCCACGCGCACAGCCACCGGGTTGATGATCCGGGTGATGGGGTAGGGACCCATGAAGCGCTGTGCCAGCTTTCTCCTCTCGCCTTTTAGAGTGACGTCCTGGGTGGAAATGTAAACAAGCTGCCCAACTCTGTACGCCGGGGCAGGTCTCCTACGCCGGTCCGCCACAGTCCTGTTGCGCTCCGCTGTGCGTAATAGCGCATGGCGCGCGGCAGCCCAGGTGGAGCGGAACTGCCTGAGATGGGCCCTAACTGACGGGACAGTTACCTCACTCTCCTGCTCCGGAAACAGCGGGGGGTCGTAACCCAGGGACGCTTTGAAGGGGGACATCCCTGTAGCAGAAGAGCGAGCGGTGTTGTGGGCATATTCAACCCAGGCCAGATGGTTGCTCCAGGACGCGGGTTTGGATCTGGACACACAGCGGAGCGCAGCCTCCAGCTCCTGGTTGGTCCTCTCACACTGCCCGTTGGATTGGGGGTGATGGCCGGAGGAGAGGCTCACCTTGGCTCCGATGGCGTTGCAGAATGACCTCCAAACCTCAGATGAAAACTGGGGGCCCCGGTCCGAGACCACGTCCACCGGAATCCCATGCAGCCTGACCACGTGTTGGACGAGGAGGTCCGCCGTCTCCAGGGCAGTAGGGAGGCCTCGCAGGGGGATGAAGTGCACGGCCTTGGAGAAGCGGTCCACGATGGTCAGGATGGTGTCATAGGAGTTGGAGATGGGGAGTCCGGTGACGAAATCCAGAGCGATGTGCGACCAGGGCCTGCCAGGGACGGGCAGGGGCTGGAGCAGACCCGCTGGAGGGGCATTTCCCGATTTGCAGGTGGCACAGATTGGGCAAGCCCGGGCGTAGCGGGCTGCATCCCTCCGCAGGCCTGGCCACCAAAAGGACCGTTGGAGGAGATCTATCATCCGGGAGGTGCCAGGGTGACAGGTGAGCTTGGAGGTGTGGAGCCAGTGGATGACCTCTCCTCGGACCGCGGATGGCACGAACAGCCTCCCCTCCGGTCCGCCGCCAGGGTCAGGTTCCACCTGCTGTGCCTTCCGGATCTTGCTCTCAATGTCCCACGAGATGGCTCCCACGACGCACGACCTGGGCAGGATGGAGTGGGGCGCCTCCTCCGACTCCACGGGGGCGAACTGCCTGGAGAGGGCGTCAGGCAGGACGTTCTTAGAGCCAGGCCTGAAGGTGATGGAAAATTGGAACCTGGCGAAGAACAGGGACCAGCGCGCCTGGCGGGCGTTCAGGCGCTTGGCAGATCGTAAGTATTCCAAGTTCTTGTGGTCCGTGAGGACCACAAACGGCAGGCTTGCCCCCTCCAACCAGTGGCGCCACTCCTGCAGGGCGAGCTTGATGGCCAAGAGCTCTCTGTCCCCCACATCGTAGTTTCTCTCCGCCGGGGACAAGCGCCGGGAGAAGAAGGCGCACGGTCGCTTGGCGCCATCGTCCGGTGACCGCTGGGACAGCACTGCTCCCACTCCCGTGTCCGAGGCGTCTACCTCTACAATGCACTGCAGCGCGGGGTCGACCTGGCGAAGGACCCGGGAGGAGGAGAATTCCGCCTTCAGCGCCTCAAAGGCGGCAGCGACCTCTTCGGTCCACCGGAACGGGACCTTCGGGGACGTGAGGCGGGTCAGTGGTCCCACGATGGCACTGAAGTTGGGGACAAAGCGGCGGTAGAAATTGGCGAAGCCAACAAATTGCTGCACCTGTTTCCGGGATGCAGGTGTGGGCCATTCCACCACCGCCTTTACCTTCTCTGGGTCGGGGAGCACCCTATCGTGGGCGATGATGAACCCCAGGAAGGACGTGCTCCTGGCGTAAAATTCACACTTTTCTGCCTTAACGTACAGACGGTTCTCCAGCAGCCTTTGGAGGACCCGCCTCACGTGGACCTGGTGCTCATCCCTGGACTTGGAGAAGATGAGAATATCGTCCAGGTAGACGAACACAAAAAGGCCAATGAAGTCCCGGAGGACGTCATTTATGAGGCGCTGGAAGACTGCAGGAGCGTTGGTCAACCCGAACGGCATCACCAGATATTCAAAGTGGCCGTTCGGGGTACGGAAGGCCGTTTTCCACTCATCTCCCTCCCGGATCCGGACGAGGTGGTAAGCGCTGCGTAGGTCCAGCTTGGTGAACCAGGTCGCCCCCTGGAGGGAGTGGAAAGCAGTGTCCATGAGAGGCAGGGTGTAACGGTCCTTCTCCGTGATATTATTGAGGGCCCGGTAGTCGATACAAGGGCGGAGGGACCCATCCTTTTTCCCCACGAAGAAGAACCCTGCCCCCACGGGTGACGATGATGGGCGGATAATCCCAGCACTTAAAGATTCCTTCAGGTAGGCGTTCATCGTCTCCTTCTCCGGCGCAGACAGGCTATAAAGGCGACCAGAAGGTAAGGGAGCCCCCTGGCGGAGGTTGATGGCGCAGTCATAGGGCCGATGAGGGGGAAGAGACATAGCTTTCGCTTTGCTGAACACCATACCCAGGTCGTGAAATTCTGGGGGCACCAGAGACAGGTCCGGGGGTGCAGCGTCCGTCGCAGGGGGAGGAGCGGACGGAGAGCAGGCAGCGGACTGAAGGCAGGTGCCCATACAGAACGTACTCCATGCCGAGATCCCAGCTGATTTCCAATCCAGGACCGGATTGTGAAGGCGGAGCCAGGGATACCCCAGGATGACGGGCGACACAGAGTTGGGAAGGACGTAAAAGGTCATTTCCTCCCGGTGGTTTCCCGAGATGATGACCGGTAGGGGAACAGTTTGATGTGTCACTCTCCCGAGGGTGGCACGGGAGAGGTGGATTAGGGAGATGGGAGTATTGAGTGCCTGGCAGCGGATGCCCAATCGGGTTGCCAGGCTTTGTGAAATGAAGCTGCCTTCTGCGCCCGAATCCACCAGTGCGTGGGTGAGGTGCCCAGTAGGGTTATGGCAGAAACGGATGGGCAGCTTCAATTGAGTCAGTGATCCTAACCGATTGACATCCGCGAGGCTTCCAACAGTGACTCGCGGACCCCACCGACTGGCTTTCCGTGGGCAACACTCCACGGTGTGTTGGTCGCCTCCGCAATACATGCAGAGGCCCAACTCACGGCGGCGTTGTTTCTCCACAGGGGAAAGTTTAGTCCAGCCCGTCACCATCGGCTCCGACTCCTCGGGGCGCGATGCTGGCGGCGCCGCCAGGGGGCGAGCTTGGAACAGGTGCGGCGAGGCTCCACGAGGGCGAGAAGAAGACCTCCGCCCCGAGGAGCGCTCGCGCAGCCTGTTATCCAAACTTATCGCTAAGGACGTCAGCTCCGCTAGCGTCCCAGGGATATCCCGACCAGCCAGTTCATCCCTCAGATCACTATTGAGGCTGCGGAGGAACAGGCCACAGAGGGAGCGTTCCTCCCAGCCCAATTCCTCCGCCGCTACCCGGAAGTCGACCGCGTAGTCCGCTGCCGACCGGCTTCCCTGCTGGAGAGCGAGAAGCCGATCGACCTGGACCGTTTCGGTTTGTGAGTGGTCAAAGACCTCCAGAAAGCGCCTCACGAATTGGTCATAGGTGAGGGTGGCATAACTGGGCCTCGCCATTACGGCGTAGGTCCAAGTTAACGCACGCCCCTCCAGAAGATTCCCTATGTAACCAATTCGGCTGTGATCCGAGGGAAAATCTCCGGGCACACGGTGGAACACGGACTCACACTGCATAATAAACCCCCGCGCTCCGCCGAGCTTACCGCTAAAGCGGGCGGGGGTCGGAATCGGCGTGAGCCGAACCGGTGCCACTGGAGCCGGCTGGACGGCCGCTGGAACAGCAGGAACCGCGCCACCCTGGCGAGTCGGGAGGAACGGCTGTTGGGGGTCCAAGCGGTTCAATCGGTTAGTCAGTTCTAATAATTGGTTAAGAACCACCTGTTGCTGATAAACAATCTGATCCACCCGAGCCTCGAGGATGGTAAACCGGTGTGCGAGCCCGCCGTCCGCCGAGCCGCTCTGCTGAAGCCGTACTGACATAACGTTCGGCTCAGGAGACGCACACACACAGGCCCAGAGTAGTTCAAACTGTTTATTAACAACAGGGATGTTTGGGTGCGTGTCTGCAGAATGTTAATGTGTTGGTGGGGGCGTCTGCTTCGGACCCAGAGGCAGGAGACCGTTCAGCCGGCAACCTTGTTTGGACAGATGACTGGCGCTTCAAGGATGGAAGCCCGGGAGACAGCCACCTGCAGGGCTCGGTGCAGCAGCGAGGAGAGACGAGGGACGGGATTGTCCGCCGCCGAGGAATCCACCTGTGCACAGGGGAGCAGACTGGAGAGATGAGGTAAGTGAACTTCTTACCGGTAAAGAGGATGCTGAAGAGAATGTGGTAGAAGTCCATGCAAAGGAAACGAAGTCTACGGCTTCAGGCCGACGCTCAGGGCGAGGCGGCTTTTATCCTTCGCCGCTGACGAGTAGCAGGTGCGTGAGCAGGTGGCGCCGCTGATGAATGGCGCGGCGTGACACTTCATACTTATACCTATACACAACAAAAGACATTGCATATCAAAGCTGACATCCCGCATTAACTTAATCCCCCCTCCTTTGTCTTCCGTCTCCTCCACCTGACCCTGGGTGGTCAGGGAGATCGATCTCCTCCATTGTCCTCTGTCTCCTCCACCTGACCCTGGGAAGTCAGGGCGATCGATCTGGTCTCCACCGCTGCGACTCCGTATGCTCTTTGATCTTCGCTGGCGGTCGAGACCTCTTGTCCTGTTCTGAGGCGTGAGGTCGTTGCACATATGTAATCACTAAACATTCTAATATGCCTATACATATGTAGGTATGGAATACAGTGATCCCTCACTTATCGCGGTTAATGGGTTCCAGAACCGACCGCGAAAAGTGAAAAACCGTGAAGTAGCGTCACCCCAATGACGTCATCCATAAACAATACGTACGTTCATTCTCTCACTCTCATATAATACGTGTGTGTGTGTGTGTACGTGTACATACATACGTAGATGTAAACAAAGTGTACATAAATATGTTTTTATAACTCTTTTATTCTTATAACAAGATACGTAACTCAAGATGAAAATGATTTACTGCACAGGTTAATGAGAGCTTTACTGCTCCTCAGGTGACGCCTCATCGTGAGGTGCTGGAGGCGCAGGATCATCGAGGGCAGCTTCCGATAGAGCTGAAGCTGCAGGAGGCGGCGTAGTGGCTCGACGGGAAGACTATTTCGCACAAAATGGCACAAGAGAACAGCAAAAAGTTCCACGCGGCGAGACTAAGTAACACGAGCGATAAAAAGCAATGAATGCGGTCTTCCTTCCCTTCATGGGTGCTCGGCAGGGAGAGGAGGTGGGTGAGACGTCTCGGCCAATCAGCTTACGGGGTGAAACGTCTCGGCCAATCAGCTTGCGAGATTTCCGAGCCCAGCCAACACGACAACAGCGAACAGAGAGTTGTGCGGCTCTCCGTGTTGACACCTGATGGTCTAATGTAGTCTCCCTGCCTTCTGCTAGCGCCCGCCCATTATTTCTCAATTTTGAATTTTTGATGAATATTTTTGAAAAATCCGCGATGCACTGAGGGTGCGAAAAGTGAAGCGCGAAGTAGCGAGGGATCACTGTATATGATTAATATAAACCACAGAAGGCAGTCTTAGAAACAAATTTAATATGTGAATTGAAGGACAGATCCTGATCAAAAATAATTCCAAGGTTCCTCACAAAGCTATTAAGAGAAAGAGTAACCGCATCCACACTGAAAGTTTGATTTGGAAAGGAATTTCTAAGATTTTTTTGGACCAACAACAATGACTTCAGTCTTATCTGAATTTAATAACAGGAAATTACAAGTCATCCAAGCTTTGATTTCCTTAAGACAGGCTTCGAACTTGGCTAATTGATTACTGTCATCTGGCTTCATTGACAGGTATATTGAATTGAATTAAATTGAATTGAATTGAATTGAATTGAATTGAATTGAATTGAAATGAATTGAATTGAATTGAAATATGGTCACCACCAGATTTATATGTAAATCTGACCCTCAGGAAGTGAGGAAAACAATTTCATGGACCTCACTACACCAAAGTTATCCATCCCTGCCCCTAGAGAATTTTAGATGTCCTCTAGTAAAAGATCATCAGGTGTGCAAACCTTGACCTTTGACCTTTTGACCCCAAAACCCTAGTCAGAGGTTATGGTCTCAGAGTGAACCTGTCTACCTAGTTTGGTTACCATAACTTTACTTGCTGTACAGTAATAAGGAATAAGGAATGCTAATCCTGACCTTTGACCTTTTGACCCCAAACCCGTAGTCAGAGGTCAGGATCCTAAGGTGAACCTGTATACCAGGTTTGGTGGCCGTAGCTTTTCTCATTTTATAGTCATAGTAAATGTAGCATTTCCCATAGTGCAACGGCAGTTGTTTGTGGCAGCGCCTTGCATGGCAGCAACCCCTCTGATTCTACATGTGATAAACATGTAGAGAAACCTAATTTTGTTCGACTGTACATGATTGGCTGTATGGCTTGAATGACAATAGAGTTGGGTTATTCTTCAATGTTAACTTTGAACTTTGACTCCTTGAACCCAGACCCACATATAGGTGAAGGCGTAAATCATCCAAGATGTGTATTAGATACAACTACTATATTGATTTGAAAAACCTACATCATTACAGCTGTAGTTATTGTGCTCAGAAGATTGTTGGAAAAATCTGACCTCTGATCTCAAGGTCATCCGATGACAGTGACATTGCAATATGTGTATCCTCAGTGTATATCAAACAATGGTACCAAGTTTCAAAACAATCGGACCAAAACCGTAGGAGGAGTTGATTTCACAAAAGTGGTGCCTGTTGGTTGAAAGGGGGCTGTCATGGAAAAGAGGAGCAGAGGATCACACGGTGAAAGTGTCATTTGTTTCCCTGTCATTTCTAGCAGCTAGAAGAACAGATATCTGCTTCTCTTACTGTGCCAGATTAACTTTGCCAAAAAGAGGTTTGCTCATATTTGAAATACTTTATTTAAATTATATTTAAATTATGAGATCCCCTCATGGATCGTCACCTTATCGTGGTGGGGGGTTTGCGTGCCCCAGTGAGCCCAGGAGCTATGTTGTCTGGGGCAATTTGCCTCTGATAGGGTCTCCCAAGACAAACTGGTCCTGGGTGAAGGGCCAGACTAAGAACTATCCAACAGACTCTCATGATAAATTGTATATCAAGGATTCAGTGTACCCCGCCGGGTATGGGGTTACCGGGGCCCCACCCTGGAGCCAGGCCTGGGAGAGGGGCTCAAAGGCTAGCGTCTGGTGGCCGGGTTTCCACCCATGGGACCCGGCCGGGTTCAGCCCGAAGGAGTTACATGGGTCCGCCCTCCAGTGGACTCACCACCTGCAGGAGGGATCATGGGGGTCCGGTGCTATGTGGATTAGGTGGCGGTCAAAGGCGGAGACCTTGGTGGACTGATCCCAAGCTTTCTAAACTGGCTTTTGGTACGTGGAATGTCACCAATCTGGTGGGGAAGGAGCCTGAGCTGGTGTACGAGGTTGAGAGATACTGGCTAGATATAGTCGGCCTCACCTCAACACACAGCTCCGGTTCCGGAACCAGTCTCCTGGAGATGGGCTGGAGCTTGGCCTTTTCTGGAGTTGCCCCGGAAGAGAGGCGACGGGCAGGGGTGGGTATTCTTGTATTGCCCCACCTTGCTGCCTCTATATTGGAGTTTTCCCCGGTGGACGAAAGGGTTGCTTCCCTGCGCCTTCGGGTTGGGAAACGGGTCCTGACCATCATTTGTGCCTATGCACCAAATGGTGATTCAAAATACCCACCCTTTTTGGAGTCTGTGACTGGGGTGCTGGAGGGTGCTCCTCTTGGAGACTCCATTGTCCTACTGTGGGACTTCAATGCGCACGTGGGCAACAACAGTGAAACCTGGAGGGGGGTGATTGGGAGGAACGGCCTGCCCGATCTGAACCCGAGTGGTGTTCAGTTATTGGACTTCTGTGCTAACCACAGTTTGTCCATAACGAACACCATGTTCAAGCATAAGGGTGTCCATATGTGCACCTGGCACCAGGACACCCTAGGTCGCAGGTCGATGATTGATTTTGTTATCGTATCATCAGACCTGCGACCGTATGTCTTGGACACCCGAGTAAAGAGAGGTGCAGAGCTGTCAACTGATCACCACCTGATGGTGAGTTGGATCCGATGGCAGGGGAGGAAGCCATTCAGACCTGGTAGACCCAAACGTATAGTGAGGGTGTGCTGGGAGCGTCTGGCTGAGGACCCTGTCCGGGAGGTCTTCAACTCCCACCTCCGGAAGAACTTCAACCACATTCCGAGGGAGTCTGGAGACATGGAGTCTGAATGGGCCATGTTCTCCACCTCTGTTGTTGAAGCGGCGGCCCAGAGCTGCGGCCGCAAGGTGGTCGGTGCATCTCGTGGTGGCAACCCCCGAACCAAGTGGTGGACACCATTGGTAAGGGGGGCCATTAAGCTGAAGAAGGAGTCCTATCAAGCTTGGTTGGCTTGTGGGACTCCCGAAGAAGCTGAGGTGTACCAGCAGGCCAAGCGGAGTGCAGCTCGGGTGGTTACTGAAGCAAAAACACGGGTAAGGGAGGACTTCAGTGAGGCCATGGAACAAGACTTTCGGTCGGCCTCAAAGAGATTCTGGCAAACTGCCCGGTGGCTCAGGAGGGGAAAACAGCTCCCCGTCCACACTGTGTATGGTGCGGATGGGACACTGTTGACTTTGACTGGGGATATCATCAGGCGGTGGAAGGAATACTTTGAGGATCTCCTCAATCCCACTGATACGCCTTCCACAGAGGAAGCAAGGTTTGGGGACGAGGGGGATGACTCGCCTATCACAGGGGCTGAGGTCGCCAAGGTGGTTAAAAATCTCCTTGGTAGCCGGGCCCCGGGGGTGGACAAGATTTGCTCTGAGTACCTCAAGGCCCTGGATGTTGTTGGGTTGTCATGGTTGACACGCCTCTGCAACATTGCGTGGAGGTCGGGGGCAGTGCCTTTGGCATGGCAAACCGGGGTGGTGGTTCCTCTCTTCAAAAAAGGGGACCGGAGGGTGTGCTCCAACTTTAGAGGGATCACACTCCTCAGCCTCCCTGGGAAGGTCTATGCCAAGGTACTGGAAAGGAGAGTCCGGCCGTTGGTCGAACCTCGGATTCAGGAGGAGCAATGTGGTTTTCGTCCTTGCCGTGGCACATCGGACCAGCTCTTTACCCTCTCGAGAATTCTTGAGGGTTCGTGGGAGTTTGCCCAACCAGTTTACATGTGTTTTGTGGACTTGGAGAAGGCATTTGACCGCGTCCCTCATGGATTTTTGTGGGGGGTGCTTCGGGAGTATGGGGTATCGGGCTTGTTGTTACGCGCTATTCGGTCTCTGTACGACTGTTGTGAGAGTTTGGTTCGTATTGCCAACACTCGGTCGGAGTAATTCCCAGTGAGAGTTGGACTCCGCCAGGGCTGCCCTTTGCCACCGATCTTGTTCATAATTTTTATGGACAGGATTTCTAGGCGCAGCCAGGGAATGGAGGGTGTCACGCTTGGTGACCACAGGATCTCACCTCTGTTGTTTGCAGATGATGTTGTCCTGTTGGCTTCATCCAGCAATGACCTACAGCTCTTGCCGGGACGGTTTGCCGCTGAGTGTGAAGCAGCTGGGATGAAAATCAGCACCTCCAAGTCCGAGTCCATGGTCCTCAGCCGGAAAAAGGTGGATTGTCCTCTCCGGGTTGGGGACAGCCTCCTGCCCCAAGTGGAGGAGTTAAGTATCTTGGGGTCTTGTTCACGAGTGAGGGGAAAATGGAGCGAGAGATCGACAGATCGATTGGAGCAGAATCTGCAGTGATGCGGACGTTGTACCGATCTGTTGTGGTGAAGAGGGAGCTTAGTTCTAAGGCAAAGCTGTCGATTTACCAGTCAATCTACATTCCTACTCTCACCTATGGTCACGAGCTTTGGGTAATGACCGAAAGAACGAGATCGCGGATACAAGCGGCTGAAATGAGCTTTCTCCGTAGGATTGCTGGACTCACCCTCAGAGATAGGGTGAGGAGCTCAGTCATCTGGAAGAGGCTCAGAGTAGAACCGCTGCTCCTCCACATTGAAAGGAGTCAGTTGAGGTTGTATGGGCATCTGATTAGGATGCCTCCTGGACGCCTCCGACTTGAGGTGTTTCAGGCACGTCCCACTGGGAGGAGACCTCGGGGCAGACCCAGGACTCGGTGGAGAGACTATGTCTCCCAGCTGGTCTGGGAACCGCTTGGTATCCCCTTTGAAGAGCTGGAGCAGGTGGCTGGGGAGAGGGAAGTCTGGGCTTCTCTGCTTGAACTGCTGCCACCGCGACCCGGACCTCCGGAAAAGTGGTAGAAGATGGATGGATGGATGGATGATGCTTTTTATTCCATCTAGTTGCAATGTTCCTGCACTGTTTATATACCTGTGTACGTATGTATATTAATTTACTGCTTTGACTAACCAGTTCTTATTATATTCTTATCTTTTGCTCTGAGTGCTGTTATCCCTTTGCTGCTGTAATCCTGGAATTTCCCCATTGTGGGACTAATAATGGCTTATCTTATTTTACCTTATCTTATCTTATCTTATCTTATTTAAAGGGGTGTGATTTACTGTTAAAAGTGTTTTTTTTTTGTTTTTGTTTTTTTTGTTTTTTCCAGAGGAACAGATTTCTTGGCATTATTGCACTGGCAATTTGAAAATACAGTGGGGCAAAAAAGTATTTAGTCAGTCACCAATTGTGCAAGTTCTCCCACTTAAAAAGATGAGAGAGGTCTCCAATTTTCATCATAGGTATACCTCAACTATGAGAGACAAAATGAGAAAAAAAAAATCCAGAAAATCACATTGAATGATTTTTTAATGAATTAATTGGTAAATTCCTTGGTAAAATAAGTATTTGGTCACCTACAAACAAGCAAGATTTCTGGCTCTCACAGACCTGTAACTTCTTCTTTAAGAGGGTCCTCTGTCCTCCACTCGTTACCTGTATTAATGACACCTGTTTGAACTCATTATCAGTATAAAGGACACCTGTCCACAACCTCAAACAGTCAGACTCCAAACTCCACTATGGCCAAGACCAAAGACCTGTCAAAAGACAACAGAAACAAAATTGTAGACCTGCACCAGGCTGGGAAGACTGAATCTGCAATAGGTAAGCAGCTTGGTGTGAAGAAATCAACTGTGGGAGCAATTATTAGAAAATGGAAGACATGCAAGACAACTTAAAATCTCCCTTGATCTGGGGCTCCATGCAAGATCTCACCAAGTGACGTCAAAATGATCACGAGAACGGTGAGCAAAAACCCCAGAACCACACTGGGGGACCTAGTGAATGACCTGCAGAGAGCTGGGACCAAAGTAACAAAGGCTACATCAGTAACACACTACGCCGCCAGGGATTAAAATCCTACAGTGCCAGACGTGTCTCCCTGCTTAAGCCAGTACATGTCCAGGCCCGTCTGAAGTTTGCTAGAGAGCATTTGGATGATCCAGAAGAGGACTGGGAGAATGTCATATGGTCAGATGAAACCAAAATAGAACTTTTTGGTAAAAACTCAACTTGTCGTTTTTGGAGGAGAAAGAACACCATACCTACTGTGAAGCATGGGGGTGAAAACATCATACTTTGGGGTTGTTTTTCTGCAAAGGGACCAGGACGACTGATCTGTGCAAAGGAAAGAATGAATGGAGCCATGTATCGTGAGATTTTGAGTGAAAACCTCCTTCCATCAGCAACGGCATTGAAGATGAAACATGGCTGGGTCTTTCAGCATGACACTGATCCCAAACACACTGCCCGGGCAATGAAGGAGTGGCTTCGTAAGAAGCATTTCAAGGTCCTGGAGTGACCTAGCCAGTCTCTAGATCTCAACCCCATAGAAAATCTTTGGAGGGAGTTGAAAGTCCATGTTGCCCGGCGACAGCCCCAAAACATCACTGCTCTAGAGGAGATCTGCATGGAGGAATGGGCCAAAATACCAGCAACAGTGTGTGAAAACCTTGTGAAGACTTACAGAAAACGTTTGACCTCTGTCATTGCCAACAAAGGGTATATAACAAAGTATTGAAATGAACTTTTGTTTTTGACCAAATACTTATTTTACCAAGGAATTTACCAATTAATTCATTAAAAATCCTTCAATGTGATTTTCTGGATTTTTTTTTTCTCATTTTGTCTCTGATCGTTGAGGTATACCTATGATGAAAATTGGAGACCTCTCTCATCTTTTAAGTGGGAGAACTTGCACAATTGGTGGCTGACTAAATACTTTTTTGCCCCACTGTAAGTCAGCAAGAGTATTGCACACAAGTTACAATTAGGTTCAGTAACATTAAACAGTAACATTACATGTACTAATTATTACACAGAGATACATACACACACTCACTCACACAAACACACTAGAAGGAAGATAGATCGATAGATAGATAGATCGATAGATAGATAGATAGATAGATAGATAGATAGATAGATAGATAGATAGATAGATATACATAAGAGAGTTGTGTGAGTCATTTTTTGAGAGTGTCTCTGCTTTTGTGAGTGAGTGAGTGAGTGAGTGAGTGAGTGAGTGAGTGAGTGAGTGAATGTGAGAGTGAATGGTTGTCTGTCTCTCTGTGTTTGCCGTGTGATGGACTGGCGATCTGTCCAGGGTGTACCCTGTGTCGCGTGAATTGCCTATAAAAATATTTGTCATAAGGTACAGGTATTATTTATTTCATTTAATCGTGGGTGTGAAAGGGGGCGGAGTTAAACCATCACTTCTACACCCGCTAAATTAATTAAAAGCACTCGTAAAAGGGGCACCAGTCCTAAAGGACAATAATATTAACTTTAATTTTATTTAATTTTGTACCTTCAATTACTTAATGAATCTGTCTCAAAATTTCAGTGAGTTCTTTTCCTGCCGTGATTAGGAAACATATATGCAAAAGAAAAATGCTTCACCTTCTCTCATTCACCCTTTATTAATCTTATTCAGGTTACATGGCATGGCGCTCAAATGATGAATAAACAGATTTAAATGATGACAGTGTAAAATATCATATCAACTGATATTGGGTTCCTGAACATAATATCCAGCGTTACACCTCTGTAGAACCAAGGAGGAACCAGACTTATGTTTCAACGGTAAATGAGGCTGAAATGTTTTAACAAAACAATGCAATTTTATGGGGAAAATTCATAAGCTAATTATCTAAAAATGAATTCTGAATTAATCTACAAAAATTTAAGGGCAGTTACTTAAAAATGACTAAGAGTTTTCCTTCAGTTCACAGCTTTATCCTGTGGCTGAGAGACTAACTGAGCCCTGAAATATGGGCCATATTCAACTGTAATTTAATTGTTAGGACATCACGTTTTAACCCAGCAGATAAGAAAAGTAGGAGCTTCACTTACACAACAGCTGTAGGTCCACGTTTCCGCGGGTCGGTACTGCTGGGTTTTGAAGTTAGGATGTCGGAGGAAGCGGCTGCTGTCCTCACAGCCGTGGAGGTGATAACTCAGCTGGGGGCCCTTCAAGGAGACAATGGCAGCCGTGGATGGTTTGTCTCAGGGCGGCGTGAAAAGTCCTTGGAAAAGAGTCCAAATTTGAGGTCTCTTGTAGCGGGATAGACCAAAAAAACTGAAGGAAAATCTTCTCAGTCTCTGTTCACTTTAACTTTGGCAAATTAAAGGTCCACTTTAACGGCGTGAAAAGTCATAAAAAAGGAGAAAAACATTTACTAGGATAAGAATGACTTCTGAGGTGAAGGAAAAAGTTTGAGAATTTGATTCTCTAAAAGGACGAGCTCTAAAGAAAAAAAATAGTTTCTCCTCAGTAACCAGAAAATAACAAGACTTGACAAACACTGACATAATGCACGGCTCAGGAGACACACACGCAGGCTCAGGGTAAACTTAATAGCTTTATTAACAACAAGTGTGTATGAGTGTGTGTATGCGAGATGTAAATGTGTTGGTGGTGGCGTCTGCATCAGGCACGGAGGCAGGAGGCCGTACAGCGGGACAACCCTATGGGAGAAGCAAAGGGAGAAGGGTAACGGGCACCACACCAACACGGAAGATAAGACAATGATCACAGGCTTACTTGGTTATGGCAGGTGGATGGCACAGCAAGGGCGTAGCCCGGGAGACAGCGACCTGGAGCGCCCGATGCAGCAGCGGGAGGACAGTGGCAGAGGAAGTGGTCCGCCGCCGGAAAATCCACCTGTGCACAGGTGAGCAGTCTGGAAGAAGAAGGTAAGTGATTCTTACGTGAATCCTTGCTTGGCGAAGGGAATTCCTTGCGGCCAGGGAAGCCAACAAAGACAGACGACTTCAGGCCGAAGCCCAGGGCGAGGCGGCTTAAATCCCTCGCCGCTGATGAGGCACAGGTGTGCGTGCAGCTGGCGCTGCTGATGGGCGGCGAGGCGTAACGGTACTCCCCCCTCTAGCAGCACCTCCTGGCGATGGTTTCTCCGGGTGCGCTCGGTGGAACTCAGTAATGAGGGACGGATCCAACACAAATGACGAGGGTACCCACTGCCGATGTTCAGGACCATAGCCCTCCCAGTCCACCAAGTACTGCAACCCGCGACCCCGGCGCCGGGAGTCCAGGTTGGAAGAGACAGGCCAGGCCGGATGACCATCAATCATCCGGGGAGCGGGCTGTGCAGCAGGAGGAGGGCAAAGGGGATCGGAGACTGCCAGCTTCACCTTGGACACGTGGAAGGTGGGATGGATGCGGAGGGAGGGGGGGATAGCCACACGCACAGCCACCGGGTTTATAATCCTGGTGATGGGGTATGGGCCCATGAAACGCTGTGCCAGCTTCCTCCTCTCACCCTTTAAAATGACGTCCTGGGTTGACACGTAGACACGTTGGCCTACCTGGTACGCTGGGGCAGGTCTTCTGTGCCAGTCCGCCGTGGATTTGTTGCGCTCCGCCGTGCGTAAAAGCGCATTGCGCGCTGACGCCCAGATGGAACGGCACCACCTGAGGTGCGCCCGAACTGAAGGGACAGTTACCTCGCTCTCCTGCGCTGGGAACAGAGGGGGGTCGTAGCCCAGGGACGCCATAAAAGGAGACATCCCAGTGGCAGAAGAGCGGGCGGTGTTATGGGCATATTCAACCCAGGCGAGATGGTTGCTCCAGGACGCAGGCTTGGACACAGTGATGCAGCGGAGCGCAGCCTCCAGCTCCCGATTAGTCCGCTCACACTGCCCGTTGATTTGGGGGTGATGGCCGGAGGAGAGGCTTACCTTTGCTCCCAGGGCGTTACAAAAGGACCTCCAAACCTCTGAAGAAAATTGGGGACCCCGGTCCGAGACCACGTCCACCGGAGTCCCGTGCAGCCTGACCACGTGTTGGATTAGGAGGTCCGCCATCTACAGGGCAGATGGAAGCCCACGCAATGGGATGAAGTGCGCGGCCTTGGAGAACCGGTCAACGATGGTCAGGACAGTGTTGAAGGTGTTAGAGGCTGGGAGTCCGGTGACGAAATCCAGGGCGATATGCAACCAGGGCCTGCCAGGGACGGGCAGAGGCTGGAGCAAACCCGCTGGAGGGTCATTACCTGATTTACCGGTGGCACAGACAGGGCAGGCCCGGGTGTAGCGGGCAGCGTCCTTCCGCAGACCCGGCCACCAGAAGGACCGTTGAAGCAGGTCAATCATCCGGGAGGAACCAGGGTGGCAGGTGAGCTTAGATGTGTGCAGCCAGTGGATGACCTTCCCCCGGACCGTGGACGGCACAAAAAGCCTCCCCTCCGGTCCGCCGCCAGGGTCAGGTTCCGATTCCTGCGCCTTCCGGATCTTACTTCCAATGTCCCAAGTGACAGCTCCCACGATGCACAACCTGGGCAAGATGGTGTGGACCGCGTCCTCAGACGCCTCAGTGGCAAATTGCCTAGAGAGGGCGTCAGGCAGGCCGTTCTTGGAGCCAGGCCTGAAGGTGATGTTAAAGCGGAACCTGGCGAAGAACAGGGACCAACGCGCCTGGCGGGCGTTCAGACGCTGGGCAGATCTTAAATACTCCAAGTTCTTGTGGTCAGTTAGAACCACGAACGTCAGGTCCGCCCCCTCTAGCCAGTGACGCCACTCCTGCAGCGCGAGCTTGATGGCGAGGAGCTCTCTGTCCCCCATGTCGTAGTTACGTTCCGCCGGGGACAAGCGCCGGGAGAGGAAGGCGCAGGGCCGTTTGACTCCATCATCAGGTGACCGCTAAGATAGAACCACCCCCACCCCCGTGTCCGAAGCGTCCACCTCCACGATGCATTGCAGCGAGGGATTGACTTGGCTGAGGACCCGGGAGGAGGAGAACTCCACCTTCAGCACCTGGAAAGCAGCTGCGGCCTCTTCAGTCCACCGGAACGGGACCTTAGGGGACATGAGGCGGGTCAGAGGGCCGACGACAGTACCAAAGTTCGGGACGAAGCGGCGGTAGAAGTTGGCAAACCCAATAAATTGTTGCACCTGTTTCCTTGATGTAGGTGTGGGCCATTCCACCACCGCTTTCACCTTCACTGGATCCGGAACGCACCTGGTCGTGGGAGACGACAAACCCAAGGAAGGACGTGGTTTTTGCGTAAAATTCACACTTTTCAACGTTGACATACAACCGGTTCTCCAGCAGCCTTTGGGGGACCCGCCTCACATGGACCCGGTGCTCGTCCCTGGATCTAGAGAAGATGAGGATGTCATCCAGGTAGACGAACACAAACAGGCAGATGAAATCCCGGAGGACGTCATTTATAAGGCGCTGAAAGACGGCTGGAGCATTGGTCAACCCGAACGGCATCACCAGGTACTCGAAATGGCCGTTCGGGGTACGGAAGGCTGTCTTCCACTCGTCTCCCTCCCGGATCCGGACGAGGTGGTATGCGCTGCGAAGATCCAGCTTGGTGAACCAAGTCGCCCCCTGGAGGGAGTGGAAGGCGGTGTGTATTAGTGGCAGGGTGTAGCGATCCTTCTCCGTGATGTCATTCAGGGCGCAGTAGTCAATACAAAGACGGAGGGAACAGTCCTTCTTGTCCACGAAGAAGAATCCTGCGCCTAATGGTGATGACGAGGGACGGATAATTCCAGCACTCAGCGATTCCTTGAGATAGGAGTTCATGGCCTCCTTATCCGGTGCAGACAGGCTGTAGAGTCGCCCAGAGGGTAAGGGTGCCCCCCTGGCGGATGTTTATCGCACAGTCGTAAGGCCTGTGCGGAGGAAGAGACATCGCCTTGGACTTGCTGAATACCATACCCAGGTCGTGAAACTCCGATGGCACCAGGGAGAGATCCGGAGGCGCGGCGTCCTTGGGAGTTGGAGGAGAGGATGGGGAGCAGGCAGCGGATTGAAGGCAGGTGCTCAAACAAAAGGAACTCCACGCTGACACCCTGGCAGACTTCCAGTCCAGGACAGGGTTCAATTCAATTCAATTCAATTCAACTTTATTTAAATAGCGCCATTTCACAACAACAGTCATCTCATAGCACTATCAACTGTAGGGGGGAACCCCACAGTTGTAGAAAGACCCCAGCAATCAGGCGATCCCCTGTGAGCAAGCACTTGGCAACGGTGGAGAGGAAAAACTCCCTTTTAACAGGAAGAAACCTCCAGCAGAACCAGGCTCAGGGAGGGGCAGTCATCTGCTGCGACTGGCTGGGGGGTGAGGGGATAGAGAAGAAGAAAAGAACAGACATGTAGAGAGCAAACAGCACGATGGGGACTCAATCTATGGGAGAGAACAAACAGATGTTAATGACCAGCAAAAAAAAAAAAAATTTCATAGAGAGTGAGGAAAGGAGTGAGGCCCAGTGCATTACTGGAGGTCCCCCGGCTGACTAAACCTATTAGCAGCATAACTAAGGGAGGGTTCAGAAACACATGATCCCTCCCTAATTGTAGGCTATATCAAAAAGGTAGGTTTTAGCCCTATTCTTAAAAACAGAGATCAAGTCTGACTCCCGAATCCAGATTGGCAGCTGATTCCACAGGAGAGGAGCTTGATAACTGAAGGCTCTGCCTCCCATTGTACTTTTGGAGATTCTAGGTATTACAAGTAATCCTGCATTTTGGGAGCGTAGTGCTCTGTTAGGATAATACGGTAGTATCAGATCTTTTAAATAAAAAGGAGCCTGATTGTTTAGAGCTTTGTAAGTAAGAAGAAGGATTTTAAACTTAATTCTAAACTCTATGGGAAGCCAATGAAGGGAGGCCAGAACCGGAGAGATATGATCTCTCTTTCTAGTACCTGTTAAAACTCTTGCTGCAGCATTTTGGATCAGCTGAAGACTTTTTAAAGATGTTTTAGGACAGCCTGATAATAAAGAATTACAATAATCTAATCTCCAGCTAACAAAAGCGTGGATCAGTTTCTCAGCATCACTCTGAGACAAGATGCTCCTAATCTTGGCAATATTACGCAAATGATAGAAGGCAGTCTTAGAAACAAATTTAATATGTGAATTGAAGGACAAATCCTGATCAAAAATAACTCCAAGGTTCCTCACAGAGCTATTAAGAGAAAGAGTAACCGCATCCAAACTGAAAGTTTGATTTGGAAAGGAATTTCTAAGGTTTTTTGGACCAACAAGAATGACTTCAGTCTTATCTGAATTTAATAGCAGGAAATTACAAGTCATCCAAGCTTTGATTTCCTTAAGACAGGCTTCTAACTTGGCTAATTGATTACTATCATCTGGCTTCATTGACAGGTATAATTGTGTGTCATCTGCATAACAATGAAAATGTATACAGTGCTTTCTAATAATGTTGCCTAACGGAAGCATATATAAACTAAAAAGAGTAGGGCCTAGCACAGATCCCTGTGGAGGGGTTGTGGAGGCGGAGCCATGGGTACCCCAGGATGACGGGTGACACAGAGTTGGGTAGGATGTAGAAGGAGGTTTCCTCCCGGTGGTTCCCAGAGATGATCACAGGGACAGGGACGGTCTGGTGTGTAACTCTCCCCAGGGAGACATGGGAGAGATTGACCAGGGCGAGAGGAGATTTGAGGGCTTGGCAACGGATGCCCAATCGGGTTGCCAGGCTTTGTGAAATAAAGCTGCCCTCCGCACCCGAATCCACCAGTGCGTGGGTGAGGTACCCAGTGGGGTTGTGAAAAAACCAGATGGGCAGCTTCAATTGAGAGAGGGGATTTAACCGATTGACGTCCGCGAGGCCCCCTACAGTGACTCGCGGACCTCCCCGTTTGGCTTCTGTGGACAAAGCTCCACCGTGTGTTGGCTGTCTCCGCAATACATGCAGAGACCCAACTCACGGCGGCGTTGTCTCTCCGCAAGAGGGAGCTTTGTCCGGCCTGTCACCATCGGCTCCGACTCCTCGGAGTACGACGGTGAGGGCAACACCAGAGGGCGAGCTTGGGACAGGCGCGGCGAGGCACCTCGAGGGCGAGAAGAAAAACGACTTCCGCTCAGAGGCACGCTCGCGCAACCTGTTATCCAAGCTGATGGCTAGGGACGTTAGCTCCGCTAAAGTCTCCGGGATGTCCCGTCCAGCCAATTCGTCCCTCACACCAGCACTGAGACTGCGGAGGAAGATGCCGCAGAGAGAACGTTCTCCCCAGCCAACCTCCTCCCCCGCTACCCGGAAGTCGATCGCGTAGTCAGCTGCCGACCAGCTTCCCTGGTGAAGGCTGAGAAGCCGATCGACCTGAACGCTCTCTGTTCGAGAATGATCAAAGACTTCCAGGAACAGTCTCATGAATTGGCCATAGGTGAGGGTGGCATAACTGGGCTTCGCCATAACGGCGTAGGCCCAGGTAAGCGCTCGCCCCTCCAAGAGGTTCCCTATGTAGCCAGTTCGGCTATGGTCCGAGGGAAAATCTCCGGGCACACGGTGGAACACAGACTCACATTGCATAATAAATCCCCGCGCTCCGCCGAGCTTACCGCTAAAGCGGGCGGGGGTCGGAATGGGTGTGAGCCGAGCCGGTGCTGCCGGAGCAGGCTGGACGGCCGCTGGAGCAGCAGGAGCCACGCCGCCCTGACGAGCCGGGGGGAACGGCTGTTGGGGGTCCAAGCGGTCCAACCGGTTAGTTATTATGGACAATTGATTTAAAATCACCTGTTGTTGGTGGGCTATTAGGTCAACCCGAGCCTAGAGAGTGGTAAGTCGGCATGTGAGCCCGTCGTCTGCCGAGCCGCTCTGCTGAAACCGTACTGACATAATGCACGGCTCAGGAAACACACACGCAGGCTCAGGGTAAACTTAATAGCATTATTAACAACAAGTGTGTATGAGTGTGTGTATGCGAGATGTAAATGTGTTGGTGGTGGCGTCTGCATCAGGCACGGAGGCAGGAGGCCGTACAGCGGGACAACCCTATGGGAGAAGCAAAGGGAGAAGGGTAACGGGCACCACACCAACACGGGAGATAAGACAATGATCACAGGCTTACTTGGTTATGGCAGGTGGCTGGCACAGCAAGGGCGTAGCCCGGGACACAGCGACCTGGAGCACCCGATGCAGCAGCGGGAGGACAGTGGCAGAGGAAGTGGTCCGCCGCTGGGAAATCCACCTGTGCACAGGGGAGCAGACTGGAAGAAGAAGGTAAATGATTCTTACGTGAATCCTTGCTTGGCGAAGGGAATTCCTTGCAGCCAGGGAAGCCAACGAAGACAGACGGCTTCAGGCCGAAGCCCAGGGCGAGGCGGCTTAAATCCCTCGCCACTGACGAGGCGCAGGTGTGCGTGCAGCTGGCGCTGCTGATGGGCAGCGAGGCGTGACAAACACAAAGAATAAAACTTCACAGGATCTTGAAACGGTGGAAAAAAATCTTCTTCTGAGATCTAGATTACTATTCTGCTTCTCTAATCTTAATTTAGTTCCTAATCTTTCTCAAAATCTCTTTCTTTCTTCTTTCTGTGTTTCTAATTCTTAATTCTCTCACCGTTCTCTTTTTCTTGCTACTTGTTACATTGTTACTTTACTTCTTGCTAATCTTCCTGCCTTTTGTCTGATCTTACTGTCTTACTTCTCTGCTGATCTAAAACTCAAATCTAACTTCTCTCTTTTAAAGTTACCTCGCCGGGTCGTAAAATGATGATGTCAATCGCAAGACTGACCAATCGACTTTTTCAGAAGCAGTTTGAAATTGCTGCTATCCAATTCGAGAACATTTCTTTGTTTGAGAGCAGCCAATCAAACAAAGACACCATCCCATGAAATTGCAGAGGAAAAATCAACACTCAGTCAGTTCTTATGAAATTAGGGGCTCAATATAAAATCAAACTTAATTAAATGACTTGGCTAATATTTGGTGATCATGCATTTATAACATTACTCCAATATTACATTTATTTGAATAACACTCATGAATATAACTTTTCTTATACATAATTATAATACATGCATTCACATTTAGATCAAAATGCAGCAAACCATGCAGCAAACCATGGTTGGTGATAAAAGAGGGATGATTTTCAGTGTCCTTAGGATCCAGAGGATAAGCTGAAAGAAACTTAATGTTTAGAACAAATTAAAAGTCATCTTACATACTGAAAACACATTTTGTAGGTATCCACTAGGAGGTACTGTTGAGCTGTAGATGATTTCCTTTAGGTCCATGGTATCTGGGAGAAAGCCTGGACAGTATCGGGGGCTATAAACCCGTCAGATTAAGCGGTGTATGACTCTTTTAAGAACATTGGTTTCCTGTGAAAAGGTACGTTATCCAAATGCAGTGTTCACGTTGGAGGTCTGGTCTACCGAGTTTATGTTCCTTTGAGCCTTTAAAAGCAAATTCTGATCCTTACAATCTCTGCAAGAGGCAACTGTTTACATTGGGGTCCTGGGAAAGCAAGCATCTTTGGTCAGGCCTGGAAGAGGCCTGGATGGGTAAACATGAAAGCCAGTGATATTCCTGTAACATGCAGAAAAGTAGTATTCCTGTATAAGGAATAAAATGAAATTCCTGTAAACTGGAGAGAAGTGATCTTCTGTCTTGGTTTGAGGAGACGATGATGCTACACCTGCCTCTCGCCCAAAGATGCTGGGATAGGTTCCAGCCTCCCCGCGGCCTGAAAAGGATTAAGCGGAAGAAGATGAATGCATGGATGGATGGATTTAAAACATTTTTGCTGCACATGGGGAAAACATAATGACTACCATCTTAGATAAGAACAAAGAGCAGAGTTTCCTTGGAGATAACAGGAAGTTGTGAAAGTGTGATCTTTTGTGTGTCAGATACTGCTTGGAGGATCCTTTGTGAGTCAGAGACTGCGAGGGGGATGTTAAGGGATTAAGGAAGTGAATGCAATGTGACCTTTGATGTGAATGCAATGTAAACTTTGGTGTGTAGAAGTGGCTGAGGGAAGACCTGAGTATTTAAGGGAAGAGTTTTTTTCTGAGATGTCCTCTTTCTACTATGCTCATGTGTGAGACGTGTAATAAACTGCCTGAGACAAATCTGCCTCATCACTTACACACTCCACACTGGTGACCCAAGATGAAGCATGCAACACGAAGAGAATTCCCCAGAGCAAGCCTCGTTGGGAGACCCCAGCCAAGCATATGCCGTTACAATCCAGCTACCGGATTTTTGGCATCACAATCCGCGCTTCTGGTTCCACCTGGTTGAGGCATAGTTCGTCCTCTGGATGGCAGCAGCAAACGGCTCGGAGATTAAGACCTTTGGTGAGAGGACTCTACTTCTGTCGCTACACAGCCGTGCATTTGAGTGGACTTTTGTCATAGCAGCATTGAATTTCAATATATTGGGGGCTGATTTTTTGAGCTCACATGGTTTGTTGGTTGATGTTGCTAATAGGCGCCTGGTTAATGCACTGTCCTTTGATTCTATCCCCTGTACAGCTCGAGCGTCCCGGCCAACAGCACAAGCCAACGTCACAGCTGCAAACAGTAAGTTCCTCACACTGCTCACTCAGTTCCCAGCACTCACGGTCCCGACATTTTCGGCAGCCGTCGCTAAACACGGGGTGAAACACTTTATTACCACCACCGGGCCGCCCGTTTTTGCAAAACCTCGGCGCTTGGACGCAGCTAAACTGGCCATAGCGCGCGAGGAGTTCGCCAACCTGGAGAGGTTGGGCATCATCAGGCATTCAAACAGCCCATGGGCTTCCCCGCTACACATGGTCCCTAAAGCTGACGGTTCGTGGCGACCTTGCGCATGACCGCTACCCAATTCCTCACATCCAGGATTTTTCCATTCACTTGGCAGGAGTGCGCGTTTTTTCTAAAATAGACTTGGTCCGCGGTTACCACCAAGTCCCAGTGCGCACTGAGGACATACCCAAAACAGCGGTGATAACTCCGTTTGGTCTATTCGAGTTTTTGCGCATGCCATTCAGGCTTAAAGGGGCTGCACAGACGTTCCAATGCATGATGGACACGGTGGTGCGCGATCTCCCTTTCGTATTCGTCTACCTGGACGATATCTTGGTAGCCAGCGCATCGACGAACACCTCACGGTGGTTTTCGGGAGGTTGGGAGAGCACGGTTTAATAATCAACCCAGCGAAGTGTCAGTTCGGGGTGACGCAGATTGATTTTTTGGGGCACCGTGTCTCTCCCGAAGGAGCGGTTCGGCTGCCTGACAAAGTGCGCGCGGTAGCAGATTTTCCCCGACCGCAAACGGTCAGGGCGTTACAGGAGTTTTTGGGAATGGTGAATTTTTATAACCGTTTTCTCCCCCACGCAGCGCAGCTCATGCAACCGCTGTACGCCACGCTCAAAAAACAGAAACCCGCGAATAAGATCGAATGGTCCCCAGAGCGAGAGTGGGCGTTCTCGGAAGTCAAGGCAGCCCTGACAAACGCTGCGTTGTTGGCACATCCAGACCCAACGGCCCGCATAGCGCTCACAACTGACGCGTCAGATGTGGCCATAGGGGCGGTTGTGGAGCAGCGTGTAGCCGTGGCCTGGCAGCCGCTCGCCTTTTTCAGCAGGACTTTGCGCGATAGTTGACGTAAATACAACGCGTTTGACAGGGTGTTTCTGGCTCTCCACTTGGCTATTCGCCACTTCCAGTTCTGGCTGGAAGGGCGCTGTTTCACCATGTTCGTTGACCACAAGCCACTAACGTTTGCGATGGCCAAGGTTTCAGAACCGTGGTCGGGCCGGCAGCAGAGACAGTTGGCCGCGATCTCAGAGTTTACTAGCGATATTCAGCATGTCTCCGGTAAACTGAATGTAGTGGCAGACTGCCTCTCGTGCGCCGTGGCGGCCCCTGTCCGCGTGGGGGTAGATTACACAGCCATGGCCGCGGAGCAGGTTAGTGACGCAGATGTGCGCACGCTCCAGTCTGGACCAACAGGGTTAAGGCTGGAGAGCAGGGTGTTGCAAGACGGTATGCCCTCCCTAATCTGCTATGTCTCCACTGGGCGACCGCGTCCCGTGGTACCGGCCGCGTGGCGCCGCCATGTTTTTGACTCGATTCATTCTTTAGTGCACCCGGGAGTGCGCGCGTCGGTCAAGATGGTAGGAGAGAAATTTGTGTGGCCGAGCCTTCGCAAACAAGTGAAAGAGTGGGCAGCAGCCTGCATGGCATGCCAACGAGCCAAAGTACACAGACACACGAGAGCTCCATTGGAGCCGTTTCACATCCCGGCTAAGAGGTTTGACCATGTTCACGTGGACCTTGTGGGCCCCCTCCCGCCATCACAGGGGTGCACGCACCTTCTGACAATGGTGGACCGCACCACGCGCTGGCCCGAGGTGGTTCCACTGGCGTCAACCACAGCCGAGGAGGTGGCGCGCGCGTTTTTAACAGCATGGGTGGCGCGTTTTGGAGTTCCGTCGGACATTATGTCCGACAGAGGCCCTCAATTTGTTTCCGAACTGTTGTCAACAATGGCCCGCAGCCTGGGTGTCACAATTCGCCGCACAACCGCCTACAATCCACAGGCTAATGGGTTATGCAAATGTTTTCATAGGACAATGAAAGTGGCTCTCAGGGCGTCACTGACGGATGCAAATTGGGTAGACAAGCTACCGTGGGTTTTATTGGGGTTATGTTCTGCGCCTAAAGAGGACTTGGAGGCTTCCCTGGCTGAACTCGTTTTTGCACAGCCACTTCGGCTGCCCAGGGAGTTTCTCCCAGATAATCCTGCGCCGGGCAGCTCCCCGTCTAAGCTGTTGCAGCGTAGCATTGACACAGGCACACTGCCGGGCCCTGTCCACCACAGTTTCCCACCGTTTTTGTGCCTAAAACTTTGAAAAACGCAGAGTTTGTTTTTGTCAGACACGATGCACATCTCCCCCCCGCTGCACCCACCTTATGATGGACCGTTCAGAGTGCTGGAAACAGGGGACAAGCATTTTTTGCTAGATTTGGGGTGTAGGAGGGAAAAGGTTAGCATAAACAGACTCAATCCCGCTTTTGTGGTGGACGAGCAAGTGCTGTTGGCGAGGGCCCCTCGGCGTGGAAGACCCCCTCGGGGAGCTTCCCAGAGTAAAATTTCTCCAGAACACCCGCAAGGACTGACAAAAGGTTTTCACCCCAGACAGCAGCTCCCCAGCGTGACAGCGCCGCGGAGGCAGTGAATCCTGGTTACAGCAGATACGGGAGAAGACTGAAGCCCAAGCAGAATGTGGATTGATGTGTAATGATTCTGTCACAGCATACAGACTGTTATTCTTTTGTTCGATCCAATATGCTCGGGGGGGGGGGGTAGCTGCACATGGGGAAAACATAATGACTAGCATCTTAGATAAGAACAAAGAGCAGAGTTTCCTTGGAGATAACAGGAAGTTGTGAAAGTGTGATCTTTTGTGTGTCAGAGACTGCTTGGAGGATCCTTTGTGAGTCAGAGACTGCGAGGGGGATGTTAAGGGATTAAGGAAGTGAATGCAATGTGACCTTTGATGTGAATGCAATGTAAACTTTGATGTGTAGAAGCTGCTGGGGGAAGATCTGAGTATTTAAGGGAAGAGTTCTGTCTAAGATGTCCTCTTTCTACTATGCTCATGTGTGAGACATGTAATAAACTGCCTGAGACAAATCTGCCTCATCATTTACACACTCCACAGCATAAGGTTTTGGCAATGAATGCACAAGAGGCCTTGTCAAAACTGACTGCTGTATGAGCTTGAACCATGAGGACTGAGAAGACAATGCCATGAACATAACTGGTAGTGTACCTTTTATTACACAATATTACTAGTGCATACACATGCATGCCATGGCACCAGTACCATAGCAACAGTGTTACCATGGCAACAGCAACCATGGTGATTCCTGCCTTTGATATTTGACATGGTTAGATATGAACAACTACTTTTGTGGTGCCTCATACATACCCATGGATGCCCGTCAAAACCAAATATAAGCAAGTATTTCTACATGCCCGTAGAAAGAAAGTGTAAGCAAGCATTTCTGCATGCCTGCCTTTGATCTTTGACATGGTTCCTGTTCATGCCCGTTGAAACCAAGTGTAAGCGAATATTTCTGCTGCATGCCTGCCTTTCATCTTTGACATGGTTATCATGTAACAATGGTGAAACCTGCCTTTGATGTTTTACGTCACCATTATCTTTGATATGGTTTCCATGGCAGCAGTAACCATGGTGAAACCTGCCTTTGATCTTTGATGTCACCACTCGTTCAGTGATGCCTGTCTTTTCTCTTTGACGTGGTTACCATGGCAGCATAAACTTCTATGATCGTGACATAGACAGACAGATAGAGATTTCTTCAATTACTGTATATATAGAGTGATTATTGTGTTTTCCAAACTTCTCTAGCAACATCACTCTGTATATAATTCAAAAAATCTTTGTCTGTCTTTCTGTCTGTATGTCTGTCTGTGTGTCACAATCATAGAACTTTGTGTTACCATGGCAACCATGTCAGCGATCAAAGATCAAAGGTCGGCATCACTCACGATCATAGGACTCGCTATGACATCATCAAAGATCAAAGGCAGGCATCACTGAATGAGTGGTGACACCAAAGATCAAAGGCAGGTTTCAACAGGGTTACTGTTGACATGGTAACCATGTCAAAAATCAAAGGCAGGAATGCAGAAATGCTTGCTTACACTTGCTTTCTACGGGCAGGCAGAAATACTTGCTTATACTTTGTTTCTACATGCATGTACAGGTACGCACTAGTGTATAAAAATGTTATCAACTCCATCAGTCAGCAGCAGAGGAAGAACCTGGTTCTTCAGCAGAAGACAACTTGTGGGATCTTTTGGATAGCAGAGTTAGTCTGTATTATGTTGTGTCTTTAAGCATCATTTTCTTTTTATAAAGTATTGCTAATTACATTTGTTTTCTTTTTGTTCAGGTCAAACACAGGACTCTCAGCGTGAAACAGCAGATGCCACAGTGGAACTCTGAATCAGAATCAGAATCAGAATCAGAATAAGTTTATTGCCAAGCACATTTACAAGTAAATAACAGGTAAATATACGAGGAATTTGACTTGACACTGAAAACGTCATACATGACATTCTCAATGACGCGGCGAGCCATGGAGGCGCCTATCAGCAGGAGGGGAACAGTAGGCAGTGGGGGGAAGGGGGAGGGTGGACACAGTAGGAGAGAGAAAAAAGCATTGTTGATCAGAATAAAGTTCATATATGACCAATATTATGATTACAAGAAAAAAACTCTCAATGCACAATTAGCAGACAATAGAATCCATACAATGACACAAAGAGAGCAGTGAGTGAATGTCTTCATCAGTCAGTATAAATGGATCAGTATGTGTGAGTTGGGTGCAATCAGTGGCAAATCAGTTAGGTGGACAACAATAGTCTCTTCCTCAGCAGATGTTATGACTACAGTCTGAAACAAAGGCACGTGTCCTTGAGCACGGCAGATGGAATAGTTGAGCCAGACAGCTGTCCTTGAGAGTCAGGTGCTGCCCGCCAATGTTATGAAAAAACAATTATACTGTTGATAATCAGGAGGACTGAATGCTGAGGGGTGCCGAAAAAAACAAGTCGAATAGCACTGACTTCAGAGAAAAAACTTTCTATTCTCTTACGGATTCAGTGCTCCAATTCCATCATGGCCAGGCATTGAAATCGATTCATGAACAGCTCTCAGCGTGATCGTGATGTAATCCATTTCCCTGTACAGTTCTCCATTGGCCGCTGTCAGAGTCCTGCCCAGTTGGTCAATTTGATGAGTGAGCTTCGCCGGGTCCGCTTTTTGATAAGCTCTGTCCATCTTCTTCAATTTGCGGTGCACCAGAACAATCCCAGAGCCAATCAGTAGAATTCCGATGACCATTGCTCCGAAAAGATATAAATCTTCAATATCTTCAATAGAAAGATCACACAGGCACAAGAGTTTCCAATTGCTTGTGTCCTGTAAATAACCCGCAGCAGCAGTTCCTGCAGGACAGATAGGCTCCCCCGGGCCCGATTTCCTCGTTAAAAAAAACAGTGTCAATTGCGTTCAAAGCCCAGCTTACTAAATCCATAATTTCGTTAGATAATCAGCAGTAAAGACACGCAGACACAGACGATAGCAAGCTGGGATCCAGTCAGTTAGGGAGGGAGAGAGAGATAGGGAGCCTGAGCTGGGAAGAAAAGCGTCTGCTCTCTTTGGAGGGCGGAAGTGAACTCAATGATATTTGTCTGAGCCCTTCCTCTCCAGAGGAGAAGACCCACTCTGTTCATTGGCAGCATGCCAAACCAATGACCCAAAACTTTACAAGATGGCAAAAAAGTTTCTCCACATGCCAGCAACATCAGTACCATGTGAGTGGGCCTTCTCCAAAGCCGAAGAGGTAGTCAGCCACAAAAGAAGCAGACTGAAACCACACAATGTTGAAATGCTTCTTTTTTTAAATAAAAACATTAAAACGCTCCCCATTTAATAACACTCCCCAGTGGCAGAAGCACAAGCAAGTTCCCTAATGTTCCACAAAAGAGAATTGCCCATCTATCTCTAAATTCTATCTATCTATCTATCTATCTAGATAGATAGATAGATAGATAGATAGATAGATAGATAGATAGATAGATAGATAGATATACGAACTATATATATATATATATATATATATATATATATATATATATATATATATATAGTATCGTTCAAAAGTTTGGGGTCACTTAGAAATTTCCTTATTTTTGAAAGAAAAGCACTTTTTTTTCAATGAAGATAACTTTAAACTAATCAGAAATACACTCTATACATTGCTAATGTGGTAAATGACTATTCTAGCTGCAAATGTCTGTTTTTTGGTGCAATATCTACATAGGTGTATAGAGGCCCATTTCCAGCAACTATCACTACAGTGTTCTAATGGTACAATGTGTTTGTTCATTGCTTCAGAAGGCTAATGGATGATTAGAAAACCCTTGTGCAATGATGTTAGGTCTGCAATGCTGTAATTGCTGCAAATAGAGGATTCTTTGACGAAAGCAAAGTTTGAAGGAAAAAATTATTATTTTAAATACAAATGATTATTTCTAACCTTGTCAATGTGTTGACTATATTTTCTATTCATTTTACAACTCACGGTGGTAAATAAGTGGGACTTTTCATGGAAAACACAAAATAATTGTCTGGGTGACCCCAGACTTTTGAACGGTAGTGTGTATATATATATCAAAAGTTTTGTTCACTGAAAATTGTCAGTCGACAGAATTTTTCCAACAATGACTAATTTAACAGATAACACGGAGGGTGATCTAATTAAAGTTAATTAAAATGATACACCAGATTATGACTAATTATGATTAGTTTAGTGCTGCCTTGTCATATTGACTGGACAATCAGCCTAAGTGCAAGATGCAACACCAACAGAATGACACACAAGGAATGTTTGACCCTTTATTTAATTTCAAAAGACGTGAACTTGGAGAAAACCAGTCACTCGTGAGAGGAGCAGCAACCCTGCAGAGGGAGAGATGAGGCTGATTACAGTAATAGAGGAATGGAGGGGGAGATGGAAATCCAAAATGATACCACTCATGTGGGAGGAAGAGAGAGCCCGGGTCAGAACCCAGTGAAGGAGATGAACCAGCAGGACTGGTCTGCTGGTAGGGGAATGAGGAGCAGAGTCTGACCAGGTGGAGATGATGACTGCGACAGGGGAAGCAACAGGCTGGCGAGCGCACCAAAGTCCCTGAAGACGCATCGCTTCATCAGCAGCAACCTGTAAGAAGATTGAGGAGAAAGTGTGTCAGGTAAGGAAATCCACAACACAAGTAGCTTACTTATTTAGATTATTCTGTTTGAGGCAGTATACCCAAATGCACCATCATTGAATCACTGAAGAGCGCGTCCTTTTAATCACTGGCTCAGCAGGAACAGCAGGTGCACCAGATGAGCTGATTGGGAGAGCAAAGTGAAATGGGAAGGAGGGGGCGAGCACTCGCCAGAATATGACATGCCTCTGACACAGAGTATTGATGCTTTTTCAGGTCTTTCACTCAGATGCAGTTCTGACACTCAGTAAGCAGATGTCGGTCTTTATTGAAGGTCTAATGACACGTTTTTAACTTCATCTAATTTTTCAACACATAATACCATATGACGAAATAGGTTGGTCTGTGCAGCTCTAAGTCATACAGGCTTTTTTCAGTTGAATATTCGACGATTTCATGAGCACCATGTCACCAATTGTGCCAGTGGCTGGAAAAAACCCCGGCCATGTTGTAATGTCATCAACAGAACACAGCGTTTGGCTGCTCATTGTACATGCAGGATGGAAGCGGTAGAAAACAATGACGATTGTTCCAGCACATGTAGTCTGGAATTGGTTTGTGTTGTCCAATCTTCAGACGATTATAGTTCCGAAGAATGGGATGACAATGAAAAATCTGGGGGCATCAGACCTTATAGGTTTGAGCCGTACCAAGCAGGCATTGTGCCTTTCGGGTCAGAGTCAGAGAGTGACAGTGGAGATGTACACATGGCCGGCACAGAAGCAGCGACAAACACACGGCAGGGGAACACTGAGTCTTATGCTTTTGTTACAGATATTGCAATAAATTTTTTGCTAATAAATATTATTTATTTAAACCCAATTTTTCAATAAAATCATTGCAGTGTATCTGTGCCTCAGGCATCGGCTTTATTATTTATTTTCTTTTGAGTTCTTGCTGTTTTAGTTTTGTACATGTGTTTTATCTGCGTTTTGACCCACTTTCAGGTGGGCACTGTCCAAGATTCGCCGGTTTGACCACGCGCTCTCTCTCTTTGACAGTAAGCTGTTCATGTTTTGTGTGCATCATCTGCCGTGTTGTCAGCCAGCAAATATTGCCAACACTATCACGACATGTTAGCCACTCCACACAGCCGTGGTTCTGTTGTGCCCCATTAAGCGATGTCGGCCCTGGAGCGCAACTGTGGTTAACACGTCTCCTCTCCATATTCGCTGGGCGATGTCAGCCCCAAACAACAACTGTAAGTGTTTCTGTTTATTTTTGTAAGTCTTCACCTTTTTGGGAACTGTTGTCATCATTCTTATGTTTGATACATGTGCTGTGGTGAATCCTGCGCGTAAATCCATTCATCATGAGCCTCCATGCGTGCTTACGCAGGTCACGGAGAGGGAGGATGAAATAACAATGATTTACGTGCAGGGTTCACCACAGCACATTTAATACAGAAAGACAGACATTTACCAATACTCCAGGATTTCTCCGGTTTCCTCCCACAGGCCAAAAACATGCAGGTTAGGTTAATTGGAGACTCTAAAGTGGCCCTAGGTGTGAATGTGTGTGTGAATGGTTAAGGGATAGTGCCTTACCGTGGCTGTTTCATCCATCCAGGTGGATGTCCTCAATTTCCCCTCTGGGAATCAATAAAGTATACAAAATCAAATCAAAATCAAAAAAGGTGAAGACGTACAAAAAACACTAACACATTAACTGATGGCGTTTGGGGGCCTGCATCACCCAGAGACCAAATGAGAGGAGACATGTTAGCCACAGTTGCGTCCCAGAGCCGACATTGCTTCAAGGACGCATGAGAACCACGGCGAACATGGAGTGACTAACACGTTTTGAGAGTGCAGAAAATATTGGTAGACTAACAGCACAGATGACAATACTATGGACCAGCAGTGCGTGACTGGCAAACGGCCACTAAGTACACGCACTGCTGGTGATGGTGTGGTGAGAAGCACCTGGGCGAGGACCGGGAAAGATGATCAACGGGAGTTTGAATCGGCTGGTGATAATAAAAGAGGGGACGTGGCCGGACTGGCGAGAGTCAGCATGAGATCACAGAAAGTAGGTCAAAGCTGCACGTAAATCCATTAATCCTTCCCCTCCTCGTGCACTCCTCCTGCATAAAAGCGGAAAAATATATATGTATATATATATATGTGTGTGTGTGTGTGTGTGTGTGTGTGTGTACAGTATATATATATAAAACCACGGGTACTGTGTTATGAGTTATTTACTGTATGGATGGTGAAGTAATGTGTAACCACCTGCGGGAGGACTTAAGCATCATTCGGGAAGTAGCCTGCAGGATGCAGCCACGTGGTGTTATGCTGAATTGATGTGCTTGTATTTCTGTGTTTTCAGTGATGAGGAGAAGTAAAGTTCACCATTATTAAACTTCATGCACACCTGGAAGTGTCTTTTGTTTAAGTGTTCCTCAAAACTTATGTTGTGGTGACACTAAACACAGCGGGGAGACATTCCTCTGCGACATTCTTCTGGAGCTTTCCTCACACCCAGCAGTGAGCTTGGAGGAAGCAGAGGACAATTGACACATGACCAAAAGAACCACAGGAGACAGTCAGACGGGACTGAATGCATGCATCTTTGTATCAACCGATGTCATGCTAATCATGTGTATTGACCAATGGTAGTAGATGACAATTGATATGCTAATGTGCCATGCATTCTCTCTGTATGTATAACAGTATTAAAGAGCTGTGCTCCCTCATCTCTATCTCGTACACTCTACTCTTATCACAACTAACCGGGCCCAAGAGGCCACGCTGGGGCTAGCAGGCTGTACTCATGTTAGAGGGTAAATAAAGAATCTGCGCTGACCTATGCTTGTGCCTTGCCTCCACATCCTTTCCTTCGCACCCTCTACAATGTATGTGAAAAATTTAGTTATATGGGGGGGGGGGGGATAATCCAGGTAAAAGGTGGCAACTTTTCACAAAAAAAATTCCAAAATTCCATGCTTGCTGCATCTGCACCATGACTGCCTCAAGTAATAAGGGTGAATGAGTGTGCATGAGTCTTAGACGGAGAGCGTGAGTGGATATAAGTGGGCTGGAGCATGAGTGAGAGTGTGTGCATGAGTCAGCGTGAGTGGGTACGGGCGACTCTGAGGGCGAGTGGGAGTGAGATTGAGCGGGTACGTGAGTGGGAGAGAGTGGGTGAGTCTGGGAGTGCGAGTGTGGGATTATGTGAGGAGAAGGCGAGTGAGAGTGAGTGAGTGTGTGTGGGTGCATGTGGGTGTGAATGGGAGCATGAGGGTGTGAGTGTGGGGGAAAGGGTGTGTGTGCTGGTCGGGAGGTGCTGGATTGAGGGGGTAGCGACTACTAGCTGCGTGGACTCCCCTGGATGGGGGGGGGGGGGTCCTCGACCCTTGGGGCCCCTGTGGCTTGCTGCCATCTTCTTTGGGCGTGGGGCGGGTGGCCCCCAGGGTGTGCGGTGGTGGTGCTGAGGTGGGGGCAGGCCTGCTGTGGGGGCGTCTGGGGGGGCTTGCGCCAGGGGCGCGGGCTGGTCTCTGGCTCGGGGGATGAGGGTGTTGGCTTCCTGGCACCAGGGGCCTGGGGGCTGGCGTTGGCCTCGTTTGGGGGGTGGTGGTTGACTGGTTCCGGGGCGTGGGTCCACCGCGCTGGACGCTTGGCAGCCTGGACTACCTTGGCTGTCCCTCTAGGGGTGGATGCTTTGCTGTCCTTGGGCTTGTTAGCCTCTGGAAATTTGTGCTCTGTGTGAGTTGGTGGTGCTGTCCTGCTAACTCGGGGTTTCCGGGGGGGCGGGGGGATCGTTGTGACCAGCCACCCACTTCGTATGTTTCCTGCCAAACCACTCACATGAACACACTTATTTTGCACATGCTCTCGTACACACGCACACGTATGCACACACACAGTGGCGGACCATTTATTTTACAACTAGGCCTTCAGTGGTGATCTACCCGATTTTAGCTTCATTCATACCAAACACCATCAAAGTAGCCTATAGGGTCATCCACATGAAGCATGTTAAAGATAACTTTCACTATAAAGTTACAGCTGTAAAAGTCTTTACCTTTTCATTGTAGAGCTCCATTTCTCAGCACATTTGTTCGTTGAGCTGCAGATCCATTCTTGTTTCCCCAAAGGTTTAAAAGTACTGTTGCTTGTCCAGCTGGTGGTTGTGCTGTGGTGCCTTGCTGCTGCCTTGGTTAAGGCCCTGTCACACCTAGATGATTTAGGCAGTGTTTGCAAAACGTAGGAAAACTTTGGAGAATACGCTGGGGTAAGTGAATCAATTATGGTTCAGTTATGTCGAAGTTAAGAGCATGCTGAAGCATGCTGGTGTACAGCGTTGTTCGCCGATCTCCTCTGAAAATTAATTTTCAGCATGTGGAAAATTTTCCGACGTATCCAGTGCATGGTTGATACGTCCCGCCTTAGTGGAGCAAATGGCATATTTGCAGCGTTAGATTACAGAAAAAAAAAAATGTACCGAGCTCTGCCTGCAGCGCACACACACACAGATGCACGTGCATCAACACACAAACACACACACACATATAATCACACATAGCTAAACATACTTTGATCCCTCGTGCGCCATTACGCAGCGCACGGAGGGAGGAATGAAAAACCCAATCGCAGGAGTAGATTTGTGCACTTTATTGAGTATAACCCCAAAATAACAAGTCCAGCAAACAATTACGCAGTGAACAGCGAGTTGGAAAGATGCAATAATTACAATTGAGGCCACCAGACATACAGGGATGTCTCCTGGATGCTCTACAGCCCGGGAAAGGAAATGCCTAGTGCCGCAGGGCTGCTGTAAGCACGGGGAGAAAGGCAAACATAAACTTACGGTACTGGAGCAATCCGGGGCTGTCCGTGCAGTCCAGTGGATGAGGGTGAAACAGGATGAACATAATCCGTAGAGAGTAATAACTTGCATACACAGAGGTACACGCTGCCGTGTATGAAGCACATATTTCTCTGGCAATCTCTTTCTACTCTAGCAGCACTTGTCTAATAATAACACTAATGAGGGAAGAGAGCGCCAGTGTGACGATGCGTGGGCTGAACAAATTGAAAACATGTGTGTATGAGTGAGTGTGTGAGTGTGTGAATGGAAGTGTGTGCTCATGTATGTGAAACACCAATAAGGAGGATCAGCTGGTAATACTGACAGGAGGAGGGGGCATGCCCAAGCTGTCAGGGAGCGAAGGACCCAAAGGGTTCCCTGAAGCGCCTGATGGAAAACAAGTGGTGAACGTGCCAAAATAGCTACAGTGTAAGAACTGGGTTTGGGACCACCAAACCCAGGTTCATGACTGAGCCCCCCCTCCTCAAGGGGTGAAGTCTAGATGCCCCCGTACCACCAGTTGAAAACACAACAAAGGGACCCCCCCCCCCCAACAGACAAACAACTACCCAGGGTGGGAGACGTGGGGAAAACAGGTTAGGAGGGAGCAAGACATGAATAACACAACACATAATATGCAAATAAAGTAATGTGAACCTCCTAATCCCCCCCCCCCCAGTCCAATGTTCAGGGGGCCGACCAGCTTCCCAGGACCCTGGCATGGGGAGGGGTGACTGATCGGGTGGTCTGCCCAAGTCCCACGTCCAGCAGGCAGCCCAGTGAACTGAGTCCGGCGGCCTGCCAGGGTCGATGGACCAGCCAACCCAAAGGCCAAGTGTTTCGGGTTGCCGACCAGCGTGGTGGAGACACCAGGACCAGAGGAGATTGCAAAAAGGCAGCCTACAAACCGGGGAACTTAGGTGGCCAAGCCGAGGGTTTGGAGGCCCATTTGGAGCCATTTGGAGGCCGACTGTCCCATTTTGGGACGTGGCTGCACCCGCAGTGGACCCCTTGTGAAACTCTGTTGCACTGGCGGTGTACTCTGGCTGGAGCTTTGCTGTACCAGCGGTGGACTCTGCTGGAGCTCTGCTGCACCGGCGGTGGACTCCAACCGGAGCTCTGCTGCACCAGCGGTGGACTCCAGCTGGAGCTCTTCTGCACCGGCGGTGGATTCCGGCTGGAGCAACGTTGCACCTGCAATGGTCCCCATCGGGGACCTCATTGTTCCTGCGGTGGCCTCCCCAACAGGGGAGGTTGGATTCCTCCCTGTCCCTGGTGCTGAATCCAAATCTTCGGCGGCCTCTGGAGGCATCGGCTGTTCTCCGGCGACCCTGGCCATGAGCTCTGAACCCGGAGGGAGAGAGACAAAGACTGTGTCAGTGTCGCTGGCAGTGGCAGAGCCCGGAGACGTACCCTGAGGGCTACTGCAAGCTGCCCCAGGCCCTCCTCACCATGAGTCAGGCAGCGTGACATCGACATTGAGATAACAGACATTATGGAACACACTTGCCTGTACTCGGGCTCCACTGCCGTCCAGGACTCCGACGACTTGGGGCGCGTGGGTACCGTCGGTCCACCAGGTGCTGTACCCCTGTCGACCTCCACCAGGACAGCTGGCCCCATGTCGTCGTCTGTGGGAAACCCAGGTTACGGCGGCTCCTCTCGAGCGACCCTAGGAAGGAGCTCGAAGCAGACGGAAGAGGAGAAATGGCTAGAGTCACCGGCAGCGGCAAAGCCCTGCTAGGGTAGTGCAGATGCAGCTGGGGGCTGGACCTGATTCTCCTCCCCAAAAGCCAGACAAGATCTCTCAGTAATTGACAGGTGAACTACAGGAGAGATTACTTGCCTGTGTTCGAGCTCCACCACCATCCAGGACTCCGATGACGCCGATGATGCCGATGATGATGTTCGGGCTCTAGTTGGCTGAAGGTCTGGTCCAGGGGATGACTCTGCTGCGGCGACCCCCACAGCATGCATGATGGTGATTGCAGTCTCGATGCCCCCTTGTGCCATCTTCCATACCACCAGCTCCTCTGGCGTGGTGGCTGGAGATGGCCTCACCGCTGGTCCTAGCACTGAGCTCTCCAGGACATCTGGTTCCTCTATCCTCGGGCGACCAAATTCCTGAGCCGGTGAACTCATAGGGGCACAGAAAGAAGGTTTGGAGAGGTAAATCAATCAATCAGTCAATCAACTTTATTTATAAAGCACTTTAAAAGCAACACTCGCTACACAAAGTGCTGTACAGCAAGAGAACATAAAAGCAGGGCACTAACACAAAGTGTGCTAACACAAGAACCACAGTAAAAAATAAATAAATAATTTCATAAATAAAATAACAAGTAAAATAAAATAAAAATCCATTTCATTCAATAAAATCAATGTCTCATACTGGGTCGAAGGCCAGGGAGTAAAAGTGTGTTTTAAGACGTGTTTTAAAAATGGACAGTGAAGGTGCTTGTCTGATGTGCAGGGGTAAATCATTCCATAATCTGGGGTCATGATTGAAAAGGCTCTGTCCCCACTGAGCTTGCACCTTGCCTTTGGTACCTCCAAAAGCAGCTGTTCAGCTGACCTAAGGGACCGGGTGGGAGCGTAGGGATGCAGAAGCTCAGAGAGGTAAGGCGGAGCAAGACCGTTCAAGGATTTAAAAACAAACAAAATTTTTTTTAAATTAACTCTAAAATACACGGGCAGCCAGTGGAATGAAGCTAAGATGGGTGTGATGTGATCTCTTCCACATGTACCTGTTAAAAGACGAGCAGTGGTGTTTTGAACCAACTGCAGATGAGAAAGAGATGACTGGCTGACACCGGCGTAAAGTGTGTTACAGTAATCCAGCCGAGATTAAATAAAAGCATGGATTACCGTTTCCAGGTGTGGTCTAGAGAGATTGGGTTTATAAAACCAAGGTTCCTAGCTGTGGATTTAAAATAAGGAGTAAGAGGGCCCAAGTATACAGGAGGGGACTCACAGGGGCGACTAGGTCCAAACACCATCACTTCGGTCTCCTTATCATTAAAATTTAGGAAGTTTAGGGCCATCCAAGACTTTATGTCTTTGATGCATGCCAGGAGTGAGTTTACTGATGAGGCAGCCTTTTGTTTTAGAGCGTCATAAATCTGACAATCATCAGCATACAGGTGGAAAGAGATACCATGCTTTTTAAAAATGGAACCCAGTGGAAGTATGTACAGAGAAAAAAAGCATGGGCCCTAGAATTGACATTCTAGATTCCTAGAATCCTCTGCCATACAGGGTCCCTGTGGGACCAGCAGAAGAGGAATCAAACCCAGACATGCTAACTTTAAAAGTCCTATCTGCCAGATAGGACCTAAACCAGTTAAGAGCAGTGCCACAAATGCCCACTAGGTGCTGCAAACAGGAAATTAAAACATGATGGTCCACTGTGTCAAAGGCAGCCGCTAAATCAAGCAGCACAAGAACAGCATATTCACCTGAATCACATGCTAGTTAAAAACTCTTAACAAGGCTGTCTCTGTGCTATGAAGAGCTTTGAAACCAGATTGAAAAATCTCCAAAATACCATGTTCATCCAGAAAGCATTTCAGCTGCATATAAACAATTTTCTCTAAATTTTTTGAGAGAAATGGCAGCTTGGAAATAGGCCTAAAATTTGCCAACATGGTATGATCGAGACCAGGTTTCTTAATCAAGGGCTGTACTACTGCATCTTTAAAATTTGCAGGAACCACACCAGATGACAGGCTGCTGTTCAAGATGGTGAGAACTGACTGGCCTATACTGGGAAGCACCTCTTTAAAAAGTCTAGGAGGGACAGCATCACAGGGAGACCCTGAGGGCTTAATGTGGCCAACCGTGTCCTCTAAAAATGACAGAGTCACAGGTTCAAACTGATTAAAAACAACAGAACAAGGGACAGAGACAGAGGGATCAGAGGCAGGAGGTGAGATGAGAGCCCTGGTGGTGGCCACCTTATCAATAAAAAAGTTCATAAAATCATTGCATAACTCAGAGGAGGCTCCAAACAGTCAGTCTGTGGGGTGTTAAGGACAGAGTCAATAGTGTTAAATAAAACACATTGATTATGACAATGAGATAAAACAATTTTAGCAAAATATTTGCTTTTTTCCTGCTTGACAGTATTTTGATACTGATGCCAGTAGTCTTTTAAAATCTGCAGTGACACCTGCAGTTTGTCTTTCTTCCAGCTGCGTTCAGCTCTGCGCCACTCCTGTCTGACTGCACGAGTTCTGTCATTGAACCACGGCTCAGGTTTGGATCGAAGCTGCTTGGTTTTCAGTGGAGCCACAGAGTCCAAGATGGTTTGGCAGGAGGAGTGAAACCAGGAGCTGAGTTCCTCCACAGATGAGATGGAACCAGGAGGGACACAGAGCTGGTCAAAGGCAGCGGAGAACCGACCGGCAGTGGAAGGGTTAAAAATCCGGCAGCGCTGAGCAGGAGCGCAAGCTTTATCTGCAGTGCATGATAGATCAGCCTCAAATAATACAGGCAGATGGTCGGACAATACAGTGTCACAGATTTCTAAATTAAAAACAGACAGGCCATACGAGAGGACAAGATCTACCGTGTGTCCGTGCTCGTGAGTAGCACCACCAGTCATGGACTGCACCAGATTTAGAGAATCAGTGAGATTTAAAAAGTCTTTCACCAGCGACTTATCAGGACAACACAAATGTATGTTGAAATCTCCAACGATAAGAACACGATCATAATTTGTAACAATACCTGCCAAGAAAATGGCAAAGTCATTTAAAAAGTCCTTATTATATTTGGGTGGTCTGTATATGACAGCACACAGTACAGGGTTTATTCGACCCACCTCAAAGAAAGTCATTTCAAAGCTGGAGAATGGGGAAGGTAAAAAGCACTGCTGACATTTATAGTCATTTTTGTAACCAGTTGCCGTTCCTCCTCCTCCTCGTCCTGCTGTCCTCGGGGAATTAAAATAACAATAACCTGGGGGTAAAACTTCGGACAGAGCAGAGAGTTCACCCACAGTCTGCAAGGTCTCCGCAACGAAAAAGAAATTCAGTTCCCGGGAGCTGATGAAATCCTTCAGGATGTAAGTTTTATTTGCCAGCGATCTGGCATTTACCAGGCCAATCCAAGCTGGAGCTGGAGCTGGAGCTGAAGCCTGGGCCTCAGCAGAACAGGAAATGTGCCGCAGCAGTCTCAGGTGCCAGGGATTTACCCCACGCTGGCAGGGCCGGGGAGAGTAGCAGCGCCGGGGCCGGATCACCTCACCAAGGCCAGTCACACAGACCAGGTAGGCATCAGCAGGATACAGGGAATGCCAGGACACAGAAACTCGGGGACATAATCCGCCCGGAGTCCGGAGAACAGAGAAGGAATGTACCAGGCGAGCCTTCAGTTTCACCAGCCAACCGCTGTGTTTCCCACGGCGACGGTGAGGCCTCCGCCTTCGCTCGGAGAGAGGGGCTGTGGCCCAATACAGGTAAGGTGGGATATCTGACAGGAGTGGAGGCTTCTGTCAGGAACGGAGGCTTCTGTCCACCATAATCAGATGAAATAAGATCCTCGGCAGGAAGTCCAAGATCCAACAATGTTTGGCGGCCATACACAAGTAAGGACTTGATTTCTTGAATGCCAATGGTTAAAAACAGTAAAAAAAACAAGCAACACTGTCAGAAACAGATTGTCAGCCCCATACACTGGTACCATCTTGTTAAGAGCATTCCTCTAAACAGCATCATCAGAATGAGCTCAGGTCAGTTGGAGGGCTACTATATGCCGCTGGGGAGGAGCCCTCAGGGGACTGCAAACCCCGAGTCTCCTGGCCAGTAGGCAGGCAAAATTGTTCATCAACAGTGAGGGTGAAATGATGAAAAACTTGCCTGTTCTCCTTGTCCTGGATGCTCCCAGCAGCCTCCGAGGCATCTCCTCTCCTCACTGAGCATTCCTCCTCAATCCGACGGTCGATGAGAGCGAGCATACCCAGTCTCTCTTTCTCCATCATAATGTCCATGGATTGGGTGAGCGCTGGCCCGGAGGATGGAGCAGTCACTGCCTGTGAAGCACGTCCCTGGTCTTCCCTCTTGTGGTGCTCCTTCTCAATCTGATGGTCGAATAAGGTGAGCTGACCCAGTCTCTCCTCCTCCATCATCACGTCCGTGGATTGGGCAGGTGCCGTCCTGGAAGACGAAACAGTCACTGCCCGTGAAGCACGTCGTTGGTCCTCCCTCTAGCGGCGCTCCTCCTCGAGCTGATGGTCGATTAAGGCGAGCACGAACAGTCTCTCCTCCTTTGTCATCACATCAGAGGGCGGAGTGTGCCCAAGCTCATGGGATGCCGCAGGAGTGGAAGGGCCATGAGAGGAGGGTGTCGTCCTCTGCTGTGAGTGCCTCTTCCGGTGGGAATATGGCTCCCATGTCAGGGAGGCCCTAATCAGCTCCGCGTCTGGTGGGGGAAAGAGGAGGGAGAGGATTTCATCCACCCTTGGAACCACCCGGAGATAGGGATGATGCTGCTCGATGTCTTCTACGACAAGCAGCGCCAACCAAACGTCTTTGGGTGACTGTGGCCGCTGAGCAAAGAAGAGAGCCTCTTCCAGCAGATCCTGTGCTCTTACCTCCTTGTCCGTCCAGAGCACCATGATGTTGCTCGGGAGAAAAGGGGAAACAAGGTGAAAAGAAAAAGAAAAAACGCACGTCTACTCCTCTGGGTTTTTTCTTGCTGGCCGGAGCATTCTGTTATGATCCCTCGTGCACCATTACGCAGCGCACGGAGGGAGAAATGAAAAACCCAATGGCAGGAGTAGATTTGTGCACTTTATTGAGTATAACCCCAAAATAACAAGTCCAGCAAACAATCACGCAGTGAACAGCGAGTTGGAAAGATGCAATAATTACAACTGAGGTCAACAGACATACAGGAATGCCTCCAGGATGTTCTACAGCCTGGGGGAGGGAATGCCTAGTGCTGCAAGGCTGCTGTCGGCATGGGGAGAAAGGCAAATATAAATTTAAGGTGCTGGAGCGATCTGGGGCTATCCGTGCAGTCCGGTGGATGAGGGTGAAAAACACTGAAGATAATCCGTAGAGAGTGATAACTTGCATCCATGGAGGTACACACTGTCATGTATGAAGCGCATAATGCTCCCGTGATCTCTTCCTACTCTAGCAACACTTAAGTAATAATAATGCTAAAGAGGGAAGAGACCACTGGTATGAGGATGCGTGGGCTGAACAAACTGAAAACATGTGTGCATGAGTGAGTGTTTGAGCGTGTGAATGGAAGTGAGTGAAGTGTGTGTGTGTGTGTGTGTGTGTGTGTGTGTGTGTGTGTATCTGTGTGAAACACCAATAATGAGGATCAGCTGGCGATACTAACAGGAGGAGGGGGCATGCCCGAGCTGTCAGGGAGCGAAGGACCCAAAGGGCTCCCTGAAGCACTTGATGGGAAATAAATGGTGAAGGGGCCAAAATAGCTGCAGTGTCAGAACTGGGTTTGGGACCAACAAACCCAGGTTCATGACCAAACACACGGGACCTGTCAAGTTTTTTTTTTTTTTACATTTAACTGAAGTCTTTACCATCATCTGTCCTGTGTTGTTCTGAAAGATATGCCAAAATGTCAGAATATCAGAGGAGGAGGATTCAATCAGCTTATTGTCTGAAGCGCAGAGCGCGGCTGTTTACGTTGTTGTTGGCTGTGCCTCCTAGCAAAAGTACACTTCATGTATTATCTTGGGTTAATTTTTTTCACTTGATTGAAAATTAACTTTTGTGTCACAATCAGTTCGCGTGCATTTGAGCCAGGTTGTGACAACTGTTATCTGATGTTCCTGATGCATCACATCAGCTGTTTCAGACATGACTGACCTGACAGATTTGACATCTCTACCAGGTTGGTCATGCCCTCCCCCCCCCCACTGTGGTGTTTGGAGGGGAGAATCATTTCGGTTGGACAGAGATGATCCCTCCCAAAACTAGGATTCATGGATCAGGAGGAAACAGCAGTTTGGCATGACTGCGCTATGCAGAAGTTAGACTTCTGTTGCACATAAGTTGTGAATGTTGGCAACATGCTAAGCATTAGTTGGTTTAACTTACTATTACTTTATTATATGTCCAAGTCAGGGTGGCAGTGTCTCAGGAGGTAGAGCTGGTCATCCAATAACCAGATGGTTGGTGGTTCAAATCCCGCTCTCCCCCGGTATCCTGCCATTGTGTCCTTGGGCAAGACACTTTACCCACCTTGCCTCCAGTGTCCATAACACTGGGTATGAATTTGTATAAATATTCGGTGGTGGCCAGAGAGGCTATTCACGCGGATTGGCAGCCACATTTCTTTCAGCCTGCCCCAGGGCAGCTGTGGCTACAGTAGTAGCTTGCCACTACCATTGTCTGTCTGGAGTAAATGAATAATGTATCTATTTGTAAAAGCATCTTTGAGTATCTATGATAAAGTGCTATATAAATCTGATGGAGGTTCCAAGGTTGTAATAGCCAGGAGCGGCACTGGGGTTAAGCTCCCAGTGCTCATAAAATGCTCCTTATGGCGTCTGTCTGGAAAAGCCTCTGACAACTAAGTCCAACTCCTAGCCTGCCCGTGTGGTTTAGTCTCTAAGCCCGGCGGAACTGCTTTTACTAATAGGAGAAGCGGCGAGGGCGGATCTCTGGCGCATTAAAACCAGATGCTTCGGGTAAATGGTGGCTCGTCAACCTGGGAAGGAAGCCCATCTAGGGGAAGGTAAACCCTGATTTCAAACCTCCGCTGCCTTGCGGCACACCCGGTCACAGGAAAGGATTCGGGAGTCAACCCTGAGGAAAAATCCGGAGTCGGAGTACCTAAGGCAGTTCTCTGTTGTGCTCAACATCATTCTGGCAGCTCCTGCGACGGCGCTGATGCCAAATTGTAGCAGCCCTGCTGTTCCTTTGGATTTATCAGTGACGTGGAGAGGGGGGACATGCTGCATGGGCAACATCTTGTCCTCCATATCTTCCTGCCCAGGCTTGAATCCTACCAACGCCCAATGCTGGAAGGTAGAACACCGGATCACTGGAGAGGACACTCCAGCTTCGCCTTTGGCGTAGACAAAACACGAGGAATGACAGTTACCGGTTAAAAGCCACCGCTCAATTGGCGTAGAGCACGGCACCAGGGGTTGTTCCCGATGGTGGGAGGGATCATCGGATCTCACTGGACAGCTACCGCCCGCCTCAAGCTGGGCAGCCCCCAGCCAATAAGGTGTTGTCCTGCCACAGCCTGCTTTCCTCATTGGGTGCATGGGGATGAGGAGAAGTCCAAATGGCAGGCTGAGAACCTTCACACCAGACAAGACAAAAAAACAAAAGAGACCAACTCTAAAACTGGGAACTTGGAACGTCCACACTATGATGACAGGACTCGCTGCTAACCTCAAGGACATCAACGACACCAGGAAGACTGCCATCATCAATAATGAGCTGAAGAGACTGGAAGTGGATATCGCCACTCTCCAGGAAACACGGTTGGCTGACGCAGGCACACTGAGAGAGAAGGACTACATGTTCTACTGGCAGGGAAAGGGCAATGACGAACACAGGGAACACAGAGGGGGCTTCACAGTGAAGAACACCTTACAGAAGATGGTGGAACCGGGCAGCAATGGCTCTGCACGACTCCTCACCCTCCGCCTGAAAACCACTCAAGGCCCAGTCACCCTTGTCAGTGTGTATGCCCCAACATTGACAGCCACACCAGAGGCAAAAGACAAATTCTACGAGAATCTCGCAACAACTGTCAGGATCATCCCCAACTCTGAACAACTCATTCTCCTTGGAGACTTCAATGCCAGAGTGGGTGCTGACCACGACTCCTGGCCCTCCTGTCTTGGACCATCTGGCGGGGGCAGAATGAACAACAACGGGCAGCAGATGCTCGAGTTCTGCACATATCACGATCTGTGCATCACAAACTCGTTCTTCAAGACCAAGCCCCAACACAAGGTTTCCTGGAGACATCCGTGCTCAAAGCACTGGCACCAGCTGGACTTGATCCTGACCAGTCACACCTCACTGAAGAACATGCTAATCACCCGTTCGTTCCAGAGTGCAGATTGTGACACAGACCATTCATTGGTGTGTTGCAAGGTCAAGCTGCAGCTGAAGAAATTCCATCGTGCTAGACAGCCTGGAAAGGCAGGGATTGACACCAGCAAGATGGCCCAACCAGAACTTGTTGAGCAGTTTGCCTCCACCTTTGAGAAGGAACTTGGTGTACCACAAGAAGGAGAATCTGCAAAGCAGAAGTGGGAAGAGCTGCGAAACACCATCCACCGCACAGCCTTGGCTACCTTTGGGAGGAAGACCTCGAAGTCACAGGACTGGTTTGATGCCAAGTTGACCAAGATGACCCCCGTCATTGAAGCCAAGCGCTCAGCACTTGCTGAGTACAAGAAGTACCCAAACGAGAAGAATCTCCAGATTCTCAGGGCTGCGAGAAGCAAAGTTCAGCAGACTGCTCGGCGCTGTGCCAACGCATACTGGATTCAGCTCAGCCAAGATATTCAAACCGCTGCCATAACAGGGAACATCCGTGGTATGTACGATGGCATCAAGAAAGCACTTGGTCCGGCTGAGAGCAAGACGGCCCCTCTCAAATCCTCCACTGGGGAGATGATCACAACAAAGAACAAGCAGACGGAGAGATGGGTGGAACACTACTCCGACCTCTACTCCAGACAGAACACCGTGACACCGTCAGCCCTTGATGCCATTGACTGCCTGCCATCCATGGAAGAACTTGACACCGAGCCAACCATTGATGGACTCAGCAAGGCCATTGATAGCTTGGCCGCTTACAAGGCACCCGGCAACGACAGCATACCCCCCGACCTGATCAAGCACTGCAAGACCGCCCTACTGCTGCCATTGCATGACGTCCTCTGCCAGTGCTGGAAGGAAGGTGCCGTACCACAGGACATGAGGGACGCCAAGATCATCACCCTCTACAAAAACAAAGGGGAGAGAAGCAACTGCAACAACTACAGGGGCATCTCCCTCCTCAGCATTGTTGGCAAAGTCTACGCACGAGTTGTTCTCGTTTGTCTACAGAAGCTTGCCAAACGTGTTTACCCAGAGTCTCAGTGTGGCTTCCGCGCTGAGCGATCGACGGCAGACATGATATTCTCCATCTGCCAACTCCAGGAGAAATGCAGAGAACAGAGCATGCCCCTGTACGTCACCTTCATCGACCTCACCAAAGCGTTCGATCTGGTCAGCAGAGAGGGCCTTTTCAAGATCCTGCCAAAGATAGGATGCCCACCAAAGTTGCAAAGCCTCATTGAATCGTTTCACACCAACATGCAGGGGATAGTGCAGCACGACGGCAACGTCTCAGAGGCATTCAACATACGCAGCAGAGTGAAACATGGCTGTGTACTTGCGCCAACCATCTTTGGGATTTTCTTTGCTATGCTCCTGAGGCATGCCTTCAGCACAGCAACAGAGGGAATCTACCTGCACACAAGATCTGACGGCAGGCTTTTAAACCTCGCCCACCTGAAAGCCAGAATCAAAGTACGCAAGGCTCTAATCAGAAACATGCTGTTCGCAGACGACGCTGCAGTCGCAACCCACACACAGCAGGAGCTTCAGACCCTGATGGACCGCTTCTCCCAGGCATGCAAGGACTTCGGGCTTACCATCAGCCTGAAGAAGACTAACGTCTTGGCGCAAGGCACGGAAGCACCACCGACCATCACCATCAATGACTACGAGCTGGAGGTCGTGAATCAGTTCACGTACTTCTCTCGGTCTTTTTCTCTCGGCGCCACACGAGTCGGCTGCCTTTTGCAACAGCGGCTCGATTCCGAGTCTTTTTCCCTTCCTCTCTCTTTTGATCCGTCTTTTTTTTTCACCCCACTTATATCACGGACACACAGATCGTCCTAAATGTCTCCTGAGCCGGTGGACGGAGCCACTGTCTATAGCAAGATACGATACAGCAGAGAACAGCTGCTAGCATTCAACCCCCACCCGGTCCCATTGGAAAAACTCGACATACCGAGTGAACTGAGGCGAAAACGCCGCGGCTGCCGGGCTGGAGTAAGGCGGAGGACAAAAAATATAAGGTACAGACCCTCCCTTCCATCTGTTGTCATGGGAAATGTACGGTCGATACTGGGAAAGTTAGATGAGCTAGCGGCTATCTCCCGTTATGATAGCACATACCGGGAGTGCTCTCTCCTTTTGTTTACTGAGACGTGGCTAACTGAACTAGCAGCAGATGCTAACATTGAGCTGGAGGGTTTTCACATGATACGAGCTGACCGAACACCAGACAGTGGCAAGGCTAGGGGCGGTGGAGTGATCATGTATGTTAACAACAACTGGTGCAGACCGGGACATATCACTGTTAAACAACGACACTGCAGCAAAGACATTGAGTTGCTAGCTGTTAGCATGAGGCCTACATATCTCCCGAGAGAACACTCACACGTGATCTGCATTGTTGTTTATGCAAATCCGACGGCGAACGCTGGGACAGCACGTGACGTCATCCATTCAGTAACCAGCAGGCTGCAGACAGAACACCCAGATGCTCTTCTCCTCATCTCAGGCGATTTCAACCATGTTTCACTGTCTCCCATTCTACCCACGTTCACCCAGTATGTCACATGCCACACTAGAGACAATAAAACACTGGATTTATTCTACGCAAACACTAAGGAGGCGTACACCTCATCACAACTCCCCCCACTCGGGAGATCGGATCACAACTTGGTTCATCTCCGGCCGGTGTACAAACCCCTAGTGCACAGACAACCTCCGGCCATGCACACTGTGGAGTTATGGTCTGAGGAGACAATGGACACCCTAAAGGGCTGTTTTGAAGCCACCGCCTGGAAGCAGCTCTGCGATCCACATGGTGAGGACATCGATGGCCTCATTCACACCTTCACGGGCTACCTCAGCTTCTGTGTGGACAAATCCGTTCCCACCAAGACCATACGGCGTCACTCAAACAACAAACCCTGGATCAACCCTGAGATAAAAACACTTCTGAGAGAGAAGAAGAGGATCTTCAGGTCGGGGAACAGGGAGATGCTGAAGTCCGTACAGAGGGAGCTGAGGAGAAAGATCAGAGAAGGCAAGGACAGCTTCAGGAAGAAGATGGAGGACAAGCTGCAACAGAGCGACATCAGCGGGGTCTGGAGAAACCTCAAAACCATCTCGGGGCTCCAGAATACCTCCCCCCAGGCCACAGGGGGCAGGGAGTGGGCGAACAACCTGAATCTGTTTTTCAATAGATTTGACCAACCGCCCTCCCCCCTGACTGCACAACAACCACTGCTGCCTCTAAAGAAATCAAGTCCTGCTGCCCACTCCCCACTCTACCAACACCCCCCCACTCCCAACACACAGCCCCCCATCCTGACCCTGACCAGGACCCAGGTGAGGACGGAGCTGAGGAAGATCAAGGCGAGGAAGGCGCCGGGACCGGACGGCATCAGCGCAAAGCTCCTCAAGTCCTGTGCAGACCAGCTGTGTGGGATTGTGACGTATATCTTCAACATGAGCCTGAAACTGGGGAGGGTACCACAGCTGTGGAAAACATCTTGTGTGGTACCTGTACCAAAAACTTCCCACCCCAAAGACCTGAACAGCTACAGACCGGTGGCCTTGACGTCCCACTTGATGAAGACCCTGGAGAGACTGCTCCTTGCTCACCTCCGCCCCCTGGTGGAACCAGCGATGGATCCACTCCAGTTCGCCTACCAGCATGGCATTGGGGTGGAGGATGCGGTGATCTTCCTCCTTCACCGTTCTCTGTCCCACCTGGAGAAGCCCGGGAATATGGTGAGGATCATGTTCTTTGACTTCTCCAGTGCTTTCAACACCATCCAACCGATGATCCTGAAGGACAAGCTGCTGCGCGCAGGGGTGGACCAGCACCTGTCATCATGGATCCTGGACTACCTCACGAACCGGCCTCAGTTTGTGAGAACCCGGGACTGTGTGTCCGACACGATCATCAGTAGCACGGGGGCCCCCCAGGGAACGGTGCTGGCTCCCTTCCTGTTCACTCTTTATACTGCGGACTTCTCACACAACACAACACACTGCCATCTACAGAAGTTCTCTGATGACTCTGCGATCGTTGGCCTCATCTCCAATGGAGATGAAGCTGAGTACAGAGGGCTTATCCAGGACTTCGTGGACTGGTGCCATCGGAACTGCCTCCAGATCAACGCGAGGAAAACTAAGGAGCTGGTGGTGGACTGCCGCAGGCATGGGCAGCCCCTCACAGTACCAGTAAATATACAGGGAACAGACATCGAGATGGTGACATCCTATAAGTACCTGGGTATTCATCTGAACAATAAACTAGACTGGTCACACAATACTGATGCACTCTACAAGAAGGGACAGCGCAGGCTGTTCCTGCTGAGGAGACTCAGGTCTTTTGGTGTACAAGGGGCGCTGCTGAAGTCATTCTATGACACGGTGGTGGCATCAGCCATCACTTTTGGAGTGGTCTGCTGGGGCAGTGGCATTACTGCAGCCGATAGGAAGAGACTGAACAAACTGATTAAGAAAGCTAGCTCTGTCCTGGGGCAGCGCCTTGATCCGATGGAGGAGATAGGAGAGAGAAGGACGGTGGCTAAACTGTCATCTCTGCTGGAGTCCGAGTTCCACCCTATGCAGGACATACTGAATGCACTGAGGAGCTCATTTAGCAGCAGACTACATCATCCCAGGTGCACAACCGAGAGGTTTCGTAGGTCCTTCCTACCAACGGCTGTCAGACTGTACAACCTAAGCAGGGCTGCTCGCAGAGATAGCAAAAAGACGTAACAAACTAATAGTTTTTTGAATGCAAAAGATGCAATAGACTTACACAATGGTCCTCTCCGGCATACAACTAGGAACATACCGGTCGCTATGGAGGGTGAGAATATGTATGGGCACATAATCATACCATGTAGGATAACTAAGTAGACGGTTATGCTGTTTCATTCCATCTAGCAACAATGCTCTGCACTGTGTGTGTTTATATATTTGCATATTTATTCCATCTAGCTACAATGCTCCGTACTGTGGGTGTTTATATATTTATATATCTACATATTATTCCATCTAGCTACATTGCTCCGCACTGTGTGTGTTTATATACTTGCATATTTATTCCACCTAGCTGCAATGCTCCGTACTGTGGGTGTTTATATATTTACATATTTATTCCATCTAGCTACAATGCTCTGCACTGTGTGTTCATATATTCATATATTTATTCCATCCAGCTACAATGCTCTGCACTGTGTGTCTGTGTGTGTGTGTATATATATATATATTTTATAGTAATACGTACATATGTTTATTAGCTGCTCTTGCTTGCTTGTTTTTTTTCTTGCCTTCTGATTGTTGCTCTGAGTGTTGCTATCCCTGTGCTGTTGCAATCCTGGAATTTCCCCGTTGTGGGACTAATAAAGGCTTATCTTATCTTACTTGGGGTCCACGATCAGCAACAACCTCTCCCTTGATACAGAGATCGACAAGAGGGTTGGAAAATCAGCTTTCACACTCGCTCGCCTCACCACACGAGTGTGGGAGAATCCCAAACTCTCTGTCAAGACGAAGATGGCAGTGTACAACGCCTGCATCATCAGCACACTGCTCTATGGGAGTGAGACGTGGACAACATACGCCCGGCAGGAAAAGAGACTGAACTCTTTCCACTTGCGCTGCATTCGCCACATCCTGGACATATCCTGGCAGGACAAAGTGCCCAACACAGAAGCTCTGTCCCGCGCCGGCCTTCCCTCCATGTTCACTCTACTCAGGCAGTGCAGGCTCCTCTGGCTAGGCCACGTTCACCGTATGAAGGATGGCAGAATCGCCAAAGATGTCCTCTACGGAGAACTGGCGACTGGCAGGAGAGACATTGGTCGCCCACAGCTGCTCTTTAGAGACATCTGCAAGAGAGACATGAAGGCCCTGGAGATCAACACAGAGCGCTGGGCGGACCTTGCAACGGACCGATCCAAATGGAGAGGCACCGTGACCAGACAGCTCAAGGCGGGTGGAGACTGACTGCTGCAGCAGATGAAAATAGGGCCCGCAGGAAGAACCGCCACAGACCCAGCAGCACAGAGACCACCCACAAGTGCAACCTGTGTGACAGGGACTGCCATTCGCGCATCGGCCTGTTCAGCCACAGGCCGTGCTGTTCCAGCAGAGTAGACGTTTAGGATTCTCTTCCATGGTCATCATAGACCGACGGAGGCCAACGACGAAATCTGATGCATTATTATTATTAATTTGTTATGGATACGTGATGCATATGGCCAAAAGTGACAATTTCGGCATGTCCCAGCATTTTAGGCAAATTTTTATAGGTTTGGAAAACGCTGCCTAAATCGTCATGGTGTGACAGTAGACAGCTCAAGTTTACAAACCCTGCCTGGCTTCAAGCATCTACTCCATCAGTTGCAAACAACAGGCATTCCCAGCAAGATAATTTGCAGAACGCCTTGGAGCCCGTAATCCAAAGATACCGCATGTTGCTAATATGGAAGTGACGGACAAATCCTTTCCCCGGCTGAGATGGGCCTGCTTGCTTTGGGGTTTGACGACTCTCTTCACAATAACCAGCTTTTCTTGATAAGTCAATCTGGAAAATTGATTTTCTTAAACATCAGTGTATCCCAGCGTTTTAGACCAATTTTTATACATTTGGCGAATGCTGCCTAAATCGTCATGGTGTGACAGTAGACAGCTCAAGATTACAAACTCTGTCTGGCTACAAGTATCTACTCCATCAGTTGCAAACAACAGGCATTCGCAGCAAGATAATTTGCAGCACTCCTTGGAGCCTGTAATCCAAGGATCCCGCTCGTTGCTAATATGGAAGTGACTGACAAATCCTTTCCCCAGCTGAGACGGGTCTGCTAGCTTCGGTGTTTGCTGACCTCTCTTCACAATGATCAGCTTTTCTTGAAAAGTCCATCAGGAAAATTGATTTCCTAAAATATCAGCGACCAAATCATTTTACTCTCCCATCAGCCATTGTGGGTGGAAAAGCAGCTATTATATTTAAACAGATACAGTATATTGTAGCTGCTAAAGCAAGTCCTTTCACTGGCGTTTTGCTTGCTACGATCCTCTGCATTGTGGGTGGAGGAATGTAGCATCCATTCAAAAGATGTGAAAATACCAACATTCTTGGATGCCTTCGATGGGAACCCCTGGACGTACAGAAGACATCTGGTTGGTTAAAGCAACATTATAAGTTTAACAGTCAATTTAACCTACAGAGGTGCACTGTTAATTCCTGAAGGCCAGAGGCAGATTTGCTTGACCCTGGCAACACAAATGGCTGAAATATGATTGGACAAAAAACTCTAACATGCATTACACTACTGGAAGAAGAGTAACAAAGAGAAATGAAGAGAAAAGACTACTGGGATTAATTTAATACTTCCTCATGGAACAAATATGTTGTAAATGTAACGCTGATAGTATTTAGGCCAGCAGAGAAGGCTTTGCTGGCCCTGATGGTCCACCAAAGCACACAGACATATGTCTCTCCTTAACAGGTGAAGACACCAGACTCGTGTTTTGTTATTTACTCGTGTTGAGACCCCTTCAGTTGAAGAAACAACCTGTCTTCTCTTTGTTTGACTTGTGTTAGTCTGTTTAGCCCCTTTTCCTCTAGTACCCACTCAGCCCTAATCTACTCGACTCTACCCAGTTTGTAGGCTTTTCCATTAGAACCTGGTACCTGGTACCACATACTTTTTTGGGATATATTCTAGGGCGGGTACAGCCGCGCTAAAGCGAGCTGGAAATGTGACGTAAACAGACTCCAGGCCACTGATTGGTCAGGGCAAAACATCATGAGTGCACTCATCTTCTGCAAAATATAGAAACCACCATTTGCAAAACGTCACGGAGTAAACACGATATTAATAGAGATGGCTTTGCAGGTTCTGCAGAAATCTACACCGTGGTCCAACGAAGAGGTGGGGAGTTGTCTGTTCTTGGTGGCAGATAGTATCTAGAGGGACACGGAGTGACCCTGCAATGAAACAGATGGCAGCCCATGATGACTACGGAGAAGCTGAAGATGAAAGTGAAAGAACCATCGATGGTGAGTAATTTGTGATATTGTGGCTGTTTTTGCTTTTTTATCCTGTTGGTGGTAAGCTCACTTTTTTTGAGCAATACAACACCATCCTGTGCTGGCTAACGAGTGGTAGCAAGGAGTGCTAGCTAGCTAGTAGCAAACTTTGCTGATTCGCGCTTGAGCCAGGAACTGCTGTGGAAATAGCCAGATTTGGTGTTCAGGAGGATGCTGTCAACGAGGCTGGATTATTCCTCCTGCGGTTCGGGACAGGACGACATTGTCTTTTGCATGCTGGAACAGGCTTAATTGGAGTAGGAACGGGTGAGGGGTTCTGGGGAGAAACAGTCACACCGGAGTCCCAGGAGCGCACTGCCTTCAGCGTGAGCCTGGCCTTCTTCGGGCACTTCCTCCGCCTATCGCCATTCTCGTGTCGTAGTGCTACCAAACGGGTTATCCTCTCAGCTCCCTCGGAGTGCTCCAAGAGCTGAGGGCACCGCCAAACCACTTCCTACGCCAGGTCCATATACCAGAGAATATCTTCCGGGTTGGAATATTTGCTAGCCGAGAACATGAACTTGTCGATTACCATAGGGGCTCGGCAGCACTTCCACCCCAGGCTCATTGGGTAGCCTCGACCCAACGCCATCTCTAAAAAACAGGTGAGTAGAAAAAAATAACACACAAAAGGGTGAAAAAACTCCTCACTGCAGAACCTGATTTCTTAATACAGGTCGCAGTCTACTGTTATGAACGCCCCTCCGGGGCAGAAATTAACCTACTCGCTTAACTGCAGTGAAGCAATTTATTTGTGCGCAATATGACAGTCCAAAAATAAACTGTTCATACTATGCAAAAACCCAACAAGGTAAACTTACACGAAGTACAATCACAGGAAGACAGGAGTGGTAGACTGATCATAGCAATGCACTCTAGACTGAACATAGATGAGGCTGTGACAATAATAGAATGAAACCACAGAGCTTAAATAGAACATGAACAAATTACATAAATTAATACAGGTGTGTGCTGAGTGCAGGTGGGCTGATTGCAGACTGCTCGCAGCAGGGCAGGCTGTAAGTAGCCAGTGGGAAGTTCCTGGAAAGAGAGGGAGCCAACCCAAGAATACAGACAGAAGCATCGTCATAGCAGTCTATCGCGGGCGACAATGACTGTTTCATTTAGGTCTGATCAGATTCCTCTACGCAGCTCTGTCCCCCGCCCTCTGCTGCCGGGAACTCCCAACCCTGCAAACCCGGGCAACGTCCGAGCCGGTATGAGTTGCTTTCTGACTGACCATTTCATGAAACTGCTTGCAAAGTATTTGAGTACCGCTAGCTTTTGCTGGACTAGTGGCACATTCTTGGCAGATAGAGGTATTATCAGTAGCAAGGACAGGCCAAGACAAACTGACTCCAGTATCTGTTGCAGCAGACAAAACCAGATACAAAATACAACAGATACCTGTGTCTGAGGTCTAGGATGACATGGGACGTCAGACACATGACACTTTAAGCATCATTTGGGATGTAGTCCGCAGAATGCAGCCACATTGTGTTATGCTGAACGGATGTGCTTGTATTTTTTTTTTTTCAGGTAAGCTGAAGTGATGAAACTGTAACAGGTTAAATGGGTCAGACATGGTTAATCAAATACCTTCATTCTCCTTTAATGCACTGACTATAGATTTATGTGTTCGATAGAAATGGTTTCATACTATTTTTTTATGTGCTTCGGAATGTTTAATTAAGGCTCTTGCATAAGTTTTGATTTGCAAGGAAGGCCTTAGACTAAGCTTTGATTGCTCTGTGATCTGTTGGTCATGCCTTTTTGCTCCATGATCTGTTGTTTATGCCTTAGGGATCCAGTAGAGGGAGTTTGCACTCTCCACCTCACTTAATATCACTTAATATAACTTTCTTCCTATTTCCCGCCACGTCTCAGTAATTGGGCAGCACGGTGGTGCAGTGGTTAGCACTGTTGCCTTACAGCTAGAAGGTTCCTGGTTCGAATCCCCAGGTTGGCAGGGGTAGGAACCTTTCTGTGTGGAGTTTGCATGTTCTCCCTGTGCTGCGTGGGTTTATTCCGGGGGCTCCGGTTTCCTCCCACAATCCAAAGACATGCATGTTAGGTTAATTGGCTGTTCTAAATTGTCGCTAGATATCTGTTTCCTATAGGCCCTTAGAATAGAGGGTTGGTACTAGTGAAAGCGCTTTGAGTGGTCTTTGTGACTAGAAAAGCGCTATATAAGTGCAGGTTAGTTAGTTAGTTAGTTAGTTAATAGAGATGAGTGAAGGCAACAGACGTGTGTGTGATCATTTCTCCTTCTCTCTACTTTTCTTCCCTATTTAAAACACTCCTGTTGTCCTTGGGTCAAAATGACCCGCCACTGTGTTAAAAACCAAAAAAAAAAAAAACAAAACACCTAAACAATATTTTTTCAACTTAAAATTATATGACTTTTCCTAGATTGACCCCAACATTAGGATAAGTGAATTGTTGCCTTTATTCATATTTCCATGTAAGCGGTACAAAAAAAGGTACAAAGGTTGTCTTCAGGTCAAAATGACCCAACAGTCAAATTGAGTTGAAATCATGGTCACTGAGTTATTTACACACCACAGAATGTTAGAATGTTTTAGTTCTGTCTCAGATCAATCAGTAGCAGACGTAAACAACACAATAGCAGACAAAAACAAGAGAAGATAGGTGGCTTTCTCGCGGACTGCAGTGCCTTTGATCGGTCTCAGATCAATCAGTAGCAGACATAAACAAGACAAGACAGGTGGATTTCCAGAGGTTATAAAGGTGCTGCAGATGACAGTACCCCGAATTCTCTCTGTGCTGAAGCCATGAGTACGCGTTATACCGTCAAACAGGCTATAGAGCTGATTTTTTTCAGATGTTCAGCAAGACAATTCTGATTCAGAAGAGGAAGTGGAGGATGTATCAGAAGAAGAAGATGGGGAGGAATACAACCCAGATCATGATGAATCATCTTCAGAAGAAGAAGAAGAAAACCCTGAAGCTGAAAGAGAGACTTTCCTTTCAAAAAACGGCAAAATAACATGGTCCTCGGCAGCATATGACCAACACGGCAGGGAGGCAGAACAAAATGTCATAAAGATGACCCCAGGACCCACAAGGTATGCCGTTTCTCATGCCCATTACATTGTCTCTACATTCTATCTGTTCATCACACCAGCGATACAAAAAACAAACAAAGGAGGTGTGGACAACCTGGATAAGGTGATTGGGACATACAGCTGCAGAAGAATGACTCCCCACTGGCCCCTGGTCATCTTCCACAACATCACTGATGTTTCTTCCTACAATGCCTTTGTGATTTGGAGAGAGCTCAACCCAACCTGGATGCCTTGTAAGCAGAAAAAGAGGAGGGTGTTTCTGGAGCAGCTAGGAAAGGCACTTGTAGCTCCACTCATTGAAAGAAGGAAGCACGTCCCCCACACAGAAGCCTCTGCAGCAGTTGTGAAAGCTATTCAGAGTGCAGGAACTCCTGATCAACCTGAGGATCCAGCTGCCACAGCCACTGCCCCAGCTGGGGCAAGTATGAGGAAGAGATGTCAGTTCTTGCCGCCAAAGAAAGACTAAAACACATACAGTGTGCTGCAGGTGTAAGAACAATATCTGCAAAGGCTGTGCACTTGCATACTGCCCTGCATGTGTTAATTAGTTGAATGAGTTATGTTGTTTTTCACATTTTTGTATTGTATATTTTCTTACATTGTTCACTAGCAAAAAAAATAAATGTGGTGACACATTTTTGTGGTGAATGACAAGTTGTTTCTTCAAGCAAAATAAAATTTGGTGTTTAAATTCAATTAAGCTGCTTATATTGGGGGTATAGTGAAGACGGGTCATTTTGAACCGAGAGGACACAGGGTGGTATACAGAATATGAGGACAACAGGAAAGTCAAGGTAAATTTTGCACATAAAGCACCGTAAGTTTGAGAAACGATGTTTGTGAGATAATCTTTTTCACATATTGATGTACTGTTTGATGAGTTTCACACAGCTTTGTTGATGAAAGAATGTGAGCTAAAATCGACAAAATTTAAGCTAGCGGCAGGGACACCCCGTAGCTGTTCTACTTTTTAGTTTATATATGCTTCTGTGAGGCAACATTAATAGAAAGCACTGTTCTTCATTTTCATTGTTATGCAGATGACACACAATTATACCTGTCAATGAAGCAGATGATAGTAATCAATTCGCCAAGTTAGAAGCCTGTTTAAGGAAATCAAAGCTTGGATGACTTGTAATTTCCTGCTATTAAATTCAGATAAGACTGAAGTCATTCTTGTTGGTCCAAAAAACCTTAGAAATTCCTTTCCAAATCAAACTTTCAGTTTGGATTGTGGTTACTCATTCTCTCTTAATAGCTCTGTGAGGAACCTTGAATTATTTTTGATCAGGATCTGTCCTTCAATTCACATATTAAATTTGTTTCTAAGACTGCCTTCTATCATTTTGCGTAATATTGCCAAGATTAGGAGCATCTTGTCTCAGAGTGATGCTGAGAAACTGATCCACGCTTTTGTTAGCTGGAGATTAGATTATTGTAATTCTTTATTATCAGGCTGTCCTAAAACATCTTTAAAAAGTCTTCAGCTGATCCAAAATGCTGCAGCAAGAGTTTTAACAGGTACCTAGAAAGAGAGATCATATCTACTCCGGTTCTGGCCTCCCTTCATTGGCTTCCCATAGAGTTTAGAATTAAGTTTAAAATCCTTCTTCTTACTTACAAAGCTCTAAACAATCAGGCTCCTTTTTATTTAAAGATCTGAAACTACCGTATTATCCTAACAGAGCACTACGGCTCCCAAAATGAAGGATTACTTGTAATACCTAGAATCTCCCAAAGTACAATGGGAGGCAGAGCCTTCAGTTATTCAAGCTCCTCTCCTGTGGAACCAGCTGCCAATCTGGGATCGGGGAAGTCAGACTCGATGGCTTGTTTTTACAAATAGGGCTAAAACCTACCCTTTTTGATATAGCCTACAATTAGGGAGGGATCATGTGTTTCTAGAACCCTCACTTAGTTATGCTGCTAATAGGTTAAGTCAGCCGCGGGGACCTCCAGTAATGCACTGGGCCTCACTCCTTTCCTCACTCTTAATGAAATATTTTTTTTTGCTGGTCATTAACATTTGTTTGTTCTCTCCCATAGATTGAGTCCCCATCGTGCTGTTTGCTCTCTACATGCCTGTTCTTTTCTTCCTCTCTATCCCCTCACTCCCCAGCCAGTCGCAGCAGATGACTGCTCCTCCCTGAGCCTGGTTCTGCTGGAGGTTTCTTACTGTTAAAAGGGAGTTTTTCCTCTCCACCGTCGCCAAGTGCTTGCTCACAGGGGATCGCCTGTTTGCTGGGGTCTTTCTGAAACTGTGAGGGTTTCCCCTACAGTTGATAGTGCTATGAGATGACTGTTGTTGTGAAATGGCGCTATATAAATAAAGTTGAATTGAATTGAATTGAATTACTGTCTGTTATGTCCACAAACCTGGAATGATGATGGACGAGGACGCTGTGCTCAAACTGAACTTTGTTACAAACCGTAATGGTACTAAATCACATGTGAACACTTACTCATAACTCTCACGGTGGTAGCTCCCACTAGCTGCTCTCTAACCAATTAGTAACCAAATGTCATGAGATGGTGAACCTGCCCCAGTATATAGTGGGGTTGTGACGTCAGCCACAAGCCACATCACACGCTGTGTACTGGCCATATTCCTACACTACATTTTTCTCCTGCTTGCAAAAACACAGAACATATATTTCAGCCCTCCATAATTTTGTACATTTATATATATAATCAGCATTTTCAAAACATTGCAACATTCAAAACCACAGTATAAAACCTTGAATTAGGGTCTGTGGGTAGACCACCACTGGACCTGATGCAGCTGGGTGGGTTATTCTGCCACCTGTTTATCCCGCGCTCCTACCTGAACAGTCACTATTTTTTTTTTTTAAAGAGTCTTCCATGGGAAAGGTGGCTCTGCTGGAGGGGCCTTGTAGTGCGCCAGCAGTAGATGCGGCCCCGGTGATGCCGGACTCCCAGGGCAGCATCGATCTTCATCACCTTTTGGACTGGGTTCCACACTGCGACAGCTGACTTCTGCAAAGCCTAGCCTTCTGGAGCAGCCATCTGGACACGCCGTAGATGGTTTGCATGCTGAACCGAACCATCTGTCAGTCAATAGCATGCTGATCCCCAGTTTCACCATGATTCTCAGTGGCACCTGTTGACTCGTTGGTTGTAACTTGGCCAGCCACTGTACTGGTCTCGCACCGATGTGGACTCGAACCCATTTCATGATTGGAGTGGCACCATGCTCGGTCTCATGTGCTACTTGTTCACTGGTGCAGCATGCTTGTCAAAAACATGCAGGTTAGGTTAATTGGAGACTCTAAAGTGGCCCTTGGTGTGAATGTGTGTGTGCAATAGTTAAAAAGGGATGGCGCTGTATTGTGGCTGCTTATCTATCCAGGTGGTGGATGACCCTTAATTTCTGTAAAGCGTCTTTGAGTGTCTATGATAAGCGCTATATAAATCTGATGTATTGATTGATTGATTGATTGTCCTGTTTGGGACCTCCATTGTGCCGTAACAGTTCTACTGTTACCATGTTTGTCGCGAACCCTTGACCCAACTTCACCGTCGCTGTTTCCATAGTCTGAAGCTGGTCATGGGTACGGAAGGTGGCCGGTATCTCTCCCGTGTCATTCATTGCGGACTCTTCACCCATCAGCTCAATCGTAACCCCGCTTATACTGAAGTTAGTCCATGGTATGAAAGCAGTCTGGTTTCTCCGCTCACTGGTCTGATGTGCTTTGTTGTGCCGTGTTGATGAATGGTGTCTTCGCCCAGTTGTTGTTATTGTGCCTCAAGGTTTCTGCGTGCAAGGGCGCCTCACTGTGACTCCACTGAGGCCTCTGGCTGGGTGAGGATTGAAGTGAGATAGGCGCTGACCCCCCCACCTGGCAACTCTTTCCTGCGTGCACGGGGTCCTTGATTTGATGTCCTGTGCCCCTCTGAATTACCCTGGGCGGTGTCGTCGTTCCCACTCGACACAGGCTTCCTCTGCAGCAGCTCCAGCTCAGACTGCGACAAGACATGGAGGTCGAGTCTGGTCGCCAGGTCTCCACCATGTCATTATCACTATCCGTGCTGTATCCACTCTACGTTAATTCGCTGTCTTACTGTGGTCTTTGGAGGCACAGCATCATGAAGCCCGGAATGAACTGGGCTGGACATCGACAGTCTGCCGTGGATCGTGAGATTAAAACCCAGCTCACAGAACAAATCCCGCCCCCATACGTTTTTACCATTTCATGCCATCTGAACTGGAACGCTGGAATATCCTTTTCGCCGTACCACACCGCGAAGGTGACGTTCCTGCCAGTGCTGGAGCATCCATCATCCAGTAGTTCCACTGCAACAGGTCACCGGGGGGTGAGCCTCCTCACCCTTGCCCCATTTACTATGGACCGTGTGGCGGTGATGGCCACCAACATAGGCACACTCATGCTGTCTAACTTCACTACATGCTGCGGTCCTTAACAATCTTCGTGGCCCACAATGTTTATGCTGTCTCCTTAGGGTGTAGGCTTAGCTTCTCGTCATTGCCGGTGGGATTTTGCATGCCACGCCACATTGTTGGATGTAGCAAAGTAGCTAGCTAGCAGTTTAACAGCATCCTCATATGAATCTGTTGGACCAAGCATGTGGAAAATCCTCTGACCTTCTATGCCTAGGTTGTGGACAAGGAATGCTCGCATCCTTCCTGTATCCAATTCTCCCAGGTCCAACGCTGAAATGTAGGTCTCGAACGTGTCCAGCCATCGTGGCCACCTGACGGTCAGTTCACCTGGAGACTAGAGGAAAGACCTTAGTTTGAAGCACGCTGTCATGGTTGGAAATTCTCGTCGCCAGAATTTATGTCCACAAATCTGGAATGAAGACGGATGAGGATGCTGTGCTTTAACTGAATTATATTACAAACCATCATGGTACAAAAGTACTAGTTGGTTAAAGATCAGCTAGTGGGAGTTACCAATGTGAGAGTTATGACTGATAATTCACATGTGCTTAACCAACCGCAGTGAGATGGCGAACTGCCCCAATATATACTGGCATGGTGACGTCAGCTGCAGACCACATCACACGCTGTATACTGGCAATATTTCTAAACTACACCATCTTCAACTGTGCAACACATGGTCATTGTCTTAAAAGATAGCCATGGGTTCATGTATGTGTGGTGATGAGACGTGTTTGTTTAAAATTATAATTTGTTCTTGATTAGTTATTTTAGCAGTGATAACAATTTAGTGTGTTAAAAACATAATTCATAATTCTTTGCAGCGATAATTTTCAAGGTTAAAAATATATCTTATAAATTCATACGATGTTTAATACATATGTGGTTAAGAAAAACGCATTTACAGTTTGACATACTTTTGTAAAAGACAATACAGACGAGTGAAGGCAGCAGATGCTTGTGTGATCATTTCTTCTTCTCTCACTGTTTTTCTTCCCTATTTAAAGGTACAACAAACCAAGGTATAAAAGTTGTGGCAGAGGAGTAGGAATGTGTGTGTAAATGAGAAACCTACCATAGTTTCTAATTTCTATCAAAATAGCTCCTGTTATAAGAAATAGTGCAATAGTGCTTCACCCTCTTAGCAAGAAAGAATGCCATAGTTATCTGGTTATGGATATGAATATGCAGTGGTGTGTGTGTGTGTGTGTGTGTGTGTGTGTGTGTGTGTGTGTGTGTGTGTGTGTGTGTGTGTGTGTGTGTGTGTGTGCACGCATGCATGCTCACTGCTGGCATTACAGAACAGTTATGTGTTCTTTATTCAAAAGCAATTGTAGGGAAAACTGAAAATGCATTAAAAACATAACCATTCCACTCAATTATTTTTTTTTAAGTGGGAACAAAACAGCACTCAGACCTGCAGAGCCTCCATTTCCCCACAGTCTGGTTTAACGGAGCCTTTGTTCAACAATGCAGATATAAACATGTGACAGTGATAAATGGAATATACATACAGTATATACTATTGAAAATTCATTGTTTCATAAATTTCTTTTTGTTACAGGCCTAATTACAAGATGGAAATGTCTATAGATATGCTACAATGTGTCATTTCATAACATTTTGGGTTGGTGGTGTGCTGAAGGATTTTTATCAATGTAAGAAGGGTGCTGTGGCTCAAACAAGGTTGAAAAACACTGGTATGAATGGCATGTTTTTGAGGGGATGGAAAACATGATATTTGTAGTACTTTTGGTGAGATCAGGTTGGAATTTTAACAGCCACTTTGACACCAGTTTGTATCAACTATTAAATTGGAAAAACAAACAAACAAAAAAAAACTACAGGGATAATTCAACAAACAATTTCTGGTCTGCAAACTATATGTTTGACGCCTCTGGGCTAGTTCTGAGCTGATGAAATATTTTGTTTAAAACAAGGAGAAAAGACCTCAGAAACTAGACTGAGAAACTACTATGAGAAAAAAAAATTAAAAAAAAACATAAGCAGATAAGTAAATGTCACATGTTGGGTAAATACTTGAGTCAACTTTGTATCAGGCAAATCTATCATCATCATCATCATCATCATCATCATCTTCTTCTTTTCCGGATTGGCACACATGTAGCCTTGGGGTGCTCCTGCATAAATACAGAATTCAGCAGTCACATGAGTTTGTTCTTGTCAATCATCGTTCTTCTAATTTAGAGAACATCTATGTCCAGGATCCTTTCTATCCTGTTCCACATTGCCTTAGTCGCTCTTCAGTCCAACAGTGCTTGCTTTAGTGTTTCTGTGTTCCTGAGAGTTCCCAGGCTGTTATACAAGGGGGGGGGGGGGGCTGAAATCTCCATAGGGGACAAATTTGACCAAAGGTGGTTTATTTTTCAACATAGTCTCCCCTTCAGTCTACACAATTCTTCCATCGGTGTTGCAGCACTTGGATCCCTGTGGTTGAAAGATAAACCACATTTGGTTAAATTTGACCACAATGAACTTTTCAGCCCATTAATTTTTCAGCACCCCTCGTACTATATAGTACACCTGACTCCACACAGTTGACTGACAAGTTTCTTAGTTTTTAGAAGACATCTGTGAACTCTCTGCCCACTTTGAAAAGCTTGAAACAATAAATCTCCTTAATGTCTTTGTCCACACAATGGCTCTAAAAGCTGAGTGGGGCTGGTTTCTATCAGTTTACAAAAGAAATCCTCTGGCCAAAACCTGGATCATTCTGACCTTCTGATGGACCTCATTTCAATACAACCAGAGCATCTTCGGCAATTCCACCCCCAACAGCACACATATGTCAGCCCAACGTGCAAAGTTACTTCTGGAATACATCTTATAGAGGTCGCTTGCTCATTGGCAAGATATTGGCTAGATGTCACTGACATATCGGCGGCAGCGGCTGCAGCTCATGTCCAAGCATTGGTTTCATCTTAGTTTTCAGGACGTTGCCATCTGTGATCGATGTTGATGGCGGATGTGGCTCTGAAGGCCCAGCCTATGATAGAACTGTCATGGGCAGAAGTCACATTTTATTGTGGGTGGGGGACGTGGTTGGTTTTGTATTTCTTGTCTTTGTTTGTGTTTATCATCATCCTGTTGTTTTATGTGCCTCTCAAATGAGTCTGTGCCTTCCCAAGTTCTTCTTCTCCAGGCTGCTCTGTCGGTGGCAAGTTGTTCCCAAGATCTTTTGTCTATGTTGGCTTGCTTCAGGGAACATTTTAGCTGGTCTTTGTAGCGCAGTTTTGGCCTACCATGTGGTCTTTTTCCTGTCTCAAGCTCCCCCTGGAGCATGATTCGTGGTAGTCTTGCTGGGGTCCATCCGTACGACATGTCCTGTCCATCGAAGGTGGTGCTGCAAGATGATAGCTTCCACACTAGGCAGCAGAGCACACTTGAGAATCTCATTGTTTGAAAGTTGATCCTCCCAACGAATGCCAAGTATTTGTCTGAGCTTTCTCTGTTGGAAGTTCTCAAGGCGCTTGATATCACAATGGTACAAGGTCCAGGCTTCACAGGCGTAAAGAAGGGTGGAAAGAACAATGGCCCAAAAAAACATGATTTTGGCGTGGATGGTTATTGCATGATTATTGAAGACTCGATGACAAAGGTGTCCATATGCGGAGTGTGCAGCTTTTATGTGGTTTTCAATGTCCTTTGCACAAGTTGGTATTTTTGAGAGGATGCTACCAAGGTAAGAGAAATGCTCCACTTCATCGACAGGATTTCCGTTCATCTTAAGGTTGATCCTTGAGGAAGTTTGACCAGGTTCTGGTTGGTTGAGGATTTTGGTTTTGTCAGTGTTAACTTCCATTCCAAAATGCTCATAAGAGTCATTATAAATGGTAGCTATCCTCTGGAGGCCATCAACAGTCTGAGCTGGTGTGGCATTATCGTCTGCAAACTGCAATTCATGAACACTGGTGACTGAGGTTTTTGATTTTACGTGAAAGCGAGCAAGATTAAAAAGCCCCCCATCCAAGCGGTATCGCAGATTGATACCAGGGGTTGTTGGTGGTATTTCATTTAGCATTGCAGCCATATACAACGAAAAGCAGGTTGGAGCAAGGACACATCCTTGCTTGAGACCACTAGTGATGGGAAAAGGGTCTGAGAGGGTAGTCTGGTGGCAAACCCTACCAACCATGCCATAGTGGAGAGCGCAAACGAGAGCGATGAAATCATCTGGACATCCAAAACGAGCAAGAACAGCCCACATAGCAGGGCGAGGAACTCGATCAAAGGCCTTCTTGAGGTCCCAGAAGATGAACATAAGTGGTTGTTGTTGTTCTTGGCTCTTTTCCTGGAGTTGTCGAGCACAGAATATCATATCTACTGTACCATGAGAGGGTCTAAAGCCACATTGGGACTCCGGAAGTACATCCTTGGCTACTACAAGAAGACAGTTGAGAAGGATACGAGCAAAGATCTTGCTTGCAATGCTCAGTAGTGAGATACCGCAGTAGTTACTGCAGTTCTCTCTATCTCCCTTCTTGAAAATGGTGACTATATTTGCATTTTTAAAGTTACTTGGTAATGCCTTGGTTTCCCATATTTTAAGTAGAAGCTGCATTAAGTAGTTTTTCACCTCAGAACCTCCATGAAGATAGAACTCCAGCGGAATGTTATCTGGTCCTGGTGCTTTGCCTGTCTTCATGTTCTTTATAGCTTTATTTAGCTCATGTAGTGAAGGTGGTGTAGCCATCCACTCGCGAGTGGGGTGTTGTGGGGTCTTGCAGAGGAGATCAGTAGGGGTGTAAAAGTGACTATTTAATAGACTCTCAAAGTGGGACTTCCAATGGTCAAGGATCCCCTTGGTGTCTGTGATAATGGTGGAGTCATCTGCATCTTTTAGGCTGCCCACAGATGATCTGGTGGGGCCAAAGATCTCCTTCGTTGCAGCATAGAAACGGCGCATATCCCGTTGGTTGGCATATTTTTGCAAATCTCCTACTTTTTGCTGCCACCAAGTGTTTTGGGCTTTATGAATCTCTCTCTGGCATGCCACTTTTTCTTGCTGGTGTTCCTGTTGATTCTTTGCAGATGGATCATTTTCAAACGCAAGACGTGCATGGTGTTTAGCCTCTATGAGGTCGGTGATTGTTTCATCATTCTCATTGAACCAATCTTGGTTTTTCTTGTGTTTGTGACTAATCGTTTTTTTGGCGGCAGCAGTCAATGCATCACCGAGAGTGGTCCATCGGTCTTCAATTGAGGCATTGTCTGGAAGGCTCAGTTCATTCATGTCTCTACCAATGGCCTCTCTAAAGGACTGCAACATTTGGGGATTGCGGAGCTTGTCACAGTCAAAGCGATGGTGAGGAACGTTTGCCTAAATGCGCTTTGGTGGTCGCTGGATTGTAATATTGAGTCGGGAGATCAGGAGGCGGTGATCTGTCAAACAGTCATCTGCTCCGGGCATGGATTGCGTGATGTGGACATCATTTCGGTCTCTTGTTTTTGTGAGAACATAGTCGAGGGTGTGCCACTTTTTGGAGAGAGGGTGTTTCCAGGTCGTCTTCTGGCGATGGGGGAGTTGGAAAAGGGTGTTTGTTACAATAAGATTGTGTTCGGCACAAAGGCCCAGTAAAAGTTTCCCATTTGCATTGCATTTTCCCATACCATGGTGGCCTATGATGCCTTTCCACAGCTGGTGGTCAATGCCAACTCTGGCATTGAAGTCAGCCAGAATAACAAGCTTGTCAGATTCTGGGACTGTGAGAATGGTATGTGTGAGCTGTTCATAGAAGGAGGTCTTGCTTTCATCTTCAGATGTAAGTGTAGGCGCATACACTGAGATCAGAGTGAGGAAACGTTTTTAGGTGAGCGGGATTCGGATGGTCATTATTCGCTCATTGATTGCAGTTGGGACAAGGTTGTGTTGGTCCACAAGATGGGATTGGATGGCAAAGCCTACACCATGGATACATGGATCTTCTGTATCCTTTCCCTTCCAAAAAATGGTGTAGTTTGATCCAGTTTCCTTGATGTTGCCTTCCTCAGCAAGTCTAGTCACCATCCAACCGATGATCCTGAAGGACAAGCTGCTGCGCGCAGGGGTGGACCAGCACCTGTCATCATGGATCCTGGACTACCTCACGAACCGGCCTCAGTTTGTGAGAACCCGGGACTGTGTGTCCGACACGATCATCGGTATCACAGGGGCCCCCCAGGGAACGGTGTTGGCTCCCTTCCTGTTCACTCCTTATACTGTGGACTTCTCACACAACACAACACACTGCCATCTACAGAAGTTCTCTGATGACTCTGCGATCGTTGGCCTCATCTCCAATGGAGATGAAGCTGAGTACAGAGGGCTTATCCAGGACTTCGTGGACTGGTGCCATCGGAACTGCCTCCAGATCAACGCGAGAAAAACTAAGGAGCTGGTGGTGGACTGCTGCAGGCGTGGACAACCCCTCACAGCACCAGTAAATATACAGGGAACAGACATTGAGATGGTGACATCCTACAAGTACCTTGGTGTTCATCTGAACAATAAACTAGACTGGTCACACAATACTGACACACTCTACAAGAAGGGACAGCCTATGCTGAGGAGACTCAGGTCTTTTGGTGTACAGGGGGCGCTGCTGAAGACATTCTATGACACGGTGGTGGCATCAGCCATCACTTTTGGAGTGGTCTGCTGGGGCAGTGGCATTACCGCAGCCGATAGGAAGAGACTGAACAAACTGATCAAGAAAGCTAGCTCTGTCCTGGGGCAGCGCCTTGACCCGGTGGAGGAGATAGGAGAGAGAAGGACGGTGGCTAAACTGTCATCTCTGCGGGAGTCCGAGGTCCACCCTATGCAGGACATACTGAATGCACTGAGGAGCTCATTTAGCAGCAGACTACATCATCCCAGGTGCACAACCGAGAGGTTTCGCAGGTCCTTCCTGCCAACGGCTGTCAGACTGTACAACCTAAGCAGGGCTGCTCGCAGAGATAACAAAAAGATGTAACAACCTAATAGTTTTGAATGCAAAAGATGCAATAGACTTCCACAATGGTCCCCTCCGGCATCCAACTAGGAAAATACCGGTTGCCATGGAGGGTGAGAATATGTATGGGCACATAATCATACCATCTAGGATAACTAAGTAGACGGTTGTGCACTGTGTGTGTTTATATATTTACATATTTATTCCATCTAGCTGCAATGCTCCGCACTGGGTGTGTTTATATTTATATATCTATATATTTATTCCATCTAGCTACTATGCTCCACACTGTGTTTATATATCTACATATTATTCCATCTAGCTACAATGCTCCGCACTGTGTGTTTATATATTTACATATTTATTCCACCTAGCTGCAATGCTCCGTACTGTGGGTGTTTGCATGTCTACATATTTATTCCATCTAGCTACAATGCTCCGCACTGTGTGTTTGTATACTCATATATTTATTCCATCCAGCTACAATGCTCTGCACTGTCTCTGTGTATATATATATATATATATATATATATATATATATATATATATATATATATATATATATATATATATATATATATATATATTTATAATAATATGTACATATGTATATTAGCTGCTCTTGCTTTTTTTCTTGCCTTCTGATTGTTGCTCTGTGTTGCTATCCCTCTGCTGTTGCAATCCTGGAATTTCCCCATTGTGGGACTAATAAAGGCTTATCTTATCTTATCTTAGAGCTGCTATGGCGATGTTAAAGCGTGCAAGTTCTTTACATACCAGAGCTGTAGGATGTTCTGGGCGGTCGCTGCTCCTCGTGTCCTGCAGTGTGCAGATGTTCCAAGCACCCAGGATGAAGGGTTTTGTAATGAGAGATCCAATCGGTGGTTGAGAATCCAGGCGATGGTCGAGAGCGGTTGAGTTTGAGATTTTATGGTTTTGATATGTAGGTCGACCGCTGTGATGGGTAATCTGCAAGCCGCGGCATGCTAGCCAGATAAGTCTGCAGTGTCCAATGTTTGCCCCACCTTTTCTAGGGGCCTCCCCATATGGGGTGGGCTGCGGGAGTCCTAAATAGGCCAGGCCAGTCGGGGATCCAGCTACCGAAATCCAAAGTCACCGCAGAGTTCATTGGAAGGCAATCATCTTAGATCCGCCGCCAATGTGTGGCTGCAAGCTAGAGGCTTCCAGTCATACCAAACCTGCCCCCGTTACTCGCAGTTCCATCGCCATTGGGCTTGAAGGGATCGTCCGAGTTGAAGACGAAGGTCAATCGCTTGTGAATTTGTTTAGGGTGGTTGTGTCTGCGCGAGGGCCACGCACACGCTCTTGGCCATCAGCATGTCCAACGCGGTTTGGCAGGCCGAAACGTGTGATTTTCATGAAGTTGGCTGCAACGGGCTGCCGGGTGCTTTGTTTATCAAGGCCCCCTCTCTAGCATCTGCCCGCCAGGCACTGCCCTCATCCGCCGAAGTAGTAGACTACTCGCCGTTGGGGACTTTCCTAACGAACTATGTAGTCCGTATACTATTTAACCCATAGATGGGGATTTGGTTCATGGGTATCAGGGCATGTCCACACGCCGGCGGGCCGTGACTACCGCAAGTCTGGGGGCCAAACCTCCTCCGAGTCCCTGCATTTTAGCCTGGGGCCTCACGGTACCCAGTTTCCATCCATTACCACAAGGAGGTACGCATGGGGCTTGCTGTGGAGAGGCTATGTACTAGCAGAGGAGACTTACGCACTCGGCTCCCTTTTCACTTGCTGTAAACAGCAGGCTAGCTAGCGGTGGGAAAGAAGTGTACACTTCTATAACGCACTGACATATGGACAAATAAATAAAAATGATTTAGATAACTTCTGATGAGGAAAAACACATGTAATGTTGGTATATTTCTGTGTATAAACATTTCGTAAGTGAGATAAAGGAGAACTTTACCTCAGGGTGTCACTGCTCCATTGCTTCTCATCAAGAAACCGGGCAGGTTTTCATTGGATGACCCTTGTGATGATATCACTGAACAAACAAAAAACCTGGTCAGAGTAGAGTTTAAATTCCAAGTGAAACCATCAGTCAGAGCACACCTGATTCCTTCCCGAAGACATCACACTTCATAAGTTCTCCAAACTACTGGTGGGTGCCCTGCTTCTCTCAACTCTGAAGACATATCAGACTTACAGCCTTTGATTGCATTTTTAACATTCTGTGTTTTCTTTAAGAGAAATGAAGCTCCAGCTTGTGTTCCTGCTGTTTGCCTTTGTGGCTGTGATCAGCACTGCATCTGCAAAAAAGGCTTCACACGATGAAGGTAAACTGGAATAATATGAAATACATGTTAAACAGTGGGGTGAGGACAGCACACATCTGTCTTGTTGTCTCTGGAGCTTTTATTTTAAATGACAAAATTCAGACTAAACTGACAGCTGTTTGATCGCATGTCATTTATGAATGGATCCATCTTTTCTGTTTGTAATTTTTTTACTAACTGAAGCTAAGTTTCCCTTTCTCCAAGATGGCTCCCACAGTGGTCGCCATGGTGCTTCGCTGCACTTTGTTTTGCTTGTTTTTGTTCGTCAATTGTGTGTCTGCCTGCTCTTACACCCGTGAAGAGCTACTAAATATCAGGACTTTCACTCCCACGGACCTACTCCCATTTTTTTTGGCTCCTGCCGCCAATCTGGTTCACTTTTTAGCACAAAAAGTGAGACGGCGAAAGAGAGGAAGACGAGCGGGCGCCCTGGTGCGGCTTTGAAGGAGAGGCATGCACACGGCTTTGCCTGGGATCTTTCTGTCCAACGTCAACTCACTTTATAACAAGGTAGAAGAGCTGAGACTGCTGATGCGATTTAAGGACCTCTCCACCTCGTGTGCCCTCTGCTTCACTGAGACCTGGCTCAAAGAAAAGACACCGGACAGCGCGCTCCTCCTCGAGGGATTTCAGCTGTTTCATGCTGACCGAGACACGGGGCTCTCTGGCAAGACCACAGGCGGAGGAGTCTGCTTCTACATCAACAGCAGCTGGTGCTCTGATGTAACTGTGATCTCCCAACACTGTTCTCCTGCTCTGGAATATTTATTCATCAACTGCAAGCCATTTTATTCCCTGCGTGAGTTCGCGTCATTCATTCTGGCCGCTGTTTACATCCCGCCAGACGCAGATGTGCGCGAGGCTCAGCGCGCGCTCACGGATCACATTCAGCAAGCAGAGCAGACCTTCCCGGACTCTCTGGTTATTGTGCTTGGCGATTTTAACCAGAGCAACCTGAGCCACGAACTCCCCCGATACAAACAGTTTATTAAATGCCCCACCAGAGGAGAGAACACGCTGGATCTCTGTTACACTACAGTTAAGAACGCGTATCGCACTGTTCCCCGAGCTGCGCTTGGACTATCTGATCATGTGATGGTCCACCTGATCCCCACATACAGACAGAGACTGAAGCTCACAAAACCTGTTGTGAGGACTACAAGGAAATGGACCAGTGAAGCTGTGGGGGAGCTGCGTACGTGCGTGGAAACAACTGACTGGGACATGTTTAAAGGAGCCACGCATGATCTGGATGAGTACACGGACACTGTGACCTCATATATCCACTTTTGTGAGGAGTGCATTCTTCCATCGCGCACCAGGGTGAGTTACTCCAACGACAAGCCCTGGTTCACAGCTAAGCTCAGACAGATCAGGAACGAGAAGGAAGCTGCGTTGAAAAGTGGAGACAGGGACTGCTACAAGGAGGCCAAATACCGGTTTAGCAGAGAGCTGAGGAGAGCTAAATCTGTGTATGCTGAGAGACTCCAGGAGCAGTTCACTGCTAACGACTCTGCTTCTGTGTGGAGAGGACGGAGGAAAATCACCAACTATCGGCCTCAGGCTTCTAAGGGACAGGATGACAAAGCCCTTTGTCAAAGACTTTCCCAACACTATGCCCATTTTGACACCTCGTCAGCTGTGCCCAACTCCCCCCTCCCCCCAGCATCACTGCCTCCATGGTCCCCACTTCAGCAAAGGCGGCCCCCCTCCCCCCCCGCCCTTGCCATCAGTGAGCAGGACATGCACAGACAGTTCTCCAGGCTGAATCCGCACAAGGCCCCCGGTCCGGACGGTGTGTCTCCCTCCACCCTGAGACACTGTGCGGAGGAGCTGACTCCTGTCTTCACAGACATTTTTAACACTTCCCTGAAATCATGCCACGTGTCGGCCTGCCTCAAAACCTCTACCATCGTCCCTGTCCCCAAGAAGCCACGGATCACTGGACTTAACGACTACAGACCTGTAGCGCTCACCTCTGTAGTCATGAAGTCCTTTGAGCACCTGGTCCTGCCCCACCTCAAGACAATCACCACTTCCCTCCTGGACCCGCTGCAGTTCGCCTACAGAGCCAACAGGTCTGTGGACGACGGAGTCAACCTGGCCTTCCACTCCATCCTGCAGCACCTGGACTCCCCGGGAACCTACGTCAGGATCCTGTTTGTGGACTTCAGCTCTGCATTCAATACCATCCGCCCCGCTCTGCTCCAGGACAAGCTGTCCCTGCTCAACGTGCCTGACTCCCTCTGCAGGTGGATCACCGACTTCCTGACGGACCTGAGGCAGCATGTGCGGCTGGGAAAGACTATCTCAGACTCTGTAAGCATCAGCACCGGATCACCCCAGGGCTGTGTACTTTCCCCCCTGCTCTTCTCCCTGTACACCAACTCCTGCACCTCCAGCCACCAGTCTGTCAAGCTAATCAAGTTTGCGGATGACACCACCCTCATCGGGCTCACCTCCAATGGCTATGAGTCCATCTAAAGGAGTGAGGTGGCCCGGCTGGCGTCCTGGTGCAGCCACAACAATCTGCAGCTGAACGCTCTGAAGACAGTGGAGATGATCGTGGACTTCAGAAAAGTCACAGCCCCTCTGCCCCCCCTTACCCTCACAGACTCTCCCATCACCACTGCGGATTCCTTCCGCTTCCTGGGCACCACCATCACTCGGGACCTCAAGTGGGAGCCGACCATCAGCTCCCTCATCAAAAAGGCCCAGCAGAGGATGTTCTTCCTGCGGCAGCTGAGGAAGCTCAAGCTACCCACCAATATGTTGGTGCAGTTCTACACGGCCATCATCGAGTCCATCCTCACCACCTCCATCACCGTGTGGTACGCAGCAGCCACCGCCAGGGACTGACTAAGACTGCAGCGCGTTGTGCGCGCTGCTGAGAAGGTGATCGGCTGCAAGCTCCCATCCCTCCAGGACCTGTACATCTCCAGGACCCGGAGGCGTGCAGGTCGGATCATAGCCGACCCTTCACACCCCGGACACGCACTGTTTGCCCCCCTCCCCTCAGGCAGGAGGCTTCGGTCCATTCAGACTAAAACCTCCCGCTACATAAACAGCTTCTTCCCCTCTGCCATCAGACAGCCGAACACTAAATGACTTATTAGACTCTCGTGCACTATGCAAAGCAGCACAACTGGACTCATGACAGTTATCACTTGTTTTCTTTTTGCATTGCCGACTGCACTATGTGGAACTCCACAATATCTGCTGCTCTTGTTAATATATTAAAAATTGCATAGATTAGCATTACTTATTCTTATTCTACCTTTTATTGCATGCATAGTTTTTATCTTTAGTGTTACTCTATGTTTGATGGTGCAGCATTGCACCGAGACAAATTCCTAGTTTGTGTACTACATGAACAATGGCAATAAATCTCATTCAGATTCTGATTCTGATTCTAAGTTGTTTGTGGTGGCGCCTTGCATGGCAGCGGCCCCTCTGATCCTAGATGTGATTAACATTGTAGATAGGAGAAACATAGTTTTGTTCTACTGTACATGATTGGAATTATGGCTTAAATAACAATAAAACTGGCTTCTAATGTTGAAGAGGTTGGAGCTGATGAGTCCATACCTGAATATGATTTTCCTGAGATGGATGCAGCTGCACAACATGGACTCTCGTGGGATAAATTTAAAAAGTTTGTCAAAAAAGGAGTCGCCATAGCTGTACATGTCCTCAAACACCTCCGTTAGGAATCCCTCATCATAGCATAAAGGTTAGTAAAGTGTGACCATAATTTAGATCTGATGATTTGTGTACTTTATATTCATGTTGCTGTTTTGTCTCTGCAGCTCTGCAGTTCTCTGCACCTTTGCCACGCTGAAGATGTCATCAGCAGCTTTGCAGGTTTTACAACTCATGAAGTTTTCCTGCTAAAAAATTGCTTTGGCAAAAATAAAGATAGTTTTCACTTGCAGTATTTTCTGTCTCTCTTTCTTTATTTGTTCACAAAATTATTATTAATCACACGTGTTTACATATATTCCAAAATTTTCCCCTGATGTTTTAAATAAATCAAAAATGGATTGTGAAATAAGTCTTATGTGGAGCACCAAACTGAAGGTGGAAAGTACCATTTTTATCTGGTCTTTGGAATGTCCCGGTTGGAGCTTGAACCCACAACCTCTTGACTGTGAGGCATATGCTCTACCACTAGGGACCACTCTAGTTACATTTTCATTTTCACTGCTATCAAACATTAAAGTTAGGGTTAGGGTTTCTTCTTTTTTCTATAGTTTTCTCCCGACATTCACCACACCGAAGATGACGTCAGCAGCTTTAGAACTTTATAACTTCTGAAGCTACTGTGATGAAAAAGAAGCACATTGGAAAAATAAAAAGTTTTTTCAGCTGCAATGTTTTCAGTCTCTTTGAAAAACAAATTTATGGTGTTCTGGAATTTCCCCATTGTGGGATTAATAAAGGCTTATCTTATCTTTTCTTATCTTATACAACCTGAAATGGATTTTTCCAAGATGCTGAAATAAATCCAGAATATATTATGAAGTGTGTCTTAACCTGTAAAAACTCACAAATATCACATTCTGTTATTCAAATTTCCACTAAAACTGAATGAGAAAACCAAAAAAAAAGATTTTCCTCATTGTCTCCCCTGCAGTAACCAATATTTATTTTCTAGGGTCTAAACCCAGAGTTTCACAGTCCTTTTAACCACACCGGTCATTCATGTGGGTATAGAGGGGATGCAGTGGAACATAATTCTTGGCAGTTACAGGACATTTACCATAGCAACACAGCACTGAGTGGCAATCAGATGTGAGAGCTTTATTTTATATTCAGGAAAACATAAAATCACACAAAATATTTAGTCACAGCAGTGAAGAGTAGCTTTTTTCATTTAGATGTTAATACCACACCATTTACTTGACTATAGTGATGTGTGAATAAAGACCAAGGAGCACACAGTAAGTGAAGAAATGATTAAGAGCCTTTAATTATTTATTTATTTTGCAAAATAATGCCAGATGAAATGATAAGATTAACTCTCCACAATGCAAGCAGGTACTCTGTGTACTGCTGTGATTGAGGACTGAATGTGTTTTTGTCTTTTAATGCATCCCCCCCCCCCCCCCCAATGCTGCCACTCATTTTTGCCACTGAGTGGTTTTAATAACTGACGTGAATTCTGGTCGGTGACATCATAGGCATCCCCTCTATTTATGAAGTAAACTATAAGGCCAAGTAATTCCTAGATAATGCCATGATTAACAGAAAAAAAAAAAAGTAATTGTCACAATGACTGTAAAACTTACTTGGGAACTGGGTCTGTTGTCTCAAAAGATTTATTTTATTTTGTTCTACTGGAGCATAATTTTATGAAGCTTTTTTCCAAACAATTTAACTGGCCTGAGAAGGTTAGCTTCACAGCATAAGTTAATCATGGTTATCTACCCGTTTTGATCTACCTGCTTTGTAGCATGAAAAATCCAGGATTAACCCTGACCATAGTCATAATTTAAGGTGGGGAGGGGGGTTATAAGCCCCCACAAAATCAAAATCAAAAACAGCCAATATACCCCCCCCCCATTATCATAAAATGGTAATAAATAAAATTATGTACATACTGGAATGAAGGATGTGTTATTTTTATTCATTTACTTTCAACAGCAAGAAAAAGAAAAGTTACATTTTTCACCCCCCACTGCAGAAGACTTGATATCACAGCGAGACAGCGAGAGGATCGTCACTTCCTGTTTTGCTGTCTGCCTGTGTGGTTTGCTCTCCAGCTCTCCAGCCACTAGCTAGCCACTAGCTATGGCTACTACCTCTCTTTCCTCTCCTCCTCTGCTGTGCTGTCTCTGTCAGATGTTTAGCTACACCTCTGCCTCTTTTAGTGATAACGGTAAATGTAATAAATGTTGTCTTTTTGAGGCACTCGAGCGAGGTTGTCTGATTTGGAATCCCGGCTCCGCTGCATTGATACACCGTCTGCGCCAGTTAATCTCGACGGACGCCCATTAGCTGCAGCGGAGCTAGCTAGCTTAGGTCCCACTGTCAGCAGTTCCCCGGCTCTCCTCAGCAGCGAGGAGACTGGGTGGGTGACGGTGAGAAGGAAGCCTAGTCGCAAAGCCCCGGTTCACCACCAACTTGTTCATGTTTCTAATCGTTTTTCCCCGCTCAGCGACACACCCGCTGAGGAAAAAACTCTGATCATTGGCGACTCTGTAGTCAGAAACGTGAACCTAGAGACTCCAGCGGCCATAGTCTAATGTATTCCTGGGGCCAGAGCAGGCGACATCGAGTCAAATTTGAAAATGCTGGCTAAAAGTAACTGTAAATACTCCACAATTGTTATTCACGCCGGCATTAATGACATCCGTCTCCGGCAGTCGGAAGTCACGAAACTTAATATAGAATCGGTGTGTGAGTTTGCAAAAACGATGTCTGCCACTGTAGTATTCTCTGGGCCCCTCCCCAATCTGACCAGTGATGACATGTTTAGTCGCTCGTCATCCTTGAACCGCTGGCTGTCTGTGTGGTGTCCTAAAAATGACATGAGCTACATTGACAATTGGAGCTCTTTTTGGGGAAAACCTGGTCTTAAGAGACGAGACAGCATTCATCCCACTTTGGATGGTGCTTCTCATTTATCTAACAATCTGGCATCTTTTTTATCCAAATTTCCAAAACCGTGACTACTCAGAGTTGGGACCAGGAAGCAGAGTCGGAGTCTTAGACGCCTCTCTGCAGCTCCTCTTCATCCGCCACCCCTCAGCTTAGCCCCTGTCTTCCCCATCAGAGAATCGTTGTCTGCTCCCTCCAAAGTGAATAAAAATATAATGTATAAGCATCCCAAAGTGATAAAGCAAAATATTGGTAAAACTCAAATTAAACATAAAGCCTCTAAATTGAATGATTTGGCCTCTGTTCCTCCTCATAATTTAAAAATTAAATGTGGTTTATTAAATATTAGGTCTCTAACTCCCAAGTCTCTGTTAGTCCATGATCTGTTAATTGATCATCAGATTGATTTAATTTCCCTCACAGAGACTTGGTTAGGGCAAGAGGGTTATGTTGGTTTAAATGAATCACCTCCCTCTGGTTATTTAAACTGTCAAAATCCCAGAAGTTCTGGTCGTGGAGGAGGAGTAGCAACAATTTACCATTCCAAATTTCTACTTAATGTAAAGCAAAAAACATGTTATAATTCCTTTGAGGGCCTGGTCCTCAGTGTTGGGCACTTTAGCAATTTCAGGTTAAACCCAATTTTATTTGCCATAGTTTATCGTCCCCCATCAACCTACTCAGAATTTTTATCCGAATTTGCTGATTTCTTAGCTGATTTAGTGATGAAATCAGATAGAATAATTATAGTAGGGGACTTTAATATACATGTGGATGTAGATAGTGACTGCCTTAATGTGGCTTTTAATTCAATATTAGACTCGATTGGGTTTTCTCAGAAAGTAGGAAATTCTACTCATTACCTCCACCATACATTGGACCTTGTTCTGACATATGACATAGAAATAGAAAATCTTGTAGTGTCTCCTCATAACCCTGTACTGTCAGACCATTGTCTGTTAACCTTTGATTTTACTATTTCTGACTATTTGGCTCCTAAAGAAAAATATTATCACAGTAGATGCCTCTCGGATGATGCTGTTTCCAAATTTATGCAGATTGTTTCCTCTATGCCATGTGTCAACACAACGGAAAAAAGTTATAGACAGCTTGCTCCTTCTGTAATTGATAACATGGTGGATAGTGTTTCAGCTTCTCTGCATCAGGCTCTAGACTTGGTGGCCCCCTTAAAAAAGAAAAAGTCTAATCAGAGATTTTTAACTCCTTGGTTCAACACAGAAACTCGTAGCTTAAAACAGAAGACTCGTCAATTAGAAAGAAAATGGCGCTCTACTAATTTAGATGAAATCTATTTAGCTTGGAGAAATCATCTTTTAATTTATAAAAAATCTCTTAGAAAAGCTAGAACGAGTTATTACTCTGCATTAATAGAAGAGAACAAGAATAATCCCAGGTTTCTTTTCAGTACTGTAGCCAGGCTGACAAAGAGTCAGGACTCTGTCAATCCTAGCATCCCCTTAGAGCTTACTAGTCAGGACTTTATGAATTTTTTCAATAATAAAATTTCATCCATCAGAGATAAAATCAATCAGATTCTTCCCATAGTTAACTTAAATACTGTAACTACTACAACTCCTTCTATTGATGTCTGTCTTGATGAGTTTACTCCAATCGACCTTTGTGAGTTAGACAAAATAGTTTCCTCATCCAAACCTTCAACTTGTCTTTTAGACCCTATTCCTACCAGGTTATTTAAAGAAGTCTTCCCACTTATTGGTAGCTTTATTCTTCATATAATCAATTCTTCATTAACTTTAGGCCATGTACTGCAGGCTTTTAAAACGGCTGTAATTAAACCCTTACTCAAAAAGCCAACGCTAGATCCAGGAGCTTTAGCTAACTATAGACGAATCTCTAATCTCCCTTTCATTTCAAAAATCTTAGAAAGAGTTGTTGCTACGCAATTATTTGACCACCTGCAGGGAAAAGGTTTACTTGAAGAGTTTCAATCTGGGTTTAGAATCCATCATAGTACTGAAACAGCCTTAGCGAAGGTCACTAACGACCTCCTCATTGCATCTGATAATGGACTAGTTTCTGTACTTGTCCTTTTAGATCTTAGTGCAGCTTTTGATACTATTGATCATAATATTCTACTTGATAGATTAGAACACTATGTTGGACTGAATGGAACTTCGTTGCAGTGGTTTAGATCTTATTTATCTGATAGGTTCCAGTTTGTTCATGTAAATGATGAGTTTTCTTTCAGCTCAAAGCTTAGTCATGGAGTTCCACAGGGATCTGTGCTAGGCCCTACTCTTTTTAGTTTATATATGCTTCCGTTAGGCAACATTATTAGAAAGCACTGTATACATTTTCATTGTTATGCAGATGACACACAATTATACCTGTCAATGAAGCCAGATGATACTAATCAATTAGCCAAGTTAGAAGCCTGTCTTAAGGAAATCAAAGCTTGGATGACTTGTAATTTCCTGCTATTAAATTCAGATAAGACTGAAGTCATTCTTGTTGGTCCAAAAAACCTTAGAAATTCCTTTCCAAATCAAACTTTCAGTTTGGATGCAGTTACTCTTTCTCTAAATAGCTCTGTGAGGAACCTTGGAGTTATTTTTGATCAGGATTTGTCCATCAATTCACATATTAAATTTGTTTCTAAGACTGCCTTCTATCATTTGCGTAATATTGCCAAGATTAGGAGCATCTTGTCTCAGAGTGATGCTGAGAAGTTGATCCACGCTTTTGTTAGCTTGAGATTAGATTATTGTAATTCTTTATTATCAGGCTGTCCTAAAACATCTTTAAAAAGTCTTCAGCTGATCCAAAATGCTGCAGCAAGAGTTTTAACAGGTACTAGAAAGAGAGATCATATCTCTCCGGTTCTGGCCTCCCTTCATTGGCTTCCCATAGAGTTTAGAATTAAGTTTAAAATCCTTCTTCTTACTTACAAAGCTCTAAACAATCAGGCTCCTTTTTATTTAAAAGATCTGATACTACCGTATCATCCTAACAGAGCACTACGCTCCCAAAATGCAGGATTACTTGTAATACCTAGAATCTCCAAAAGTACAATGGGAGGCAGAGCCTTCAGTTATCAAGCTCCTCTCCTGTGGAATCAGCTGCCAATCTGGATTCGGGAGTCCGACTCGATCTCTGTTTTTAAGAATAGGGCTAAAACCCACCTTTTTGATATAGCCTACAATTAGTGAGGGATCATGTGTTTCTGAACCCTCCCTTAGTTATGCTGCTAATAGGTTTAGTCAGCCGGGGGACCTCCAGTAATGCACTGGGCCTCACTCCTTTCCTCACTCTCTATGAAATATTTTTTTTTTTTTTTTGCTGGTCATTAACATTTGTTTGTTCTCTCCCATAGATTGAGTCCCCATCGTGCTGTTTGCTCTCTACATGTCTGTTCTTTTCTTCTTCTCTATCCCCTCACCCCCCAGCCAGTCGCAGCAGATGACTGCCCCTCCCTGAGCCTGGTTCTGCTGGAGGTTTCTTCCTGTTAAAAGGGAGTTTTTCCTCTCCACTGTTGCCAAGTGCTTGCTCACAGGGGATCACCTGATTGCTGGGGTCTTTCTGCAACTGTGGGGGTCCCCCCTACAGTTGATAGTGCTATGAGATGACTGTTGTTGTGAAATGGCGCTATATAAATTAAGTTGAATTGAATCACCCAATCTTTTTTAGAATCGACGGCTCAGTGTCTCATTCACTCCCATGGGTGCAGTAGAGAAGTGTTTGTGATTGATTGACTAAACCATGTCTTTATTTTGCCTGCTATAATTGCAGAATGAAATGATGACGTTTCTCATCTCATTATAGCAAAAACATTTGAATTTTGTCCCGTTTCTTCACCAAAGCTCCTCATACTCTTGTCAGTAGCCTGCATCCCTCAGGACAGCAGCGGTTAACTATGTTGTGCTGCAGCTAACGCTTTGATAGCTGCTCTATCTTAGCTTTCATGAGACAGGAGTCCATGTCAAGATCATTGTCTAACACCCTTTTAATTTGAGGTAATCAGAGTAACTGAATCACTGCAAGATGGAAAAATGTTAACATTTAATTTACTGAGGAAGACAAGTTGTTACTGATAAGACATTAATGTTGGTGTATCACTGGTGTTAAACACTGTTGAGTTCTGCCAGATTTGTCACGGTGGCCCTTGCGAGCCACCATAAGACGCCACGAGTCACCGGTGAGTTTGCAATGATGTTTTATTCAGGACACAGAAGGATAACACAAAGCAACAAAGGAATAAGCCACAGTGGGCTAAAACACACTATACTAGGAATAGGGACTGTAAGGCTGTTCAAGCACACTTACGATAGAGGATAAGGATGAGGGATGATCGTAGCCGAGGAATCAAATAAAGAGAACTGACTCTATTATTTTATATCTTTTTGTATCTTTATCTCTTTTATCTCTCTTTTATATCTTGTTATATCTTTTTGTATTTGATTATACTTATACTTTGTTTCTACATGCATGCATGGGTATGCACGGACATGCATAGGTATGCGCATGCACAGTTGGGCACATGCGCACACAGCGACCGGCAGCTGGTGAAATAGTGTGTGTGCGTGTGTGTGTTTTTATGTACTTTTATATGTTTTTATAAAATCCTCTGTGTCGTTTCTGCCTTGGAGTGGTTGTGGAATATACAGCGAAGAGCTCCCTTGTATCTACAATATGGATTTCCTCTCCTTTCTCGCACTGCTGCTATCTGTACTCTGGCTCTTTGTCTCTGAAGTAAACGCGTTCGGCTCCATGGCGGGCAGAATAGTGGGCAGAATACAGTATTCCAGGGACATGTTGTGGCATTTAAACACGGCTGATGCAGCGGCTGTGATTGAGCCTAAGCTGCAACTGCAAGACTTTATTTTGAGAGACGTACATAGCGGTGAAAAGAGAGACGGGAGAGGCGGCAGAAGGAAGCGCGGAAGGCGTGGAGGTGTGAAATTGTGCCTTAGGAGACGTCAGTTTGGTAACATTCCTCTTCCTTCAATAATTTTTGGGAACGTACAGTCTGTGAGAAACAAGGTGGATGAAATTCAAGGGAATGTACGCTACCAGAAGAACTTCAAGAACTGCTGCGTCATGGCCTTCACCGAATCTTGGCTTACTGCGCATGATCAAGACGCAGACCTGTGGATTGACAGCTTTGGAGCCCCGCTGCGCTCGGATCGGCAGGAAGAGGTAACGGGGAAGCGTCAGGGGGGCGGAGTATGTTTATACATTAATAAGCAGTACTGCACATCTGTCACGGTCAGAGAGCGCATCTGTACACCCGATGTGGAGCTGCTGTCTGTGTCACTACGCCGCTTTTATCTGCCTCGCGAGTTCCCCCAACTTTTCATCACAATTGTGTACATTCATCCGAGAGCAGACGCTGACTCCGCCTCCAGAACCATCTTTGATGTGATCCAGCAGCTGCGATCAATTTCTCCAGAGGCGCCAAACTTCATTCTTGGGGATTTTAACCATGTTTCTTTAAAGAAGACACTTAAAAACTTTTATCAGTATGTCTCCTGCCCAACCAGGCGAAAAAAGACATTGGACCTGTGCTAAGGATCCATAGAGAGGGCCTATAAATCACTCCCCCTTCCTCCCTCAGGATCCCCAGATCACAACTGTGTACATTTGCTGCCCACATATAAAACTGCTCTCAGAAGAGGTAAGGTGGAGACGAGAGACATAGATGTGTGGACAGAAGATTCAGAGCACAGCCTCCAGGAATGGTTTGACTGTAAAGACTGGGAGATGTTCAAACTGGCCTGCGGGGACGATTTGGACTCTCTGGCTGACCTCACATGCTCATACATGTCTTTCTGTAAAAATAAGATTGTTCCACGTAAACGTGTCAAAATATATCCCAACAACAAACCATGGGTTACAAAATCAGTTAAATCCTGCTTAAAGAGGAAAGCACTTGCCTTTAAACAGGGGTCTGTTTATGAGCTACAGGTTGCCATAAAGGAGCTGAAGGCCGAAATTTTAAGAGCGAAACAGAATTATAAATCAGAGTTGGAAAGCAAGATGGCAACAAGGAAACTTGGTTCAGCCTGGGCCAGTATGAAAACTATTGCAGGCCTTCAGAGCACAGAGCACAGTAATTGTGTGTTTTTAGATGGTTTTAATTCAGACACAGAGCTGGCTAATGCTCTTAATTGTTTTTATGGTCGTTTTGACTCCTTTGATTTCAGCACAGAAATCCAAGATTTGAAACAGAAACTCAAAGACAATCAGCACTTTAATATTGAGGTGCAGGATGTTAAAAGGGAGTTCTGCGCTGTAAAAGTGAACAAAAGTCAGGGCCCTGATAATATACACTACCGTTCAAAAGTTTGGGGTCACTTAGAAATTTCCTTATTTTTGAATGAAAAACACTGTTTTTCAGTGAAGATAACTTTAAACTAATCAGAAATACACTCTAATATCTAATATACATTGCTAATATGGTAAATGACTATTCTAGCTGCAAATGTCTGGTTTTTGGTGCAATATCTACATAGGTGTTTAGAGGCCCATTTCCAGCAACTATAACTCCAGTGTTCTAATGGTGCAATGTGTTTGCGCATTGCGTCAGAAGGCTAATGGATGATTAGAAAACCCTTGTGCAATTGTGTTAGCACAGCTGAAAATAGTTTAGCTGGTTTGAGAAGCTATAAAACTGACCTTCCTTTGAGCAGGTTGAGTATCTGGAAAAAATTATTTCAAATACAAATCATTATTTCTAACCTTGTCAATGTCTTGACTATATTTTCTATTCATTTTACAACTCATGGTGGTAAATAAGTGTGACTTTTCATGGAAAACACAAAATAATTGTCTGGGTGACCCCAAACCTTTGAACGGTAGTGTATGTGGGCGCTTGGTAAAGTCCTGTGCACATGAACTGAGTCCTATATCTCATTACATTTTCAATAAGTCCTTACAGACACAATATGTGCCTAAGATCTGGAACGAAGCCGTTGTTGTTCCTGTTCCAAAATCCAGCTGTCCTAAAACGGTAAACGACTTTAGACCAGTTGCTCTGACTTCAATTTTAATGAAAATTTTTGAAAAACTGGTCAGATGTGAGGTCCTAAGGCAGACTGAACATGCATTGGATCCTCTGCAGTTTGCCTATAGGCCTCACAGAGGAGTGGAGGATGCCACTGTCACTATGTTTAACATGCTTTTTAAAAATCTGGATTTTAATGGGACACATGCCAGGCTTTTATTTGTGGACTTTTCTTCCGCCTTTAATACAATCCAACCTCATATTTTAGTTGAAAGGCTCCTGCAACAATTTGATCTGAGCAATAATCTGGTGGGTTGGATTCTGGATTTCTTAACCAACAGGACGCAGACAGTAGGGGTCAATGGTACATTGTCTGACCTAAAGTGCTCTTCTACTGGCTCTCCTCAGGGGTATGTGTTGTCACCACTACTCTTCATCCTGTACACAAACATGTGTCGGAGCAGACATGACAACAGACACATAAAGTATGTTGATAACTCAGTCATTGTCAGTCTCCTCCAGGATGGTGAGAGTGGCCACGGCCCAGTAGTTGATGATTTTGTTCACTGGTGTGAGGATTCCTACCTGCAGCTGAATACGACAAAAACTAAAGACACGATTATTGACTTTAGGAGGAAAACTCCCAGGCACAAAGTCACCGTACTAAAAGGCCAGACCACCGAATGTGTACAATCCTACAAATATCTTGGGACGATTATTGATAGTAATTTAAACTTTGAAGAGAACTGTGAAAGGGTGTGCAAAAAGGGTCAGCAACATTTGCATTGTTTGAGGAAACTTGCACGCTTCCAAACTGACCGAACCATAATGACAATATTTTATCGGGCTTTTATTGAATCTGTTTTATCCTTTTCTTTAGTGTCATGGTTTGGTCAGATAAAACTGAAACAGAGGAAATCCTTGGATCAGGTAGTTAGATGGTCCAGTCGTTTGCTTGGTGTGTCACAGCTGAGCCTGACATCCCTGTACACCAGACAAGTACAGAGGATGGCTACCTCCATTTTAAATGATTACTCCCACCCTTTGCACTGCAACTTTCAGCTTCTTCCCTCAAGACGGAGGTTTGCTGTCCCAAAAAGTAGAACCCAGCGCTACAAAAACAGCTTTGTCCCTGCTGCTATCAAAGAGTTGAACAAGCTGTAAAAATATATTGTACATAATTTAAGTACCTATTTATTAACTTCATTTTATATTTACTTATTTTTGTAGGATGTCACTTGGGTTCTAAATATTTTATTGGGTTTTAGACCTTTGAGTTTTTTAACCTCTGATTAGTTTTTAACTTTAATATGACCCTTCTCTCTTACCTCTGGTTTCTCCCTCATATCTTTGTCTTTTTATACCCTGATTGATGGAGCCTTGAGTATTTTTATCATGTTTATAGTCAGCTTTATGTGTGCCTGTGTTTGTGTCTATGTTGAATGTAATTAGTGGCTTGTAAATATGGATGTCACCAGACTGCAAAACAAATCTACCTACGGGTACACATAAAGTAACCTGAACAGGTATGCACTAGACTATAAAAATGTTATCAACTCCATCAGTCAGCAGCAGAGGAAGAACCTGGGCCTTCAGCAGAAGACAACTTGTGGGATCTTTTGGGCAGCAGAGTTGGTTTGTATTATATTATGACTTATTACTAATTACATTTGTTTTCTTTTTGTTCAGGTCAAACACAGGACTCTCAACATGAAACAGCAGATGCCACAGTGGAAGTTCAATGATATTTGTCTGAGCCCTTCCTCTCCAGAGGAGAAGACCCACTCTGTTCATGGGCAGCATGCCAAACCAAATACCCCAAATTTTACAAGATGGCAAAAAAATATCTCCACATTCCAGAAACATCAGTGCCATGTGAGTGGGCCTTCTCCAAAGCCGAAGAGGTAAAAACAGATTATAACAGACATGGGAGAGAAAAATATACTTCGTAAGAAAAAGGAAAAAAAAGAAAAAAAAAAAACTCACAGCGGCTGGTATCAAATCCCAGGTCTGGTCCTTCTGTCATAAATCGCCCTATTTAAGGGCTATGAAGGACACCAAACGCATCCTGTAGGTTCTGCACATTTTTTAACCAAAAGACAAACACTGCACAAAACATTATACTTACATATAAAAAAATGGAAACGCCGGAGGAGAGCGAGGCTCACGACCAGGAAGGAGATGAACAGCCTGGGGAACAGTGGCTGAGGCACTCAGGGACACTGGGGGAAAGAGAGAGCTTCTGTCAGAGCACACCCGAATGGAAGTAGGGCTCATGGCTGAGGGAATTTAGGCAAGAAAAATATTATCTGGTCGGAGCACTCTCGTTCTCCTCAAATGCAAAACCAAAAAACACTCAGCATCTGGTGGAGAGCAACTGAGGAAGGAAACAGTTGGACATGACAATGGGGAAATGTTGTTGTGCCCTTAAATAGTAAAAACTGAGGCAATCATAGATGCATGACAGGTGTGGGTACATGTGGGAGAAAACAATCAAAACAACAAGTTACACCTGTGCCACCCACAAAACAGAATTTGACAGCCGAAAGCTGCACAGCACCGTCAAAATAAAAGCACAGACCGGAAACTAAATAACAACACAAGAATAAGACAACACATCCATAACAGCTGTAAATAATATAACTACAAAATGAAACACAATAAATAGAGAGGACAATAAGGATGAGACTATGAATACAGACAACTGTAAACAAACAGAGGCCAAATACAGCAGATAATAATGAACAATGAAATAAACAAAAAGGAAAAGACTAAACTCAAAACTGGAGATTTAGCCCGGCCCCCGCCGTGCTCACGTTCATGACCAAATTCACACACATCTCTTTAAAAGGAAGAAATGTATTCCAACACTTGAATTTATACACCTGGTCTCATTTACCGGTTATATATTTAACTACAAGTTTAAAACAATTTTGCCACAATAATGTATTATGTGCAGTGCAAGGCAATTTCTCCTCTTCTGAAGGAGACAAGTGTAGGTTAAAAACAAATTATTGCTGCTTTTACAATGTTTGTCTTTCCATCATTTGGAGATCATTTGGAGATTATGCTTCACCCTGAAGGGTGAACAAAAAAGCTGAAGATAGCCATTCTTATTTACTTTTAAATTTATTTTAAATGTACATGAACTTCTTTTGCATTGGGATCAGTTAGCACATATCTTATTTAGGAAAATTTTCCATTTGTTACCTAAGCAATTTAGTACAGTGATGACGGTCTGGTGTTATGTGTGATCTCTCACTTTCAAGTATTAATTGTATTGAATGCTGTATACAATGAAATGAAACAGAGTTTCTAAGAATAAAATAATCATTGAGAAAGACAAACATTGTGGAACAACATAGTGGTATGGGGATTAATCAGAATAGCACCTCGATTAATTATTTTTTTATTGAAGGGGCTGTTGATCTCATGTCAGAAGAACTCAGGTTTTAAAATTAAGTAATGAGGGAATATTTTCCTTTATTAACTTAAATCATCAGCACAACTCATAGGAGAGTTGTTTGTGTGTTTGAAAGTTATTTTGTGAGCGTGTATCTGCTTTTGTGAGTGAGTGAGTGAGTGAGTGAGTGAGTGAGTGAGTGAGTGAGTGAGTGAGTGAGTGAGTGAGTGAGTGAGTGAGTGAGGGACATGGAGAAGCCACCTCATTTTTTGACCAACGATTTAAAACAAAGTTTTGGCAATGAATGCACAAGAGGTCTTGTCAGAATTGACTGCTGAATGAGCTGCAACCATGAGGACTGAGAGGACAATGCCATGAACAGAACTGGTAGTGTACCTTTTATTATTCAATATTACTAGTGAATACCCGTCCATGCCCGTAGAAAACAAGTATAAGCAAGTATTTCTGCATGCCCGTATAACGAAGGTGTAAGCAAGTTTTTCTGCATGCCCGGAGAAAATTACTGTTACCATGGAAACAGTAACAATGATGATTCCTGCCTTTGATCTTTGACATGATTACATGTGAGCAACTCCTTTTGTGGTCACTCGCACATACCCCTAAATGCCCGTCGAAACCAAGTGTAAGCAAGTATTTCTGCATGCCCGTAGAAAGCAAGTGTAAGAAAGCATTTCTGCATTCCTGCCTTTGATCTTTGACATGGTTCCCGTGCATGCCTGTAGAAACCAAGTATAAGCAAGTATTTCTGCTGCATGCCTGCCTTTTGTTTTTGACATGGTTACCATGGCAACAGTAACAATGGTGAAACCTGCCTTTGATGTTTGACATCACCACTAGCTTTGGCATGGTTTCCATGGCAACAGTGACCATGGTGATGCCTGCCTTTGATCTTTGACATGGTTTCCATGGCAACAGTAATCCTGGTGAAACCTGCCTTTGATCTTCGACGTCACCACTCGTTCAGTGATGCCTGTCTTTGCTCTTTGACATAGTTACCATGGCAACACTGCACAAAACATTATACTTGCATATAAAGAAACAGAGACGCCGGAGGAGAGCGAGGCTCACGACCAGGAAGGAGATGAACAGCCTGGGGAACAGTGGCTGAGGCACTCAGGGACACTGGGGGAAAGAGAGAGCTTCTGTCGGAGCACACCCGAAGGGAAGTAGGGCAATGGGGAAATGTTGTTGTGCCCTTAAATAGTAAGAACTGAGGCAATCATAGATGCATGAACGGTGTGGGATGAGTGAGAAAACAATCAAAACAACAAGTTACAGCTGTGCTGCCCACAAAACAGAATTTGACAGCCGAAAGCTGCACAGTACCGTCAAAATAAAAGCACAGACCAGAAACTAAATAACAACACAAGAATAAGACAACACATCCATAACTGTCAACGATGGCCCTCACGAGCCATCAATGAGATGCCGAGAGCCAGCCGATGAGTTTGTGTATTTTATTAACACAGGTAATAGTACAAAATAATAAGCCACGGGGGGCAAAACATACAATAACTAAGACTACGACACACTGACGAAACACACAGACTAAGGTATACACTTACTGGGAAAAGGCACGAATAGAGGATCTAGGATGGAGGTTGGATGAAGGATGAAGGAATAATTGACAATAAATATCAGACGATATCAGACGAGGAATGTCAGACGATGTCAGACGAGGTCGCAGCCCGGAGTAACCAAAGCTGCTCCCTTAAATAGGGCCAGGGATGAAACATCTGGTGAGGCAGTCATCAACTCCATTGATTTCAGCTGTAACAGCCAGCTCCGCTCTGATAGCCGGAAGCCCCGCAGAGACGTCAGAATAAGAGCCCTGCGGGACCATAAAAAATAATATTGAATGGGAGGAAAATACTGCATGACCCGAGCGCGGATGAGATCGGCGCTCAGACCATGACAGTACTCCCCCCACGAACGACACACTCTGGGCGTAATAGTAACATCCAAGCCTCCCCCCCAACCAGAAAGATACAAAATCTCACCCACGGCGGGTGGAGGGAGGAAAAAGGCTTGGCGGGCAAGAATCAAAGAAAAAACACAAAACAACAACCAGTGCCAAAAACAGAACAACTACAGGCATAGTGCACAACAGAGCAAGGAAAGGAAAAAAAAAAAAGATATACTCCAACATGAATAGGCAAAGGACAAACGGGACATATGCAAATAACAGAAATGCAAATAACAGAAATGCCAAGCCAACAGGCCAAAAATAGAAATACTGTGTCCATTGACCAAGATAAACAGGCCCAGAAAAAAACAAAATGGGGGCCACACATCATCCCTCAAACAGGGGAAGGTCGAGAAAAAAAAAAAAAAAAAAACGCTAAATAGCAGCGAATACATACCGATCAACACAGATAAGCTGTTATAGGCAACAAAAGAACACCTCCCAGACAATGGAGGGAACAACCAAAATGAGAGAGAGAGGGAAAAAAAGAAAAACGCACGCTAAGGAGCGGTGAAATACAAAGTCCACTAACAAACACCAGCGCATCCCAAAAAATTACAGAAGAGCAAAGGAAAAAAAACAACAACACAGGGATGGCAGCAGGCAAAATACAACTGCATAGAAGCAAACAGTTTGGGGGGTCTTCCTGCGTCTAGCGTCCAAATAGCTAATAGGGGAAAAAGGATCAGTTCGGGCGGCCTACCCCAGTCCCGGAAAAACAGTACTTCTGGCAGCCGGACCAGGCGCCCAAATAGAAAGGCCAATCTGTCGGGCGGCTGACCCAGAACACCAAACGGGCAAAGCAATGTCCCAGGCGGCCGACCCACATCATTCCGCCAACAGAACCGCAGGAGAGAACTCGGAGACGGCCTCCCTATGGAGAGGGATAGCGAGGGAGAGCCGAGCCAAAAACGAGAAGCCCCAGCGGCCCCCGATGGACAGAAACAAGGAGCGGGGGAAGGATGATGGACCAGTCCTGCATCGCTCAGCGGAGGATCTGCAGCTCCACCTCCGAACTTCACAGGAATAGGCACTGTCCTCCTGTCAGATCCCACGTGAGCCTGAGCTGCACCCACGATGGACCCCGATCGGATCACGGCTGCACCCACGATGGACCCCGATTGGGTCGTGGCTGCACCCACGATGGACCCCGATTGGGTCACAGCTGCACCCATGATGGATCCCGACTGGGTTGGAACAGCACCAGGAGCGACCTCCAACCCCGAGCCCAGATCCTCCAGAACAGAAACCAGGACCAACTCATCACCGGCAGCCCTGGGAGAAGGCTCAGGAGAGGGAAAAGGACCGGAATCAGGATCACCGGTAGCGACAGAACCTGGCGAGACAAGTTCGGATGCAGCGGATGGCTGCACCCGGCTCGTCTCCCCGAGAGACAGGCAAAAATGCTCCAGAGTAGAGAGAAGGAAGACAAAGTAGAGCACTTGCCTGATCTCGAGTTCCGTTGCCGTCCAGGACTTCGGAGATCCAAGTTCAGGACAAAGAAGGACGTCCTCTGGCTCCCACTCGGCTACGGTCGGCTCTGCAGCATGATGGTCTCTACAGTCTGAGGACCCTCCAACGCTGACGTTCATGCCGACGACCCACACAGCATGATGGCAGGAGATCCTCGACCTGCTGGATCGAACCGCTCCTCCATGGAGACCCGGGGACGCTTCATCATCAGCGCAGGCTCCAAGTTGCAGCCCGACCTCGTCCTCTGCCCGTGACGTGGCTGAGGAGCTGGATCCAAACTCTCCAGGGTCGCACGCTCCTTCCTCATCCAGCGGTGTAGTCTTGACAGCGGGGAACGCTCAGAGGAAGGACACACAGAAGCAGCAGGTTCACTATTAATTACTGCAGCAGGTGGAGGGAGCTTGGGGGACTGTAAACCCCACGCTCCACCCCCAGGATTCAGACAAGGCAACTCACCCAGTGAGGGAAAAGAATGAACGTGCACTTGCCTGTTTCGCTGAGGATTGATGGGACCCGCTGCAGTGGACTTGGTTTCCCTCTTCCTCCGCAGGATGAAGATGGAGAGCCCTCCAGGAAGACGAGAAGGAGCCTTTCGCACCGGATCAGGAATGGGAGCGGCCGGAGACGGACTCGAGGAGTTCACAGCAGCTGAAGGGGACGTCGAGGAGGGGGAAGGAACAGCCGGGTGAACCAGGATTGAGGAGCTGACGGAACAGCAGGGACAGATGACCCGGAGGCGGAGGCGGCTGTCTTACTCCTCCAACGAGACCCGGAGGCTGCAGCTGGCTGGGAGACAGAGTTTGTGCGGCTACCTGGAACTGGATCTGGACGGGGTTCTTGCTGAGGCTTGCAATATGGGTGGTGACGACGTTTTCCGGCAGAGGGCGAGGTGCTGGCGAGCTGCTGGGGACGAGATGGCTATGAGCGTTGGAGAGTATTCCGTCGATCTCGATGAGAGCCATGACAAGCTCGTAGCCTAGGCTCATAGCATAGCCCTTGGGTGGTGACGCAAACTCCCAGCACACTGGTATGCTGAACAGGGGAAAAACTCAAGTCTAATTCAAACTCACGGTGACCGGTGACTCAATCTGGCTGTGACCTACTTTCAACGACGGCCCTCATGAGCCATCAATGAGACGCCAAGAGCCAGCCAATGAGTTTGCATATTTTATTAACACAGGTAATAGTACAAAATAATAAGCCACGGGGGGCAAAACACACAATAACTAAGACTACGACACACTGATGAAACACAGACTAAGGTATACACTTACTGGGAAAAGGCACGAATAGAGGATCTAGGATGAAGGTTGGATGAAGGAATAATTGACAATGAATATCAGACGATATCAGACGATGAATGTCAGACGATGTCAGATGAGGTCGCAGCTCGGAGAAACCAAAGCTGCTCCCTTAAATAGGGCCAGGGATGAAACATCTGATGAGGCAGTCATCAACTCCATTGATTCCAGCTGTAACAGCCAGCACCGCTCTGATAGCCGGAAGCCCCACAGAGACGTCAGAATAAGAGCCCTGCAGGACCATAAAAAATACTATCGAATGTGAGGAAAATACTGCATGACCCGAGCGTGAATGAGATCGGCGCTCAGGCCATGACAATAACAACTGTAAATAATATAACTACATAATGAAACACAATAAATAGACAGGACAATAAGGATGAAACTACGAATACAGACAACTATAAAGAAACAGAGATCAAATACAACAGATATTAATGAACAATGAAATAAACAAAAAGGAAAAGACTAAACTCAAAACTGGAGATTTAGCCCGGCCCCCACCATGCTCACCATCATGACCGAATTCACACACATCTCTTTAAAAGGAAGAAATGTATCCCATCACTTTCATTTATACACCTGGTCTCATTTACCGGATATATATTTAACTATCAGTTTAAAATAAGTTTGCCACAATGATGTATTATGTGCAGTGCAAGACAATTTCTTCTCTTCTGAAGGAGACAAGAGTAGGTTAAAAGCAAATTCCTGCCGCTTTTTCAATGTTTGTCTTTCCATGGTTTGGAGATTGACATGGTTCAGGTGACCCACAGAACAGACACGACTCAGGATAAATACAGTTAACGTACTTTATTTGTAAACGTGATTGAGTGGATGTGTGAGTGCAGGTATGTGGTGTAATGTCATGTAGTGCGATCCGTAAACTCCAGCTGGGGCCGGCAGAGCACCGTACAAACTGGCAACCCTGGAAAGAGACAAGGCCGTTAGCTTACAGTCCAACCTATGCAGCACGTTAGATGTTGCAGCGCTTACAGTTATCAGATGTTGGAGTAGCTCAGGTAGCGCCGAAGCTGCAGCCAGGAAGACAGTGTCTGCGGGCAGGTTAGCTGGAGGTGGAAGGAAGAGTCCACAGCCTGGAGGGAGATGGAGGTCCGCCGTTGCGGGCTCCACCTGTGCACAGGGGAATGGGACAGGTTTAGTTATAATAGGCTTACTTGATAGTTGGTCCGGGCGGAACCGGCCCAGACGTAGTTCAGCTGGGCTTGGAAGCCGGAGGCTGGACAGTTGAGTGCAGGGAAGCACGGAGGCAGGTGTGACTGGATTCAACGTAGAGAATCAGATGACTCTGCGCCCAGCACTGGTCCTGATGGAATAAATAGGGCTGCAGGAGACGACAGGCAGGTGCATGCACAGGTGCCGTGATTGGTGGCCATGACAGTACTCCCCCCCCATGGCACGCCTCTCGGCGGGCGTTCCAACCTACCCGGGTGCGTCTGATGGAAGTCCCTGATGAGCTGCTTGTCGAGAACGAGGGCAGGACACACCCAGGACCTCCACTCTGGCCCGTAGCCCTCCCATTCCACCAGGTACTGCAGGCCATGCCCCCGGTGGCGGACATCCAAGATGGAAGAGACGGACCACGCCGGGTTGCCGTTGATCACCCTCAGTGGAGGTGGAGACCTCGGAGGGGGAAACAACGGGCTGGAGGAGACAGGCTTCACTTGAGAGACATGAAAAGTTGGACAGATGGGGAGGGAGGGGGGGAGAGTTAGACGCACAGACACCGGGTTAATGATTTGACATATGGGGAACGGACCAGTGAACTGCTGGGCGGTCTTCTTCTGCTCTGCCTTCAAGTTGATGTTCTTGGTAGAGAGCCATACCTGCTGACCCACCTGGTAAACCGGGCCCGGAATCCTGTGTCGATAGGCCACCGTGGTGTTGCATTCCGCCGTCTGTCGTAGTGCCGCTCTGGCTGTCTTCCAAATCCGCTGACAACGTCTTAGATGGGCCCGAACCAATGGAACGGCGATGTCCCCCTCTTCTTCAGGAAACAGCGGGGGGTTGTAACCCAACAACGCCTCAAAGGGGGACATGCCAGTGGCAGTGGACACCGCTGTGTTATGGGCGTATTCAATCCAGGGGAGGTGTGTGTTCCATGACGATGGGTTGGAGGCTGCGACACACCGCAACACTGCTTCCACCTCCCGATTGGCTCGTTCGCATTGCCCATTAGATTGCGGGTGGTAGACAGAGGACAAACTAGCCGTAGCCCCTAAAGTGGCACAGAAAGCCTTCCAGACTCTGGAGATGAACTGGGGCCCTCGGTCTGAAACAATGTCCTGTGGAATGCCATGCAGTCGAATAACATGCTGGACCAGCAGAACGGCCGTCTCCTTGGCAGACGGTAACCCCACAGAGGGATGAAGTGAGCTGCTTTAGAAAACCTGTCCACCAGCGTGAGGATGGTGGTAAAGTTGTTGGATGTGGGGAGGCCTGTGACGAAATCCAGCGCCACGTGGGACCATGGCCTACCCTGGACGAGGAGGGGATGAAGCAGCCCGGCCGGCGGCGGACGAGGACGTCTTCCCGGTACCACACTCAGGACAGGCGCGGATGTACTCCCCCACGTCCTTCTGGAGGGATGGCCACCAAAACGACCTCTGTAGGAGCGCCACCGTGTGTGCCCTTCCCGAATGCCAGGAAAATTTGGAGGTATGCCCCCACTGGATGACCTCCCCTCGGACAGCTGCAGGAACAAATAAAGGGCCTTTCCCATTAGCCCCGCATAGCCCAACACGGGACAGCTCAGCACGCTTTGTAACTCTTTCCACTAGCCCCAACACAGTTTAACAGCCGCGATTTTCGTCCCCCCTCAAGGGCAGGGTACAACCGTGCTGAGTTGTGCCGTGTTGTGACGTCAAAAGACTGGTCGCCGCTGATTGGTCAGCTCGTAACGTCATGAAAGCGACCGTCTTCTGAAGAATCTACACATGACCGCCATTTGCAATATTTCACGGACTAACTCGGTCACGGAGTAAATACGATATTAATACAGACAGCGTTGTAGGTTTTGCGGAACTCTACACCATGTTCCAACAAAGAGGTGCAGAGTTTTCTCTGCTTGGTGGCAGATCCACAGTGAGGAGTGACCCGGACCGATACAGATGGCAGCCCAGTATAGAAGCGGACTACGGACAAGCTGAAGACGAACGTGAGAGAACCATCGATGGTGAGTGCTTTGTAATAATGTGCATCTGTTCGCTTATTTATCCTGTTGGTGGTAAGCTCACTTTTTTTGAGCCATACAGCGCCGTTTTGTGCTGGCTAATGAGTTTTAGCTAGTAGCTAGCTAGCTAGCTAGTAGCCAACTCTGCTGATTTGCGCTTGTTTTCTCCTAAGTATTCGCTTGTGAGAGCAAAACGATGAAATATGTTAATCCTGGTTAAAGTCCTGGTTTGTGTACGTTCTGCACTTTGGTGCTGCACATTAAATTGTGTGCAATTTAATGCTAGAATGTGTTTCCACATGCCAGGGGTTAGCCTCCCTGTTTATATTGTGGATACTGGTGAAATGGACCACAGGAGCCGAAATCTCGTCATATTAAAATTGCTTTTTCAAACCAGTGATTTATAGTCATTCATATAATTTTCTAAAGCGTCAGAATAGACCCACACACCTATTCTGTGGATCCTGCAGTGCTTGTCAGGGAAACGAAGCATTTTTGTCACATCCCACCACTGACTTTCACAGGTGTATTTCCCTAATACAGGTACATCTCCAAAAATTAGAATATCATGAAAAACTTCAATATTTTTTGTCACTCATTTCAGAAAGAGAAATATGTATATTATATAGATTCATTATCGGGCTGCACGGTGGCGCAGTGGTTAGCACTGCGGCAGCACAGTTTACCCTTGGCCGGGGGATTGTGGGGATCGTGGGATCGTGGGTTCGATCCCAGCCCCCGACCAACAGTGATCTGTGTGGAGTTTGCATGTTCTCCCTGTGTTGCGTGGGTTTACTCTGGGATTTCTCCGGTTTCCTCCCATATGCCAAAGACATGCATGTTAGGTTAATTGGCTGTTCTAAATTGTCCCTAGATATCTGTTTCCTATAGGCCCTTAGAATAGAGGGTTAGTATTAATGAAAGCGCTTTGAGTGGTCTTTGTGACTAGAAAAGCGCTATATAAGTGCAGGTTAGTTAGTTAGTTAGTTAGTCATTACACAGACAGTGATATATTTCAAGTGTTTATTTATTTTAATTTTGATGATTATGGCTTACAGCCCCTGAAAACCCCAAATTCAATTTGGCCAAAAAAAAATTAGAATATTACATAAAATTAACTTTAAATATAAATGTTGGCCGCTGAGGTGTTTGTTAATATGGGCTGTAGCCGTAATCATCAATATTAAAATAAACACTTTCAATATATCACTGTCCCTGGAATGAATCTATATATGGGTTTCACTTTCTGAAATGAGTGAAAAAAATATTGAATTTTTTCATGGTATTCTAATTTTTGAGATGTGCCTGTATAAGTGTTGAACTTGCTTGAAACTAACCACCATCCATTTCTGTCGTTCATCTAGGCAAGAGGAAATCAGCCTCCCCACAACCTACCTCGCCACTGTGGAAAGTACTGAAATCCTTTGCTTTTATAGGTAAAGTGTCAAAACCAAAGTAGTGTAGAAGCATGCTCAAATAACGAGGCTGAGTTTCAGCTCAGCCACGGCTGAGCGGGGGGGGGGGGGGGGGGCATTAAGTGCGGGATTATCAGGAAGAAATTCCCCGGGCAAACGCAGCGGTTGTGCGAAAACTAATTCAGCCGGGGAAGCATGCAAATCTTCCTTAGGTGCAGAACGCAACCCTAATAAAACCCATGGAAGTTTGTCTACCCAATTTGTATCCGTTAGCGACACTCTGAGGGCTGCTTTCAATGACCTGTGAAAGCGTTCGCATAAACCATTAGCCTGGGGGTTATACGCGGTGGTGCGATGAATCTTCACCCCCAAGCTGCGGGCCATCGATGACCATAGCTCGGAAATAAATTGGGGACCCCTGTCGGACGTTATGTCCGACGGTACACCAAAACACGCAACCCACGCTGCTAAAAATGCTTGCGCAACTTCTTCCGCTGTGGTTGATGTCAGAGGAATCGCCTCTGGCCAGCGCGTGGTGCGGTCTACCATCGTCAAAAGATGTGTGTGCCCGTGTGATAACAGAAGCGGGCCGACCAGGTAAATATGCACATGATCAAAATGCTCAGCGGGGATGTGGAAAGGTTCTAACGGGGCCTTAGTGTGTCTGTGTATTTTGGCTTGCTGGCACGCTACCCAGGCTGCTGCCCATTCCTTGACCTGTTTGCGCAACCCGGGCCAAACAAATTTCTCCCCCACCAATTTGATCAATGCGCGCACCCCTGGGTGTGCGAGAGAATGGACCAAGTCAAAAACATGGCGACGCCACGCGGTTGGCACCACAGGGCGGGGCCGTCCGGTGGAGACATCGCAGATTAGCGGGGGCATACCGTTTTGTTGCACCCTGTGCTCCAGCCTTAACCCTGTTGGTCCAAACTGGAGCGCGCGCACGTCTGTGTCGTTTGCTTGCTCCGCAGCCATGGCTGCATAATCTAACCCAACACAGACCGGGGCTGCGCGCGCTCCCGCGTCGCTGCCCGGGCCCGCGGCCATGGCTACAGAGTCTGCCCCTATGGGGCTTGGCGGTGCTACCGCACGCGAGAGGCAGTCTGCCACCACATTGTGTTTACCCGCGACATGCTGAATATCAGTAGTGAACTCCGATATTGCGGCTAGTTGCCTTTGTTGCCGGCCTGACCAGGGTTCTGAAATTTTGGCCATTGCAAACGTTAGCGGTTTATGATCCACAAAAGCGGTGAAACGTCGCCCCTCTAACCAGAACTGAAAATGACGAATGGCCAAGTGTAGGGCAAAAAGCTCCCTGTCAAACGCACTATATTTCCGTTCACTATCGCACAAAGTCCTGCTGAAAAATGCGAGGGGTTGCCAGGTACCTGCCACAAACTGTTCAACTACCGCCCCCACCGCTACATCGGAAGCATCAGTGGTGAGCGCCATGCGGGCCGTTGGAACTGGGTGCACTAACAAAACTGCGTTTGCCAGGGCCGATTTGACCTGGGCAAAAGCGCGCTCCCGCTCCGGAGACCATTCAACTTTATTTGCGGGCTTTTGTTTTTTTAACACTGTGTACAATGGCTGCATGAGTCGTGCTGTGCTTGGGAGGAATCGGTAGTAAAAATTAACCATCCCTAGAAACTCCTGAAGCGCCTTGACCGTTTGAGGTTGCGGAAAATCCGTTATGGCACGCATTTTATTTGGAAGGGGAACTGCTCCCTCTGCCGAAACGCGATGTCCCAAAAAATCAATCTGCGCCACCCCAAACTGGCACTTTGCTGGGTTAACTATTAACCCGTGCTCTGCCAACCTCTGGAAAACTGCTGTGAGGTGTTTTTCATGTTCGCCTTCGGATGTGCTGGCTACCAAAATATCGTCCAAATAAACGAACACGAAAGGCAGGTCGCGTAAAACTGCATCCATCATGCGTTGGAAAGTCTGTGCGGCCCCCTTGAGGCCAAAAGGCATGCGCAAGAACTCAAAAAGGCCGAAAGGCCCAAGCGCTCTTGGAGCGTCTAACAATGCCTAGTTTTTCCAGATTAGTGAACTCCTCGCGCGCGATGGCCAGTTTAGCTGGGTCCAAGCGCCGAGCCTTTGCAAAAATGGGAGGGCCTGTGGTTGTTATGAAATGTTCTACCCCATGTTTGGCCACCGTTGCTGAAAACGTGGGGCCTGTGAGTGCTGGAAACTGAGCAAGTAGAGTGTGAAACTTACCACCCGCAGCTGAGACGCTGGCATGTGCAGTTGGCGGGGCCACCCGAGCTGTGCAGGGAATAGAATGAAAGGACAGTGCATTAATCAGACGTCTATTAGCAAGGTCAACCAATAAACCATGTGAGCACAAAAAATCAGCCCCTAACATGTTGAAACTGACTGCTGCTACAATAAATGTCCACTCAAATGAACGGCCCTGTAAGGACAGAAGCATGGTCCTCTCACCAAACGTTTTAATCGTGGAGTCATTCGCTGCTGACACTGACACCCAGGGGGCTTTAGAAGGCGAGAGCCGTTCCGTGTAGGTGGGTGTGACGAAGCTCAGCTGCGAGCCCGTGTCCACGAGGAACTGTTTCCCCGAGCGTGCATCCGTCAGGTAAAGCAGCCTGTTCTCGTTGCCGAGGGTCGCAGCTGCTACTGGCCCTCGGTCTTGGTGTTTCCCTGGCGCTTAAAATTGCACGGTGGGACGCACCTGTGCGCTCTCTCTGCAAAACAGCGGTGGTAGAAGCACAAGCCGTTCTCCGCTCCGCGTCGTCTGGCTCCTGTCGCCGCCGTTGTTGGTGCATCTGGCGCCGCGGCCGCTGGACCCACGCTGTCTCCGGACGCTGTTCCCGGACTGGCCGCCGCGGCCGAAACCGCGTTCCGCTTGTGGGCGTCGACCAACTTCTGCGCCTCCTTGCTCAACCCATGGTAGTCTCGCTTGGCCAATCGGGGTGACTCTGCCAGGGCCACTCTCACTGCTGGTGGTAGGGTTCGAAGGAAAAGGTGGGCGAAAATGAATTCGCCATCATCAGAGGCTTTGAGCTGCAGCATCTTCACCATCAGGTCCGCAGGTCTGTCGTTTTCTGCCTCCATCAGTGCCAGGAGCCCCTCTGCTCGTTGTTGGACTGAGGGGGTGAAATGGCTGATCAGCGCGTCCTTCAATGCGCTGTACTTGTCGCTGTCTGGTGGATGATTAACCAGATCCTCCACTCTCTGGACCGTGTCGCTGTCCAGCTTCGCTACCACGTGGTAGAATCTTGTGTCGTCGTTGAAGATTCTCCGGAGGTTGAACTGCTCCTCGATTGCGCTAAACCATGAGCGCAGGCTGTGCTGCCAGAAATCGGGCAGCCGGATCGTGGAGGCGGCCATCAGGCCGGCTTCCACCGAGCCCCGCTTGGGAGAATTCTGTCTGCTCATTTTCCGTCGTAGGTCACCAGTGTAGAAGCATGCTCAAATAACGAGGCTGAGTTTCAGTCATAAAACCAGCTTTATTTGACAGAACACAGCTTCTAGCATTCTCAAAGCAGGAAAGAGACAGAATCATATCTCAACACCCTTTTATACATTTCCAGCATCAGAAATTCAAGTCACATGGTGTCTTCAGTCAACCTACAGTTACAAAGCATCCCTTTGAAGCTTCACCATTGTCTCTCATTTCCTGATGAACCGGAATACCCTCCGGGGCGTCTTCTGTGGGACAAAGAGACAAATCTCACACTTCCTTGTTATCTCCTGTAGATTCGAGTCCTCAGTCCTTTCAGACGTGACACCCCACAATACACATGCAGTCCTGTCTCTGTGGCAGCGTGAGTCCACAATGTGTGTCGGCCACAGTAGCACAATTTCCACTTAATATAAAAGGGACTGAACTGAGATTTATTTGATTGTGTGAATATAGCACATCAACTGTAAAATAAACCGTTTGTTAACCACTTGCACTCCGTTGTTCCGCGGGCGGGCAAGTCTCTGCGTCCTATGACGCACGAGGGCGCGCGAGAGCGCGCTCGTGCGCCCTTGTGCGCATGACGCATGATGGTGGTGATGGTGATGTAGTAGCGTCCAAGCGCCACTCAAAAAAAAACTGCAGAGACAGCCGCGAACAGATTAGTTCATCTGATTGACCTCTCATTCGACTAATAAGAGCCTTGAATTGGATTTCTGAAACCTTGAAGAACCAATGATGAAAATCTAGGAAGGAGGACCCGCCTACTGTGAACGCAGGAGCCAATTGAAGCACAGAAATTCTGGCTGGGTGAAGCGATATTTACTGCTGCAGAAGGACTCTGTACGAATCTCCTACAGACCCAGGCTCACCCAGCAGCATGGAGAACACCCACAAGTGGGACCTGCACTCATTCCAGCAGAATAGACGGAGGCCGACGACAAAAGTCGTAAATCATTCATCAAAACGGCAATAATGGAATTATATTGATCGGGATCCACGAGCGGAGCAGCGTCGCGTTCGTCTGACACTTGGGAAGAGCTGTTCACCACGACTCTGCTGCTTTGAAGAGGTAAGGTGTTATAAGCTAAATTATTATTTATCCCTGAAAACTGTAATCCAAAAATGACTTTTGACCGATCGGTAAATTACAACTGTACTGCGCACGAAATAAGAAGTGCGTTGGCCGCGATAAACGGTTCATTTGCCGTGTTCGGACTGTGAGGGGGAAGCATATCAGTCTATTCCATCATGTAGCGATGGCCCTCTTCTGTAGCGAGGGGGGGGGCGTTCACGGTCCGTTCACGGTTCCCCCCCCCCACACACACACAGTAGCGAGGGGGGGGGGGGAGCCGCTGTGAAAACATGCAAGGAAAAAAAAAAAAAGTATATAAAGAGTATATTCCGTCATGTAGCGAGGGCCGAATTTGGTCCTTGGTAGCGGGGGGGGGGGGGGGGGACGACCCCCCGCCCACACACACACACACAGACACAGCCCTGAGTGTGACCTTTCATTAGAGCCTAAAATGAAGATTCTACATTGAATTATTCAAAAGTTACAGACGTTTTTCCAAACTGTGCCATTTGGCACAATTTGGCACAGTTCCATAACGCCTGGGAACAGCCTGAGAACAAAGCTGTGTAAAATATTCATTTTTGGTGGTATTGTTACCAAATTTGGATCTCAGCTGGATAACACTTGGTTCTACATTTCTGTTGCATTTTCCAGCCGGATCGGACAGCTGTGTGTTATTTACAAGCATTTGTATCCAAAAAAACACTGTGTCCAAATTTTTTTTCTTCAAGTTCAGTATGTTTAGATGACTGTAACTCAGTGGCCGGAGCACGTAGAGAGATTATGTTTTTTTTGCCAAAAAATTCAAAGTGTTTTCTTTTAAATGAGACCAACCCCATGAAGATGCTGCAAAGGGTTGAATAACAGCTTTCGATTTACTTTGGGCATGTTATTTTTGGGCATTTTTAGGAAAATTGCCCGGAGTGCAAGTGGATAATGTATTTATTTTTTTTGTCAGATCACTTGTGTGATCCTTTGTGAGTTATGTTCATAACTGTATGTTTTGGCGAATGTGAGATGTTCAGTCGTCAATAAAATTTACTTTATATGTGTAGTTTATAGTCTATCATCAATAAACTCATGCAGTAACAGGACACATTACAAATATTTGAGACCCATTGTAGTGCTTCCTTTTATATTTTAGCAATACTAGTACAAAACACCGCCCACACATGAAGCCAGGGCAAGAAGAGACACTTTTACAGACAAGACAAACTTTTATTGATAAAAATTTCATATTTTGACTGAGCGACTCCATACTCGGTGATGCACACCTTCAGTTAAAGTACTATATTCCATTCAAGTGAATGTATTAATTCATTCTGATTGCTGAGGCCACAGTAAAAACAGATGATTTTAAATGTAACGCAGCCCTTGTAAAATCTACCGAAGCGCAGCTACATGAAAATTGTGGTTAAATACAACAACAAAGTACTTTATTGTCACATTCAAATTGTAATCCCTCCTGTTTTGTTTTTCTTTTGAATTCTTGGATGAAATATGGTGGGCAATATAATCTGCAGCTTCAGCCATCACCCATTTCAGATGACCTATGTTGAACTGTATAATCAGAGGAGTTATTGTTTAATTTGACCTTGTTAGATTTTTTTCCCCTTTGTTATATTATTCTATTTTCTGTTAATCTTCAATTTTAATCAATCTGAAATAAAGATTCATTCATTAATTCACATTCCACCACTGGCTTTTAGCAACAAGTGTATTTCCCAAATATGTTTTAAACTTGCTTTAATTAACCACCACCCATTTGTCTTTTGTCTAGGCAAGATGGAAACTGTCCACCCCAACTGGACCTTGCCTCACTATTTACAGAGATGCAGGCTGAAGATCTGCTGAACCAGGACCAGTAGGAGGGGCCGATCCAGCTGCTTCTCAGTGAGGCAGCGTGGCTGCCGTGTGTGACCATTCCAGTTTTTTTTTTACAGTTTGAATTTTGCACATTCTGAATAATCTGGAATTTGCTGCTGATTGTAATAAACAATTTAGTGACTTATGTGTTTGCATCTAGATTTTCTATTTTGTCTGTTAAGACACCGGTGGGAAAAGAGTCAACTGTACAAAGGATTTATCGGTGACCTTGAAAATAATGGCTCATTTTTAAGAAAAAAGTATCCAAAACAATTATTTTATTAACTGAAGACTGTATTGTTGGATGTGCCACCGCAGAAGACCCTGCATACTTTAGTGACAGTACCAGTATATGGAGGAATTCTGGGTCATATTAGCATCTGCTCTTCATCATAATGGGTTTGGGCGGGGTGTCTAATCATGTGCCATGGAGGGCCAAGACCCTGCAGGCTTTACCTCCAACCAGTGTCTTCAACAGCAGATTCCACTGAACTTCTTCCACTGACTGATCAGTGACACCACCTGCTGAAGAGACTGGGTAGAAGAGAGAACCTGCAGGGTCTTGGCCCCCCATGACACATGATTGGAAGCCCCCGGATTAGGTTTAATGGGATTTAACATTTTAACACAAACTGCTTTATGGTTCATAATTCTGTTGACAGACTTACACCAAACCAAAAGTGATTTCTCAAAGTGCTGGATTATTCTTAACTTTTCCAGTCTTTCAGTATTTAATTTATGCCACATGGTGGTAACCTTCACATATAAAAAAGAGACATCTGCAAAAACTTCAGAGGTTTATTGTCAGTGCAATCCCCAGTGCAATACTACATGAATGCATGTCTAGTACATTGTTGATGCAGAGAATATATATTGCTACAGTACATGTATCTAGTAAATCAATCATTTTCCATATAACCTTGTGACTGCATTATTTTAATTGCTTTTAATCCTAGATAAAGTTTGTTTTGGCCTAAAATGCATGATAACTGTCAAATATATCGTATTATACCTAACTCAGTACTGTTTACTTTTTGAATATATATTTTGTGGCTAATATAGTTATTAACATGGCGATCAAGTTGTGTCAGCTTATCATTTTTTTCTATGACACCACCTCAGACTCTGCTGCAGAAGCAGGTACGTCCATGATGTCTCAACAGTCTCTTCATGATTTTCACACAGATCAGAGCAATTTGTTGTACAGGAAATAAACGTTTTTACAGACATTCTTAAGCTCTATAACCACTGATCGTTTGTGAAGCTGTGCTGACATCAGTGACAGGCTGATGACATCCGTGACAGGCTGTGCTGAATGCCCAGACCGAATGAAGCGGTAATTTCCCCACAACAGAGCCATCTGAAACACACACAGCGTACATATTTTAGTACCGAACAGTGATAACTTGCAGACATTAAAGTGTAGTACAACGTACTTATAGCAAACTAGCATTAGCAACATTAGCTTATCATCATATATGACCTAGTTTGTATCCTCACGTCTTTGGCTCTCCCAGAAGCTGCAGAACTATTCCAGAGTGTTTCATCTCGCTGCCTGTACTCTTGTCTGGCGGTCCTTTTTTGGCATTTACGGTGAAAAAAGCCACAGACTGAGGAGTCGCCTTATACAGCCGCATGTGTTTATGTTTTGCTTGGGTCGTGTGTTTTACGTCACGGGAGTGTGGCGCCACCTCGCTGTTTATAGAAATCCCACCTACCCCAGCTTAACACGGTTGTAATGGAGACAAAAGCGAGCCGAACCGTGTCGAAGTGAATCAAGACGTGCCGAGGTGTGCTGGGCTAGTGGAACAGTGCCTTAACTTGCCCGCTGGACCCCCCCCCCCCCCCCCGGGTCGGCCTCGTCAGACTGCGCCCTGATGACCTTATCCCGAATGCCCCATGCGAGGGCTCCCACAATGCACGCTGGGGAGAGGATGGGGTGCTCAGCCTTCTCCGCTGTCTCTGGGGCGAACTGGCAAGACAGGGTGTTGGGATTGGTGTTCTTTGACCCAGGGTGGTAGGTGATGGTAAAGTCGAACCTTCCAAAAAACAGCGACCAGTGGGCCTGTCGGGCATTCAGCCGTTTAGCGGTCCGAAGGTACTCCATGTTTTTGTGGTCTGTCCAGACGATGAATGGCTGTGACGCTCCTTCCAACCAGTGCCGCCACTCCTCCAGGGCTAGTTTAACCGCCAACCGCTCCCTGTCACCGATGTCATAGTTCCGTTCTGCTGGGGACAGGCGGCGAGAGAAGTAGGCGCAGGGGCAGATCTTACCATCTGCCGGAGAGCACTGGGACAAGACAGCCCCCACCCCAGAATCTGGGGCGTCCACCTCCACCAGGCACTGAAGGGCAGGATCCACCTTCATCAGGATCGGCGACGATGAGAACCTGACCTTCAGCTCGGAGAACACAACGTCCGCCTCTTCCGTCCAGCGAAAAGGCACCTTGGTGGAGGTCAAGTTGGTGAGGGGGAGGGCGATGCGGCTGTAGTCCTTGATGAACAAGCGATAAAAGTTCGCGAAGCCCAGGAACTACAGAAGCTGCTTCCTCGATGAGGGGATAGGCCTGTCCACCTCTGCCTTCACCTTGACTGGATCTGAGATAATCTCCTTCGGGGCAATAATAAAGCCGAGGAAAGAGGTCTGGGAGACGTGGAACTCACATTTCTCTGCCTTGACGAAGAGCTTATTCTCCAGCAGCCGCTGCAGGACCCGCCTGACGTGAACGCGATGCTCCTCCATGGACTGAGAAAAAACAAGAATATCGTCAAGGTGGACAAAAACAAAGGTGCCAAAAAAAATCCCTCAACACATCATTAATACGGTGCTGGAAGACGGTCGGGGCATTGGTCAGCCCAAACGGCACAACCAGGTATTTGAAATGCCCACTAGGGGTCCTAAAGGCCGTCTTCCACTCATCCCCCTCTCGTATCCGCACCAGGTGATAGGCATTGCGCAGGTCTAACTTGGTAAAGTAGCAAGCCCCCCAGAGGGAATCGAACGCTGAATTGAGGAGAGGGAGAGTGTACTTATCTTTGATGGTGATGTTGTTAAGTTTCCAGAAGTCGATGCCGGGCCTGAGGGAGCCGTCCTTCTTCCCCACGAAGAAAAACCCCGCCCCCACCGCCGAAGACGAAGGTCTAATAATACCAGAGCTAAGGGACTCCTTAATATGCGAGTCCAATGGCCGTGCGCTCCGGAGCAGACAGGTTGGAAAGTCTGCTGGATGGCAGCGGAGTGCCGGCCCGCAGATTAATAGCACAATCATATGGTCGTGAGGGGGGAGGGAAAGGGCTTGGGATTTACTGAAGACGGCCCCAAGGTCATGATATTCCGGTGGCACTTTTGACAGATCTGGGGGGGGGGGCAGGGACATCAAGAGGCGTGGCAGGTGAGCATGCAGCAGGCTGCAGACAGGTCCTTAGGCCGAAAGGGGTCCACGACACTACACTTCCCTAACGCCAGTCAATAGATGGATTATGCAGGTGCAGCCAAGGATAGCCCAGGATGACCAGGGAAGATAACACCGGCAGGACAAACACACTCAACTCCTCCCAATGGTTGCCCTAAATAATCACTGGCACAGAGGCGACCCAATGAGTGACAGTGGCCAGCGATGCCTTAGACAGGGCAATAAGTTTAAGGGGAGTTTTCAACGGCTGCATAGGTAGACCCAGATGGGTTGCCAGACTCCTAGAAATGAAGCTCTGCTCGGCCCCTGACTCAATAAGTGCATGTGTGTTATGTTCCTTGTGACCAAAGCAAAACCGGATAGGGATAAGAAAACGGGTGAGGGGATTATTGCAGTTTACGTCCATGAGACCCCCTACTTCGACGCACGGACCTCCCCTTTTTGGCCGCTTGGGACAGGAATTCAGGTCATGCTCCTCGCTCCCGCAATAGACGCACAACCCCAACTCACGGCGACGCTGTCTTTCTGTAGCAGGAAGTTTTGACCCAACCACGGCCATAGGTTCTTGGTCTTCCGGGTAATCAGTAGATGGGAGGGCCAGCAGGGGGGGCTGGAGAGAGCAGCTCGGCATATTCCCCGAGCGACCGGAAGTTTTGTGCTCAGCCGCCCGTTCCCTCAGACAGTTGTCAGTGCTAATGGCCAGGGAGATACACTCATGCAGCGTAGAGGGTCTCTCCAGGCGGGCCAGCTCGTCCCGCAGACTAGGGCTCAAACTTCTAAGGAATATACTACCCAGAGAGGCATCTTCCCACCCGACCTCCGTGGCCACGACCCGGAAGTCAACGGCATAATCAGCGACAGCCCTCGACCCCTGCCAAAGATTTAGTAGGCGAGAGGTGAGTACTTCCACCCGGTCTGAGTGACAAAAAACCTCCAGAAATTCCTGTGTGAATTGGACATATGTTATAGAAGCATAATCCGGCCTAGCCATGACCGCATAAGCCCACGCCAAGGCCTGCCCCTCTAATAAATTGATTATATAGCCGATGGGGCCCTGGTCAGTGGGAAAATCCCTGGGAACCCGTTGGAATACTATTTCGCACTGCGTGAGGAACCGCCTGGCTTCTCCCAACACACCTCTAAAGCGGGTGGGAGTAGGGACGGGAGTGAACCGACTAGCGGAGCCTGAAGAGTGAGAGCTAGGAGTAGAGCTAGTGGTGGAGCTAGCAGTAGAGCTAGCGGGAGCTGAGGAGCTAGCTAATGTAGTGGGGAAACCCTGTGGGCTAACCAAATGATCTAACCTATCGGTGATGTGGGTTAGCTGAGTTAGCATCACCTGTTGTTGGTACGCTAATTGGTCTACCCGAGTCTCTAGATGGTTAAAATTTATTTGTAAACGTGAGTGAGTTGATGCGTGAGTGCAGGTATGTAGTGTAATGTTGTGTAGTGCGATCCGTAAACTCCAGCTGGGGCCGGCAGAGCACTGTACAAACTGGCAACCCTGGAAAGAGACAAGGCCGTTAGCTTACAGTCCAATCTATGCAGCACATTAGATGTTGCAGTGCTTACTGTCATCAGATGTTGGAGTAGCTCAGGTAGCGCCGAAGCTGCAGCCAGGAAGATAGTGTCTGCGGGCAAGTTAGCTGGAGGTGGAAGGAAGAGTCCGCCGCCTGGAGGGAGATGGAGGTCCGCCGTTGCGGGCTCCGCCTGTGCACAGGGGAATCAGACAGGTTTAGTCGTAACAGGCTTACTTGATAGTTGGTCCGGGCGGAACCGGCCCAGACGTTGTTCAGCTGGGCTTGGAAGCCGGAGGCTGGACAGTTGAGTACAGGGAAGCACGGAGGCAGGTGTGACTGAATTCAACGTAGAGAATCAGACGACTCCGCGGCCAGCACTGGTCCTGATGGAATAAATAGGGCCGCAGGAGATGACAGGCAGGTGCGTGCACAGGTGCCATGATTGGCAGGCCATGACAGAGATTATGTTTCACCCTGAAGGGTGAAAAAATAAGCTAAGATATATGTTCTTATTTACTTTTAAATTTATTTTAAATGTACATGAACTTCTTTTGCATTGGGATCAGTTAGCACAAATCTCATTTAGTAAAATTTTCCATTTGTTACCTCAGCTACTGAGTACGATGATGACGATCTGGTGTTATGTGTGATCTCTCACTTTCAAGTATTAGTTGGATTGAATACTATTTACAATAAAATGAAACAGAGTTTCTAAGAAGAAAATAATCAGTGAGAAAGAAAAACATTGTGGAACAACATAGTGGTTATGGGGATTAATCAGAATAACACCTCGATTAATTATTTTTTCATTGATTGGGCTGTTGAGCTAATGTCAGAAGAACAAAGGTTTTAAAATTATGCCATGAGGGAATATTTTCCTTTATTAACTTAAATCCTAAGCCCAACTGTCATGGCGCCCGCAGGGCCATCATCAGTTTCAGCTGCGTGCACACCTGTCACCAGTCACCAGCGGGCTTTAAGATCCAGGCCTGCCAGCGACTCAGCATAGAGCCGTCTGTCAAATCTACGGAGGCACGGGTCTCGTCAACAGCCACAACTTGGCTCCTCGTCAGACCAAGCGCATCACGTCGAAGCACGTAAGCTATCCTTGCACTCACCTTGTCGAGTTCCTTTCCCCCGTGCACAGGTGGACCCCCCAGGCGGCGGATCCTCTCTCCCCGGCGACAGCGCAGCTCCTCCCCGGCCTCAGAGACTTCCTCCCACTTCTCGACACCGAACTGGACGCTCTTTCCCTGGCAGTCACCCGCAAGGCAAACTGACGCTCAGCATCGCCACCTGCAAAGTAAGCGGCAGTCTTAATTACTCCTCCCGCTCCTGTGCAGAGCTAATACCTCTGCTTTGTCTCCTTAGGATTGCCAGGCAGAACAGAGACCTGCTCAGCTCCAGCACGACACCAGCACTTCACACTCCACTACACATACACACACTCACTCACAACACGTTGGGTTAATAAAAGGATAATTGTATTTCTTCGAGATTGTCTTCTGTCCCCTGGGTCCAGAAATCATGTCAGTACGGCTCGGTCAGAGTGACCCAGCGGACAGCGTGCTAGCACGCCGTTTAAACACCCTTGATGCTCGAGTTGAGCAGCTAATTTACCAACAAAATATTATCCTGACCCAATTGACCCAAATTAACAGCCGATTGAATCGTCTGGAAGGACAGCGGACATTTTCACCTGCTTCCGGGGTCCCACCGGGCCCCGCTAGCTCACCGCCTAGCCAGGTTAGCCAGACTCCCTTAACCCGTCTCACACCAGTGCATACGCCCGCTCGCTTCAGTGGGAAGCTCGGGGAGGCCCGGGGGTTTATCTTACAATGTGAGACGGTTTTCCAACGGGTACCGGGGGATTTTCCTACGGACCACAGTAAGATAGGCCACATAGCTAACCTGCTAGAAGGTAGGGCGCTAGCCTGGGCCTACACTGTTATGGCTAAGCCCAGCTACGCCAATTTAACATATCAACAGTTCCTGGCCGAATTTCACACAGTGCTTACTACCCGGTTGTTAAACCTTCGACAGGGCGGCAGGTCCGCTGCGGATTACGCGGTCGATTTTCGGGTGGTAGCTGCTGAGGTCACGTGGGAAGACACTTCATTGTGTAGCATATTTATCCGTAGCCTAAGCCCTGGGCTAAGGGATGAGCTAGCTATGTGGGATAAACCTGCACGTTTGAATGAGCTAATATCACTTACCATTAGCTTAGATAACAGGCTGAGGGAACGAGCCGACGAGTGAAGAGCTTCCAGCCGCTCAAGCGCTCAGTTTTTTCGTTCCGCACAGTCATCTCAGTTGGTCCTGCCCTCCTCGGATGAACTTCCGGGGCAGGAGGATATGGTAATCGGGCGCTCTAAGATTCCGCCTGCTGAGAAACAGCGCCGTAGGGAGTTAGGGCTGTGCTATTATTGTGGTAGTGGTTCACATGAGTTGGCTGTCTGTACGAGTTGGTTAAAAGAGGAGGTCCGTGGGTCACAGTAGGGGGACTCATGGACGCGTCCCAGCCAAAGCTCTTCACCTGCTGTCTCGTGCCTATCCGACTCATTTACAAACACACTGAACACTCCACTCACGCACTGATTGACTCGGGGGCTGAGCAGAGTTTCATATCAGGAGACCTGGCAACCTGGCTGGCACTCCCATGTCAAACTCTTCAGCCACCGCTCAAATTGATTGTCCTATCTAAGGCCCCATTAACAGCTATTTCTTAGCAGACTGCCCCGGTGTCAGTGGTTGTTTCTGGAAACCACCGGGAGGATCTACGCTTTCTTGTGCTGCCCTCCTCCACCTCCCCGATCATCCTGGGCTACCCCTGGCTGCGATTGCATAATCCCTCTTTTGACTGGCAGACTGGGAGCATCGCTTCATGGAGTTCGTTCTGCCTCAGCGCGTGCCTGCAGTCCGCGGCATGTGCCCCGTCTGTGTCTGTGGCCCCACCTGTATCTTCTCCCCCGGATCAGTCCAAGGTACCAGTGGAGTATCATGACCTGGGGGCGATCTTCAGTAAATCGCGGACAATGTCCCCCCCCCCCCCCCGCCCTAATGACTGTGCTATTAATCTCGTGGTAGCCTCGTGGTTTACTAAATTGAATCTCCGCAATGCTTACCATCTCGATGAGTGGAAGACGGGCTTCCGGACCCCAAGCGGCCACTTTGAGTATCTGGTGATGCCATTTGGGTGGACCAACGCTCCAGCCGTCTTCTAGCGCTTGATTAATGATGTCCTCCAGGACTTTCTGGGCGCTTTCATCTTTGTCTATCTTGACGACATCCTCATCTTCTCCCGATCACGTGAGGAGCACCAGGTGCACGTGAGGCAGGTCCTCCAGAGACTCCTGGAGAACCAATTCTTCGTGAAGGCCGAAAAGTGTGAGTTTCAGGTTCAGCAAACGTCCTTCCTCGGCTTCGTAATCTCGCATAACCAGATTCTCCCCGACCCGGCCAAAGTTAAGGCAATGGTGGATTGCCCCCCCCCCCCATCCAGGAAGCAACTGCAGCAGTACTTGGGGTTTGCCAATTTTTATCGCCGCTTCATTCCTAAATATAGCATGGTGGCTTGCCCACTGACTTGTCTCAGGTCCCCGAAGACCCCTTTCCACTGGAGGGAGGAGGCCGCGGCTGTGTTCGACACACTCAAAAAGGAGTTTTCATCGTCCCGCCTCCTGATGCAGGTGGACCCTGCTCTCCAGTGCCTGGTTGAAGTGGACGCATCAGACTCCGGGGTGGGGGCAGTACTTTCTCAGCACTCTCCAGTAGATGGGGTGATCTGTCCCTGCGCCTTCTTCTCACACCGCCTGTCGCCGGCGGAGAGGAACTACAGCATCGGCAACAGGGAGCTGCTGGCAGTGAAGCTCACATTAGAGGAGTGGCGTCACTGGCTGGAAGGTGCTGCCCAGCCTTTCGTAGTTTGGACCGACCATAAGATCTTGGAATATCTGAGGATGGCCAAGCGGTTGAATTCTCGTCAGGCCCGCTGGTCCCTTTTTTTGGGTCGGTTCAACTTTACCATCACCTACTACCCCGGGTCCAAGAATGCTAAACCAGATGCCCTCTCCAGGCAGTTCTCGGCAGAGGTATCGGCAGACCAGAATCAGCCTATCCTTCCCCCATCCTGCATCATGGGCGCCCTCTTGTGGGACATCCGGGAGAAGGTGGTGAAGGCGCAGGAGGCTGAGCCCAATCCAGGAGGTGGACCCTCGGGGAGGTTGTTCGTCCCCACGCCGGTCCGGGGTGAGATCATTCAATGGGCTCATGCCTCAAAGTTGGCATGCCACCCTGGGGTGTCTCGCACAATTGTGCTCCTCCAGAGGGCATTTTGGTGGCCGGGGCTGCGGAAGGACATCAACAACTACATCCGGGCCTGCATTCAGTGCGCCACTGGGAAGTCTTCCTCCTCTCCTCCGGCCGGACTGCTCCACCCCCTGCCGCTTCCCAGTCATCCCTGGTCACATGTTGCTCTGGACTTTGTGACAGGCCTCCCACCATCGAACCAGTTCACGAGGATCCTGACCATTGTTGATCGCTTCTCCAAGGCAGCCCACTTCGTCCACCTCCGGGGGTTGCCGACGGGACGGGAGATGGAGGACCTGCTGGTCCAGCATGTTGTTCGCCTCCATGGGATCCCCACGGACGTCGTCTTGGATCGGGGCCCCCAGTTTGTGTCGCAGGTTTGGAGGGCGTTCTGCCAGGCGTTAGGATCAATGGTGAGCCTGTCATCTGGTTACCACCCTCAGAGCAATGGGCAGTGCGAGCGAGCTAATCAGGAACTGGAGGCCGCCTTGCACTGCGTCATTGCCTCCAGCCCCTCTTCATGAAGCAGCCACCTGCCATGGATTGAGTACGCCCACAATTCCACGGTTTCGTCAGCAATTGGGATGTCCCCATTCAGGGCATCTTTGGGGTACGATCCTCCACTGTTTCCGGAGGAGGAGAAGGAGGTGGCGGTGCCTTCTGTCCATGCCCATATCAGGAGCTGCCGCTGGCTCTGGACTACCACCCGCAGAGTCCTCCTCTGAACCACGGAACGCAAAATCAGGAGGGCCAATCGCCAAAGGAGACTGGCCCCCCAGTACAAGGTGGGTCAGCAGGTATGGCTCTCAAACCCGCAATATTAATTTGAAGGCAGAGAAACGCAAGCTGCCCAAGCGTTTCATTGGGCCTTTCCCCATTGTCCGTGTAATCAACCCTGTGGCTGTTCGCCTAGCTCTTCCCCCCTCCCTTCGCATCTGTCCCACCTTCCATGTTTCACAGTTGTTGCCAATCCCCTCTGCCCACCCCCCGGCTCCCTCCCCTCCGAGGATGATCAATGGCCACCCGGCATGGGGAGTTACTACCATCTTGGATGTCCGTTGGCGGGATCATGGCCTACAGTATCTGGTGGATTGGGAAGGATTCGGTCCCGAGCATAGATCCTGGGCGCACCCGTCTCTGATCCTCGATAAACAACTCATCCGTGACTTTCACCGGGCGTACCCAGGTAAGATAGGACAGGTGCCAGGAGGCACCTCTAGAGGAAGGAGTACTGTCATGGCGCCCTCAGGGCCATCATCAGTTTCAGCTGCGTGCATACCTGTCGCCAGTCATCAGCGGGCTTTAAGAGCCAGGCCTGCCAGCGACTCAGCATGGAGCCGTCTGTCAAATCTACGGAGGCACGTCTCTCAACAACAGCCACAACTTGGTTCCTCGTCAGACCAAGCGCATCACGTCGAAGCATGTAAGCTATCCTTGCACTCACCTTGTCAAGTTTCTTTCCCCTGTGCACAGGTGGACCCCCCAGGCAGCGGATCCTCTCTCCCCGGCGGCGGCGCAGCTCCTCCTCGGCACCAGAGACTTCCCCCCGCTTCTTGACACCGAGCCGGAACCTCTTTCCTTGGCAGTCGCCCACAAGGCAAACTTAGGCTCAGCATCGCCACCTGCAAAGTAAGTGGCAGTCTTAATTACTCCTCCCGCTCATGTGCAGAGCTAATACCTCTGCTTTGTCTCCTTAGGATTGCCAGGCAGAACGGAGACCTGCTCAGCTCCAGCACAACACCAGCACTTCACACTCCACTACACATACACACACTCACTCACAACACGTTGGGCTAATAAAAGGGTAATTGTATCTCCTTGAGTTTGTCTTCTGTCCCCTGGGTCCAGAAATCATGTCACCAACTCATTCTGCGGTTGGACTAGAACTGAATCACTAATGAGGGTTCCAAGCCAAGGTACACAAGGTGTCAAATTCAGTGGTCCTAGGACTTCATTTCTGCTGTTTGCAGATGATGTGGTTCTGTTGGCATCATCGAACAATGACCTACAGGTCACTGGAGCGGCTTAGTAGTGAGTGTGAAGTGGCTGGGATGAAAATTGACACCTACAAGTCCAAGTCTGTGGTCCTAAGCCAGGAAAAGATTGGCCTCTCCAGGTTGGGGATGAGCTGCTGACCCACATGGAGGAGTTTAGGAGAAGAGAGCAGGAAATTAACAGATGGATTGGAGCAGCATCTCTCGTAATGGAGACGTTGTACTGGTCTGTGGTGGTGAAGAGGGAGCTGAGCTGCAAAGCAAATCTGTCAGACACACAAGCTGCTGAAATGAGCTTTCTCTGTAGGGTTACTGGACTCACGTTAGAGACAGAGTGAAGAGTTCAGTTATCCAGGAAATGCTCAGAGTAGAGGTGCTGCTCTTCTACATCGAAAGGAACCAGTGGAGGTGGTTTGGGCATCTAATCGGGATGCCTCCTGGATGACTCCCACATGAGGTGTTTGTGACATGTCCCACAGGGAGGAGACCCTGGCGTAGACCCAGGACCTGCTGGAGAGACTGTGTCTTCCAGCTGGCCATGGAACGCTTTGATATTTCCTCCCTGAAGAGCTGTAGGACATGGTTGGGGTGAGGGAAGTCTGGCTTCCTCTGCTTCGACTGCTGCCCCAGTAGTCAGTAGATGATATACTGATTAATTAATATGCAAATTAAATGACTCACATGATCAAAAAAGTCAAACTTTTTCTTCAAAATCCTATCTTTGTACTGTGAAAGGGACCCACCACTCTGACACTCATCTCTACCTGCTCCACAAAGCCTGTACTCTCTTCATCACCGACCACTGGCTTAGATGGTTGACCCCAGGTATTGAACCTCATCTACCTTCACTACCTCTACCTCTTGCATCTTCTCTCATTCACACATGTATTCTGTCTTGCTTAAACTGACTTTCATTCCTCTTCTCTTATTGTTTCTGTTCCTCTCAAATGCACACCTCCCCTTCTCCAGGTTCTCTTTCACATGCTCCCTCCTTTCACTACAGATCACAGTGTCATCTGAGAACATCACAGTTCACAGAGACTCCTTCCTTACCTTGTCTGCCAGCCTGTCCATCACCATGGCAAACAAGAATGCAGTCACACCCCCACTTTGAATCCATCTGTCACTCCTACAGCAAACCTAAACTTCATCTCACTGTCCTCATATACTGTAGTTCCTTCAGCACTCTCGCGTATTTCTCTGCCGCTCCTGACTTCCTTTTACAATACCAACTTCCTCTCTTGGCACATTACCTACCTTCCTGTCTGCATACTCACATTTATCAATCTCCCATGAAGCCTGATATTCCCCCCCATAACAAATTCCATTCATCATTCTTCGAAAATTAAGGATTTCTTCCATAACTCAAGCTCTCCCACTGCACCAAACTTAATTGAAAAGGAGACAGTTGTTTTATTCCAGTGTGACACAGTCACTCTGTTATGTTCCCGTGCACTTTTACACAGCGCACGGGGGGAAGGAATGAAAACCCACGTGCAGAGATTAATGTGTGCAATTTTATGAAACAAAAATAAGTTTTCAGTCCAGCAAAAGATCTAGACAAGCAAACAGTCAGATGGGTTATGGTCAAGAAGGGCACCGGAAAAAAAGGGACGCCTCTAGGATGCTCATCAGCATGAGGGAGGGAATACCTAGTACCGCAGAACAGCTGGACGGCACCAAAAGAAAGACAACTAGGAACTTACAAGCTGGAGTGGTCCGAGGCAGTCTGTGCAGTTCGGTGTAAGCAAGAGAGCAGGAACAGCCGCAAGCAACAGGCAACGAACGGGCATCAGGTGAAAATAGAGAAGACTATACCAGTCAGGCTGAAATTAATAATGTAGGGAGTGGAGACAACATACACAGAGGAGAACTGTTACTGTGTATAATGCACACAATGATCCGGCCATCTCTTTCCCCAAATACAGAGTTTATATAATCACAATACTAATGAGGAAAGAGATCACCAGTGTGCATAATGACGAGTAACCAGAGGGAGTGCGTGGACTGGACTGAATGGAAACACATGTGCAAGGGTGAGTGCCTGGGCATGTGAGTGAAGATGAACCAAGGCTTGTGTGTGTGTGTGTGCATGTGAGTGAGAATGAGAGTAAGTGCATATATGAGTGTTAGCGTGAGTAAGGGAAAACCTCTGATAAGAAACAGCTGTTGCCACTGACAGAAGGAGGAGGTGTGGCCATGCTGTCAGGGAGCAAAGAACCAAAAGGGCTCCCTGAAGCTCCTGATGGAAAATAAGCATACAAAAATCAAAATCGTCAAAATAGCCACAGTGTCAGAACTGGGTTTGAGACCCTCAAACCTAAGTTGATGACAGGACCCCCCCCCCCCCCACACACACACACAAGGGGTCGATCCCAGACACCCTAGTGAAACCAGAGGAAAAACAAATGAACTCAATAAGAGACCCCTACCACCACCACCACCAAAGAGGAAAACAACAAACCAGGGTGGGACGTGAGGGAAAACAGGTTAGGAGGGAAATGACACAAATAATACAAGAATAATAACATACAAGTAAAGTGAAGAGAACCTCCTCCCAGCCGCAACCTAGGACAACAACCCCCTACCAAGGAGTTCAAAGTTCAGGGGGCCAACCAGAGTCCCAGGCCCAAGGCATGGAGAGGGGTGGCTGATCGTGTGGCCTGCCAGTGTCCCAAGCCCAGCAGGTGGCCCGCTGAATAGCATCAGGCAGCCTGCAAGGACAGATGGTCCACCCGACCTAGAGACTAAGTTTTTTGGGTGGCCGGCGAGCATTGTTGAGCCACCAGGACCGGAGGGGAGAGTGAGGAGGTGGCCTACCCACTGGGAGACATGGAGGTGGGTGACCGGGCCGAAGGATAGGAAGCCCAACAGCATCTGGCCTTGAGGACTGAAGAACCATGGGTCCTAGCCACACTGTGGCTAGGGTCCTCATCTAGTGATGAGGACCCCGCTCCCCCCGCCTCATGTGGCTTTGAGCAGGGGGACCACAGCACCCGCGATGGTCCCGGTTTCGGACATAGCTGCACCAGCAATGGCCCCTTCCTGGAACCTCATTGCTCCCGCGGTGAGCACTGACTGGGCCTGCGTTGCACCCACGGTGGACCCCAACTGAGCCCTAGTTGCACCCACAGTGGAGCATAGCTGGACCCTTGCTGCACCCACGGTGGACCAAGACCGGGCAAGAGCTGCACCCACACTGTATCAGTCAACCCATGAGAGCACCAGACCCAGGAGACGGTCAACCAGGGAAACTCCAGGTGAAAGCACAGGAGGGTGGTCCACAGTGATCACAGCGGGGAAAGCTGCACCCACGGTGAACTCGGGCTGGAACTCCGCTGCACCCACGATGGATGCCAGCTGGGCCAATGCTGTGTCCTCAGGAAGCTGATCGACCAAGGCGAGCACCATACCCAGGAGGCAGCCCACTAGTGGACCAACAGGCAATGGTGGCATCGTGGAACCCTCCGGCGGCGTTGGACCATCTCCGGTGACCCTGAAAGAAGGCTTGGACAGAGGGCACAAAGAAAGGAAGTCAGGGTCGCTGGCAGCGGCGGAGCCCAGCAAGGTGAGCTCAGGTGCAGCTGATGGCTACACGCGACTCTCCTCACCAAGAGCCGGGCATGATTTCTCTAAAACTGAGTAAAGAAAAATAAAAGAAATCACTCGCCTGAACTCGAGGTCCATCGCCGTCCAGGACTCCGTCGATCCTGCTGAGGGCGATGGTTCGGGTGCTGACTCTGTTGCAGCGGCCTCCGCTGGTAGTTGCAGTCCTGATCTCCTCCAGAGAGCTCTCCAAAACTGGTGACTCCTCCAGCAAGGATTCTTGAGGTGGAGTCCCACGTCGCGCTGGACCCTGGTGGGCTGAAGCCAGGGGATGCTCCTCCATCGGCGCAGGCTTCGGGTTGGTCACAGCACCTCTCGTCTGACCATGCCGGCTCTGCGGGTCTTGGGTAGAATCTTTCAGCTCCGCGGCCCCCTCCTTCCTCTGAAGATTGAGCTCCAGGGCTGATGAACACTCAAAGGAGATACAAGGAGACATGGAGAGGGCAGAGGGGTTAATTCTTACTGCAGCGGTAGGTGAGGACCCAGCGGACTGCACAAACTGGACCTCACTCCCGGGCATCAGGAAAGATGATTTAACAAATGAATTAATCAAATGAAAATACACTTGCCTTTTAATCCCGGGAGCAGTGGTCTTAGCTGCAGTACACCCAGCCTCTTGCTTCTTATCTGCGGCACTCCTGGGTCCCTTGGAAAATCCAGAGAGGGCCTTTCCTACCAACTGAAAGACAGACAAAGGAGCGGAGGAGTTCTTCCTGCTGTGCAACACTGGGTCACGGTGCCGTGGAAGAGGCGAAGCCGGCAAGACAGGAGCCAACATGCAGGAGACGAGACTGGGCTTCTCTCACCGAATTCTTCTACGTGCGGATGCCGGCCTCGCAAAGCATGGTGAGGATACAGGTGGAGGCAGTGGCGGCAGCGGAGGGAGTGATAGAGCAATCACCCGAGAATGAAGGCGCAGGTAAAGTCTCCGCTCCACCAAGTTGGTAATTCTGCCCAAGCAGTCCATCTCGACCCCCCGGGAGGTACAGCTGCGTTCGCTGACTACCAAACCCTCAATCGCCACGATGGCTTGGTGGTAATACCGGCTCCACTGTCTCCGCCATACTGCTTCACCAGCTTGAGGCATAATGGATCCTCAGAGCAGGTGGGCAGAAAAAGCAGACAAAAATGAAAAAGAAATGAAAATTGCACTCAGAAATCTTGGCTGTTTATTTTTTTCTTTTCTGGCCGGATCATACTGTTATGTTCCCGTGTGCTTTTACGCAGTGCACGGGGGGAAGAAATGAAAGCCCACATGCCGAGATTATTGCGTGCAGTTTTATGAAACAAAATAATTTTTCAGTCCAGCAAAAGATCTAGACAAGCAAACAGTCAGATGGGTTATGGTCATGAAGGGCGCCGGAAAAACAGGGATGCCTCTAGGACCCTCATCAGCCTGAGCGAGGGAATGCCTAGTACCGCAGAACAGCTGGACGGCACAAAAAGAAAGGCAACAAGGAACTTAGTTGCTGGAGCGGTCAAAGGCAGTCAGTGAATTCCAGTGTAAGCAAGAGAGTTGGAACAGCCTCTAACAACAGGCAATGAACGGGTGTCAGGTGAAGTTAGAAAAGACTATTACAGTCAGGCTGAAAGTAATAATGTAGGGAGTGGAGACAACATACACAGAGGAGAACTGCTACTGTGTATAATGCACACAATGATCCGGCCACCTCTTTCCCCAAATATAGAGTTTATATAATGACAATAGTAATGAGGAACGAGATCACCGGTGTGCATAATGAGGAGTAACCAGAGGGAGTGCGTGGGCTGGACTGAATGGAAACACGTGTGCAGGAGTGTCTGGGCATGTGAGTGAAGATGAATGGAGGCGTGTCTGTGTATGTGTGCATGTGAGTGAGAATGAGAGTTAGTGCATATGTGTGTGAGCGTGAGTAAGGGAAAACCACTAATCAACAGCTGTTGCCACTGACAAAAGGAGGAGGCGTGGCCAAACTGTCAGTGGAGCGAAGGACCCAAAGGGCTCCCTGAAGCGCCTGATGGAAAATAAGCATACAATACACAAAATGGTCAAAATAGCCACAGTGTCAGAACTGGGATTGAGACCCTCAAACCCAAGTTCTTGACACACTCAGACAAAACCCAGCCAGCATGTCCATGTGGGCCTCACTATAGGTTTACACTAACCTGTTTGCTTGGTCTCATGTGGGTTTTTCTGTGGGTTCCATGTTGGCCACGTCTGTGTTTGTCCACATGGACTTTACCTGTGGTACAGGTGAGCAGGTAATCTGTTGATATGTTTTATACCCACTGGGCCCTGTGATGTAGCCAATTATGTAGTTTATATGTTATATATTTGTTGGAGCTTTAATTTGTGTCACACCGGGTGGTGGCTCCGCCTTCTGGTTTTGCAAACCCTGTGGCTATAAGAAGGGCTGCAGGTAGGAGGGCGGTCTCTTTGTCGTTTCCTCTGCCAGCAGTTTGGTGTGGTTAGTTGCACGGTGCCTGATAAAATAAACCTGTGTTCAGCTCCATAACTGGTCTCCTCCTTTGCTCCAGCCTCTGACATAACAGGCCCCACATGGGTTTAATGTGGGTGAAGAGGTTTCAGTAACACTGGCGCCATAGATAAAATTATATGAAAAAAAGTCACAAATTTATCAGGAGAAAAAAAGTGAAAAATTATAAGAAATAAGATAAGATAAGCCTTTATTAGTCCCACATTGGGGAAATTCCAGGATTGCAACAGCACAGGGATAGCAACACTCAGAGCAACAATCAAGAAGAAAAGAAAAACAAGAGCAGCGAATATACATATGTACTTTTAAATATATAAACACACAGTGCGGAGCATTGTAGCTAGATGGAATAAACAGCCTAACCGTCTACTTAGTTATCCTACATAGTATGAATATGTACCCATACATATTGTCACCCTCCGTAGCGACCGATATTGTCCTAGTTGTATACTGGAGGGGACCATTGTGTAAGTCTATTGTGTCTTTTTCATTCAAAACTATTAGGTTGTCACGTTTTTTTGCTATCTCTGCGAGCAGCCCTGCTTAGGTTATACAGTCTGACAGCCGTAGGTAGGAAGGACCTGTGAAACCTCTCGGTTGTGCACCTAGGATGATGTAGTCTGCTGCTAAATGAGCTCCTCAGTGCGTTCAGTATGCCCTGCATAGGGTGGAACTCGGACTCCAGTAGAGATGACAGTTTAGCCACCATCCTTCTCTCTCCTATCTCCTCCACTGGGTGAAGACGCTACCCCAGGACAGAGCTAGCTTTCTTGATCAGATCAAATAAGTGACAAATTTAAAAAAAAAAAGTAACAAATTTATGAGGACAAAGAGTCACAGCTTTACTAAAAAAACAACAAAATTAAGAAAAATTGTTAAATTGTTTCAAAAAGTTACAAACTTCCAAGAAAAATTCAACAAATTTGCACGAAAAAAGTCACAAATTAATGAGGATCAATTTAGAAAATTTTAAAATTAACAAAAAAGTGACAAATATATTGAATCATCCATCCATCCATTTTCTACCGGTTAATTCTTTTTGGGTCGGGGGGGGGGGGGGGTATCCCATCATCTCTGGGCCAAAGGCAGCATACACACACAGACCACCTGCAAATATATGAGTAAATACATTGAACATCCGTGAGTAAAAATTTCTAAATGTCCGAGAAAAAGTTGTAGGTTTACAGGATAAAAAACAATTAAATTTTTGAGAAAGTTCCAAATATAGATGAAAAATATTGCAAATTTAGGGAAAAAAAGACAAAAATTTACAAGAAAAAAACAATTTTACAAGAAAAAAGTAACAAATTTATGAGAAAAAGTCCCAAGATGAAAGTAAAAAACTGACAAATTTATGAGGGTTACAAAATTATGAGAAAAACTGAGAAAAAAAATTATGAGAAAGAAATTTTCATGAAAATGTTTCAATTTAGTAGAAAAAATTAACAAATTTACAAGAAAATAAGTTGAAAATAGGTATATGGGTAAATCCATGTGAGCAAACAAATGGAGCCCACATGGAAGCCACAGACAGACCCACAAGGGACCCTTAAGAAATCCCAGTTCAATCTTTGGCTGGGCTCACAGGGACATGCTGGCTGGGAAGGCACTGAAAACACACCTTGCATGGAAAAGTGTCATGGTCTTCCATGCGCCATTATGCAGCGCACAAGAGAGGGAATGAAAAACTCAAGTGCTGGAGTAGATTGTGCCATTTATTAATGTAAACTGTAACAAATTCGCAAGTCCACTCACCACACTAATGCAGACATTCACAATGATAGAGTAATTGCTACCAGACAAACAGGGAAGCCACCCGGATGTCCCACAGCCTGGGAGATGCCTGGTGCTGACGATTGCTGGGCACACAGAAAAGGCACACATACGCACGGCTGTGGAGATCCGAGACTGTCCGTGTCGTCTGGTGAGCGGGGAGTAAAGGAAGAGTCGGACACTAACACTAAGGAATCCTCCGTCTTTAAATGTTAGGCTGACAAGATGAAGGAAGTGTAGCGTGACCTTGAGTTCCAATTTATAAATTATTCTTTGCTGAAGAATTTTTTTTTTTTTTTTTAACTCAAAAGTCTGGCTTTTGAGACTGCTTCTCTCACCCAAGAACTAGAGCTGTAACCCGATCCATCAGCCATAAAGTGGAAGTTAATCCCTTTCTCCAAGACACTTTGGCAAAGTAAAGTTCTAATTGACAATTTTATGATCTACATAGTCAAGACTCTCCAGTAAAGAACCTGTTTCACTGTACCATCTAGTGGACGAATCAGGAATATTTAAAATTTTCCTTTGCAGTGGAATTTATGGCTTTGGACTATGAACTAACTCATATTCTTTCTCTTAAGACAGTATCTGACAACAAAGACCTCATTGAACTCTGGGACGAACAATGGGTTTCAAATGCTTTTATTGATATGATTTGATTTGATATGATTGTGATATGTTCTATTTTCAGGAAGAAATTAATGTTTCCATACTTATTATCACAAGTTAATTAAAGTAGACGTAGATGTGTTTTATGCTCCTTTATTGAGTAAAATATCTTAGTCACTAAAGTTTAAGGAATTTGTGCTTTTTTTCAGCAACATGTGTCTTAAAAGGGGGTCTCACTTCTCAGATCAAATGTCTCTTCCCCTCCTCATTCTTCAGCAGACCATAACTGCACTTTAACTGACCAATAGAGTTCAAAGCTTCATTGCATTTCCCTTTTTATGTTGAGCTTTTGATCCTTGTTGGAAGAAGCTCAAATATAATTGGCCACCTCAGGTCTCATGAAGTTTCTCATGAAGGTCTCATGGACCACCCTGCAGCACTAGAGAAAACTTAAATTTTATTGCTCTTTGTTCAGAGTCTGCTCGGGTGTGGTTGGCCAAAGCTGTAAGCAGCTTTCTCTGTTTCTCCAATTGTTCTCCTATCTTTTAAAAAAAAGGGCCCAGAGCCTGTCATGCTCTGAGTTAATCCAGTTTCTTTTCTGTAAAATTCATTTTTCTTATTTTGTTCTTCTTTTTCTTTAAATCATCGTGCAAGAAGATTTTGTTTATTTTTTTTAAAGCTTAAACCAACTCATTTAAACCACCAACATCGGAAGAAATGAGTTTGTGATGTAATTTGACTTTCTGATGAGACTTTGCAAAATAAACCAATTCTTTCTTCAGTGCATAAGAGAGGACCTCGCCCAGTTTGCTGGAACAGGCTTTGTGATCCCGGGAGGAGGCCATAACAGTGGTGAGCCTGTTTGCCAGCCTCCCCACAGACCCATGCTGGTCCAGTGAAACAGAATCCGGTGGACCCGCCTACTACCCACGGGGACGCAAAGTTTCTGCGGCTGACGGTCTGTTATGTAATTTACACTTGTCTTCAGAATATTCCTGATATAAGTTCTTTAAACCTAATTTTATGGGGACGGCAGTGGCTCAGGAGGTAGAGCAGGTCGTCCAATAACCACATGGTTGGCAGTTCAAATCCTGCTCTCCCCAGATATCCTGCCGTTGTGTCCCTGGGCAAGACACTTCACCCCAATTGCTCCTGGTGGTTCTGGAAGTGCCATGTTGGGCAGCATGCCACCATCAGTGTGTGAATGTGTGTGTGAATGGGTGGATGGCAGGATCTGTAAAGTGCTTTGGTCATCAAGAGATGAGAATAAAAGTGCTATATAAGTGAGTGCCATTTACCAAACACCCATCAGAATCTCAAAATGAATGTTGTCTTTCATTAATCTACGTTCTTTTTCAGAGTTAAACAGATTTTCTAATTATTTTTATAAAGTTAATTATCTTTTTCTTTATAAAATTGCATCCACTTTTCTCAACCAATGCTATTTTATGGTTTTCCAATTTCCAGTATACTGACAAATTAAACTATGTTTCATGTGGTTCCACAAATGCTTGATTCATAAGTAACTCAGTAACAGTCTATGATGCCCATGATACATGTAAATTCTCTGTTTTAAAGTTATGCAAATATATTAACCTATTCTGACATTTCTTATTAAACCATAGAAAGACATATGGGAGTTATTGTTTGATTTCATGTCCATCTTCTTGATCATCAGAAACAAGAACTCACACAAGGGTTTATTATGAGACTGATCAAATATTTTCAGTAGGATTATTAACTAAGGCTTAACTTACCAGTTGCTAAATTCTTAAGCTTAAATCTTTGTTCATAAGAGTTTGCACCTCTATAAAATGTGGATGGTGCCCTAACGAGGAATTGAGTGTGATAAAAGTAAATCTACATTTCTACTCACATTCATATTTACACTAATACGTGTACCAACATTAAATTACATATAAACTGTTGGATATAATGGACAACGTCAGCCACCCTCTGCACACTGTCATCAGTGACCAGAGGAGCCTGTTCAGTGAAAGACTGCTCCTTCCCAAGTGTCAGACCAACAGACTCAAGAACTCTTTTGTCCTCCATGCCATCACACTCTATAACTCCTCACTTGGTGGTGGTGGTGGTGGTGGGGGGGGGGGCATAGAGTACAGAGGACAGTAGGGCATTCATAGTGCAATAACCTTAACTTAACCATACTTGTACAAGCCATATTTAGCCTTGTATTTATATTGTGTATATTATGTTAAGTGTTTATTTTTTTTTTTTTTCTTTTTTGCTTTTCTGATCTGTATGCTCCTTTTATGTGCTGCTGGAAATTTTAAATTTCCCAGAGGGAGTTATCCCAAAGGGAATAATAAAGTTAAGTCTAAGTCTATAAAACCCTTTAATTTCACTACAGAAGTCATATAACACTCATGGAGGTACACACTGCCATGGATAAGGGTGAATGCTCCGACAATCTCTTTTCCCAAATGCAGCGTATTTATTATCCTGATGCAAATGAGGAAAGAGATTGCCGGTGTGAGGAAGCATGGGTTGGACGTGATTGAACCCGGTGTGTAGGAGTGTGTGTATGAGCGTGTGAATAAAAATAAATAATAATAATAATACATCAGTCTTATATAGCGCTTTTCTAAATACTCAAAGACGCTTTACAAAGCAGCATAGGGACAAACATACAGATAACGAGTAAACAGACAAGGTAGGTACACATAGGTAGAAGAGGCAGTCAGTTTTTATAGGTAGATTTGAAAAGATGGGTTTTGAGTTCACTTTTAAAAGAAGCAAGTGTGTTGGCAGACCGGATGTGAAGGGGCAAGGAATTCCAGAGGGTTGGTGCGGCGATGGCGAATGATCTATTACCCAGGGTGCGGAATTTTGTCTTGGTGATGGGGGTAAGAAGGTGAGCATCAGCAGAGCGGAGGAGACGGAAGGTCCGTTAGGTATGAGGGGGCGAGGTTATGGTAAATGGTAAATGGCATTCACTTATATAACGCTTTTATTCTCATCTCTTGATGACCAAAGCGCTTTACAGATCCTGCTATCCACCCATTCACACACTGATGGTGGCATGCTGCCTAACATGGCACTTCCAGACCCACCAGGAGCAATTGGGGTGAAGTGTCTTGCCCAGGGACACAACGGCAGGATATCTGGGGAGAGCGGGATTCGAACCGCCAACCATGTGGTTATTGGACGACCTGCTCTACCTCCTGAGCCACTGCCGCCCCCTTATGAAGAGCTTTATAGGTGATGAGGAGGATCTTGAAGTTGATGCGCTGTTGAATGGGGAGCCAGTGGAGCTGACGGAGGAGAGGAGTGATGTGGTCTCTGGAGCGGGAGTGAGTAAGTAGGCGGGCGGCTGAGTTTTGGACATACTGTAGTTTTTGGAGGATGGTGGAAGGAAGTCCATACAGAATGCTGTTACAGTAATCAAGTCTGGAGATGATGAAGGCGTGGATGAGTATTTCAGCAGTAGAGGGTGAGAGGGTTGGACGGAGGCGTGCAATATTACGAAGATGAAAAAATTATGTTTTGGTGATATGGTTGATGTGAGATTGTGAGAATGGGAATGAATGGAGTGTGAGTGTATGTGTGTGAGAACGCCCAAGATGAAGCACAGCTGATGGCATTTGACAGGAGGAGGGGGCGTGCCCGAACTGTCAGGATAATAAGTCAGAATGGGGTTTGGAATACCAATCCAAGATTTATGACAGGCCCTCCCCCTCTAGGGGTTATTCCAGAACCCCAGTAATACCAGCTGAAAACAAAAAGACAACACCGCAAGGGGACCACCCCGCCCCCAAGCAACAAACAATTACCCAGGGTGGAAGGTGGGGGAAAACCGGTTAGGAGGGAAGAAACCAGTGACAAATACAACCTGTAATAAGCAAATCCCAAACTGTGACCCTCCTAACAGCCCCCACATAGGACATGAACCCCCCTCCCCAGAAGTCCAAAGTTTAGGAGGTCGACCAGAGTCCCAGGCCCCCAGCATGATGAGGGGTGACTGATCGAGTGGCCTGCACCAGTGCCATGTCAAGCAGGCGGCCCGCAGAGTCATGTCCGGCGGCCTACCCCGGCCGATGGACCACCCAACTTGAAGGCTCAGTCTTTCAGGTGGCCGACCAGCGTGGTGGAGCCACCAGAACCGGAGGGGAAGGCGGAGAGGCAGCCTAGCCTCCCGGAAAACCGAGGAACAGAAGCCCCCCAGCCCTCTGAAGCTTGGAGTGGGGGGACCGTAGCACCCGCAATGGTCCCAGTCCGGGATGTGGCTTCACCCGCGATGGTCCCAGACCAGGACGTGGCAGCACCTGCGATGGTCCCGGTCCGGGATGTGGCTGCACCAGCGGTGGGCTTCAGCTGAAGCTCTGCTGCACCAGCAGTGGACTCCGGTTGCAGGACCGTTGCACCTGCGGTGACTCCCATCGGGGGCCTCATTGCTCCCGTGGTGGCCCCTCCAGCGAGGGAGGTGATGCTCCTCACATCCTCAGGAGTTGACCCCCGATCCTTGGTTGACTCCAACAGCTCTTGGGTGACCCTGGCCGGAAGCGCCAAACCAGAAAGGAGAAAAAGAGAAACCAGGTCAGGGTCGCTGGCAGCGTCGGGGCCCGGTGTGGCAGTCTTGAGGGCTACTGTGAGCTGCCCTGGGTCCACCTCACCATGAGTTGGGCAGTGTGACATTAATATTGAAACTCCTGATATAACGGAGCACACTTGCCTTAACTCTGGCTCCACCGCCGTCCAGGACTCTGGCGATCTTGGGTGTGCAGGATCCTCCAGATCGTTGGGTGCTTCATCCCCATTGGCCTCCTGTGAGGGAGGTGGACCTACCTCGTCGTCAACGGGCAGAGCAGGTGGTTGCAGCTCCTCTCCAGTGACCCTAGGATGGAGCTCGAAGGGGATAGGAGAGGGAGAGCGATTAGGGTTGCCGGCAGCAGCAGAGCCCAGCGAGGGAGGTGCAGATGCGACTGGGGGCCGCACCCAATTCTCCTCCCCAAAAGCCAGGCAAGATTCCTCCACCATCAACAAATGAAATACAGGAGAGACTACCTGCCTGTGCTTAAGCTCTACCGCTGTCCAGGACTCTGATGATGATGCCCCGGGTCCCATCGGCTGGAGGTCTGGTCCAGGGGATGACTCCATTGCGGCGGTCCCCACAGGGGGCAAGATGGTGGTAGCAGGAGTGGGACTCTCATGCTGCATCCTCCATGCCTCTGGTTCCTCCGGCGTGGCAGCCGTGGATGACTCCTTCGCTGGCCCATGGGCTGGACCCTCCTGGTCCTCTGGCTCCTCCTCCCCTGAGCAACCTGGATCCGGGACCGATGAGCTTGTGGGGGGCACATAGAAAAGTCATTGAGACCAGTAACAAGAGTACTGTATGCTGCTGGTGCGGAGAACTCAGGGAACTGCACACCTCGAGTCTCCTTGCCAGGAGGCAGGCAAAATTGATCATTGACTGTGAAACTCTTCGCCTGGCACTGGAGGTCCCCAGCGGCCTCCGAGGCGTGCTCTCTACTCTCCTGGTGTTCCTCATCAGGTTGAGGCTCCTCCTCCCTCGAGGAACTCTCTTTAAGTCTTTCAGAGAATCTCTGGAAGGAGCCACGGCTTCACCTCCTAGATGAGGTCCGTTTCAGCCAGTAGAGCCCACCTCTGTTCCTCCATCTCCTCTGGTGGCAGGGCGGAGCATAGCCTGCTGACATCAGAGGTCACATGCAGCATTGTTTTTCTGCCATTTTGGATGCCAAACAGCCTGGACCCTGTGTTGAGAATAACAATAATTCTAATAGAACGAAATCAGTCCAACTCGCCATGATGTTGTTTGTTTTCCATTATGACTGAATACCACCTTAAGTGAGTGAGAGCTTGACAGCAAGGTGGCCCCACACTCCCATGACATCGTTTGTATGGGACAAGAAAAACATAAGATGGATATGGAGGAGAACCTGCTGCTCTCTTGATTTCTGTCAGTGTAAAGGCAAAAAAGGAGAGCCAGAGAAGGCTACAGGCAATGAGATGAAACACTGGAAAAGTATCGGAGAGTTCACGAAGCCTTGGAGCAGCAGAAGATTTGAGGATACGAACTAGATCACATCTGAGGATAAGCTAATGATTGCCAATACTAGTTAGCACTAATAAATCCCCCATACTACATTGCAATCACAACAAGTTTTCGTTACTACGTACTGTTGGAATTAATTCTTGTTCACCGTTTCTTCAAGTGAGAGCAGATATGAAATACCTTAAGGATTAAAACACTTAATTATAGACTACAACCTTTTACAAAATTATAACAAAGGATAGAATGGTTCTTGATCGACTAATTGCCACCCGTAGGGGTGTATGCCCTATTATAGGAGGTTCCTTTGTCACCTGGTTGCTCCTGGGAAGGGCAGTATGGATAACATTGCTGTCAGTTATCATTCTTTGCATGCAATCACCCAGAAACCCTTCCTCTTCACCTAAGTTAAATGGCTTCAATAATAGGGTTTGCCATTCACAATTTCCCTATTTTTCTGATTTGAGTATTATACTAATACTGTAGATTGTTGATGGTAATCTAAATGGTTTCCTAGGTAAATGTTTGGTACTGATAATTCGGGTACTGTACCTAAATGTGACATGGTTTGACTTACAAAGTGTATTCAATTAAATGTTTTCCATTATCTAAGTAAATAATTTCAGCTATTTTAAATCTTGATATTGTTTCAGTTAAGGGTTTCAGTGTCACCATAGCAGTATTCAGATTAGTGCAGGGGAAAGTCTTTGTATATTGAACAAGTGTGTAAATAATTTCTTAACATTTTTACCTTCACTCTTATTTAGCTCAAAGAGATTCATGCAAAGATTTTGAAAAGACTAAGTTTATGCAGGGGAGATCAAATTATTTTGCTTTGAGCTCCCTAAAGCATTGTTCTCTTAACCTCTTGCGCTCCGTTGTACCACGGGCGGGCAAGTCTCTGAGTCCTAGAGTGCACGAGAGCGCACGAGGACGCTCTCGTGCGCTCTAGGACGCATGGTGGAGATGGTGATGTAGGTGGTGATGGTGATGTAGTGGCGTCCAAGCGCGCACTGAAAATAAAAGCTGCAGACACAGCCGCAAACAGATTAGTTCATCTGATTGACCTCTCATTCGACTAATAAGAGCTTTGAATTGGGTTTCTGAAACCTTGAAGAACCAATGAATGAAAACCTAGCCAGAAGGACCCGCCTCCCAACACTTTGGATGCAGTGAGCCAATTGAAGCAGAGAAGTTCGCAAGCTGTTTTTTTTAAGGCTGGGGGAAGACTGGCTGCCGGAGCGGATCAAAAAAGGACGCAGGAAGAGCCCCACAGACCCAGCAGCACAGAGACCACCCACAAATGCAACCTGTGTGACAGGGAGTGCCATTCGTGGATCGGCATGTTCGGCCACAGGCGGTGCTTATTTTGTATTGGTTCCAGCAGAGTAGACGTCATGATTTCTTCCATGGTCATAGACCGACGGAGGCTGAAGACGAAGGCTGAGTGACACACACGCCTTCGCCAGTCTTTTTTTAATTACTATTGTTATTTGTTTTGAAAAATCGTTTGCCAAAAATCGCAATCATGGAAGCACAAAACCGCAATAATGGAATTATGTTTTGATCGGGTCGTGAGACCAGAACCACGAGCGGACCAGCGTCGCCTTCGTCTGACAGTGAGGAAGAGAAGTTGGCCAAGACTCTGCTGCTGTGAAGAGGTAAGCTGTTATAAGCTAAATTATTATTTCTCCCTGAAAATTGTAATCCAAAATGACTTTTGACCGATCGGTAAATTACAACTGTGCGGCGCAGTTCGTGCGCCGCTGTACAAGGGGTTGTTTGCTGCGTTCAGACCGTGAACGCCCCCCCCCCCCCGCTATTCTTTTGTAGCGGGGGGGGGGGGGAGCCAGGGTGATTGCGCTGCTGTCCCACATCGCCACATGAGGCTAATCCGTTGTGTAGCGATGGCCGAAGTCCATCCTCTGTAGCGGGGGGAGGGAGGACAAACCCCACACACACACACACACACAGACAGCCCTGAGTGTGACTTTTCATTAGAGCCTAAAATGAAGGTTCTACATTGAATCACTCAAAAGTTACAGACGTTTTTCCAAACTGGGCCATTTGGCACAATTTGGCACAGTTCCGAAACGCCTGGGAACAACCTGAGGAAAAAGCTGTGTAATATACTCATTTTTTGTGGTATTGTTACAAAATTTGGACCTCAGCTGGATAACACTTGGTTCTACATTTCTCTTGCATTTTGCAGCCCGGATCTGAAGCTGTGTGTTATTTGCAAGCATTTGTATCCAAAAAATCACCCAGGCAAAATTTATTTTCTTCAAGTTCACTATGTTTAGATGACTATAACTCAGTGGCCGGATCACTTAAAGAGATCATGTTTTTTTTGCTAAAAAATCCAAAGTGTTTTCTTTTAAATTAGACCAACCCCATGAAGATGCTGCAAAGGGTTGAATAACAGCTTTCGATTTACTTTGGGCACATTATTTTTTGGCGTTTTTAGGAAAATTGACCGGAGTGCAAGGGGTTAATTGAGTAAGAATCTGTATTGTCTTTGTAGTAGATTCTAAATTAAGTCCCACAGTAAACATAAATTCAGAATAAATTGGACTTTTCTTAGACATCTGGAACTTTTCTCATAAATTTGCATGCTTTTCATCCGCCTTTTCAGTTTATCTTCTTTCTTTTAAACATATTTCTTTTTACAATAATATGCAAATATTTTCTTAAATATCTGAAAATTTATTCATGTAAATTTTACCTTCTCCTATTGAATGTTGTGATTTCATTACTAAGCGGTTTTATCTATACTTTTCTCTTCATTATTGATTATTTATTGATAATTTTTAAGCATTATCTATTTTTCTGACACCTGAAGAAACTACTAGAAGTGAGGAATACAGCTAGGCAGGAAAACCTACAGTGTAACAAAAGGTCAAAGAAGAAGAAATACTCAAAGGCTAAGAATGAGCTACACAAGTACACCAGAGAGATGAAGTCCAACTAGTGGGATGGAAAAGCGGAGGATCTTCAAACTGCAGCAGACAAGAAGGACATGAAAACATTCATCACAGGTTTGAGAGAAATCTACAGCACTAAACTAAGAGGATTGATCCAACTACAGGCTATGAATGGTGAAACGGTTGTGCCGGAGAAAGACAAGATCCTGGACAGATTTGAAGACCACTTTGACCAACTACTAAACAACCCTTGAGATCTCACTGAAGAGGCTAAAGAAGCTCTCGTGCAGTGACCAGCTGTATCAAGTCTGGATGAACCACCAAATTCTGATGAACTAATGGTAGCTATCAGGACAACACATGATGGTAAAGCTCCAGGAAGGGATGGAATTCTAGAAGAAGTGTGGAAATTTGGTGGTGTTCAGCTGACCAACTGCCTGCACAAGCTCATCCAAGAGATATGGGATGCCGAGAAAGTACCTCAAGACTGGGAGGATGCAAGTATTGTGCCTTTGTTCAAGAAAGGTGACAGGAAAGATTATGGAAACTTCCGAGATATATTACTGCTAGCCACTGTAGGTAAGATTCTCTCACGTGTACTACTGAAAAGACTTAATAAACATATCTCGCAGAATGTACAACCGGAAACCCAGTGCAGGTTTACAAGTGGAAGAAGCACAATGGACATGATTTTCTGCTTGAAAAAGGTTCAAGAAAAGTGTATCGAACAGAACATGCTGCTTTATGTAGTCTTCATAGACTTCAGTAAAGCCTTCGATACTGTTTTGCGACAAGGACTTTGGCAGGTACTCAAGAAATATGGCTGTACAGAGAGGTTTGTCAGCCTGATCAAGGCACTCCAAACAGGTATGCAAGAAAATGTGGCGGTGAGTGGTTTAGTATCTAAAGACTTTTCAGTAAGCAACGGGGTGAAACAAGGGTGTGTGCTGGCACCTACACTTTTCTCTCTCTATCTGGAAGCCATGCTTGAGGTAGCCTTCAAAGACATTTCAGAAGGAGTATACATTCAAACAAGGAAAGAAGCAGACTTGTTCAATGTGGCACAGTTTAAAGCCAAGAGTAAGACATCGATAAAGGTAGTAAGAGAAATGCTCTTTGCCGATGACAGTGCTCTAGTGGCACACAGTGTGGAAGATATGCAATCTTTAGTGGAGAAATTTGCAAGAGCAGCTAGCCAATTCAGCCTCCAAATCAACATCAAGAAGACAGAGTGCCTTTATCAACCACAAAAGTTCCAATTATCAACATCACTACCAGAAGAGATCAGCATTGGTAGAGAGCCACTAGTCAAGTGCAAGACTTTCAAGTATCTAGGGAGTACTGTTTCAGAGAATGCTAGGCTGGAGGATGAACTATCTCTCAGAATGGGATCAGCGAGTGCTGTGTTTGGAAACTTGAGGGAGAGACTGTGGAACAATCGACATGTATCTATCCATGTGAAATGCAAAGTGTACAGAGCAACTACTAGTACTGGCAACTTATTGTACAGTGCTTAAACTTGGATTGTCTACAGAGTGCAGGTGAAGAAACTCCACACGTACATGATGAGACACCTTTGAGCCATAATGAACATATCACGGAAAGACAAGACAACCAACATAGAAGTGTTGAAACAAGCTGGTTTACCATCAATGGAGGACATGCTAATACAGATGAACCTGAGATGGCTCAGACATGTTGAGAGGACGGGCCACCAGTGACTCCCTCGGCAGTTACTTTACTCACAGTTATGTGAGGGCAAACACAATCAGGGTACACTAAGGCTCAGATTTAAAGACATTGTAAAAAGAAACTTGAAGAAGTTGGATATAAACTGGAGTTCCTGGCAGCAGAAGGCTTAGGAAAGAGCTGTGTGGAGGAATCTGATCAGACCTAATGAAACAGTCATTGTCGCCGACGACCGACTGCTATGACGATGATGATATTTTTCTGAGAATTTTGCAAATTATTTTTTGCTAATTAATTTCTTTGGTACCCCCCCCCCCCCCCCCCCCAGATGCATGGACAAGCACATGCATCAAAGTTACAGAGTATTTGCGTCTTTTGACTAGAGGGAAGCGTGTTGCCACTTTTTATGTGTTACACATCGTTAGGTTAGATGGAAATTTGTGAAAAGTATAGTTCTTTTAAAATGAGGTTTCAATAATCATGGCTTCTTTTGTGTCGTCTCGTGACCTAATTTACAAATTCCACTTAGGAAAAAAATAATACAGCTGTCTGTGTAGATTTGATGTGATTTAGCATTTATTGCAACTAATCTGAGTTAGTCACTAAGACCACATCTGTCTTTCCAGGTGAACACAGAAAGGTTGATTTATGTAAGGGAATCCTTGTGAAAGATTGTGTCACACTCCTTCAGTCAATGGAAAGGTGGACATATTGCCTAATTAGAATTTGGCTTAATTTTGTACAAGGAATGCCTTATTTTATATTTCTTGGTAAATTATTATGTGGAGTGTAGTCCCAAGGCCCAGCTTGGCTGAGGCGAAGCACCGGGAACACAGGCCAGGTCTGTAGCAGTCATCATCATACAACACAAGTATTCCTTATTACTGTCACATTTCTGAAATGTGATACTGTCACACCATTATGTGGTGAGTGGCATCATTGCAAGGTGTGAGACTGCAATGTGTCAGATGTATCCTGCAGTGTGAAGTCATATAAACACTACATTTTTAAAGTCCAAGTTCAATTCAATTCAATTCAACTTTATTTATATAGCGCCATTTCACAACAACAGTAATCGCATAGCACTATCAACTGTAGGGGGAACCCCCACAGTTGCAGAAAGACCCCAGCATTCAGGCGATCCCCTGTGAGCAAGCACTTGGAGACGGTGGAGAAGAAAAACTCCCTTTTAACAGGAAGAAACCTCCAGCAGAACCAGGCTCAGGGAGGGGCAGTCATCTGCTGCGACTGGCTGGGGAGTGAGGGGATAGAGAAGAAGAAAAGAACAGACATGTAGAGAGCAAACAGCACGATGGGGACTCAATCTATGGGAGAGAACAAACAAATGTTAATGACCAGCAAAAAAAATATTTCATTGAGAGTGAGAAAAGGAGTGAGGCCTAGTGCATTACTGGAGGTCCCCCGGCTGACTAAACCTATTAGCAGCATAACTAAGGGAGGGTTCAGAAACACATGATCCCTCCCTAATTGTAGGCTATATCAAAAAGGTAGGTTTTAGCCCTATTCTTAAAAACAGAGATTGAGTCTGACTCCCGAATCCAGATTGGCAGCTGATTCCACAGGAGAGGAGTTTGATAACTGAAGGTTGTGCGTCCCATTGTACTTTTGGAGATTCTAGGTATTACAAGTAATCCTGCATTTTGGGAGCATAGTGCTCTGTTAGGATAATACGGTAGTATCAGATCTTTTAAATAAAAAGGAGCCTGATTGTTTAGAGCTTTGTAAGTAAGAAGAAGGATTTTAAACTTAATTCTAAACTCTATAGGAAGCCAATGAAGGGAGGCCAGAACCGGAGAGATATGATCTCTCTTTCTAGTACCTGTTAAAACTCTTGCTGCAGCATTTTGGATCAGCTGAAGACTTTTTTAAAGATGTTTTAGGACAGCCTGGTAATAAAGAATTACAATAATCTAATCTCGAGCTAACAAAAGTGTGGATCAGTTTCTCAGCATCACTCTGAGACAAGATGCTCCTAATCTTGGCAATATTACGCAAATGATAGAAGGCAGTCTTAGAAACAAATTTAATATGTGAATGGAAGGACAAATCCTGATCAAAAATAACTCCAAGGTTCCTCACAGAGCTATTAAGAGAAAGAGTAACCGCATCCAAACTGAAAGTTTGATTTGGAAAGGAATTTCTAAGGTTTTTTGGACCAACAAGAATGACTTCAGTCTTATCTGAATTTAATAGCAGGAAATTACAAGTCATCCAAGCTTTGATTTCCTTAAGACAGGCTTCTAACTTGGCTAATTGATTACTATCATCTGGCTTCATTGACAGGTATAATTGTGTGTCATCAGCATAACAATGAAAATGTATACAGTGCTTTCTAATAATTGTAGGGTGAATTGCCTATAAAAAAATATTTGTCATAAGGTACAGGAATTATTTATTTTATTTAATAGTGGGTGTGAAAGGAGGTGGAGTTAAACCATCACTTCTACACCCGCTAAATTAAATAAAAGCACTCGTATAAGTGGCACCAGTCCTAACGGACAATAATATTAACTCTAATTTTAATTAACTTTGTACCTTAAATTACTTAATGAATCAGTCTCAAAGTTTCAGTGAGTTTTTGTCCTGCCGTGATTAGAAAACCTGTATATGTGAAAGGAAAATGCTTCAACTGCTCTCATTCACTCTTTTATTAAACTCATTCGGGTTACATGGCATGGCGTTCAAATGATGAATAAACAGATTCAGATGATAACAGCATAATATATCACATCAACTGATATTGGGTTCCTGAACATAAAATCCAGCGTTACACCTCTGTATAACCAAGGAGAAACTGGACTTATGTTTCAACGGTAAATGAGGCTGGAATGTTTTAACAAAACAACGCAATTTTATGGGGAAAATTCATAAGCTACTTATCTAAAAATGACTCCTGAATTAATCTACAAAAATTTAAGGGCAGTTACTTAAAAATGACTAAGAGTTTTCCTTCAGTTGATAGTTCTATCCTGTGGCTGAGAGACTAATTGAGCCCTGAAATACGGGCCATATTCAATTGTAATTTAATTGTTAGGACATCACGTTTTTAACCCAGCAAATAGGAGAAATAAGAGTTTCACTCACAAGACAGCTGTAGGTCCACGTTTCAGCTGGTCGATACCGGCCAAGTTGGGAGTTAGGACGTCGGAGGAAGCGGCTAATGCGATGCCTCCTCACAGCCGTGGAAGTGTAAACTCAGCTGGGGGCTCTCCAGACAATGGCAGCAGGGGGTGGTCTGTCACAGAGCGGCGTGACAAGTCCTTGGAAAAGTGTCCAAATTTGAGGTCTCTTGTAGCGGGATAGACCAAAAAAAAAAAAAAAACTGAAGGAAAATCTTCTCAGTCTCTGTTCACTTTAAACTAGGCAAATTAAAGGTCCACTTTAATGGCGTGAAAAGTCATAAAAAAATGAGAAAAACATTTACTAGGATAAGAATGGCTTCTGAGGTGAAAGAAAAAGTTTGAGAATTTGATTCTCTAAAAGGGACGAGCTCTAAAGAAAAATGGTTTCTCCTCAGTGACCAGAATATAACGAAAGACTTGACAAACACACAGAGAATAAAATAAAACTTCACAGGGCCTTGAAATGGTGGAATAAAATCTTCTGAAATCTAGATTACTATTCTGCTTCTTTAATCTTAATTTAGTTCCTAATCTTTCTCAAAATCTCTTTCTTCTTTCTGTGTTTCTAATTCTTAATTCTATCTTGCTACTTGTTACTTTATTTCTAGCTAATCTTCCTGCCTGTTCTTTGTCTGATCTGTTCTCTTTTCTCTACTTTTTCTTAACTGAACTCAAATCTAACTTCTCTCTTTTAAAGTTACCTCGCCGGGTCGTAAAACTGATGACGTCGTCGCAAGACTGACCAATCGACTTTTTCAGAAGCAGTTTGAAATGGCTGCTATCCAATGTGAGAACACTTCTTTGTTTGAGAACAGCCAATCAAATGAAGACACCATCCCATGAAATTTCAGAGGGAAAATCAACACTCAGTCAGTTCTTATAAAATAAATGCTCAATATAAAATCTAACTAAATTAAATGACTTGGCTAATATTTTGGTGATCATGCATTTATATCACTACTCCAATATGTGTTTGAATAACACTCATGAATATAACATTTCTTATACATAATTATAATACATGCATTCACATTTAGATCAAGATTAGAACAGCAAAACATGCAGCAAACCATGGTTGGTGATAAAAGAGGGATGATTTTCAGTGTCCTTAGGATCCAGAGGATAAGCTGAAAGAAACTTAATGTTTAGAACAAATTAAAAGTCATCCTACATACTGAAAACACATTCCGTAGGTATCCACTAGGAGGGACTGTTGAGCTGTAGATGATTTCCTTTAGTATCTGGGCGAAGAAACCTGGACAGCATCGGCTATAAACCCGTCAGATTAAGTGGTTTATGACTCTTTTAAGAACATTCGTTTCCTGTGAAAAGGTACATTATCAAATGCAGTGTTAACGTTGAGAGGTCTGGTCTCCTGAGTTTTATGTTCCTTTGAGACTTTAAAAGCAAATTCTGATCCTTAAAATCTCTGCAAGAGGAAACTGTTTACATTGGGGTCCTGGGAAAGCAAGCATCTTTGGTCAGGCCTGGAAGAGGCCTGCATGAGTCGACATAAAAGCCAGTGATATTCCTGAAAAGGCAGAAAAGTGATATTCCTTTGTAATGAATAAAATGAAATTCCTGTAAACTGAAGAGAAGTGATCTTCTGTCTTGGTTTGAGGAGACGATGATGCTACATAATGTTGCCTAACGGAAGCATATATAAACTAAAAAGAGTAAGGCCTAGCACAGATCCCTGTGGAACTCCATGACTGAGGTTTGAGTTGAAAGAAAACTCATTATTTACATGAACAAACTGGAACCTATCAGATAAATAAGATCTAAACCACTGCAACGAAGTTCCATTAAGTCCAACATAGTGTTCTAATCTATCAAGTAGAATATTATGATTGATAGTATCAAAAGCTGCACTAAGGTCTTAAAGGACAAGTACAGAAACTAGTCCATTATCAGATGCAATGAGGAGGTCGTTAGTGACCTTCGCTAAGGCTGTTTCAGTACTATGATGGATTCTAAACCCAGACTGAAACTCTTCAAGTAAACCATTTCCCTGCAGGTGGTCAAATAATTGCGTAGCAACAACTCTTTCTAAGATTTCTGAAATGAAAGGGAGATTAGAGATTGGTCTATAGTTAGCTGAAGCTCCTGGATCTAGCATTGGCTTTTTGAGTAAGGGTTTAATTACAGCCGTTTTAAAAGCCTGCGGTACATGGCCTAAAGTTAATGAAGAATTGATTATATGAAGAATAAAGCTACCAATAAGTGGGAAGACTTCTTTAAATAACCTGGTAGGAATAGGGTCTAAAAGACAAGTTGAAGGTTTGGATGAGGAAACTATTTTGTCTAACTCACAAAGGTCGATTGGAGTAAACTCATCAAGACAGACATCAATTGAAGGAGTTGTAGTAGTTACAGTATTTAAGTTAACTGTGGGAAGAATGTGATTGATTTTATCTCTGATGGATGAAATTTTATTATTGAAAAAGTTCATAAAGTCCTGACTAGTAAGCTCTAAGGGAATGCTAGGATTGAAAGAGTCCTGACTCTTTGTCAACCTGGCTACAGTACTGAAAAGAAACCTGGGATTATTCTTGTTCTCTTCTATTAATGCAGAGTAATAACTCGTTCTAGCTTTTCTAAGAGATTTTTTATAAATTAAAAGATGATTTCTCCAAGCTAAATAGATTTCATCTAAATTAGTGGAGCGCCATTTTCTTTCTAATTGACGAGTCTTCTGTTTTAAGCTACGAGTTTCTGTGTTGAACCAAGGAGTTAGAAATATCTGATTAGACTTTTTCTTTTTTAAGGGGGCCACCAAGTCTAGAGTCTCATGCAGAGAAGCTGAAACACTATCCATTATGTTATCAATTACAGAAGGAGCAAGCTGTCTATAGCTTATTTCCGTTGTGTTGACACATGGCATAGAGGAAACAATCTGCATAAATTTGGTAACAGCATCATCTGAGAGGCATCTACTGTAATAATATTTTTCTTTAGGAGCCAAATAGTCAGAAATAGTAAAATCAAAGGTTAACAGACAATGGTCTGACAGTACAGGGTTATGAGGAGACACTATAAGATTTTCTATTTCTATGCCATATGTCAGAACAAGGTCCAATGTATGGTGGAGGTAATGAGTAGAATTTCCTACTTTCTGAGAAAACCAAATCGAGTCTAATATTGAATTAAATGCCACATTAAGGCAGTCACTATCTACATCCACATGTATATTAAAGTCCCCTACTATAATTATTCTATTAGATTTCAGCACTAAATCAGCTAAGAAATCAGCAAATTCGGATAAAAATTCTGAGTAGGTTGATGGGGGACGATAAACTATGGCAAATAAAATTGGGTTTAACCTAAAATTGCTAAAGTGCCCAATACTGAGGACCAGGGCCTCAAAGGAATTATAACATGTTTTTTGCTTTACATTAACTAGTAATTTGGAATGGTAAATTTTTGCTACTCCTCCTCCACGACCAGAACTTCTGGAATTTTGACAGTTTAAATAACCAGAGGGAGTTGATTCATTTAAACGAACATAATCCTCTTGCCCTAACCAAGTCTCTGTAAGGGAAATTAAATCAATCTTATGATCAATTAACAGATCATGGACTAACAGAGACTTGGGAGTTAGAGACCTAATATTTAATAAACCACATTTAATTTTTAAATTATGAGGAGGAACAGAGGCCAATTCATTCAATTTAGAGGCTTTATGTTTAATTTGAGTTTTACCAATATTTTGCTTTATCACTTTGGGATGCTTATGCATTATATTTTTATTTACTTTGGAGGGAGCAGACAACGATTCTCTGATGGGGAAGACAGGGGCTAAGTTGAGGGGTGGCGGATGAAGAGGAGCTGCAGAGAGGCGTGTAAGACTGCGACTCTGCTTCCTGGTCCCAACTCTGAGTAGTCAATGTTTTGGAAATTTGGATAAAAAAGATGCCAGATTGTTAGATAAATGAGAAGCACCTTCCAAAGTGGGATGAATGCTTTCTCATCTCATAAGACCAGGTTTTCCCCAAAAAGAGCTCCAATTGTCAATGTAGCCCACGTCATGTTTAGGACACCACACAGACAGCCAGCAGTTCAAGGATGACGAGCATCTAAACATGTCATCACTGGTCAGATTGGGGAGGGGACCAGAGAATACTACAGTGGCAGACATCGTTTTTGCAAAGTCCCACACCGATTCTATATTAAGTTTCGTGACTTCCGACTGCCGGAGACGGATGTCATTAATGCCGCCGTGAATAACAATTGTGGAATATTTACAGTTACTTTTAGCCAGCATTTTCAAATGTGACTCGATGTCGCCTGCTCTGGCCCCAGGAATGCATTTGACTATGGACGCTGGAGTCTCTAGGTTCACGTTTCTGACTACAGAGTCGCCAATGATCAGAGTTTTTTCCTCAGCGGGTGTGTCGTTGAGCGGGGAAAAACGATTAGAAACGTGAACAGGTTGGTGGTGTACCGGGGCTTTGTAACTATACTTCCTTCTCACCGTCACCCGCCCAGTTTCCTCACTGCTGAGGAGAGCCGGGGAACCGCTGACAGGGGGGCCTAAGCTAGCTAGCTCTGCTGCAGCTAAGGGGCGTCCGTCGAGATTAACTGGCGCAGACGGTGTTTCAATGCAGCGGAGCCGGGATTCCAAATCAGACAACCTCGCCTCGAGCGCCTCAAAAAGACAACATTTATTACATTTACCGTTATCACTAAAAGAGGCAGAGGTGTAGCTAAACATCTGACAGAGAGAGCACACCAGAGGAGGAGAGGAAAGAAAGAGAGCTAGTAGCCATAGCTAGTGGCTGGAGAGCAAACCACACAGGCAGACAGCAAAACAGGAAGTGACGATACGTTACCACAAGGAAGTGACGATCCAAGATCACCAGGCGTCACACCCATACCCATATCATTTAAATTGATATGCTTTATGTCATTTGCAATGTCATTTGTTCTACTTAGCTTCAGCAAAGTTTGTCAATTGAGAAGTCCTTTCCCCCATCGCGCTGCTGTTGCCCCCCCAGCCAATGAGCCATGACCATGCCTGTCACACACTGTCTGGCCTCCTCACATCTCCCACAAAGATCAAGTCTCGGTGTCATCCTGTAAAAAAAAAAAAAAAAAAAAAAAAAAAAATGGGGGAAGCCTTAAGGCTACCCCCATCCGCATGTCACTATTTATACCAACAGGAGTGCAAATTTTATCACCTCATAAATTGATTTTGCTAATGTTCCAGTTATCCTCATTAGTTTGTGTCCCTTAAATGTTTATCCCAGTTGTTCAACCCACTGTTTATTACAATATGTAATGTTAAGAAACAAAAGTGAATAACTGTTTTTATTATTTTGTTACTTATTGCATATGTCACCAAGGATTTATTAAATTGAAAGGTAATGGTGATTTTATGATTCCTATCTTTTCACCTTGTTGATTTGGCAAAAGATTTTGTGAATGCTTTCTCTTTCTTTTTGAAAAGAAAACATGAACAGCAATGGAGAATAAAAAAAACAAAAAAAAAACAAAAAACCTTTATATTACACCTAAAGCTTCCACAATTTGAATAATGTGATTTTGCTATTCACAACAAGTATTTGCTAAATATTCAGTGTATCAGTAAATGCTTTACCAATTGACAAGGGTCATCACTACTTTAGGATTATGCTTAAACAAAACAATGTCATATATGAGAAGCCTTAAATCAATGCAGCATTTAGAATTAGTTACTGCAAAGTGCAGGCCTAGTCTTTTTCCTGAGTGGCAGAGGTCATAGAGCAGCACTGTGTTTTCAGGAATGTATTGCACAGGAAAGAAAAACGTGACAGTCTGAGCATGGACATGCTTCTAAGGTCAGAATGATTGATACTGCAATATGTGGTTTGTTTTTGTTTTGTTTTGTTTTGTTTTTTTCCTAAATCTTGCAACCTGTCAGACCTTGAGCCTTCCCCCCCCCCCCTTTTTTTTACATGGACAGTGAAAGGATCAAAATGTAAATATGCACATAGTCATTTATTAAAAAGTGAGTTTAGTATTATTGAAGCAAAGCAACAATATGACATAGAATTACCAAGACCTGTGTTTAATAATCAGTAGACTCTGGCAAATCATATACACAAACACAGTAATTATCAACCTCTTTCAGGCTTTAAATCATGTAATATAAGGTATATATAAAGCCTTTAGTGATTAGGCATTATTAAGTGACAGCATGATATTGTAATGGTCAGTTAATTTCATCATTGTCATGCTGGTAGCATTGATTAAGAGGCATGCAATTGTATTTAACTTAGTGGTTTAGCCATCTTTGGTGTTTACTAGAGGGACACCGACAGTGGCCAGGCGATGTTTTTTTTTTTTTTTGCTGGGTCCCAGAGGCTGGTTGTTAGGCAAGAGCGGGGAACAGAGGGAAGGAAAAACCCCTTTGAGATTGTTAGTCCTGCATCCTATTTCCCTGTAAAGTTCACTGTTATGCTTCAGTCAGAGAAATAAGGCAATTGAGTCAATAAAAATCAGTGATACGTCAAAAAAATTGAATAAAAATAGCTCAATGTTTTTCATTTTCCAAAGAAAAACTTGAGGAAATGAAAATACTGGTTTTAAAAATATGTTGATAGTTTACCATGTATGCAACATTAGAGTAAAATCCCACAAAATTAGATTGAAAAAGGAAACTGTAAAAACCCCAAAGCTTTGCAAAAATACCCATATATAGATTATTTTCTCTTTTACTCCTCTGTCACACAGGTCAACACCTACAAAGCCTGTTTTTTTTTTTTTTTTTTTAAGCAACCACACACACAGAGACACACACATACAGACAGGGCCCAGAGAGAAATGCTCCCTTCTGTTATCTACACAAGGTCGGAGGTAGACAAAACATACGCACACAATGAAGACTTCAGATTTTATGCCAGCACACAAAGCAGCGTGTAAAATACTTCAATTAATCTCAGAAACTGGCAACTTTAGTGGAAAACACGCACATCTGGCAACCACACACTCTCACTGCAGCGTGAAGATACTTCTGTTTTGTCTACACTGCCGTGAAAACACAACACTAGTCGACTCCTTTTGCTCAAAATTACAATTTTCAAACATCATTTTAAACATTCCTCAAGAGGAAAACAATTAATTAACCAACCCTTTTATGCTCCACAAATACCAGAAAAAATCACAAACAACAATTTTACAAGTGCAATCTGCTCTCTCCGCCCCCACGGAGAACTCTGTCACTCTTTCACACCAGAGCAGATTTCACGAGGCAAAAGGAAAAAAAATAAACCAACTGCAGCAACTTTTATCCAGCGCTACAACAAAACTTTAAAAATCTACCAGTACTTTCAGAGTTTGTTTTTTTTAAAATAATTCTGTTGAACCACAATTCAAAAGCATTGTCTGATTTTCATTGGTAAATTTTCATTGAATTTTTATTTATTACCACTTTTGTCAGATTCAAGTTATTTCTGTGACCATTGTGGTTTTTTCTTTCAATAACAGAGGGGTACCAACAATTTTGTCCGCGTCTGTACATAGGCAACAGAAAGGAGGGGGAGGAGAGGGGCGAGAGGAGGAAGAGAGCGAGACAGAGAGAGACAGTCCTGATAAGCAGAGCTTATCTGGAGTGATGAGCAAATTAAGAAACGTCACAGAAATTCTGGAGACAGAGTGTCCATAATCAACACAATCTAGGAGTTTCTGTGCATTCATGTGACCCAAAAGAGAACAGGGCATGTCAAAGAGTTGTCATGTCAAACAGGGCATGTCAAAGGGCTGCACGGTGGCGCAGTGGTTTAGCACTGTGGCAGCACAGTTTACCCTTGGCCGGGGGATCACAAGATCGTGGGTTCGATCCCAGCCCCCGACCAACAGTGAGCTGTGTGGAGTTTGCATGTTCTCCCCGTGTTGCGTGGGTTTACTCCGGGATTTCTCCGGTTTCCTCCCGCATTCCAAAAACATGTAGGTTTAGGGCGCTCGTGCACGCAGCGACCGGCAGCCGGTGGCTTGTCACCAGACTGCAAACCAAATCTACCTATGGGTACAAATAAGTAACAAAAAAAAAAAAAAGAGAGATTATCAATGTAGCTCAGATCATTCTTTACGCAGGTACTGATCCTCAGTCTGAATTCTCTGAAGGCCAATAATTGCTCTCAGAAACATGCTAAGAATATATGAACTTTTCCTACATGGAATGCACATATAAGCATGGAATATGAAAAGCATGATTCTTCTCAAGAATAATACATTATTAATAACAATAATAATGTGGATAATATGGAATTTTTCAATCAGGTACTAAAATATGTATGCTGTGTGTGTGTGTTTCAGATGGCTCACTTGTGGCAAAATTATTGCTTCAAACCGTCGGTCTGAATGTTCAACCAAGCCTCCCTGTGATAGGATGTCACCCTGTCTTCACGAACCGCAGCGATTGCAGAGCACCAGAATGTCTGTAGAAATGTTGAGCTTTCTGTGCTACAAATTGTTCTGATTTGTGAGAAAATCATGGAGAGACTTTTGAGACATCATGGGATGTACCTTCTCCAGCCGGTGGTGTAATGGCAAAAAGTGATCAGCAGCCAAAAATTGATCGCCAGGTGCCATACTATAGTTTTGGGTTATATTAGCCATAAAACATATATTCAACAGGTAAACTGTACTGAGTTAGGCAAAATAAACTATACAGTATTTAACAATTATGTGTCATGAACTGGGTTTGGATTTTTTCCAACCACAGCTTCATGGCTTTGTGGCTGTATTTATTTCTCCTGTCATAACCTGATGCCTTTTATCTGTCTGTTTATGTTTTGATTTATTCTCACTTATTTGTTGACTGGAAGCTGTCAGGGAACCTTTCAGGGTTGCCCTGCCTCTTGTCAGCTGGCTTCCACACTTAACTCTCCTGTCATTGCTTGACAGCTGAATTTAATTACTGTTTGTGTTTACCTCTCAGCTCAGCCCACACACTCACACACACATGCACACTCTCACTCACATCTGTGCTCACTCAGCTCAGCCCAGACTCACACTCACACATACCCCCCCACACACTTATTCACGCCTGTGCTCACTCAGCTCATTTTCTCGCCTGTTATTTAAGCTCTGCTTGTTCACCTGGTGCTCGCTGGTTCATTGGATTGTCAACTCCTACTCGAGAGCACAGTCCACTCTGTCGAGACTTTGTAAGGACAGTTTCCACACCGCTCCTCAGTTTTGCCTGGGAGCACCCTGGGTTATCTTCTATTCCTCCCCCGCTCCTCAGTCTCACCTGGAAGCGCCCTTGGTTATTTTGTATTTTTCCCTCCCGGTCCTCAGTCTTACCTGGGAGCACCTTGGGACAATATTCTTATTTATTCTACTCTCCAATAAACAGTAAGGCATTTATGTTTGTTCTTTGTTGATCTGCTCTGTTCGCTCCCTGGAGCTTGGTCATTACTTTATACTCAATAAATACTCAAAACTCTATCCTGCATTTGGACTTTCAGTCTCTCCTGCCCTGGGAGGGCCAGAAATCATGACAGAATTAATCGGCAAGGAATGAGAAAACCCAGCGGTTGAGTTGTGTGCTGTTTTTTAATTTTTCTGTGTTTTTCCACTCACCGACATTGAGCTTGCCATGGATGGTGGAAAAGCAGGTGGTGTGCTTTCTGGAGGTCATCCTAGCACAGATGCAGGCTTAACTTTCCCCGAAGATGGTCCAGAAGGGTCGGGACAGCGCGGCACAGGTAATGGAGGTGTTCCCTATCCTATGGAATAACTCGGAGGCTATCGATGTACTGAGCTCTGTGTACTCCCTGCCGCTGGAGGAAACCCCGTCACCAGAGCGGTCTTCCCCTACGAAGAAGTGCGTCCATTATAAGAAGTCTCCAGCCTCTCCCACGACAGCCCCGCTTCCTTCTCCAGAGCTCTGGCCCACTCTGTCCACGGAGGAATTGGAAGCACACAGACTGGTGTTGCTGGCAGAAACTGAGCTCCTCCTGGAGGTGAAGCCGTTGCTCCTCTTGGAACTGAGGGAACCGGTGCTCCTGCTGTAGCTGAGCTAGCTCTAACAATGGAGCCCCATTCGACTCCACATTGTCGCCGTTCCCGGAGGTTTCGCCCAAAGACTTATACCATCTCTCAGCCAGCAACCCCTCTCTCACAGGAAGAGGAGAATTCTTTTGATGAGCCGTTTTTTCCTCGAGCTGCCTTGATGGCAGCCATCTCCTCCTCCGCAGCATTTACATCCACCAATGTGTGTAGGGTCATTTTTTCCCCCAGATCCATCCACCTCCATGCCTGCTTGGGGGGCTTCTCCACCGCCTACAGAGGAGCCCAGGCCTGCCAGGGACACGGAGAGGGATGAAAATGCTCCAGGCACCACTGGAAACATCATGAACCAGGAGAACAGGCAAGTTCTTTTTCATTCCTTTTTTGTTGGCTGCTCTGACGTTGACAGCTGTGTCTGACACTCATCGTGTCAGAATACTTTTTTCTCCATTTTTATTTGTTTTTATAGATTGTTTTTATCGATTTTTTTTTTATCCGTGTTTGTTGTTATTAGTTTTTATTTACTTTTCCCTTTGTATTGGCCTCGCCTAAAAGTCCGTCCGGACGCACGAGTAGCTGTTTTTGGCTAGTTGTGGGCTGCCCATCTCAGCACCTGGAACGTAATGTTTCCTTCTCCGTCATGTACCCGCTGTTTATCGCTCCTTAATCAGGTCTCTGAGCTGGAAAGGAGGCTCTCCAATCTTTACAAGATTCGGGAGGTCAAAGACCACATCGACACCATCATTCTCGGGCGATCATCAGCTCCAGCCACCGCCTCGCAGCTGGCGGAAACTGCTACTTGTTTGGGTGAGCTCAGCGCGTCTCCATCTACCTCCACACCTGCTCCAGCCTGCGCAGCCTCTGCAGACATCCATGACCTCAGCAACAAACACTGGTTTCGTCTCGAGGCTAAACCAATCTGTCTCGAGGCTAAACCAATCCATCTGTGCCCTGGACCTTGGTTCAACCAGTTAATGGACATCGTCGTTCGACCGGAATGGACCACGCCTCCTCTTCTCTTTAATTCTGGACGCTGGACGCCCGCCCTTGGACGCCCCTCATCCTCCCTCCTCTCCTTCAGCGGCAGCTCATGTCCGCAAACCCCGGATAAAGACCACCCAGGGTGTGTCAAATTACACACCTGCTCCTGATAGAAGAAAAGAGTGGATCTCCCCGCCTTCGCAACAAAAACATCATCCTCTTCACAATTCCTCTCCACATCAGAATCCACCGACAACCCCCCCACCCCCCCAGACAACGCTGGTAATTGGTGACTTGATCGTGAGGAACGACAGAAGCAGGTACTGTGTGACTCGATTTTTTCCCGGGACGAGAGTCTCTGATATTGAGGCTCTTATCCCTGACCTGCTGAATGAATTCCCTCACGTTCATACTGCCGTTGTGCATGTGGGATGCAATAACATCCCAGGTGAAGCATCTGAGATTTTAAAAAGTGACTTCAGGAGCCTTCTGTCTACTCTTATGAACTGTGGCTGACGTGCGCTCATCTCTGGGCCTTTGGCACCTCTCAGGCGAGGCTGTAATCGTTTTAGCAGAACACTCAGTCTTAATTCTTGGCTGTGTTTTACTTGTCCTATTTTTAACATTGTTTTTGTTGACAATTTTAACTTATTTTGGAACCGCCCATCACTTATGAGGCCTGATGGCATCCACCCAAATAGACTTGGTGCACGTGTTTTAACAGACAATCTTCTCTATTTTATTCTGTGTTTTCTGGTACAGTGTCTGAAATTTGGTGTGTTTACTCACTCTGAAGTTTGTGGATTTGCCAAACTGCCCTTTTTTGGTCCTGTCCCTACGTATTGTATCAATCCCATTAATTCGGGTGGGCTTTACCATTTGGATCAGCGTTTGATTTATAATCCTTCAGAGATTGAGTCTGTCTCCCGTTGCCCTAAATATTGTAACACAGGACAAATACAACACAACCTGAAAAAACATATGCACTTCTGCAGCTCCTCCTCTTCCACCACCTTTCAACTTTGCCCCTGTCTCCTCTGTTAGAGAACCTTTTTCTGCTCCCTCTAAAGATAATAAAAAAGTTTAAAAAAAATAGAATGCATAAACTTCCCAGACTGATTAACCCCTTGCACTCTGGTCAATTTCCCTAAAAATGCCAAAAAATAATGGACCCAAAGTAAATCAAAAGCTGTTCTTCAACCCTTTGCAACATCTTCATGTGGTTGGTCTCATTTAAAAGAAAACACTTTGAATTTTTTGGCAAAACAGTCATAATCTCTAAGTGCTCCTGCCACTGAGTAACAGTCATGTAAGATAAGATAAGATAAGATAAGATAAGCCTTTATTAGTCCCACAATGGGGAAATTCCAGGATTGCAACAGCACAGGGATAGCAACACTCAGAGCAACAATCAGAAGGCAAGAAAAAAAAAAAACAAGCAAGCAAGCAAGAGCAGCTAATATACATATGTACATATTACTATAAAATATATATATATATACATACACACAGACACACAGTGCAGAGCATTGTAGCTGGATGGAATAAATATATGAATATGTAAACACACAGTGCGGAGCATTGTAGCTAGATGGAATAAATATGTAAATATATAAACACCCACAGTACGGAGCAATGTAGCTAGATGGAATAAATATATAGATATATAAATATAAACACACCCAGTGCGGAGCATTGTAGCTAGAAAAACATACTGAATGTATGTTTACATGGTGCCCTGGCCACGCCTTTTGAGATTTTGACTTAATTTATATAACTTTTAATGGGCAATGCCTGTAGATGCCCCCATGTAAAAATGAGCTCAATTGGATCTGGTCCCTAGGACAAGTGCGTTAAAATGCGAGGTGTGACTTTTTTCCGAATTGGAGGTGGGGCGACTTTGAGGCAAGATGGCGGCCTTCCTGTTGGCGGTGGGTAAGGGCCACAATGATGTTTTTTGCATGTCTTGAGGTGATTCACACCTCACCCAAATTTGATGTGTCTACGGCAAAGTTTATGGTCTCCAGTCTCCATAGTCCTTGTACGTTTGACCCCACCCACAAAAATGAGGGGTGGGGGGGCACATATCTTTTCCCGTTTATCAAATTTTTTGCTGTGTCAGAGGGGTTTGCCAAAAAAAATCGCATTTTGGTTAATGTTCAGAGGGTGAAAATGCAATCATTTAGGCAGAATAATAATAATTAAACCTTCAAGCAGGTGTAAACGGACCTTCGCCCCCCCGCGCGGCCGTGGAACCCAGCGCCCATAGTCCCTCGCTGGCTGGGAAAATGTGCCGTCATCACTGCAACGGCTGCATGCATAATAAAGTAAACCATTTGGCTCAGATCTTCCTGTGAGCAGTAAGTGGCATTATCTCTTTTGTCATGGCATGTCCATGGTAACATGTTTGATGTCATACTAACATTGATGTTCAGTTATGATCATGGCTGTGTTCTGATGAAACTCAGAAAATTTCACGTCATTGTGGCCAGCTGAGTGTGAGTAATAAATAAAACAGTTGTCAGCAATTTTTTCGTTATCCACTATGTGGCGCTATATGTTTAGTCAGGTATTTTGATGTCATTGCGTCCGGGGTGGCAATTTTTTCCTTCATGGAAAGTTTTATGGCCATCGGACAAGTTTGACCCGTCAGTAATTTTTCCTTTAATCATTAGAGGGGGGCTATGAGTGTTGTTTATTATTTGTATATAGACGAGTTTGGGGAAGGGAGAATATTGATCCTATAAAATTGGTTGCAAATCATGCAAAGTATGTCCAATTTACAAGGGTCTAATGTTGTTACCACTAGGCGGTGCTAAAACATTTGTTATTTTATATAGGAATGGTCAGGGTTGGATTATTATCCATTTTTGAAAATTTGGTGGAAATCAGAAAAAGTTTGTCCAAGATACAACTTTCCGAAATTTCATGGCGTGTAGTCAACCGTCGCCATGTTTCCATGGCAACACTTCCCTGTAAGTTATGTGTTGTCCATGCATATTGGACTGCATATGACAGTGACCTCAACATATGTTGAAAAATTTAGACTTCCAAGACCTTCCCACCCCACCCCATAAGCTCATGGGTTGAATGGCGAGAGGGGCGTGTCCATGGTAACATGTATGACATCATACTAATGTTGATGTTCAGTTATGATCAAGTCTGTGTTCGGATGAATCTCTGAAAATTTCACGTCATTCTGGCCAGCCGTGCGTGAGTAATAATTAAAACAGTTTTCAGCAATTCTTTCATTAGCCACTATGTGGCGCTATATCTTTTGTCTGGTATTTTGATGTCATTGTATCCGGGGTGGCACTATTTTCCTTGATGAGAAGTTTTGTGGACATCAGAAAAAGGTTGTCCAAAATACAACTGTCCGAAATGTCATGGCGTGTAGTCAACCGTAGCAATGTTGCCATGGCAACACTTCCCTGTAAGTTATGTGTTGTTCACCCATATTGCACTGGATATGACAGTGACCTCAACATATGTTGAAAAATTTAGACCTCCAAGACCTTCCCACCCCGCCTCATAAGCGCATGGGTTTAATGGAGAGAAGGGCATGTCCATGGTAACATGTATGACGTCATACTAACGATTATGTTCAGTTATGATCATGTCTGTGTTCTGATGAATCTCAGAAAATTTCACGTCATTCTGGCCAGCCGTGCGTGAGTAATAAATAAAAGAGTTTTCAGCAATTTTTTCATTAGCCACTATGTGGCGCTAAATCTTTTGTCCGGAATTTTGATGTCATTGTATCCGGGGTGGCACTATTTTCCTTGATGGAAAGTTTTGTGGACATCGGACAAGTTTTGCGGGAGTTACAGCGAATTTGATGTGTCTACGGCAAAGTTTATGGTCTCCAGTCTCCATAGACCTTGTAAATTTGTGTACGTTTGGCCCCACCCACAAAAATGAGGGTTGGGGGGAACATATCTTTTCCAGTTTATCGAATTTTTTGCCCGGTCAGAGGGGTTTGCCAAAAAAAATTGCGTTTTGGTTAACGTTCAGAGGGTGAAAAATGCGATCATTTAGGCAGAATAATAACGAAAAAAAAAAAATTAAACCTGCAGGCAGGTGTAAACGGACTTCACCCCCCGCACGACCGCGGAACCCGCCGACCGTCCTCCCTCGCTTTGAACACTACCTGCTGGCCATTTACTCCAATCGACTTCTTCCACGCAGGATTAGGTGGAGGTGCCGTGTAGAAGATGCTGTTCCCTTAGCCGAGATAGGACTTAGGACTTATCATCGAGATCGTATAAAATTTGTTGAAAATCGTACAAAGTTTGGCGGCCATGGTACCAATTACATTTCAGGTACATGTTGCAGAAACCACAGAACTACTGAAGAGAGTCATGTTGACTTACGTTCCACATTTGGTGACTCTTGGACATTCCCAGCCCTCCAAAGTATAAAACATATTGATTGGCAAGGAATGGGTTTTCATGGCAACTGTGCTTATCGCAGGACAAAAGTGACTTCCACCGAGGATAGTCCAATGCACTCTGAGGAACCCCTGAAAAGGTCATGTCATCATGACTACTGGTCTTTGTGCAAAATTGGAAACAATTTTGTGCAGTACGTCATGTCAGCAGTAGGTGTGGGTGTGACAGTTTTGTGAATAATGATATACAGACATGTACAGAGTGGCATCAGTATGATTTGTGCAAAGATTTTTCCAAATCAGGCGAGAATTGTCTGAGCTGTAACTGTCATGTTTTGTTTGGTGAGAAAGCCACTGAAGCACACCAGTCGCCTAGGAAACAGTTCTGTACTATGTACATGCACTATCAATGAGCCCAAGTCATTCCTTCATGTAATTTTGTTAAGCTGGTGAGAGAAATATTAAAAAAAAACAGTCGTCAGTAATTCTTCCTTTAATCATTAGGGGGCGATATGGGTTTTGTTTATTATTTGTATATAGACGAGTTCGGGGAAGGGAGAATATTGATAGTATAAAATTTGTTGCAAATCGTACAAAGTTTGGCCATTTTACAAGGGTCTAATGTTGTTACCACTAGGAGGCGCTAAACTTTTGTTATTTTATATAGGAGTGTTCAGAGTGGGACTATTACCCATTGTCGAAAATTTGATGAAAATCAGACAAAGTCTGTCCAAGATACAACTTTCCGAAATTTCTTGGCGAGTAGTCAACCGTCGCCATGTTGCCATGGCAACACTTCCCTGTAAGTTATGTGTTGTCCACCCATATTGTACTACACATGACAGTGACCTCAACATATGTTGAAAAATTTAGACCTCCAAGACCTTCCCACCCCTCCCCATAAGCTCATGGATTGAATGGCGATGAGGGCGTGTCCATGGTAATACCTATGATGTCATACTAACGTTGATGTTCACTTATGATCATCGCTGTGTTCTGATGAATCCCAGAAAATTTCACGTCATTCTGGCCAGCCGCGCATGAGTAATAAATAAAACAGTTTTCAGCAATTCTTTCATTAACCACTATGTGGCGCTATATCTTTTGTCAGGTGTTTTGAGGTCTTTGCGTCCGGGGTGGCACTATTTTCCTTCATGTAAAGTTTTGTGGACATCAGACAAGTTTTGGCCGAGTTACAGGTGGTTGAATTTGTAAGGGGAGGAGTCAAACTTCGCCATGGCGCCCTGGCCACGCCTTTTGAGATTTTGACTTAATTTTTATAACTTTTAATGGCCAATGCCTGTTGATGCCCCCATGTAAAAATGAGCTCAATTGGATCAGGTCCCTAGGACAAGTGCGTTAAAATGCGAGGTGTGACTTTTTTCCGAATTGGCGGTGGGGCGACTTTGAGGCAAGATGGCGGCCTTCCTGTTGGCGGTGGGTATTGGCCACAATGATGTTTTTTGCATGTCTTGAGGTGATTCACACCTCACCCAAATTTGATGTGTCTACGGCAAAGTTTATGGTCTCCAGTCTCCATACACCTTGTAAATTTGTGTACGTTTGGCCCCACCCACAAAAATGAGGGTTGGGGGGGAACATATCTTTTCCAGTTTATCGAATTTTTTGCCCGGTCAGAGGGGTTTGCCAAAAAAAATTGCGTTTTGGTTAACGTTCAGAGGGTGAAAAATGCGATCATTTAGGCAGAATAATAATAATAATAATAATAAATAAACGCGAGCGGATACAATAGGGCTTTCGCCGACTGACGTTGTCAGTGGCTCAGGCCCTAATTAAACCTGCAGGCAGGTGTAAACGGACCTTCGCCCCACGCGCGACCGCGGAACCCGCCGCCCGTCCTCCCTCGCTTTGAACACTACCTGCTGGCCATTTACTCCAATCGACTTCTTCCACCCAGCATTAGGTGGAGGTGCCGTAGTCATTGTGCCCCAAAACAATGTCTCCAAACTTTCACTCATGTCCCTCTGCTGAAGTTCCTCCACTCTCATTTTTGTTTTACACAAAGCAGCAAAATGCCCCTTTTTCTGACATTTCTTCCAGTCTGCATTGCGAGAAGGACATTCTTTAAATGAATTTCCATGTGCTTTTCCACAGCTGCAACATCAGGCAGACACAGAACACAGCAGAAGTGGGGTGGACTTGCAGGCAGCCAGAAGAGCTGGATGACATGGTTGCCTGTGATAACCAAAACTGTGAAATTCAGTGGTTCCATTTAGGATGTGGGGGACTCTGAAGCACCAACCCCACAGCATCCGTGGTTTTGTGACGTGCGCATTAGAGTAGTGCTGTAGCATGAGACAGTTATGCGCTATAACATGGTAGAACAATGATACATATTGATCATGCATGTAAGTTTATATTTTTGTATTGTGTCATGGTTATGGTTACAGTTTTGCATCTTTGAAATAAAGAGCTGCAGTTTGTAAGACTTTGTGTACTTTATTCCAAAAATTGTTAGAAAGCAAGCAAGTGTATTTATATTTCACATTTTGTCTGCTTATGTCAAAAAGGTGTGCAATATGTTCAAGAGGCAAATTAAGCCGCAAATGTATCTTAGTTAAAAGGAGAATTTGAAATTGGGAAATTTTAGAGACTGTTCAGGGTGGGACTATTATCCACTGTCAAATATTTAGTGAAAATCAGAAAAAGTTTGTCGATGATACAACTTTCCGAAATTTCATGGCGTGTAGTCAACCGTCACCATGTTGCCAGGGCAACACTTCCCTGTAAGTTATGTGTTGTCCACCAATATTGGACTACATATGACAGTGACCTCAACATGTGTTGAAAAATTGAGACCTCCAAGACCTTTCCACCCCTCCCCATAAGCTCACGGATTGAATGGCAAGGAGGGGGTGTCTATGTTAACACGTTTGATGTTATACTATTGTTGATGTTCAGCTCTTATCATGGCTGTGTTCTGATGAATCTCTGAAAATTTCACGTCATTCTGCCCAGCCGCGCGTGAGTAATAAATAAAACAGTTTTAAGCAATTCTTTCGTTAACCACTATGTGGCGCTATATCTTTTGTCAGGTATTTTGATATCATTGCATCCGGGGTTGCACTATTTTCCTTCATGTAAAGTTTTGTGGACATCGGACAAGTTTTGCCCATCAGTAATTCTTCCTTTAATCATTAGGGGGCGCTATGAGTGTTGTTTATTATTTGTATATAGACGGGTTCGGGGAAGAGAGAATATTGATCGTATAAAATTTGTTGCAAATTGTGCAAAGTATGTCCAATTTACAAGGGTCTAATGTTGTTACCACTAGGTGGCGCTAAAACTTTTATTATTTTATATAGGAATGTTCAGGGTGGGATTATTATCCATTTTTGAAAATTTGGTGGAAATCAGAAAAAGTTTGTGCAAGATACAACTTTCCGAAATTTCATGGCGACTAGTCAACCGTAGCTATGTTGCCATGGCAACACTTCCCTGTAAGTTATGTGTTGTCCACCTATTTTGGACTACGTATGACAGTAACCTCAACATATGTTGAAAAATTTAGACCTCCAAGACCTTCCCACCCATCCCCATAAGCTCATGGATTGAATGGCGAGAAGGGCGTGTCCATGGTAACATGTATGATGTCCTACTAACGTTGATGTTGAGTTATGATCATCTCTGTGTTTTGATGAATCTCTGAAAATTTCACGTCATTCTGGCCAGCCGTGCGTGAGTAATAAATAAAACAGTTTTCAGCAATTCTTTCATTAGCCACTATGTGGCGCTATATCTATTGTCCGCTATTTTGATGTCATTGTATCCGGGGTGGCACTATTTTCCTTGATGGGAAGTTTTGTGGACATCAGAAAAAGGTTGTCCAAGATACAACTGTCCGAAATTTCATGGCGTGTAGTCAACCGTCGCCATGTTGCCATGGCAACACTTCCCTGTAAGTTATGTGTTGTCCACCCATATTGGACTGCATATGACAGTGACCTCAACATATGTTGAAAAATTTAGACTTCCAAGACCTTCCCAACCCGCCCTATAAGCTCATGGGTTGAATGGCGAGAAGGGCGTGTCCATCGTAATATGTAGGACGTCATACTAATGTTGATGTTCAGTTATGATCATGTCTGTGGTCTGATGAAACTCTGAAAATTTCACGTCATTCTGGCAAGCCACGCACGAGTAATAAATAAAACAGTTTTCAGCAATTCTTTCATTAGCCACTATGTGGCGCTATATCTTTTGTCCGGTATTTTGATGTCATTGTATCCAGGGTGGCACTATTTTCCTTGATGGAAAGTTTTGTGGACATCGGACAAGTTTTGCGGGAGTTACAGCTGGTTGAATTTGTAAGGGGAGGAGTCAATCTTCGCCATGGCGCCCTGGCCACGCCTTTTGAGATTTTGACCTAATTTATATAACTTTTAATGGCCAATGCCTATAGATGCCGCCATGCAAAAATGAGCTCAATTGGAGCAGGTCCGTAGGACAAGTGCGTTCAAATGCGAGGTGTGACTTTTTTCCCGAATTGGAGGTGGGTCGACTTTGAGGCTAGATGGCGGCCTTCCTGTTTGCGGTGGGTATGGGCCACAATGATGTTTTTTGCTTGTCTTGAGGTGATTCACACCTCACCCAAATTTGATGTGTCTACGGCAAAGTTTATGGTCTTCTGTCTCCATAGACCTTGTACATTTGACCCCACCCACAAAAATGAGGGGTGGGGGGGCACATATTTTTTTCCAGTTTATCGAATTTTTTGCCCGGTCAGAGGGGTTTTTCCAAAAAAAATTGCGTTTTGGTTAACGTTCAGACGGTGAAAAATGCGATCATTTAGGCAGAATAATAATTAAAAAAAAAAAATTAAACCTTCAGGCAGGTGTAAACGGGCTTTCGCCCCCGCGCGACTGCGGAACCCGCCGCCCGTCCTCCCTCGCTTTGAACCCTACCTGCTGGCCGTGGGCTGCACAGTGGCGCAGTGGTTAGCACTGCGGCAGCACAGTTTACCCTTGGCCGGGGGATTGTGGGGATCGTGGGATCGATCCCAGCCCCCGACCAACAGTGATCTGTGTGGAGTTTGCATGTTCTCCCCGTGTTGCGTGGGTTTACTCCGGGATTTCTCCGGTTTCCTCCCACATGCCAAAAACATGCATGTTAGGTTAATTGGCTGTTCTAAATTGTCCCTAGATATCTGTTTCCTATAGGCCCTTAGAATAGAGGGTTAGTATTAATGAAAGCGCTTTGAGTGGTCTTTGTGACTAGAAAAGCGCTATATAAGTGCAGGTTAGTTAGTTAGTTAGTTCCTCCAATCGACTTCTTCCACGCAGCATTAGGTGGAGGTGCCGTAGTCATTGTGCCCAAAAACAATGTCTCCAAACTTTCACTCATGTCCCTTGCTGAAGTTCCTCCACTGTCATTTCAGGACAACACCTCACATCACCAGTAAATATACAGGGAACAGACATTGAGATGGTGACATCCTATAAGTACCTGGGTGTTCATCTGAACAATAAACTAGACTGGTCACACTATACTGACGCACTGTACAAGAAGGGACAGTGCAGGCTGTTCCTACTGAGGAGACTAAGGTCTTTTTGTGTACAAGGGGCTCTGCTGAAGACATTGTATGACACGGTGGTCTGCTGGGGCAATGGCATTATTGCAGCCGATAGGAAGAGACTGAACAAACAGATCAAGAAAGCTAGCTCTGTCCTGGGGTAGCGCGGTGTCCCAGTGGAGGAGATAGGAGAGAGAATGACTGTGGCTAAACTGTCATCTCTGCTGGAGTCGGAGTTCCACCCTATGCAGGACATACTGAACGCACGGTGGAGTTCATTTAGCAGCAGACTACATCATCCCAGGTTCACAACCGAGAGGTTTCGCAGGTCCTTCCTCCCAACGGCTGTCAGACTGTACAACCTAAGTAGGGCTGCTGTTAGAGATAGGCTAAAGACGTGACAACCTAAGAGTTTTGAATGCAAAAGACATACAATGGTCCCCTCCAGCATAAAAATTAGGAAAATACCGGTCGCTATGGAGGGTGAGAATATGTATGGGTACATAATCATACCATATAGGATAACTAAGTAGACGGTTGTGCTGTTTCATCCCATCTAGCAGCAATGCTCTGCACTGTGTGTGTATATATATTTACATATTTAGTAATGCATATTTAGTTTAGAGTAAAACTAAAACAGTTTTCAGCAATTCTTTCGTGAGCCACTATGTGGCACTATATCTTTTGTCCGGCATTTTGATGTCATTGTGTCATTGTCGCACTATTTTCCTTGATGGAAAGTTTTGTGGACATTAGAAAAAGTTTGTCCAAGATACAACTTTCCGAAATTTCATGGCGTGTAGTCAACCGTCGCCATGTTGCCATTGTAACACTTCCTTGTAAGTTAAGTGTTGTCCACCCACATTGGACTGCATATGACAGTGACCTCAACATATGTTGAAAAATTTAGACCTCCAAGAGCTTCCTACCCCGCCCCATAAGCTCATGGGTTGAATGGCGAGAAGGGTGTGTCCATGGTAACATGTATGATGTCATACTAATGTTGATGTTCAGTTATGATCATGTCTGTGTTCTGTTGAATCTGTGAAAATTTCACGTCATTCTGGCCAGCCGTGCATGAGTAATAAATAAAACAGTTTTCAGCAATTCCTTCGTTAGCCACTATGTGGCACTATATCTTTTGTCCGGTCTTTTGATGTCATTGTATCTGGGGTGGCACTATTGTCGTTGATGGAAAGTGTTGTGGACATCAGAAAAAGTTTGTCCAAGATACAACTTTCCGAAATTTCATGGCGTGTAGTCAACCGTCGCCATGTTGCCATGGCAACACTTCCCTGTAAGTTATGTGTTGTCCACCCATATTGCACTGCACATGACAGTGACCTCAACATTTGTTGAAAAATTTAGACCTCCAAGACCTTCCCACCCCGCCCCATAAGCTCATGGGTTGAATGGCGAGAAGGGCGTGTCCATGGTAACATATATGACGTCATACTAACGTTGATGTTCAGTTATGATCATGTCTGTGTTCTGATGAATCTCAGAAAATTTCACGTCATTCTGGCCAGCCGTCCGTGAGTAATAAATAAAACAGTTTTCAGCAATTTTTTCATTAGCCACTATGTGGCGCTAAATCTTTTGTCCGGTATTTTGATGTCATTGTATCCGGGGTGGCACTATTTTCCTTGATGGAAAGTTTTGTGGACATCGGACAAGTTTTGCGGGAGTTACAGCTGGTTGAATTTGTAAGGGGAGGAGTCAAATTTCGCCATGGTGCCCTGGCCTCGCCTTTTGAGATTTTTACTTTATTTATATAACTTTTAATGGCCAATGCCTATAGATGCCGCCATGCAAAAATGAGCTCAATTGGAGCAGGTCCCTAGGACAAGTGCGTTCAAATGCGAGGTGTGACTTTTTTCCCGAATTGGAGGTGGGGCGACTTTTAGGCAAGATGGCGGCCTTCCTGTTGGCGGTGGGTATTGGCCACAATGATGTTTTTTGCATGTCTTGAGGTGATTCACACCTCACCCAAATTTGATGTGTCTACGGCAAAGTTTATGGTCTCCAGTCTCCATAGACCTTGCACGTTTGACCCCACCCACAAAAATGAGGGGTGGGAGGGCACATATTTTTTCCAGTTTATTGAATTTTTTGCCCTGTCAGAGGGGTTTGCCAAAAAAAATCGCGTTTTGGTTAACGTTCAGACGGTGAAAAATGCGATCATTTAGGCAGAATAATAACGAAAAAAAAAATTAAACCTGCAGGCAGGTGTAAACGGACTTCACCCCCCGCACGACCGCGGAACCCGCCGCACGTCCTCCCTCGCTTTGAACACTACCTGCTGGCCATTTACTCCAATCGACTTCTTCCACGCAGGATTAGGTGGAGGTGCCGTGTAGAAGATGCTGTTCCCTTAGCCGAGATAGGACTTAGGACTTATCATCGAGATCATATAAAATTTGTTGCAAATCATACAAAGTTTGGCGGCCATGGTACCAATTACATTTCAGGTACATGTTGCAGAAACCACAGAACTACTGAAGAGATTCATGTTGTCTTACGTTCCACATTTGGTGACTCTTGGACATTCCCAGCCCTCCAAAGTATAAAACATATTGATTGGCAAGGAATGGGTTTTCATGGCAACTGTGCTTATCGCAGGACAAAAGTGACTTCCAACGAGGATAGTCCAATGCACTCTGAGGAACCCCTGAAAAGGTCATGTCATCATGACTACTGGTCTTTGTGCAAAATTAGAAACAATTTTGTGCAGTACATCATGTCAGCAGTAGGTGTGGGTGTGAAAGTTTTGTGAATAATGATATACAGACATGTACAGAGTGGCATCAGTATGATTTGTGCAAAGATTTTTCCAAATCAGGCGAGAATTGTCTGAGCTTTAACTGTCATGTTTTGTTTGGTGAGAAAGCCACTGATGCACGCCAGTCGCCCTGGAAACAGTTCTGTACTATGTACATGCACTATCAATGAGCCCAAGTCATTCCTTCATGTAATTTTGTTAAGCTGGTGAGAAAATATAAAAAAAAAACAGTCGTCAGTAATTCTTCCTTTAATCATTAGGGGGCGCTATGGGTTTTGTTTATTATTTGTATATAGGCGAGTTCGGGGAAGGGAGAATATTGATAGTATAAAATTTGTTGAAAATCGTACAAAGTTTGGCCATTTTACAAGGGTTTAATGTTGTTACCACTAGGAGGCGCAAAACTTTTGTTATTTTATATAGGAGTGTTCAGAGTGGGACTATTACCCATTGTCGAAAATTTGATGAAAATCAGACAAAGTCTGTCCAAGATACAACTTTCCGAAATTTCTTGGCGAGTAGTCAACCGTCGCCATGTTGCCATGGCAACACTTCCCTGTAAGTTATGTGTTGTCCACCCATATTGTACTACACATGACAGTGACCTCAACATATGTTAAAAAAATTTAGACCTCCAAGACCTTCCCACCCCTCCCCATAAGCTCATGGATTGAATGGCGATGAGGGCGTGTCCATGGTAATACCTATGGTGTCATACTAACGTTGATGTTCACTTATGATCATCGCTGTGTTCTGATGAATCTCAGAAAATTTCACGTCATTCTGGCCAGCCGTGCGTGAGTAATAAATAAAACAGTTTTCAGCAATTCTTTCATTAACTACTATGTGGCGCTATATCTTTTGTCAGGTGTTTTGAGGTCTTTGCGTCCGGGGTGGCACTATTTTCCTTCATGTAAAGTTTTGTGGACATCAGACAAGTTTTGGCCGAGTTACAGGTGGTTGAATTTGTAAGGGGAGGAGTCAAACTTCGCCATGGCGCCCTGGCCACGCCTTTTGAGATTTTGACTTAATTTATATAACTTTTAATGGCCAATGCCTGTTGATGCCCCCATGCAAAAATGAGCTCAATTGGATCAGGTCCCTAGGACAAGTGCGTTAAAATGCGAGGTGTGACTTTTTTCCGAATTGGCGGTGGGGCGACTTTGAGGCAAGATGGCGGCCTTCCTGTTGGCGGTGGGTATTGGCCACAATGATGTTTTTTGCATGTCTTGAGGTGATTCACACCTCACCCAAATTTGATGTGTCTACGGCAAAGTTTATGGTCTCCAGTCTCCATAGACCTTGTACATTTGTGTACGTTTGGCCCCACCCACAAAAATGAGGGGTGGGGGGGAACATATCTTTTCCAGTTTATCGAATTTTTTGCCCGGTCAGAGGGGTTTGCCAAAAAATATCGCGTTTTGGTTAACGTTCAGAGGGTGAAAAATGCGATCATTTAGGCAGAATAATAATAATAATAATTAAACCTGCAGGCAGGTGTAAACGGACCTTCGCCCCCTACGCGACCGCGGAACCCGCCGCCCGTCGTCCCTCGCTTTGAACAGTACCTGCTGGCCATTTACTCCAATCGACTTCTTCCACGCAGCATTAGGTGGAGGTGCCGTAGTCATTGTGCCCTAAAACAATGTCTCCAAACTTTCAGTCATGTCCCTTGCTGAAGTTCCTCCACTGTCATTTCAGGACAACACCTCACATCACCAGTAAATATACAGGGAACAGACATTGAGATGGTGACATCCTATAAGTACCTGGGTGTTCATCTGAACAATAAACTAGACTGGTCACACTATACTGACGCACTGTACAAGAAGGGACAGTGCAGGCTGTTCCTACTGAGGAGACTCAGGTCTTTTTGTGTACAAGGGGCTCTGCTGAAGACATTGTATGACACGGTGGTCTGCTGGGGCAATGGCATTATTGCAGCCGATAGGAAGAGACTGAACAAACAGATCAAGAAAGCTAGCTCTGTCCTGGGGTAGCGCGGTGTCCCAGTGGAGGAGATAGGAGAGAGAATGACTGTGGCTAAACTGTCATCTCTGCTGGAGTCGGAGTTCCACCCTATGCAGGACATACTGAACGCACGGTGGAGTTCATTTAGCAGCAGACTACATCATCCCAGGTTCACAACCGAGAGGTTTCGCAGGTCCTTCCTCCCAACGGCTGTCAGACTGTACAACCTAAGTAGGGCTGCTGTTAGAGATAGGCTAAAGACGTGACAACCTAAGAGTTTTGAATGCAAAAGACATACAATGGTCCCCTCCAGCATAAAAATTAGGAAAATACCGGTCGCTATGGAGGGTGAGAATATGTATGGGTACATAATCATACCATATAGGATAACTAAGTAGACGGTTGTGCTGTTTCATCCCATCTAGCAGCAATGCTCTGCACTGTGTGTGTATATATATTTACATATTTAGTAATGCATATTTAGTTTAGAGTAAAAACTAAAACAGTTTTCAGCAATTCTTTCGTGAGCCACTATGTGGCACTATATCTTTTGTCCGGCATTTTGATGTCATTGTGTCATTGTCGCACTATTTTCCTTGATGGAAAGTTTTGTGGACATTAGAAAAAGTTTGTCCAAGATACAACTTTCCGAAATTTCATGGCGTGTAGTCAACCGTCGCCATGTTGCCATTGTAACACTTCCTTGTAAGTTAAGTGTTGTCCACCCATATTGGACTGCATATAACAGTGACCTCAACATATGTTGAAAAATTTAGACCTCCAAGAGCTTCCTACCCCACCCCATAAGCTCATGGGTTGAATGGCGAGAAGGGTGTGTCCATGGTAACATGTATGATGTCATACTAATGTTGATGTTCAGTTATGATCATGTCTGTGTTCTGTTGAATCTGTGAAAATTTCACGTCATTCTGGCCAGCCGTGCATGAGTAATAAATAAAACAGTTTTCAGCAATTCCTTCGTTAGCCACTATGTGGCACTATATCTTTTGTCCAGTCTTTTGATGTCATTGTATCTGGGGTGGCACTATTGTCGTTGATGGAAAGTGTTGTGGACATCAGAAAAAGTTTGTCCAAGATACAACTTTCCGAAATTTCATGGCGTGTAGTCAACCGTCGCCATGTTGCCATGGCAACACTTCCCTGTAAGTTATGTGTTGTCCACCCATATTGCACTGCACATGACAGTGACCTCAACATTTGTTGAAAAATTTAGACCTCCAAGACCTTCCCACCCCGCCCCATAAGCTCATGGGTTGAATGGCGAGAAGGGCGTGTCCATGGTAACATATATGACGTCATACTAACGTTGATGTTCAGTTATGATCATGTCTGTGTTCTGATGAATCTCAGAAAATTTCACGTCATTCTGGCCAGCCGTCCGTGAGTAATAAATAAAACAGTTTTCAGCAATTTTTTCATTAGCCACTATGTGGCGCTAAATCTTTTGTCCGGTATTTTGATGTCATTGTATCCGGGGTGGCACTATTTTCCTTGATGGAAAGTTTTGTGGACATCGGACAAGTTTTGCGGGAGTTACAGCTGGTTGAATTTGTAAGGGGAGGAGTCAAATTTCGCCATGGCGCCCTGGCCTCGCCTTTTGAGATTTTTACTTTATTTATATAACTTTTAATGGCCAATGCCTATAGATGCCGCCATGCAAAAATGAGCTCAATTGGAGCAGGTCCCTAGGACAAGTGCGTTCAAATGCGAGGTGTGACTTTTTTCCCGAATTGGAGGTGGGGCGACTTTGAGGCAAGATGGCGGCCTTCCTGTTGGCGGTGGGTATTGGCCACAATGATGTTTTTTGCATGTCTTGAGGTGATTCACACCTCACCCAAATTTGATGTGTCTACGGCAAAGTTTATGGTCTCCAGTCTCCATAGACCTTGCACGTTTGACCCCACCCACAAAAATGAGGGGTGGGAGGGCACATATTTTTTCCAGTTTATTGAATTTTTTGCCCTGTCAGAGGGGTTTGCCAAAAAAAATCGCGTTTTGGTTAACGTTCAGACGGTGAAAAATGCGATCATTTAGGCAGAATAATAACGAAAAAAAAAAATTAAACCTGCAGGCAGGTGTAAACGGACTTCACCCCCCGCACGACCGCGGAACCCGCCGCACGTCCTCCCTCGCTTTGAACACTACCTGCTGGCCATTTACTCCAATCGACTTCTTCCACGCAGGATTAGGTGGAGGTGCCGTGTAGAAGATGCTGTTCCCTTAGCCGAGATAGGACTTAGGACTTATCATCGAGATCATATAAAATTTGTTGCAAATCATACAAAGTTTGGCGGCCATGGTACCAATTACATTTCAGGTACATGTTGCAGAAACCACAGAACTACTGAAGAGATTCATGTTGTCTTACGTTCCACATTTGGTGACTCTTGGACATTCCCAGCCCTCCAAAGTATAAAACATATTGATTGGCAAGGAATGGGTTTTCATGGCAACTGTGCTTATCGCAGGACAAAAGTGACTTCCAACGAGGATAGTCCAATGCACTCTGAGGAACCCCTGAAAAGGTCATGTCATCATGACTACTGGTCTTTGTGCAAAATTAGAAACAATTTTGTGCAGTACATCATGTCAGCAGTAGGTGTGGGTGTGAAAGTTTTGTGAATAATGATATACAGACATGTACAGAGTGGCATCAGTATGATTTGTGCAAAGATTTTTCCAAATCAGGCGAGAATTGTCTGAGCTTTAACTGTCATGTTTTGTTTGGTGAGAAAGCCACTGATGCACGCCAGTCGCCCTGGAAACAGTTCTGTACGATGTACATGCACTATCAATGAGCCCAAGTCATTCCTTCATGTAATTTTGTTAAGCTGGTGAGAAAATATAAAAAAAAAAACAGTCGTCAGTAATTCTTCCTTTAATCATTAGGGGGCGCTATGGGTTTTGTTTATTATTTGTATATAGGCGAGTTCGGGGAAGGGAGAATATTGATAGTATAAAATTTGTTGAAAATCGTACAAAGTTTGGCCATTTTACAAGGGTTTAATGTTGTTACCACTAGTAGGCGCTAAACTTTTGTTATTTTATATAGGAGTGTTCAGAGTGGGACTATTACCCATTGTCGAAAATTTGATGAAAATCAGACAAAGTCTGTCCAAGATACAACTTTCCGAAATTTCTTGGCGAGTAGTCAACCGTCGCCATGTTGCCATGGCAACACTTCCCTGTAAGTTATGTGTTGTCCACCCATATTGTACTACACATGACAGTGACCTCAACATATGTTAAAAAAATTTAGACCTCCAAGACCTTCCCACCCCTCCCCATAAGCTCATGGATTGAATGGCGATGAGGGCGTGTCCATGGTAATACCTATGGTGTCATACTAACGTTGATGTTCACTTATGATCATCGCTGTGTTCTGATGAATCTCAGAAAATTTCACGTCATTCTGGCCAGCCGTGCGTGAGTAATAAATAAAACAGTTTTCAGCAATTCTTTCATTAACTACTATGTGGCGCTATATCTTTTGTCAGGTGTTTTGAGGTCTTTGCGTCCGGGGTGGCACTATTTTCCTTCATGTAAAGTTTTGTGGACATCAGACAAGTTTTGGCCGAGTTACAGGTGGTTGAATTTGTAAGGGGAGGAGTCAAACTTCGCCATGGCGCCCTGGCCACGCCTTTTGAGATTTTGACTTAATTTATATAACTTTTAATGGCCAATGCCTGTTGATGCCCCCATGCAAAAATGAGCTCAATTGGATCAGGTCCCTAGGACAAGTGCGTTAAAATGCGAGGTGTGACTTTTTTCCGAATTGGCGGTGGGGCGACTTTGAGGCAAGATGGCGGCCTTCCTGTTGGCGGTGGGTATTGGCCACAATGATGTTTTTTGCATGTCTTGAGGTGATTCACACCTCACCCAAATTTGATGTGTCTACGGCAAAGTTTATGGTCTCCAGTCTCCATAGACCTTGTACATTTGTGTACGTTTGGCCCCACCCACAAAAATGAGGGGTGGGGGGGAACATATCTTTTCCAGTTTATCGAATTTTTTGCCCGGTCAGAGGGGTTTGCCAAAAAATATCGCGTTTTGGTTAACGTTCAGAGGGTGAAAAATGCGATCATTTAGGCAGAATAATAATAATAATAATTAAACCTGCAGGCAGGTGTAAACGGACCTTCGCCCCCTACGCGACCGCGGAACCCGCCGCCCGTCCTCCCTCGCTTTGAACAGTACCTGCTGGCCATTTACTCCAATCGACTTCTTCCACGCAGCATTAGGTGGAGGTGCCGTAGTCATTGTGCCCTAAAACAATGTCTCCAAACTTTCAGTCATGTCCCTCTGCTGAAGTTGCTCCACTCTCATTTCAGGACAACACCTCACCTCACCAGTAAATATACAGGGAACAGACATTGAGATGGTGACATCCTATAAGTACCTGGGTGTTCATCTGAACAATGAACTAGACTGGTCACACTATACTGACGCACTCTACAAGAAGGGACAGCGCAGGCTTTTCGTACTGAGGAGACTCAGGTCTTTTGGTGTACAAGGGGCGCTGCTGAAGACATTGTATGACACGGTGGTCTGCTGCGGCAGTGGCATTATGGCAGCCGATTGGAAGAGACTGAACAAACAGATCAAGAAAGCTAGCTCTGTCCTGGGGTAGCGCGTTGTCCCAGTGGATGAGATAGGAGAGAGAAGGACGGTGGCTAAACTGTCATCTCTGCTGGAGTCCGAGTTCCACCCTATGCAGGACATACTGAACGCACGGTGGAGTTCATTTAGCAGCAGACTACATCATCCTAGGTGCACAACCGAGAGGTTTTGCAGGTCCTTCCTCCCAACGGCTGTCAGACTGTACAACCTAAGTAGGGCTGCTCTTAGAGATAGCCTAAAGACGTGACAACCTAATAGTTTTGAATGCAAAAGACATACAATGGTCCCCTCCAGCATACAATTAGGAAAATACCGGTCGCTATGGAGGGTGAGAATATGTATGGGTACATAATCATACCATATAGGATAACTAAGTAGACGGTTGTGCTGTTTCATCCCATTTAGCAACAATGCTCTGCACTGTGTGTATATATATTTACATATTTATTCCATCTAGCTACAATGCTCCGCACTGGGTGTTTATATATCTACATATTATTCCATCTAGCTACAATGCTCTGCACTGTGTGTGTTGAAGCACGCTGGTCGCCATGGAAACAGTTCTGTACTATCTACACGTACTGTCAATCAGCCCTAGTGATTCCTTCATGCATTTTTTTATCTGCTAGTGAGAGAAAAAGAGAGAAAAAATTTTTCAGCAATTCTTCCTTTTAAAAACCCAACAGCAGCCGTGGTTTTGTGATGTGTGCATTAGAGTAGTGCTGTAGCATGAGACAGTTATGCGCTATAACATGGTAGAACAATGATACATATTGATCATGCATGTCAGTTTATATTCTTGTATTGTGTCATGGTTATGGTTACAGTTTTGCATCTTTGAAATAAAGAGCTGAAGTTTTTAAGCCATTGTGTACTTTATTCGAAAAATTGTTACAAAGCAAGCAAGTGTATTTATATAGCACATTTTGTCTGCTTATGTCAAAACGGTGTGCAATATGTTCAAGAGGCAAATTAATCCGCAAATGTATGACAAATATTTTTATGTAGAAGTAAGTGCGCAGAATGGGACTAATCTCCATCATAGCAATTCCGGCAACAAAATAGGTCAAGTGGAAAAGATATGTGCACCTCCACCACTCATTTTTGTGGGTGGGGCAAATGTGCGGAGCGGGATTAAACTCCATCATCGCAATTCCGGTGACAGTCTGACACATTTTGTCCAAATTACAACTATCCAACATATTGCGATCAGGTAAACTCGGACATGTGGCCATGGTAACACTAACCTTTCAGGTACATGTTGCAGAAACCACAGAACTACTGAAGAGAGTCATGTTGACTTATGTTCCACATTTGGTGACTCTTGGACATTCCCAACCCTCCAAAGTATAAAACATATTGATTGGCAAGGAATGGGTTTTCATGGCAACTGTGCTTATCGCAGGACAAAAGTGACTTCCAACGAGGACAGTCCAATGCACTCTGAGGAACCCCTGAAAAGGTCATGTCATCATGACTACTGGTCTTTGTGCAAAATTAGAAACAATTTTGTGCAGTCCGTCATGTCATCAGTAGGTGTGGGTATGGCAGTTTTTTGAATATTGATATACAGACATGTTCAGAGTGGGATCAGTATGATTTGTGCAAAGATTTTTCCAAATCAGGCGAGAATTGTCTGAGCTGTAACTGTCATGTTTTGTTTGGCCAGAAAGCCACTGATGCACGCCAGTCGCCCTGGAAACAGTTCTCTACTATGTACATGTACTATCAATGAGCCCAAGTCATTCCCTCATGTAATTTTGTTAAGCTGGTGAGATAAAAATTAAAAAAAAAGTCATCAGTGATTCTTCCTTTAATCATTAGGGGGCGCTATGCGTTTTGTTTATTATTTGTATGTAGACGAGTTCGGGGAAGGGAGAATATTGATCGTATAAAATTTGTTGCAAATCGTACAAAGTTTGGACATTTTACAAGGGTCTAATGTTGTTACCACTAGGAGGCGCTAAAACTTTTGTTATTTTATATAGGAGTGTTCAGGGTGGGACTATTATCCATTGTCGAAAATTTGATGAAAATCAGAAAAACTTTTTCCAAGATACAACTTTCCAAAATTTCTTGGCGAGTAGTCAACTGTCGTCATGTTGCCATGGCAACACATCCCTGTAAGTTATGTGTTGTCCACCCATATTGTACTACACATGACAGTGACCTCAACCTATGTTGAAAAACTTAGACCTCCAAGACCTTCCCACCCCTCCCCATAAGCTCATGGATTGAATGGTGATGAGGGCGTGTCCATGGTAATACGTATGATGTCATACTAACGTTGATGTTCAGTTATGATCATGTCTGTGTTCTGATGAATCTCAGAAAATTTCACGTCATTCTGGCAAGCCACGCACGAGTAATAAATAAAAAAAAATTTCAGCAATTCTTTCGTTATCCACTATGTGGCGCTATATCTTTTGTCAGGTATTTTGATGTCATTGCATCCGGGGTGTCACTATTTTCCTTGATGGAAAGTTTTGTGGACATCGGACAATTTTTGCGGGAGTTACAGCTGGTTGAATTTGTAAGGGGAGGAGTCAAACTTCGCCATGGCGCCCTGGCCACGCCTTTTGAGATTTGAGAGAGATATTGAGATAGGGTGCGATTATTATCCATTTTTGAAAATTTGGTATAAATCAGAAAAAGTTTTCCAATATACAACTTTCTGAAATTTTATGGCGTGTAGTCAACCGTCGCCATATGGCCATGGCAACACTTCCCTGTAAGTTATGTGTTGTCCACCCATATTGGACTGCATGTGACAGTGACCTCAACATATGTTGAAAAATTTAGACCTCCAAGACCTTCCCACCCCGCCCCATAAGTTCATGGGTTGAATGGCGAGAAGGGCGTGTCCATGGTAACATGTATGATGTCATAATAACTTTGATGTTCAGTTATGATCATGTCTGTGTTTTGATGAATCACTGAAAATTTCACGTCATTCTGCCCAGCCGTGCGTGAATAATAAATAAAACAGTTTTCAGCAATTCCTTCGTTAGCCACTATGTGGCACTATATCTTTTAACCGGTATTTTGATGTCATTGTATCCGGGGTGGCACTATTTTCCTTGATGGAAAGTTTTGTGGACATCAGAAAAAGGTTGTCCAAGATACAACTGTCCGAAATTTCATGGTGTGTAGTCGACCGTCGCCATGTTGCCATGGCAACACTTCCCTGTAAGTTATGTGTTGTCCACCCATATTGGACTGCATATGACAGTGACCTCAACATATGTTGAAAAATTTAGACCTCCAAGACCTTCCCACCCCGAACCATAAGCTCATGGGTTTAATGGAGAAAAGGGCGTGTCCATGGTAACATGTATGATGTCATACTAACGTTGGTGTTCAGTTATGAACATGGCTGTGTTGTGATGAATCTCTGAAAATTTCACGTCATTCTGGCCAGCCGTGCGTGAGTAATAAATAAAACAGTTGTCAGCAATTCTTTCATTAGCCACTATGTGGCGCTATAGCTTTTGTCCGGTATTTTGATGTCATTGTATCCGGGGTGGCACTATTTTCCTTGATGGAAAGTTTTGTGGATATCGGACAAGTTTTGCGGGAGTTACAGGTGGTTGAATTTGTAAGGGGAGGAGTCAAATTTCGCCATGGCGCCCTGGCCACGCCTTTTGCGATTTTTACTTAATTTATATAACTTTTAATGGCCAATGCATATAGATGCCACCATGCAAAAATGAGCTCAATTGGAGCAGGTCCCTAGGACAAGTGCGTTCAAATGCGAGGTGTAACTTTTTTCCCGAATTGGAGGTGGGGCGACTTTGAGGCAAGATGGCGGCCTTCCTGTTGGCGGTGGGTATGGGCCACAATGATGTTTTTTGCATGTCTTGAGGTGATTCATACCTCACCCAAATTTGATGTGTCTACGGCAAAGTTTATGGTCTTCTGTCTCCATAGACCTTGTACTTTTGACCCCACCCACAAAAATGAGGGGTGGGGGGGCACATATTTTTTCCAGTTTATCGAATTTTTTGCCTGGTCAGAGGGGTTTGCAAAAAAAAATTGCGTTTTGGTTAACGTTCAGAGGGTGAAAAATGCAATCATTTAGGCAGAATAATAATAATAATAATAAATTAAACCTGCAAGCAGGTGTGAACGGGCCTTCGCCCCCCCGCGCGACCGCGGAACCCGCCACCCGTCCTCCCTCGCTTTGAACAGTACCTGCTGGCCATTTACTCCAATCGACTTCTTCCACGCACATTAGGTGGAGGTGCCGTAGTCATTGTGCCCAAAAACAATGTCTCCAAACTTTCAGTCATGTCCCTCTGCTGAAGTTGCTCCACTCTCATTTCAGGACAACACCTCACATCACCAGTAAATATACAGGGAACAGACATTGAGATGGTGACATCCTATAAGTACCTGGGTGTTCATCTTAACAATGAACTAGACTGGACACACTATACTGACGCACTCTACAAGAAGGGACAGCACAGGCTGTTCCTACTGAGGAGACTCATGTCTTTTGGTGTACAAGGGGTGCTGCTGAAGACATTGTATGACACGGTGGTCTGCTGGGGCAGTGGCATTATGGCAGCCGATAGGAAGAGACTGAACAAACAGATGAAGAAAGCTAGCTCTGTCCTGGGGTAGCGCGTTGTGCCAGTGGAGGAGATAGGAGAGAGAAGGACGGTGGCTAAACTGTCATCTCTGCTGGAGTCCGAGTTCCACCCTATGCAGGACATACTGAACGCACGGTGGAGTTCATTTAGCAGCAGACTACATCATCCTAGGTGCACAACCGAGAGGTTTCGCAGGTCCTTCCTCCCAACGACTGTCAGACTGTACATCCTAAGTAGGGCTGCTCTTAGAGATAGCCTAAAGACGTGACAACCTTATAGTTTTGAATGCAAAAGACATACAATGGTCCCCTCCAGCATACAATTAGGAAAATACCGGTCGCAGCAGGTACAAACGCAAATCTTTGTGACAGGCTCACCTTTCTGTGATTTTGGTGTGTGGACCACAAAAAGTTGTGTTGTTGTACGCGTCACACCAGATTCTGACCTGTGGGAGCAAACACTTTTACCAGTTACGCAGAACTTTTTTTCTAAAGCTGTCCTACCTGAGCTTGTTGCCCGTCACTTTACTGACTCTGACCCCACAACACAAGAGGAAAGCTGCAGCAGATAAACCCACCCAGACGGCCAAAAGACGACGTCTAACTGCATTACAGCCAGGTCCCACACACAATCCCAGAAGACAGGCACAGAACACAGCAGAAGTGTGGTGGACTTGCAGGAAGCCAGAAGAGCTGGATGACATGGTTGCCTGTGATAAACAAAACTGAAAGTCAGTGTTTCCATTTAGGATGTGGGGGACTCTGAAGCACCAAGCCCACAGCAGCCGTGGTTTTGTGACATGCGCATTAGAGTAGTGCTGTATCATGAGACAGTCATGCGCTATAACATGGTAGAACAATGATACATGTCGATCTTGCATGTCAATTTATATACTTGTATTGTGTCATGGTTATGGTTACACTTTTCCATCTTTGAAATAAAGTGCTGGAGTTTGTAAGCCATTGTGTACTTTATTCCAAATGTTGTTACAAAGCAAGCAAGTGTATTTATATAGCACATGTTGTCTGCTTATGTCCAAAAGGTGTGCAATATGTTCAAGAGGCAAATTAATCTGCAAATGTATGTTAGTTAAAAGGAGAATTTGAAATTGGGATTTTTTTTCTGTCTTTGTTAGGCTGGGTAAAAATTGCATCAGCAGAGCCATTAAAATGAAAGATGGAAGCCCAGTGTAGTATTTCACCTTTGAGTGATTATCTTTGAGGAAATTGTCATCCAGAGTATTTCTGGAGAGATCTCCCTTTAACTTTCTGTTCTCCTCTTGGAAGAGTAAAAAATTCTTTAAGTCTACAGTGACACTTGCTGTAGTTCTGTCGCTCTTGTGCATTGTCCTCTGGAGCATCATAAGCCTGACAGATCTGTGCTGCTTCATCAGATGTTGTCTCCTCCATCTCAGCCAGAGGTGTGGTGTCATCTGTTGCTGATCAGGACAATAAACAACTGTAGTTAATATATTTTGTAATCAAAAGGAATCCCAAGACACATTTTAGAAAGAAAAACATAGGTGAAATAAAAAAAGACGACCTGAAGGAGCTACATTATCCATCTCAGTCACGTGGCCACTGATCTTGGAGGTCTGTGCTGGGAGGATCACTTGCATGCCCTGCTGATTCTTTTTGTCATAATCTTGTCCATCTGCATAAGCGGTTAAACCTGTCAGGAGTGGCAGCTGGAAGCTCTGCATGCCTAAGGTTTAGAGAAGGTGCCCAGTCAGGATCACAGTCTAGCATTTCATAAGCTGGTCTGCTGTTAAAGCAAAGGAAAAATTAAGAAAATACTTTGGAGTAGAACAAATTAAACCCGCTCACACAGGTGTGTGAGTGGGAACTTTTTCTAGCTACTCTGATATCGGAGTGTCTTTAGCTTAGCTCTGTTTAGCTTAGCACTGCTGATGTAGGTTAAAAGCTATGACCAAGCAAGTCTTAACCACAACACAAGCAAGTTTTAACAACAGACGTACACCATAAATCATAACGTACCTTTATAAAAATGCTTTGAGCACACCACCATCGATACAGGTGCGTGTTTGAAAGTTACGTTGGGTCTTCTGACTGCTGCAATCCAGGCCAGGCGTCGCCTCTTCGTTACATCCGAAACGTGAGCTGTGCTTTTCTTCTTCCAGGCTGGAAAACGAAAAAAGCCTATTCCGTGGTTTATCTTTTCTCCACGGCAGTTGTGAGAACGACTATTACAGTTTACAACACAGCAAGACTCCCCCATGTCTGCTTTGTGACGATGTCTCCAGCTTTTACGTGATCTCAGCGAACGGTTCCGAGCGTACCCAGAATGCACTTGGTGAATTCTATGGACACTACGTCATAATGGCCGAATCAATACTGTTTAAAACCTTTTTTTAAGTTTTGCAAATTGCGGTTTACGGAGTCTAAAATCTTGCAAATTGTGGTTTGACGATTATACAGAAGATGTTACGCCATGATCCAAAAGTGGCCTGTAGTCTGTTAATAAATTAAAAGTTGTTAAGAGTGGTAAATTTGTTAGCAGCAAACTAATGTGCAGAAGTCACAATTTAATAACAGGCGAGAATTTATGTGAAAAAATGGCAAAGAAGCACAAGTAGCATATGCTTTTAAGTGTGGACAGATTTCCAAACATTTCACAACCTAAACTATTGTCTGTCATGTGGGCAGACTGTCAGTGGCTCAGGGACTGTTCAGGGTGGGACTATTATCCACTGTCAAATATTTAGTGAAAATCAGACAAAGATTGTCCAAGATACAACTTTCCGAAATGTCATGGCGTGTAGTCAAGCGTCGCCATGTTGTCATGGCAACACTTCCCTGTAAGTTATGTGTTGTCCACCTATATTGGACTACATATGACAGTGACCTCAACATATGTTGAAAAACTGAGACCTCCAAGACCTTCCCACCCCTCCCCATAAGCTCACGGATTGAATGGCGAGGAGGGCGTGTCTATGTTAACACGTTTGATGTTATACTATTGTTGATGTTCAGTTATTATCATGGCTGTGTTCTGATGAATCTCTGAAAATTTCACATCATTCTGGCCAGCCGTGCGTGAGAAATAAATAAAACAGTTTTCAGCAATTTTTTCGTTATCCACTATGTGGCGCTATATCTTTTGTCCGGTATTTTGATGTCATTGTGTCCGGTGTGGCACTATTTTCCTTCATGGAAATTTTTGTGGACATCGGACAAGACTTGCCCGAGTTACAGGTGTTTGAAGTTGTAAGGGGAGGAGTCAAACTTCGCCATGGCGCCATGGCAAACCGTCCTTATCAGTTATGTGTTGTCCACCCATATTGAAGTATATGTGACAGTAACCTAAACCTATGTTTCAAATTTCATGACTCCAGGACATTCCCACCCCTCCCCATAAGCTCACAGATTGACTGGGGAGGAGGGCGTGTCCATGGTAACACGTTTGATGTCATACTAATATTGATATTCAGTTATGATCATGGTTGTGTTCTGATGAATCTCAGAAAATTTCACATCATTCTGGCCAGCCGTGCGTGAGTAATAAATGAAGCAGTTTTTTGCAATTCTTTCATTAACCACTATGTGGCGCTATATTGGTTGTCAGGTGTTTTGAGGTCATTGCGTCCAGGGTGGCACTATTTTCCTTCATGTAAAGTTTTGTGGACATCAGACAAGTTTTGGCCGAGTTACAGGTGGTTGAATTTGTAAGGGGAGGAGTCAAACTTCGCCATGGCGCCCTGGCCACGCCTTTTGAGATTTTGACTTAATTTTTATAACTTTTAATGGCCAATGCCTGTAGATGCCCCCATGTAAAAATGAGCTCAATTGGATCAGGTCCCTAGGACAAGTTCGTTAAAATGCGAGGTGTGAGTTTTTTCCGAATTGGAGGTGGGGCGACTTTGAGGCAAGATGGCGGCCTTCCTGTTGGCGGTGGGTATGGGCCACAATGATGTTTTTTGCATGTCTTGAGGTGATTCACACCTCACCCAAATTTGATGTGTCTACGGCAAAGTTTATGGTCTCCAGTCTCCATAGACCTTGAAAATTTGTGTACGTTTTGCCCCACCCACAAAAATGAGGGGTGGGGGGAACATATCTTTTCCAGTTTATCGAATTTTTTGCCCGGTCAGAGGGGTTTGCCAAAAAAAATTGCGTTTTGGTTAACGTTCAGAGGGTGAAAAATGCAATCATTTAGGCAGAATAATAATAATAATAATAATAAATAAACGCGAGCGGATACAATAGGGCTTTCGCCGACTGACGTTGTCAGTGGCTCAGGCCCTAATAAAGAAACGTGAGTTTCTCCACTCTCATTTTTGTTTTACACAAAGCAGAAAATGCCCCTTTTTCTGACATTTCTTCCAGTCTGCATTGCGAGCAGGACATTCTTTAAATGAATTTCCATGTGCTTTTCCACACCTGCAACATATGGCAGGCACAGAACACAGCAGAAGTGTGGTGGACTTGCAGGCATCCAGAAGAGCTGGATGACATGGTTGCCTGTGATAACCAAAACTGTAAAATTCAGTGGTTCCATTTAGGATGTGGGGGACTCTGAAGCACCAACTTCACAGCATCCGTGGTTTTGTGACGTGCGCTTTAGAGTAGTGCTGTAGCATGAGACAGTTATACGCTATAACATGATAGAACAATGATACATATTGATCATGCATGTAAGTTTATATTTTTGTATTGTGTCATGGTTATGGTTACAGTTTTGCATCTTTGAAATAAAGAGCTGCAGTTTGTAAGCCATTGTGTACTTTATTCCAAAAAATTGTTAGAAAGCAAGCAAGTGTATTTATATTTCACATTTTGTCTGCTTATGCCAAAAAGGTGTGCAATATGTTCAAGAGGCAAATTAATCTGCAAATGTATCTTAGTTAAAAGGAGAATTTGAAATTGGGAAATTTTAGGGACTGTTCAGGGTGGGACTATTATCCACTGTCAAATATTTAGTGAAAATCAGAAAAAGTTTGTCCATGATACAACTTTCCGAAATTTCATGGTGTGTAGTCAACCGTCACCATGTTGCCAGGGCAACACTTCCCTGTAAGTTATGTGTTGTCCACTAATATTGGACTACATATGACAGTGACCTCAACATATTTTGAAAAATTGAGACCTCCAAGACCTTCCCACCCCTCCCCATAAGCTCACAGATTGAATGGCAAGGAGGGCGTGTCTATGTTAACACGTTTGATGTTATACTATTGTTGATGTTCAGCTCTTATCATGGCTGTGTTCTGATGAATCTTGAAAATTTCACGTCATTCTGCCCAGCCGCGCGTGAGTAATAAATAAAACAGTTTTCAGCAATTCTTTCGTTAACCACTATGTGGCGCTAAATCTTTTGTCAGGTATTTTGATGTCATAGCGTCCGGGGTTGCACTATTTTCCTTCATGTTAAGTTTTGTGGACATCAGGCACGTTTTGCCCATAAGTAATTCTTCCTTTAATCATTAGGGGGCGCTATGAGTGTTGTTTATTATTTGTATATAGACGGGTTCGGGGAAGGGAGAATAATGATCGTATAAAATTTGTTGCAAATCGTGCAAAGTATGTCCAATTTACAAGGGTCTAATGTTGATACCACTAGGTGGAGATAAAACTTTTATTATTTTATATAGGAATGTTCAGGGTGGGATTATTATCCATTTTTGAAAATTTGGTGGAAATCAGAAAAAGTTTGTCCAAGATACAACTTTCCGAAATTTCATGGCGACTAGTCAACCGTCGCCATGTTGCCATGGCAACACTTCCCTGTAAGTTATGTGTTGTCCACCCATTTTGGACTACGTATGACAGTGACCTCAACATATGTTGAAAAATTAAGACCTCAAAGACGTTCCCACCCATCCCCATAAGCTCATGGATTGAATGGCGAGAAGGGCGTGTCCATGGTAACACGTATGATGTCCTACTAACGTTGATGTTGAGTTATGATCATCTCTGGTTTTGATGAATCTCAGAAAATTTCACGTCATTCTGGCAAGCCGCGCACGAGTAATAAATAAAAAAGTTTTCAGCAATTCTTTCGTTTACCACTATGTGGCGCAAGATCTTTTGTCAGGTATTTTGATGTCATTGCGTCCGGGGTGGCACTTTTTTCCTTCATGTAAAGTTTTGTGGACATCGGACAAGTTTTTCCCGTCAGTAATTCTTCCTTTAATCATTAGGGGGCGCAATGAGTGTTGTTTATTATTTGTATATAGACGAGTTCGGGGAAGGGAGAATATTGATAGTATAAAATTAGTGGCAAATCGTGCAAAGTATGTCCAATTTACAATGGTGTAATGTTGTTACCACTAGGCGGTGCTAAAACTTTTGTTATTTTATATAGGAATGTTCAGGGTGGGATTATTATCGTTTTTTGAAAATTTGGTGGAAATCAGAAAAAGTTTGTCCAAGATACAACTTTCCGAAATTTCATGGCGTGTAGTCAACCGTCGCCATGTTGCCATGGCAATACTTCCCTGTAAGATATGTGTTGTCAACCCATATAGGACTACACATGACATTGACCTCAACATATGTTGAAAAATTTAGACCTCTAAGACCTTCCCACCCCTCCCCATAAGCTCATGGATTGAATGTCGAGAAGGACGTTTCTATGGTAACACGTATGATGTCATACTAACATTGATGTTCAGTTATGATCATGTCTGTGTTCTGATGAATCTCTGAAAATTTCACATCATTCTGCAAAGCCGCTTGTGAGTAATAAATAAAAGAGTTTTCAGCAATTCTTTCATTAACCACTATGTGGCGCTATATCCGTTGTCAGGTATTTTGAGGTCACTGCGTCACCAGTGACACTATTTTCCTTCATGTAAAGTTTTGTGGACATCGGACAAGTTTTGGGCGAGTTACAGGTGGTTGAATTTGTAAGGGGAGGAGTCAAACTTCGCCATGGCGCCCTGGCCACGCCTTTTGAGATTTTGACTTAATTTATATAACTTTTAATGGCCAATGCCTGTAGATGCCCCCATGTAAAAATGAGCTCAATTGGATGTGGTCCCTAAGACAAGTGCGTTAAAATGCGAGGTGTGACTTTTTTCCGAATTGGAGGTGGGGCGAATTTGAGGCAAGATGGCGGCCTTCCTGTTGGCGTTGGGTCTGGGCCACAATGATGTTTTTTGCATGTCTTGATGTGATTCACACCTCACCCAAATTTTATGTCTCTACGGTAAAGTTTATGGTCTCCAGTCTCCATAGACCTTGTACAGTTGGCCCCACCCACAAAAATGAGGGGTGTGGGGGCACATATCTTTTCCAGTTTATTGAATTTTTTGCCCTGTCAGAGGGGTTTGCCAAAAAAAATTGCGTTTTGGTTAACGTTCCGAGGGTGAAAAATGCAATCATTTAGGCTGAATAATAGAGAAAAAAAATAACAAAGAATAAATTAAACCTTCAGGCAGGTGTAAATGGGCCTTCGCCCCCCGCATGACCGCGGAACCCGCCGCCCGTCCTTCCTCGCTTTGAACACTACCTGCTGGCCATTTACTCCAATCGACTTCTTCCACGCAGCATTAGGTGGAGGTGCCGTAGTCATAGTGCCCAAAAACAATGTCTCCAAACTTTCACTCATTTCCCACTGCTGAAGTTCCTCCACTCTCATTTCAGGACAACACCCCACATCACCAGTAAATATACAGGGAACAGACATTGAGATGGTGACATCCTTTTAGTACCTGGGTGTTCATCTGAACAATAAACTAGACTGGTCACACTACACTGACACACTCTACAAGAAGGGACAGCGCAGGCTGTTCCTACTGAGGAGACTCATGTCTTTTGGTGTACAAGGGGCGCTGCTGAAGACATTGTATGACACGGTGGTCTGCTGGGGCAGTGGCATTGTGGCAGCCGATAGGAAGAGACTGAACAAACAGATCAAGAAAGCTAGCTCTGTGCTGGGGTAGCGCGTTGTCCCAGTGGAGGAGATAGGAGAGAGAAGGACGGTGGCTAAACTGTCATCTCTGCTGGAGTCCGAGTTCCACCCTATGCAGGACATACTGAACTCACGGTGGAGTTCAGTATGCCAGTCACCGTGGAAACAGTTCTCTACTATGTACTTGCACTATCAATAAGCCCAAGTCATTCCTTCATGTAATTTTGTTAAGCTGGTGAGAGAAATATAAAAAAAAAATAGTCGTCAGTAATTCTTCCTTTAATCATTAGGGGGCACTATGCATTTTGTTTATTATATGTATATAGACGAGTTCAGGGAAGGGAGAATATTGATCGTATAAAATTTGTTGCAAATCGTACAAAGTTTGGCCATTTTACAAGGGTGTAATTTTGTTACCACTAGGAGGCGCTAAAACTTTTGTTGTTTTATATAGGAGTGATCAGGGTGGAACTTTTATCCATTGTCGAAAATTTGATGAAAATCAGACACAGTTTGTCCAAGATACAACTTTCCGAAATTTCATGGCGAGTAGTCAACCGTTGCCATGTTGCCATGGCGACACTTCCCTGTTAGTTATGTGTTGTCCACCCATATTGTACTACATGTGACTGTGACCTCAACATATGTTGAAAAATTTAGTCCTCCAAGACCTTCCCACCCCTCCCCATAAGCTCATGGATTGAATGGCGAGGAGGGCGTGTCCATGGTAACACGTATGATGTCATACTGACATTGATGTTCATTTATGATCATGGTTGTGTTCTGATGAATCTCAGAAAATTTCACGTCATTCTGGCCAGCCGTGCATGAGTAATAAATAAAAAAGTTTTCAGCAATTCTTTTGTTAACCACTATGTGGCGCTATATCTGTTGTCAGGTATTTTGATGTCATTCCGTTCGGGGTGGGACTATTTTCCTTCATGGAAAGTTGGGTGGATATCGGCCAATTTTTGCCCGAGTTACAAGTGGTTGAAGTTGTAAGGGGAGGAGTCAAACTTCGCCATGGCGCCATGGCAAAACTTCCTTGTCAGTTATGTGTTATCCACCCATATTGTACTATAAGTGACAGTAACCTAAACCTATGTTCCAAAGTTCATGACTCCAGGACCTTCCCACCCCTCCCCATAAGCACACGGATTGAATGGCGAGGAGGGCGTGTCCATGGTAACACGTTTGATGTCATACTAATATTGATATTCAGTTATGATCATGGCTGTGTTCTGATGAATCTCAGAAAATTTCACATCATTCTGGCCAGCCGTGCGTGAGTAATAAATAAAGCAGTTTTTTGCAATTCTTTCATTAACCACTATGTGGCGCTATATTGGTTGTCAGGTGTTTTGAGGTCATTGCGTCCAGGGTGGCACTATTTTCCTTCATGTAAAGTTTTGTGGACATCAGACAAGTTTTGGCCGAGTTACAGGTGGTTGAATTTGTAAGGGGAGGAGTCAAACTTCGCCATGGCGCCCTGGCCACGCCTTTTGAGATTTTGACTTAATTTTTATAACTTTTAATGGCCAATGCCTGTAGATGCCCCCATGTAAAAATGAGCTCAATTGGATCAGGTCCCTAGGACAAGTTCGTTAAAATGCGAGGTGTGAGTTTTTTCCGAATTGGAGGTGGGGCGACTTTGAGGCAAGATGGCGGCCTTCCTGTTGGCGGTGGGTATGGGCCACAATGATGTTTTTTGCATGTCTTGAGGTGATTCACACCTCACCCAAATTTGATGTGTCTACGGCAAAGTTTATGGTCTCCAGTCTCCATAGACCTTGAAAATTTGTGTACGTTTTGCCCCACCCACAAAAATGAGGGGTGGGGGGAACATATCTTTTCCAGTTTATCGAATTTTTTGCCCGGTCAGAGGGGTTTGCCAAAAAAAATTGCGTTTTGGTTAACGTTCAGAGGGTGAAAAATGCAATCATTTAGGCAGAATAATAATAATAATAATAATAAATAAACGCGAGCGGATACAATAGGGCTTTCGCCGACTGACGTTGTCAGTGGCTCAGGCCCTAATAAAGAAACGTGAGTTTCTCCACTCTCATTTTTGTTTTACACAAAGCAGAAAATGCCCCTTTTTCTGACATTTCTTCCAGTCTGCATTGCGAGCAGGACATTCTTTAAATGAATTTCCATGTGCTTTTCCACACCTGCAACATATGGCAGGCACAGAACACAGCAGAAGTGTGGTGGACTTGCAGGCATCCAGAAGAGCTGGATGACATGGTTGCCTGTGATAACCAAAACTGTAAAATTCAGTGGTTCCATTTAGGATGTGGGGGACTCTGAAGCACCAACTTCACAGCATCCGTGGTTTTGTGACGTGCGCTTTAGAGTAGTGCTGTAGCATGAGACAGTTATACGCTATAACATGATAGAACAATGATACATATTGATCATGCATGTAAGTTTATATTTTTGTATTGTGTCATGGTTATGGTTACAGTTTTGCATCTTTGAAATAAAGAGCTGCAGTTTGTAAGCCATTGTGTACTTTATTCCAAAAAATTGTTAGAAAGCAAGCAAGTGTATTTATATTTCACATTTTGTCTGCTTATGCCAAAAAGGTGTGCAATATGTTCAAGAGGCAAATTAATCTGCAAATGTATCTTAGTTAAAAGGAGAATTTGAAATTGGGAAATTTTAGGGACTGTTCAGGGTGGGACTATTATCCACTGTCAAATATTTAGTGAAAATCAGAAAAAGTTTGTCCATGATACAACTTTCCGAAATTTCATGGTGTGTAGTCAACCGTCACCATGTTGCCAGGGCAACACTTCCCTGTAAGTTATGTGTTGTCCACTAATATTGGACTACATATGACAGTGACCTCAACATATTTTGAAAAATTGAGACCTCCAAGACCTTCCCACCCCTCCCCATAAGCTCACAGATTGAATGGCAAGGAGGGCGTGTCTATGTTAACACGTTTGATGTTATACTATTGTTGATGTTCAGCTCTTATCATGGCTGTGTTCTGATGAATCTTGAAAATTTCACGTCACTCTGCCCAGCCGCGCGTGAGTAATAAATAAAACAGTTTTCAGCAATTCTTTCGTTAACCACTATGTGGCGCTAAATCTTTTGTCAGGTATTTTGATGTCATAGCGTCCGGGGTTGCACTATTTTCCTTCATGTTAAGTTTTGTGGACATCAGGCACGTTTTGCCCATAAGTAATTCTTCCTTTAATCATTAGGGGGCGCTATGAGTGTTGTTTATTATTTGTATATAGACGGGTTCGGGGAAGGGAGAATAATGATCGTATAAAATTTGTTGCAAATCGTGCAAAGTATGTCCAATTTACAAGGGTCTAATGTTGATACCACTAGGTGGAGATAAAACTTTTATTATTTTATATAGGAATGTTCAGGGTGGGATTATTATCCATTTTTGAAAATTTGGTGGAAATCAGAAAAAGTTTGTCCAAGATACAACTTTCCGAAATTTCATGGCGACTAGTCAACCGTCGCCATGTTGCCATGGCAACACTTCCCTGTAAGTTATGTGTTGTCCACCCATTTTGGACTACGTATGACAGTGACCTCAACATATGTTGAAAAATTAAGACCTCAAAGACGTTCCCACCCATCCCCATAAGCTCATGGATTGAATGGCGAGAAGGGCGTGTCCATGGTAACACGTATGATGTCCTACTAACGTTGATGTTGAGTTATGATCATCTCTGGTTTTGATGAATCTCAGAAAATTTCACGTCATTCTGGCAAGCCGCGCACGAGTAATAAATAAAAAAGTTTTCAGCAATTCTTTCGTTTACCACTATGTGGCGCAAGATCTTTTGTCAGGTATTTTGATGTCATTGCGTCCGGGGTGGCACTTTTTTCCTTCATGTAAAGTTTTGTGGACATCGGACAAGTTTTTCCCGTCAGTAATTCTTCCTTTAATCATTAGGGGGCGCTATGAGTGTTGTTTATTATTTGTATATAGACGAGTTCGGGGAAGGGAGAATATTGATAGTATAAAATTAGTGGCAAATCGTGCAAAGTATGTCCAATTTACAATGGTGTAATGTTGTTACCACTAGGCGGTGCTAAAACTTTTGTTATTTTATATAGGAATGTTCAGGGTGGGATTATTATCGCTTTTTGAAAATTTGGTGGAAATCAGAAAAAGTTTGTCCAAGATACAACTTTCCGAAATTTCATGGCGTGTAGTCAACCGTCGCCATGTTGCCATGGCAACACTTCCCTGTAAGATATGTGTTGTCAACCCATATAGGACTACACATGACATTGACCTCAACATATGTTGAAAAATTTAGACCTCTAAGACCTTCCCACCCCTCCCCATAAGCTCATGGATTGAATGTCGAGAAGGACGTTTCTATGGTAACACGTATGATGTCATACTAACATTGATGTTCAGTTATGATCATGTCTGTGTTCTGATGAATCTCTGAAAATTTCACATCATTCTGCAAAGCCGCTTGTGAGTAATAAATAAAAGAGTTTTCAGCAATTCTTTCATTAACCACTATGTGGCGCTATATCCGTTGTCAGGTATTTTGAGGTCACTGCGTCACCAGTGACACTATTTTCCTTCATGTAAAGTTTTGTGGACATCGGACAAGTTTTGGGCGAGTTACAGGTGGTTGAATTTGTAAGGGGAGGAGTCAAACTTCGCCATGGCGCCCTGGCCACGCCTTTTGAGATTTTGACTTAATTTATATAACTTTTAATGGCCAATGCCTGTAGATGCCCCCATGTAAAAATGAGCTCAATTGGATGTGGTCCCTAAGACAAGTGCGTTAAAATGCGAGGTGTGACTTTTTTCCGAATTGGAGGTGGGGCGAATTTGAGGCAAGATGGCGGCCTTCCTGTTGGCGTTGGGTCTGGGCCACAATGATGTTTTTTGCATGTCTTGATGTGATTCACACCTCACCCAAATTTTATGTCTCTACGGTAAAGTTTATGGTCTCCAGTCTCCATAGACCTTGTACAGTTGGCCCCACCCACAAAAATGAGGGGTGTGGGGGCACATATCTTTTCCAGTTTATTGAATTTTTTGCCCTGTCAGAGGGGTTTGCCAAAAAAAATTGCGTTTTGGTTAACGTTCCGAGGGTGAAAAATGCAATCATTTAGGCTGAATAATAGAGAAAAAAAATAACAAAGAATAAATTAAACCTTCAGGCAGGTGTAAATGGGCCTTCGCCCCCCGCATGACCACGGAACCCGCCGCCCGTCCTTCCTCGCTTTGAACACTACCTGCTGGCCATTTACTCCAATCGACTTCTTCCACGCAGCATTAGGTGGAGGTGCCGTAGTCATTGTGCCCAAAAACAATGTCTCCAAACTTTCACTCATTTCCCACTGCTGAAGTTCCTCCACTCTCATTTCAGGACAACACCCCACATCACCAGTAAATATACAGGGAACAGACATTGAGATGGTGACATCCTTTTAGTACCTGGGTGTTCATCTGAACAATAAACTAGACTGGTCACACTACACTGACACACTCTACAAGAAGGGACAGCGCAGGCTGTTCCTACTGAGGAGACTCATGTCTTTTGGTGTACAAGGGGCGCTGCTGAAGACATTGTATGACACGGTGGTCTGCTGGGGCAGTGGCATTGTGGCAGCCGATAGGAAGAGACTGAACAAACAGATCAAGAAAGCTAGCTCTGTGCTGGGGTAGCGCGTTGTCCCAGTGGAGGAGATAGGAGAGAGAAGGACGGTGGCTAAACTGTCATCTCTGCTGGAGTCCGAGTTCCACCCTATGCAGGACATACTGAACTCACGGTGGAGTTCAGTATGCCAGTCACCGTGGAAACAGTTCTCTACTATGTACTTGCACTATCAATAAGCCCAAGTCATTCCTTCATGTAATTTTGTTAAGCTGGTGAGAGAAATATAAAAAAAAAATAGTCGTCAGTAATTCTTCCTTTAATCATTAGGGGGCACTATGCATTTTGTTTATTATATGTATATAGACGAGTTCAGGGAAGGGAGAATATTGATCGTATAAAATTTGTTGCAAATCGTACAAAGTTTGGCCATTTTACAAGGGTGTAATTTTGTTACCACTAGGAGGCGCTAAAACTTTTGTTGTTTTATATAGGAGTGATCAGGGTGGAACTTTTATCCCTTGTCGAAAATTTGATGAAAATCAGACACAGTTTGTCCAAGATACAACTTTCCGAAATTTCATGGCGAGTAGTCAACCGTTGCCATGTTGCCATGGCGACACTTCCCTGTTAGTTATGTGTTGTCCACCCATATTGTACTACATGTGACTGTGACCTCAACATATGTTGAAAAATTTAGTCCTCCAAGACCTTCCCACCCCTCCCCATAAGCTCATGGATTGAATGGCGAGGAGGGCGTGTCCATGGTAACACGTATGATGTCATACTGACGTTGATGTTCATTTATGATCATGGTTGTGTTCTGATGAATCTCAGAAAATTTCACGTCATTCTGGCCAGCCGTGCATGAGTAATAAATAAAAAAGTTTTCAGCAATTCTTTTGTTAACCACTATGTGGCGCTATATCTGTTGTCAGGTATTTTGATGTCATTGCGTTCGGGGTGGGACTATTTTCCTTCATGGAAAGTTGGGTGGATATCGGCCAATTTTTGCCCGAGTTACAAGTGGTTGAAGTTGTAAGGGGAGGAGTCAAACTTCGCCATGGCGCCATGGCAAAACTTCCTTGTCAGTTATGTGTTATCCACCCATATTGTACTATAAGTGACAGTAACCTAAACCTATGTTCCAAAGTTCATGACTCCAGGACCTTCCCACCCCTCCCCATAAGCACACGGATTGAATGGCGAGGAGGGCGTGTCTATGTTAACACGTTTGATGTTATAATATTGTTGATGTTCAGTTATTATCATGGCTGTGTTCTGATGAATCTCTGAAAATTTCACGTCATTCTGCCCAACCGCTTGTGAGTAATAAATGAAACATTTTTCAGCAATTCTTTCATTATCCACTATGTGGCGCTACATCGGTTGTCAGGTATTTTTAGGTCATTGCGTCTGCGGTGGCACTATTTTCCTTCCAGGAAAGTTTTGTGGACATGGGACAGTTTTTGGCCGAGTTACAGGTGGTTGAATTTGTAAGGGGAGGAGTCAAATTTCGGCATGGCGCCCTGGCCACGCCTTTTGAGATTTTGACTTAATTTATATAACTTTTAATGGGCAATGCCTGTATATGCCCCCATGTAAAAATGAGCTCAATTGGATCTGGTCCCTAGGACAAGTGCGTTAAAATGCGAGGTGTGACTTTTTTCCGAATTGGAGGTGGTGGGAATTTGAGGCAAGATGGCGGCCTTCCTGTTGGCGGTGGGTATGGGCCACAATGATGTTTTTTGCATGTCTTAAGGTGATTCACACCTCACCCAAATTTTATGTCTCTACGGTAAAGTTTATGGTCTCCAGTCTCCATAGACCTTGTACAGTTGGCCCCACCCACAAAAATGAGGGGTGTGGGGGCACATATCTTTTCCAGTTTATTGAATTTTTTGCCCTGTCAGAGGGGTTTGCCAAAAAAAATTGCGTTTTGGTTAACGTTCCGAGGGTGAAAAATGCAATCATTTAGGCTGAATAATAGAGAAAAAAAATAACAAAGAATAAATTAAACCTTCAGGCAGGTGTAAATGGGCCTTCGCCCCCCGCATGACCGCGGAACCCGCCGCCCGTCCTTCCTCGCTTTGAACACTACCTGCTGGCCATTTACTCCAATCGACTTCTTCCACGCAGCATTAGGTGGAGGTGCCGTAGTCATTGTGCCCAAAAACAATGTCTCCAAACTTTCACTCATTTCCCACTGCTGAAGTTCCTCCACTCTCATTTCAGGACAACACCCCACATCACCAGTAAATATACAGGGAACAGACATTGAGATGGTGACATCCTTTTAGTACCTGGGTGTTCATCTGAACAATAAACTAGACTGGTCACACTACACTGACACACTCTACAAGAAGGGACAGCGCAGGCTGTTCCTACTGAGGAGACTCATGTCTTTTGGTGTACAAGGGGCGCTGCTGAAGACATTGTATGACACGGTGGTCTGCTGGGGCAGTGGCATTGTGGCAGCCGATAGGAAGAGACTGAACAAACAGATCAAGAAAGCTAGCTCTGTGCTGGGGTAGCGCGTTGTCCCAGTGGAGGAGATAGGAGAGAGAAGGACGGTGGCTAAACTGTCATCTCTGCTGGAGTCCGAGTTCCACCCTATGCAGGACATACTGAACTCACGGTGGAGTTCAGTATGCCAGTCACCGTGGAAACAGTTCTCTACTATGTACTTGCACTATCAATAAGCCCAAGTCATTCCTTCATGTAATTTTGTTAAGCTGGTGAGAGAAATGTAAAAAAAAAATAGTCGTCAGTAATTCTTCCTTTAATCATTAGGGGGCACTATGCATTTTGTTTATTATATGTATATAGACGAGTTCAGGGAAGGGAGAATATTGATCGTATAAAATTTGTTGCAAATCGTACAAAGTTTGGCCATTTTACAAGGGTGTAATTTTGTTACCACTAGGAGGCGCTAAAACTTTTGTTGTTTTATATAGGAGTGATCAGGGTGGAACTTTTATCCATTGTCGAAAATTTGATGAAAATCAGACACAGTTTGTCCAAGATACAACTTTCCGAAATTTCATGGCGAGTAGTCAACCGTTGCCATGTTGCCATGGCGACACTTCCCTGTTAGTTATGTGTTGTCCACCCATATTGTACTACATGTGACTGTGACCTCAACATATGTTGAAAAATTTAGTCCTCCAAGACCTTCCCACCCCTCCCCATAAGCTCATGGATTGAATGGCGAGGAGGGCGTGTCCATGGTAACACGTATGATGTCATACTGACATTGATGTTCATTTATGATCATGGTTGTGTTCTGATGAATCTCAGAAAATTTCACGTCATTCTGGCCAGCCGTGCATGAGTAATAAATAAAAAAGTTTTCAGCAATTCTTTTGTTAACCACTATGTGGCGCTATATCTGTTGTCAGGTATTTTGATGTCATTGCGTTCGGGGTGGGACTATTTTCCTTCATGGAAAGTTGGGTGGATATCGGCCAATTTTTGCCCGAGTTACAAGTGGTTGAAGTTGTAAGGGGAGGAGTCAAACTTCGCCATGGCGCCATGGCAAAACTTCCTTGTCAGTTATGTGTTATCCACCCATATTGTACTATAAGTGACAGTAACCTAAACCTATGTTCCAAAGTTCATGACTCCAGGACCTTCCCACCCCTCCCCATAAGCACACGGATTGAATGGCGAGGAGGGCGTGTCTATGTTAACACGTTTGATGTTATAATATTGTTGATGTTCAGTTATTATCATGGCTGTGTTCTGATGAATCTCTGAAAATTTCACGTCATTCTGCCCAACCGCTTGTGAGTAATAAATGAAACATTTTTCAGCAATTCTTTCATTATCCACTATGTGGCGCTACATCGGTTGTCAGGTATTTTTAGGTCATTGCGTCTGCGGTGGCACTATTTTCCTTCAAGGAAAGTTTTGTGGACATGGGACAGTTTTTGGCCGAGTTACAGGTGGTTGAATTTGTAAGGGGAGGAGTCAAATTTCGGCATGGCGCCCTGGCCACGCCTTTTGAGATTTTGACTTAATTTATATAACTTTTAATGGGCAATGCCTGTATATGCCCCCATGTAAAAATGAGCTCAATTGGATCTGGTCCCTAGGACAAGTGCGTTAAAATGCGAGGTGTGACTTTTTTCCGAATTGGAGGTGGTGGGAATTTGAGGCAAGATGGCGGCCTTCCTGTTGGCGGTGGGTATGGGCCACAATGATGTTTTTTGCATGTCTTAAGGTGATTCACACCTCACCCAAATTTGATGTGTCTACGGCAAAGTTTGTGGTCTTCAGTCTCCATAGACCTTTTACGTTTGGCCCACCTACAAAAATGAGGGGTGGGGTTGCACATATCTTTTCCAGTTTATCAAATTTTTGGCCCGGTCAGAGGGGTTTGCCAAAAAAAATTGCGTTTTTGTTAACGTTCAGAGGGTGAAAAATGCGATCATTTAGGCAGAATAATAGAGAAAAAAAATAACAAAAAATAATAAATAAACGCGAGCAGATACAATAGGGCTTTCGCCGACTGACGTTGTCAGTGGCTCAGGCCCTAATAAAGAAACGTGAGCGGATACAATAGGGCTTTCGCCGACTGACGTCAGTGGCTCAGGCCCTAATTAAACCTGCAAGCAGGTGTGAACGGCCCTTCGCCCCACGCGCACCCGCGGAACCCAGCGCCCATAGTCCCTCGCTGGCTGGGAAAATGTGCCGTCATCACTGCAACGGCTGCATGCATAATAAAGTAAACCATTTGCCTCAGATCTTCCTGTGAGCAGTAAGTGGCATTATCCCTTTTGTCATGGCATGCCCATGGTAACATGTTTGATGTCATACTAACATTGATGTTCAGTTATGATCATGGCTGTGTTCTGATGAAACTCAGAAAATTTCACGTCATTCTGGCAATCTGAGCGTGAGTAATAAATAAAACCGTTTTAAGCAATTCTTTCGTTATCCACTATGTGGCGCTATATCTTTTGTCAGGTATTTTGATGTCATTGTGTCCGGGGTGGCACTTTTTTCCTTCATGGAAATTTTTATGGCCATCGGACAAGATTTGCCAGTCAGTAATTTTTCCTTTAATCATTAGGGGGCGCTATGAGTGTTGTTTATTATTTGTATATAGACGAGTTGGTGGAAGGGAGAATATTGATCGTATAAAATTTGTTGCAAATCATGCAAAGTATGTTCAATTTACAAGTGTCTAATGTTGTTACCGCTAGGCGGTGCTAAAACTTTTTTTTATTTTATATAGGAATGGTCAGGGTGGGATTATGATCCATTTTTGAAAATTTGGTGGAAATCAGAAAAAGTTTGTCCAATATACAACTTTCCGAATTTTCATGATGTGTAGTCAACCGTCGCCATATTGCCATGGCAACACTTCCCTGTAAGTTATGTGTTGTCCACCCATATTGGACTGCATATGACAGTGACCACAACATATGTTGAAAAATTTAGACCTCCAAGACCTTCCCACCCCGCCCCATAAGCTCATGGGTTGAATGGCGAGAAGGGCGTGTCCATGGTAACATGTACAACGTCATACTAACGTTGATGATCAGTTATATCACGTCTGTTGTCTGATAAATCTCTGAAAATTTCACGTCATTCTAGCCAGCCGTGCATGAGTAATAAATAAAACAGTTTTCAGCAATTCCATCGTTAGCCACTATGTGGCACTATATCTTTTGACCGGTATTTTGATGTCATTGTATCCGGGGTGGCACTATTTTCCTTGATGGAAAGTTTTGTGGACATCAGAAAAAGTTTGTCCAAGATACAACTTTCCAAAATTTCATTGCGTGTAGTCAACCGTCGCCATGTTGCCATGGCAACACTTCCCTGTAAGTTATGTGTTGTCCACCCATAGTGGGACTACATATGACAGTGACCTCAACATATGTTGAAAAATTTAGACCTCCAAGACCTTCCCACCCTGCCCCATAAGCTCATGGGATGAATGGAGAGAAGGGCGTGTCCATTGTAATATGTATGACGTCATACTAACGTTAATGTTCAGTTATGATCATGGCTATGTTCTGATGAATCTCTGAGAATTTCACATCATTCTGGCCAGCCGTGCGTGAGTAATAAATAAAACAGTTTCCAGCAATTCTTTCATTAGCCACTATGTGGTGCTATATCTTTTGTCCGGTATTTTGTTGTCATTGTATCCGGGGTGGCACTATTTTCCTTGATGGAAAGTTTTGTGGACATCGGACAAGTTTTCCGGGCGTTACAGCTGGTTGAATTTGTAAGGGGAGGAGTCAAATTTTTGCCATGGCGCCCTGGCCACGCCTTTTGAGATTTTGACTTAATTTATATAACTTTTAATGGCCAATGCCTGTAGATACCGCCATGCAAAAATGAACTCAATTGGAGAAGGTCCCTAGGACAAGTGCGTTCAAAGGTGAGGTGTGACTTTTTTCCCGAATTGGAGGTGGGGCGAAGTTGAGGCAAGATGGCGGCCTTCCTGTTATCAGTGGGTATGGGCCACAATGATGTTTTTTGCATGTCTTGAGGTGATTCACACCTCACCCAAATTTGATGTGTCTACGGTAAAGTTTATGGTCTTCTGTCACCATAGACCTTGTACGTTTGGCCCCACCCACAAAAATGAGGGGTGGGGGGGAACATATCTTTTCCAGTTTATCGAATTTTTTGCCCGGTCAGAGCGGTTTGCCAAAAAAAATTGCGTTTTGGTTAACGTTCAGACGGTGAAAAATTTGATCATTTAGGAAGAAAAAGAAAAAAAAATAATAAATAAACGTGAGCAATTACAATAAGGCTTTCGCCGACTGACGTTGTCAGTGGCTCAGGCCCTAATAAATAAACGCGAGCGGATACAATAGGGCTTTCGCCGACTGACGTTGTCAGTGGCTCAGGCCCTAATAAAGAAACGTGAGCGGATACAATAGGGCTTTCGCCGACTGACGTTGTCAGTGGCTCAGGCCCTAATTAAACCTGCAAGCAGGTGTGAATGGGCCTTCGCCCCACGCGCGCCCGCGGAACCCAGCGCCCATAGTCCCTCGCTGGCTTGGAAAATGTGCCGTCATCACTGCAACGGCTGCATGCATAATAAAGTAAACCATTTGGCTCAGATCTTCCTGTGAGCAGTAAGTGGCATTATCCCTTTTGTCATGGCATGTCCATGGTAACATGTTTGATGTCATACTAACATTGATGTTCAGTTATGATCATGGCTGTGTTCTGATGAAACTCAGAAAATTTCACGTTATTGTGGCCAGCTGAGCGTGAGTAATAAATAAAACAGTTTTAAGCAATTCTTTCGTTATCCACTATGTGGCGCTATATCTTTTGTCAGGTATTTTGATGTCATTGCGTCCGGGGTGGCACTTTTTTCCTTCATGGAAATTTTTATGGCCATCGGACAAGTTTTGCCCATCAGTAATTTTTCCTTTAATCACTAGGGGGTGCTATGAGTGTTGTTTATTACTCGTATATAGACGAGTTGGTGGAAGGGACAATATTGATCGTATAAAATTTGTTGCAAATCATGCAAAGTATGTTCAATTTACAAGGGTCTAATGTTGTTTCCGCTAGGCGGTGAAAAAACTTTTGTTATTTTATATAGGAATGGTCAGGGTGGAATTATTATCCATTTTTGAAAATTTGGTGGAAATCAGAAAAGTTTGTCCAAGATACAACTTTCCGAAATTTCATTGCGTGTAGTCAACCGTCGCCATGTTGCCATGGCAACACTTCCCTGTAAGTTATGTGTTGTCCACCCATATTGGACTGGATAAGATAGTGACCTCAACATATGTTGAAAAATTTAGACCTCCAAGACCTTCCCACCCCACCCCATAAGGTCATGGGTTGAATGGAGAGAAGGGCGTGTCCATGATAACATGTATGACGTCATACTAACGTTTATGTTCAGTTATGATCAGGTCTGTATTCTGATGAATGTCTGAAAATTTCACGTCATTCTGGCCAGCCGTGCGTGAGTAATAAATAAAACAGTTTTCAGCAATTCTTTCATTAACCACTATGTGCCGCTATATCATTTGTCAGGTATTTTGAGGTCATTGCGTTCGGGGTGGGACTATTTTCCTTCCTGGAAAGTTATGTGGACATGGGACCAGTTTTGGCCGAGTTACAGGTGGTTGAATTTGTAAGGGGAGGAGTCAAACTTCGCCATGGCGCCCTGGCAACATTTCCTTGTCAGTTATGTGTTGTCCACCCATATTGTACTATATGTGACAGTAACCTAAACCTATGTTCCAAATTTCATGACTCCAGGACCTTCCCAACACTCCCCAGAAGGTCAAGCCTTGAATGGGGAGGAGGGCATGTCCATGTTAACACGTTTGATGTCATACTAATATTGATGGTGAGTTATGATCACGGCTGTGTTCTGATGAATCTGAGAAAATTTCACATCATTCTGCCAAGCCACTTGTGAGTAATAAATAAAAGAGTTTTCAGCAATTCTTTCGTTAACCACTATGTGGCGCTATATCGGTTGTCAGGTATTTTAAGGTCATTGCATCCGGGGTGGTACTATTTTCCTTCATGTAAAGTTTTGTGGACATCGGACAAGTTTTGGGCGAGTTACAGGTGGTTGAAGTTTTAAGGGGAGGAGTCAAACTTCGCCATGGCGCTCTGGCCACGCCTTTAGAGATTTTGACTTAATTCATAGAAATTTTAATGGCCAATGCCTGTAGATGCCCCCTTGTAAAAATGAGCTCAATTGGATCTGGTCCCTAGGACAAGTGCGTTAAAATGCGAGGTGTGACTTTTTTCCGAATTGGAGGTGGTTGGACTTTGAGGCAAAATGGCGGCCTTCCTGTTGGTGGTGGGTATGGGCGACAATGATGTTTTTTGCATGTCTTGATGTGATTCACACCTCACCCAAATTTTATGTCTCTACGGCAAAGTTTGTGGTCTTCAGTCTCCATAGACCTTTTACGTTTAGCCCCACCTACAAAAATGAGGGGTGGGGTTGCACATATCTTTTCCAGTTTATCAAATTTTTTGCCCGGTCAGAGGGGTTTGCCAAAAAAAATTGCGTTTTGGTTAACGTTCAGAGGGTGAAAAATGCGATCATTTAGGCAGAATAATAGAGAAAAAAAATAACAAAAAATAATAAATAAACGCGAGCGGATACAATAGGGCTTTCGCCGACTGACGTTGTCAGTGGCTCAGGCCCTAATAAAGAAACGTGAGCGGATACAATAGGGCTTTCGCCGGCTGACGTTGTCAGTGGCTCAGGCCCTAATTAAACCTGCAAGCAGGTGTGAACGGCCCTTCGCCCCACGCACGCCCGCGGAACCCAGCGCCCATAGTCCCTCGCTGGCTGGGAAAATGTGCCGTCATCACTGCAACGGCTGCATGCATAATAAAGTAAACCATTTGCCTCAGATCTTCCTGTGAGCAGTAAGTGGCATTATCCCTTTTGTCATGGCATGTCCATGGTAACATGTTTGATGTCATACTAACATTGATGTTCAGTTATGATCATGGCTGTGTTCTGATGAAACTCAGAAAATTTCACGTCATTCTGGCCATCTGAGCGTGAGTAATAAATAAAACAGTTTTAAGCAATTCTTTCGTTATCCACTATGTGGCGCTATATCTTTTGTCAGGTATTTTGATGTCATTGTGTCCGGGGTGGCACTTTTTTCCTTCATGGAAATTTTTATTGCCATCGGACAAGATTTGCCAGTCAGTAATTTTTCCTTTAATCATTAGGGGGCGCTATGAGTGTTGTTTATTATTTGTATATAGACGAGTTGGTGGAAGGGAGAATATTGATCGTATAAAATTTGTTGCAAATCATGCAAAGTATGTTCAATTTACAAGGGTCTAATGTTGTTACCGCTAGGCCGTGCTAAAACTTTTTTTATTTTATATAGAAATGGTCAGGGTGGGATTATGATCCATTTTTGAAAATTTGGTGGAAATCAGAAAAAGTTTGTCCAATATACAACTTTCCGAAATTTCATGGCGTGTAGTCAACCGTCGCCATATTGCCATGGCAACACTTCCCTGTAAGTTATGTGTTGTCCACCCATATTGCACTGCATACGACAGTGACCTCAACATATGTTGAAAAATTTAGACCTCCAAGACCTTCCCACCCCGCCCCATAAGCTCATGGGTTGAATGGCGAGAAGGGCGTGTCCATGGTAACATGTATGACGTCATAATAACATTGATGTTCAGTTATGATCATGTCTGTTGTCTGATGAATCTCTGAAAATTTCACGTCATTCTGGCCAGCCGTGCGTGAGTAATAAATAAAACAGTTTTCAGCAATTCCTTCATTAGCCACTATGTGGCACTTTATCTTTTGTCCGGTATTTTGATGTCATTGTATCCGGGGTGGCACTGTTTTCCTTGATGGAAAGTTTTGTGGACATCAGAAAAAGTTTGTCCAAGATACAACTTTCCGAAATTTCATTGCGTGTAGTCAACTGTCGCCATGTTGCCATGGCAACACTTCCCTGTAAGTTATGTGTTGTCCACCCATAGTGGGACTACATATGACAGTGACCTCAACATATGTTGAAAAATTTAGACCTCCAAGACCTTCCCACCCTGCCCCATAAGCTCATGGGATGAATGGCGAGGAGGGCGTGTCCATGGTAACATGTATGACGTCATACTAACGTTAATGTTCAGTTATGATCATGTCTATGTTCTGATGAAACTCTGAAAATTTCACGTCATTCTGGCCAGCCGTGCGTGAGTAATAAATAAAACAGTTTTCAGCAATTCTTTCATTAGCCACTATGTGGTGCTATATCTTTTGTCCGGTATTTTGATGTCATTGTATCCGGGGTGGCACTATTTTCCTTGATGGAATGTATTGTGGACATCGGACAAGTTTTCCGGGCGTTAAAGCTGGTTGAATTTGTAAGGGGATGAGTCAAACTTCGCCATGGCGCCCTGGCCACGCCTTTTGAGATTTTGACTTAATTTATATAACTTTTAATGGCCAATGCCTGTAGATACCGCCATGCAAAAATGAGCTCAATTGGAGCAGGTCCCTAGGACAAGTGCGTTCAAATGCGAGGTGTGACTTTTTTCCCGAATTGGAGGTGGGGCGACGTTGAGGCAAGATGGCGGCCTTCCTGTTGGCGGTGGGTATTGGCCACAATGATGTTTTTTGCATGTCTTGAGGTTATTCACACCTCACCCAAATTTGATGTGTCTACGGTAAAGTTTATGGTCTTCTGTCACCATTGACCTTGTACGTTTGGCCCCACCCACAAAAATGAGGGGTGGGGGGGAACATATCTTTTCCAGTTTATCGAATTTTTTGCCCGGTCAGAGGGGTTTGCCAAAAAAATTAGCGTTTTGGTTAACGTTCAGACGGTGAAAAATTTGATCATTTAGGCAGAAAACGAAAAAAAAAAATAATAAATTAAACCTGCAGGCAGGTGTAAATGGACATTCGCCCCCCCGCGCGACCGCGGAACCCGCCGCCCGTCCTCCCTCGCTTTGAACAGTACCTGCTGGCCATTTACTCCAATCGACTTCTTCCACGCAGCATTAGGTGGAGGTGCCGTAGTCCATCCATCCATCCATCTTCTACCGCTTTTCCGGAGGTCCGGGTCGCGGAGGCAGCAGTTCAAGCAGAGAAGCCCAGACTTCCCTCTCCCCAGCCACCTGCTCCAGCTCTTCAGAGGGGATACCAAGGCGTTCCCAGACTAGCTGGGAGACATAGTCTCTCCACCGAGTCCTGGGTCTGCCCCGGGGTCTCCTCCCAGTGGGACGTGCCTGAAACACCTCAAGTGGGAGGCGTCCAGGAGGCATCCTAATCAGATGCCCATACCACCTCAACTGACTCCTTTCAATGTGGAGGAGCAGCGGTTCTACTCTGAGCCTCTCCCGGATGACTGAGCTCCTCACCCTATCTCTGAGGGTGAGTCCAGCAATCCTACGGAGAAAGCTCATTTCAGCCGCTTGTATCCGCGATCTCGTTCTTTCGGTCATTACCCAAAGCTCGTGACCATAGGTGAGAGTAGGAACGTAGATTGACTGGTAAATCGACAGCTTTGCCTTAGAACTAAGCTCCCTCTTCACCACAACAGACCGGTACAACGTCCGCATCACTGCAGATGCTGCTCCAATCCGTCTGTCGATCTCTCGCTCCATTTTCCCCTCACTCGTGAACAAGACCCCAAGATACTTAAACTCCTCCACTTGGGGCAGGAGCCTGTCCCCAACCCGGAGAGGACAATCCACCTTTTTCCGGCTGAGGACCATGGACTCGGACTTGGAGGTGCTGATTCTCATCCCAGCCGCTTCACACTCAGCGGCAAACCGTCCCAGCAAGAGCTGTAGGTCATTGCTGGATGAAGCCAACAGGACAACATCATCTGCAAACAACAGAGATGAGATCCTGTGGTCACCAAGCATGACACCCTCCATTCCCTGGCTGCGCCTAGAAATCCTGTCCATAAAAATTATGAACAGGACCGGTGACAAAGGGCAGCCCTGGCGGAGTCCAACTCTCACTGGGAATGACTCCGACCGAGTGTTGGCAATGCGAACTAAACTCTCACAACGGTCGTACAGAGACCGAATAGCTCGTAACAACAAGCCCGATACCCCATACTCCCGAAGCACCCCCCACAAAAATCCACGAGGGACGCGGTCAAATGCCTTCTCCAAGTCCACAAAACACATGTAAACTGGTTGGGCAAACTCCCACGAACCCTCAAGAATTCTCGAGAGGGTAAAGAGCTGGTCCGATGTGCCACGGCCAGGACGAAAACCACATTGCTCCTCCTGAATCCGAGGTTCGACCAACGGCCGGACTCTCCTCTCCAGTACCTTGGCATAGACCTTCCCAGGGAGGCTGAGGAGTGTGATCCCTCTAAAGTTGGAGCACACCCTCCGGTCCCCTTTTTTGAAGAGAGGATCCCCCCTCATGGATCGTCACCTTATCGTGGTGGGGGGGTTTGCGTGCCCCAGTGATCCCAGGAGCTATGTTGTCCGGGGCAATTTGCCTCTGATAGGGTCTCCCAAGACAAACTGGTCCTGGGTGAAGGGCCAGACGAAGAACGATCCAACAGACTCTCATGATAAATTGTATATCAAGGATTCAGTGTACCCCGCCCGGTATGGGGTTACCGGGGCCCCACCCTGGAGCCAGGCCTGGGGGAGGGGCTCGAAGGCTAGCGTCTGGTGGCCGGGTTTCCACCCATGGGACCCGGCCGGGCTCAGCCCGAAGGAGTTACATGGGTCCGCCCTCCAGTAGGTTCACCACCTGTAGGAGGGATCATGGAAGTCCGGTGCTATGTGGATTAGGTGGCAGTCAAAAGCGGAGACCTTGGCGGACTGATCCCAAGCTTTCTAAACTGGTGCCGTAGTCATTGTGCCCAAAAACAATGTCTCCAAACTTTCAGTCATGTCCGTCTGCTGAAGTTGCTCCACTGTCATTTCAGGACATCACCTCACATCACCAGTAAATATACAGGGAACAGACATTGAGATGGTGACATCCTATAAGTACCTGGGTGTTCATCTGAACAATGAACTAGACTGGTCACACTATACTGACGCACTCTACAAGAAGGGACAGCGCAGGCTGTTCCTACTGAGGAGACTCATGTCTTTTGGTGTACAAGGGGCGCTGCTGAAGACATTGTATGACACGGTGGTCTGCTGGGGCAGTGGCATTATGGCAGCCGATAGGAAGAGACTGAACAAACAGATGAAGAAATCTAGCTCTGTCCTGGGGTAGCGCGTTGTGCCAGTGGAGGAGATAGGAGAGAGAAGGACGGTGGCTAAACTGTCATCTCTGCTGGAGTCCGAGTTCCACCCTATGCAGGACATACTGAATGCACGGTGGAGTTCATTTAGCAGCAGACTACATCATCCTAGGTGCACAACCGAGAGGTTTCGCAGGTCCTTCCTCCCAACGACTGTCAGACTGTACATCCTAAGTAGGGCTGCTCTTAGAGATAGCCTAAAGACGTGACAACCTAATAGTTTTGAATGCAAAAGACATACAATGGTCCCCTCCAGCATACAATTAGGAAAATACCGGTCGCAGCAGGTACAAACGCAAATCTTTGTGACAGGCTCACCTTTCTGTGATTTTGGTGTGTGGACCACAAAAAGTTGTGTTGTTGTACGCGTCACACCAGATTCTGACCTGTGGGAGCAAACACTTTTACCAGTTACGCAGAACTTTTTTTCTAAAGCTGTCCTACCTGAGCTTGTTGCCCGTCACTTTACTGACTCTGACCCCACAACACAAGAGGAAAGCTGCAGCAGATAAACCCACCCAGAAGGCCAAAAGACGATGTCTAACTGCATTACAGCCAGGTCCCACACACAATCCCAGAAGACAGGCACAGAACACAGCAGAAGTGTGGTGGACTTGCAGGCAGCCAGAAGAGCTGGATGACATGGTTGCCTGTGATAACCCAAACTGAAAGTCAGTGTTTCCATTTAGGATGTGGGGGACTCTGAAGCACCAAGCCCACAGCAGCCGTGGTTTTGTGACATGCGCATTAGAGTAGTGCTGTATCATGAGACAGTTATGCGCTATAACATTGTAGAACAATGATACATGTCGATCTTGCATGTCAATTTATATACTTGTATTGTGTCATGGTTATGGTTACACTATTCCATCTTTGAAATAAAGTGCTGGAGTTTGTAAGCCATTGTGTACTTTATTCCAAATGTTGTTACAAAGCAAGCAAGTGTATTTATATAGCACATGTTGTCTGCTTATGTCCAAAAGGTGTGCAATATGTTCAAGAGGCAAATTAATCTGCAAATGTATGTTAGCTAAAAGGAGAATTTGAAATTGGGATTTTTTTTTTCTGTCTTTGTTAGGCTGGGTAAAAATTGCATCAGCAGAGCGATTAAACTGAAAGATGGAAGCCCAGTGTAGTATTTCACCTTTGAGTGATTATCTTTGAGGAAATTGTCATCCAGAGTATTTCTGGAGAGCTCTCCCTTTAACTTTCTGTTCTCCTCTTGGAAGAGTAAAAATTATTTAAGTCTACAGTGACACTTGCTGTAGTTCTGTCGCTCTTGTGCATTGTCCTCTGGAGCATCATCAGCCTGACAGATCTGTGCTGCTTCATCAGATGTCGTCTCCTCCATCTCAGCAAGAGGTGTGGTGTCATCTGTTGCTGATCAGGACAATAAACAACTGTAGTTAATATATTTTGTAATCAAAAGGAATCCCAAGACACATTTTAGAAAGAAAAACATAGGTGAAATAAAAAAAGACGACCTGAAGGAGCTACATTATCCATCTCAGTCACGTGGCCACTGATCTTGGAGGTCTGTGCTGGGAGGATCACTTGCATGCCCTGCTGATTCTTTTTGTCATAATCTTGTCCATCTGCATAAGCGGTTAAACCTGTCAGGAGTGGCAGCTGGAAGCTCTGCATGCCTAAGGTTTAGAGAAGGTGCCCAGTCAGGATCACAGTCTAGCATTTCATAAGCTGGTCTGCTGTTAAAGCAAAGGAAAAATTAAGAAAATACTTTGGAGTAGAACAAATTAAACCCGCTCACACAGGTGTGTGAGTGGGAACTTTTTCTAGCTACTCTGATATCGGAGTGTCTTTAGCTTAGCTCTGTTTAGCTTAGCACTGCTGATGTAGGTTAAAAGCTATGACCAAGCAAGTCTTAACCACAACACAAGCAAGTTTTAACAACAGACGTACACCATAAATCATAACGTACCTTTATAAAAATGCTTTGAGCACACCACCATCGATACAGGTGCGTGTTTGAAAGTTACGTTGGGTCTTCTGACTGCTGCAATCCAGGCCAGGCGTCGCCTCTTCGTTACATCCGAAACGTGAGCTGTGCTGTTCTTCTTCCAGGCTGGAAAATGAAAAAAGCCTATTCCGTGGTTTATCTTTTCTCCACGGCGGTTGTGAGAATGACTATTACAGTTTACCACACAGCAAGACTCCCCCATGTCTGCTTTGTGACGATGTCTCCAGCTTTTACGTGATGTCCGCGAACGGTTCCGAGCGTACCCAGAATGCACTTGGTGAATTCGATGGACACTACGTCATAATGGGCGAATCAATATTGTTTAAAACCTTATTTTTAAGTTTTGCAAATTGCGGTTTACGGAGTCTAAAATCTTGCAAATTGTGGTTTGACGATTATACCGAAGATGTTATGCCATGATCAAAAAGTGGGCTGTAGTCTGTTGATGTAACATGCGGACTTCACTTCCCAGAATGCATTGTGTGTTTGTCACGTGGGCATGCTTGCGAACATAATCTTTGAAACATTTTTCTAATAAATTAAAAGTTGTTAAGAGTGGTAAATTTGTTTGTAGCAAACTAATGTGCTGAAGTCACAATTTAATAACAGGTGAGAATTTATGTGAAAAAATGGCAAAGAAGCACAACTAGCATATGCTTTTAAGTGTGGACAGATTTCCAAACATTTCACAACCTAAACTATTGTCTGTCACATGGGCAGACTGTCAGTGGCGTAGGGACTGTTCAGGGTGGGACTAATATCCACTGTCAAATATGTAGTGAAAATCAGACAAAGATTGTCCAAGATACCACTTTCCGAAATGTAATGGTGTGTAGTCAAGTGTCACCATGTTGTCATGGCGACACTTCCCTGTAAGTTATGTGTCTTCCACCCATATTGGACTGCATATGAAAGTGACCTCAACATATGTTGAAAAATTTAGACCTCCAAGACCTTCCCACCCCGCCCCATAAGCTCATGGGTTGAATGGGGAGAAGGGCGTGTCCATGGTAACACGTATGACGTCATACTAACGTTGATGTTCAGTTATGATCATCGCTGTGTTTTGATGAATCTCAGAAAATTTCACGTCATTCTGGCAAGCCGCGCACGAGTAATAAATAAAACAGTTTTCAGCAATTCTTTCGTTATCCACTATGTGGCGCTATATCTTTTGTCAGGTATTTTGATGTCATTGCATCCGGGGTGGCACTATTTTCCTTCATGTAAAGTTTTGTGGACATCGGACAAGTTTTGCCCATCAGTAATTCTTCCTTTAATCATTAGGGGGCGCTATGAGTGTTGTTTATTATTTGTATAAGGACGAGTTCGGGGAAGGGAGAATATTGATCGTATAAAATTTGTTGGAAATCGTGCAAAGTATGTCCAATTTACAAGGGTCTAATGTTGTTACCACTAGGTGGCGCTAAAACTTTTGTTATTTTATATAGGAATGTTCAGGGTGGGATTATTATCCATTTTTGAAAATTTGGTGGAAATCAGAAAAAGTTTGTCCAAGATACAACTTTCCGAAATTTCATGGCGTGTAGTCAACCGTCGCCATGTTGCCATGGCAACACTTCCCTGTAAGTTATGTGTTGTCCACCCATATTGGACTACATATGACAGTGACCTCAACATATGTTGAAAAATTTAGACCTCCAAGACCTTCCCACCCCTCCCCATAAGCTCATGGGTTGAATGGGGAGAAGGGCGTGTCCATGGTAACACGTATGACGTCATACTAACGTTGATGTTCAGTTATGATCATGTCCGTGTTCTGATGAAACTCTGAAAATTTCACGTCATTCTGGCCAGCCGTGCGTGAGTAATAAATAAAACAGTTTTCAGTATTGTCATGGCAACACTTCCCTGTAAGTTATGTGTTGTCCACCCATATTGGACTACATATGACAGTGACCTCAACATATGTTGAAAAATTTAGACCTCCAAGACCTTCCCACCCCGCCCCATAAGCTCATGGGTTGAATGGCGAGAAGGGCGTGTCCATGGTAACATGTATGACGTCATAATAACATTGATGTTCAGTTATGATCATGTCTGTTGTCTGATGAATCTCTGAAAATTTCACGTCATTCTGGCCAGCCGTGCGTGAGTAATAAATAAAACAGTTTTCAGCAATTCCTTCATTAGCCACTATGTGGCACTTTATCTTTTGTCCGGTATTTTGATGTCATTGTATCCGGGGTGGCACTGTTTTCCTTGATGGAAAGTTTTGTGGACATCAGAAAAAGTTTGTCCAAGATACAACTTTCCGAAATTTCATTGCGTGTAGTCAACTGTCGCCATGTTGCCATGGCAACACTTCCCTGTAAGTTATGTGTTGTCCACCCATAGTGGGACTACATATGACAGTGACCTCAACATATGTTGAAAAATTTAGACCTCCAAGACCTTCCTACCCTGCCCCATAAGCTCATGGGATGAATGGCGAGGAGGGCGTGTCCATGGTAACATGTATGACGTCATACTAACGTTAATGTTCAGTTATGATCATGTCTATGTTCTGATGAAACTCTGAAAATTTCACGTCATTCTGGCCAGCCGTGCGTGAGTAATAAATAAAACAGTTTTCAGCAATTCTTTCATTAGCCACTATGTGGTGCTATATCTTTTGTCCGGTATTTTGATGTCATTGTATCCGGGGTGGCACTATTTTCCTTGATGGAATGTATTGTGGACATCGGACAAGTTTTCCGGGCGTTAAAGCTGGTTGAATTTGTAAGGGGATGAGTCAAACTTCGCCATGGCGCCCTGGCCACGCCTTTTGAGATTTTGACTTAATTTATATAACTTTTAATGGCCAATGCCTGTAGATACCGCCATGCAAAAATGAGCTCAATTGGAGCAGGTCCCTAGGACAAGTGCGTTCAAATGCGAGGTGTGACTTTTTTCCCGAATTCGAGGTGGGGCGACGTTGAGGCAAGATGGCGGCCTTCCTGTTGGCGGTGGGTATTGGCCACAATGATGTTTTTTGCATGTCTTGAGGTGATTCACACCTCACCCAAATTTGATGTGTCTACGGTAAAGTTTATGGTCTTCTGTCACCATTGACCTTGTACGTTTGGCCCCACCCACAAAAATGAGGGGTGGGGGGGAACATATCTTTTCCAGTTTATCGAATTTTTTGCCCGGTCAGAGGGGTTTGCCAAAAAAATTAGCGTTTTGGTTAACGTTCAGACGGTGAAAAATTTGATCATTTAGGCAGAAAACGAAAAAAAAATAATAAATTAAACCTGCAGGCAGGTGTAAACGGACATTCGCCCCCCCGCGCGACCGCGGAACCCGCCGCCCGTCCTCCCTCGCTTTGAACAGTACCTGCTGGCCATTTACTCCAATCGACTTCTTCCACGCAGCATTAGGTGGAGGTGCCGTAGTCATTGTGCCCAAAAACAATGTCTCCAAACTTTCAGTCATGTCCGTCTGCTGAAGTTGCTCCACTGTCATTTCAGGACATCACCTCACATCACCAGTAAATATACAGGGAACAGACATTGAGATGGTGACATCCTATAAGTACCTGGGTGTTCATCTGAACAATGAACTAGACTGGTCACACTATACTGACGCACTCTACAAGAAGGGACAGCGCAGGCTGTTCCTACTGAGGAGACTCATGTCTTTTGGTGTACAAGGGGCGCTGCTGAAGACATTGTATGACACGGTGGTCTGCTGGGGCAGTGGCATTATGGGAGCCGATAGGAAGAGACTGAACAAACAGATGAAGAAATCTAGCTCTGTCCTGGGGTAGCGCGTTGTGCCAGTGGAGGAGATAGGAGAGAGAAGGACGGTGGCTAAACTGTCATCTCTGCTGGAGTCCGAGTTCCACCCTATGCAGGACATACTGAACGCACGGTGGAGTTCATTTAGCAGCAGACTACATCATCCTAGGTGCACAACCGAGAGGTTTCGCAGGTCCTTCCTCCCAACGACTGTCAGACTGTACATCCTAAGTAGGGCTGCTCTTAGAGATAGCCTAAAGATGTGACAACCTAATAGTTTTGAATGCAAAAGACATACAATGGTCCCCTCCAGCATACAATTAGGAAAATACCGGTCGCAGCAGGTACAAACGCAAATCTTTGTGACAGGCTCACCTTTCTGTGATTTTGGTGTGTGGACCACAAAAAGTTGTGTTGTTGTACGCGTCACACCAGATTCTGACCTGTGGGAGCAAACACTTTTACCAGTTACGCAGAACTTTTTTTCTAAAGCTGTCCTACCTGAGCTTGTTGCCCGTCACTTTACTGACTCTGACCCCACAACACAAGAGGAAAGCTGCAGCAGATAAACCCACCCAGAAGGCCAAAAGACGATGTCTAACTGCATTACAGCCAGGTCCCACACACAATCCCAGAAGACAGGCACAGAACACAGCAGAAGTGTGGTGGACTTGCAGGCAGCCAGAAGAGCTGGATGACATGGTTGCCTGTGATAACCCAAACTGAAAGTCAGTGTTTCCATTTAGGATGTGGGGGACTCTGAAGCACCAAGCCCACAGCAGCCGTGGTTTTGTGACATGCGCATTAGAGTAGTGCTGTATCATGAGACAGTTATGCGCTATAACATTGTAGAACAATGATACATGTCGATCTTGCATGTCAATTTATATACTTGTATTGTGTCATGGTTATGGTTACACTATTCCATCTTTGAAATAAAGTGCTGGAGTTTGTAAGCCATTGTGTACTTTATTCCAAATGTTGTTACAAAGCAAGCAAGTGTATTTATATAGCACATGTTGTCTGCTTATGTCCAAAAGGTGTGCAATATGTTCAAGAGGCAAATTAATCTGCAAATGTATGTTAGCTAAAAGGAGAATTTGAAATTGGGATTTTTTTTTTCTGTCTTTGTTAGGCTGGGTAAAAATTGCATCAGCAGAGCGATTAAACTGAAAGATGGAAGCCCAGTGTAGTATTTCACCTTTGAGTGATTATCTTTGAGGAAATTGTCATCCAGAGTATTTCTGGAGAGCTCTCCCTTTAACTTTCTGTTCTCCTCTTGGAAGAGTAAAAATTATTTAAGTCTACAGTGACACTTGCTGTAGTTCTGTCGCTCTTGTGCATTGTCCTCTGGAGCATCATCAGCCTGACAGATCTGTGCTGCTTCATCAGATGTCGTCTCCTCCATCTCAGCAAGAGGTGTGGTGTCATCTGTTGCTGATCAGGACAATAAACAACTGTAGTTAATATATTTTGTAATCAAAAGGAATCCCAAGACACATTTTAGAAAGAAAAACATAGGTGAAATAAAAAAAGACGACCTGAAGGAGCTACATTATCCATCTCAGTCACGTGGCCACTGATCTTGGAGGTCTGTGCTGGGAGGATCACTTGCATGCCCTGCTGATTCTTTTTGTCATAATCTTGTCCATCTGCATAAGCGGTTAAACCTGTCAGGAGTGGCAGCTGGAAGCTCTGCATGCCTAAGGTTTAGAGAAGGTGCCCAGTCAGGATCACAGTCTAGCATTTCATAAGCTGGTCTGCTGTTAAAGCAAAGGAAAAATTAAGAAAATACTTTGGAGTAGAACAAATTAAACCCGCTCACACAGGTGTGTGAGTGGGAACTTTTTCTAGCTACTCTGATATCGGAGTGTCTTTAGCTTAGCTCTGTTTAGCTTAGCACTGCTGATGTAGGTTAAAAGCTATGACCAAGCAAGTCTTAACCACAACACAAGCAAGTTTTAACAACAGACGTACACCATAAATCATAACGTACCTTTATAAAAATGCTTTGAGCACACCACCATCGATACAGGTGCGTGTTTGAAAGTTACGTTGGGTCTTCTGACTGCTGCAATCCAGGCCAGGCGTCGCCTCTTCGTTACATCCGAAACGTGAGCTGTGCTGTTCTTCTTCCAGGCTGGAAAATGAAAAAAGCCTATTCCGTGGTTTATCTTTTCTCCACGGCGGTTGTGAGAATGACTATTACAGTTTACCACACAGCAAGACTCCCCCATGTCTGCTTTGTGACGATGTCTCCAGCTTTTACGTGATGTCCGCGAACGGTTCCGAGCGTACCCAGAATGCACTTGGTGAATTCGATGGACACTACGTCATAATGGGCGAATCAATATTGTTTAAAACCTTTTTTTTAAGTTTTGCAAATTGCGGTTTACGGAGTCTAAAATCTTGCAAATTGTGGTTTGACGATTATACCGAAGATGTTATGCCATGATCAAAAAGTGGGCTGTAGTCTGTTGATGTAACATGCGGACTTCACTTCCCAGAATGCATTGTGTGTTTGTCACGTGGGCATGCTTGCGAACATAATCTTTGAAACATTTTTCTAATAAATTAAAAGTTGTTAAGAGTGGTAAATTTGTTTGTAGCAAACTAATGTGCTGAAGTCACAATTTAATAACAGGTGAGAATTTATGTGAAAAAATGGCAAAGAAGCACAACTAGCATATGCTTTTAAGTGTGGACAGATTTCCAAACATTTCACAACCTAAACTATTGTCTGTCACATGGGCAGACTGTCAGTGGCGTAGGGACTGTTCAGGGTGGGACTAATATCCACTGTCAAATATGTAGTGAAAATCAGACAAAGATTGTCCAAGATACCACTTTCCGAAATGTAATGGTGTGTAGTCAAGTGTCACCATGTTGTCATGGCGACACTTCCCTGTAAGTTATGTGTCTTCCACCCATATTGGACTGCATATGAAAGTGACCTCAACATATGTTGAAAAATTTAGACCTCCAAGACCTTCCCACCCCGCCCCATAAGCTCATGGGTTGAATGGGGAGAAGGGCGTGTCCATGGTAACACGTATGACGTCATACTAACGTTGATGTTCAGTTATGATCATGTCTGTGTTCTGATGAAACTCTGAAAATTTCACGTCATTCTGGCCAGCCGTGCGTGAGTAATAAATAAAACAGTTTTCAGTGTTGTCATGGCAACAATTCCCTGTAAGTTATGTGTTGTCCACCCATATTGGACTGCATATGACAGTGACCTCAACATATGTTGAAAAATTTAGACCTCCAAGACCTTCCCACCCCGCCCCATAAGCTCATGGGTTGAATGGGGAGAAGGGCGTGTCCATGGTAACACGTATGACGTCATACTAACGTTGATGTTCAGTTATGATCATCGCTGTGTTTTGATGAATCTCAGAAAATTTCACGTCATTCTGGCAAGCCGCGCACGAGTAATAAATAAAACAGTTTTCAGCAATTCTTTCGTTATCCACTATGTGGCGCTATATCTTTTGTCAGGTATTTTGATGTCATTGCATCCGGGGTGGCACTATTTTCCTTCATGTAAAGTTTTGTGGACATCGGACAAGTTTTGCCCATCAGTAATTCTTCCTTTAATCATTAGGGGGCGCTATGAGTGTTGTTTATTATTTGTATAAGGACGAGTTCGGGGAAGGGAGAATATTGATCGTATAAAATTTGTTGGAAATCGTGCAAAGTATGTCCAATTTACAAGGGTCTAATGTTGTTACCACTAGGTGGCGCTAAAACTTTTGTTATTTTATATAGGAATGTTCAGGGTGGGATTATTATCCATTTTTGAAAATTTGGTGGAAATCAGAAAAAGTTTGTCCAAGATACAACTTTCCGAAATTTCATGGCGTGTAGTCAACCGTCGCCATGTTGCCATGGCAACACTTCCCTGTAAGTTATGTGTTGTCCACCCATATTGGACTACATATGACAGTGACCTCAACATATGTTGAAAAATTTAGACCTCCAAGACCTTCCCACCCCTCCCCATAAGCTCATGGGTTGAATGGGGAGAAGGGCGTGTCCATGGTAACACGTATGACGTCATACTAACGTTGATGTTCAGTTATGATCATGTCCGTGTTCTGATGAAACTCTGAAAATTTCACGTCATTCTGGCCAGCCGTGCGTGAGTAATAAATAAAACAGTTTTCAGTATTGTCATGGCAACACTTCCCTGTAAGTTATGTGTTGTCCACCCATATTGGACTGCATATGACAGTGACCTCAACATATGTTGAAAAATTTAGACCTCCAAGACCTTCCCACCCCGCCCCATAAGCTCATGGGTTGAATGGGGAGAAGGGCGTGTCCATGGTAACACGTATGACGTCATACTAACGTTGATGTTCAGTTATGATCATGTCTGTGTTCTGATGAATCTCTGAAAATTTCACATCATTCTGCCCAGCCGCTTGTGAGTAATAAATAAAACAGTTTTCAGCAATTCTTTCATTAACCACTATGTGACGCTATATCGGTTGTCAGGTATTTTGAGGTCATTGCGTCCGGGGTGGCACTATTTTCCTTCATGTAAAGTTTTGTGGACATCGGACAAGTTTTGAGCGAGTTACAGGTGATTGAAGTTGTAAGGGGAGGAGTCAAACTTCGCCATGGCGCCCTGGCCACGCCTTTTGAGATTTTGACTTAAATTATATAACTTTTAATGGGCAATGCCTGTAGATGCCCCCATGTAAAAATGAGCTCAATTGGATCTGGTCCCTAGGACAAGTGCGTTAAAATGCGAGGTGTGAGTTTTTTCCGAATTGGAGGTGGGGCGACTTTGAGGCAAGATGGCGGCCTTCCTGTTGGCGGTGGGTATTGGCCACAATGATGTTTTTTGCATGTCTTGAGGTGATTCACACCTCAACCAAATTTGATGTGTCTACGGCAAAGTTTATGGTCTCCAGTCTCCATTGACCTTGTACGTTTGGCCCCACCCACAAAAATGAGGGGTGGGGGGGCACATATGTTTTCCAGTTTATCGAATTTTTTGCCGGGTCTGAGGGGTTTGCCAAAAAAAATTGCGTTTTGGTTAACGTTCAGAGGGTGAAAAATGCGATCATTTGGGCAGAATAATAATAATAAAGAAACGTGAGCGGATACAATAGGGCTTTCGCCGACTGACGTTGTCAGTGGCTCAGGCCCTAATAAACGTGAGCAATTACAATAGGGCTTTCGCCGACTGACGTTGTCAGTGGCTCAGACCCTAATAAATAAATGCGAGCGGATACAATAGGGCTTTCGCCGACTGACGTTGTCAGTGGCTCAGACCCTAATAAATAAATGCGAGCGGATACAATAGGGCTTTCGCCGACTGACGTTGTCAGTGGCTCAGACCCTAATAAATAAATGCGAGCGGATACAATAGGGCTTTCGCCGACTGACGTTGTCAGTGGCTCAGGCCCTAATAAAGAAACGTGAGCGGATACAATAGGGCTTTCGCTGACTGACGTTGTCAGTGGCTCAGGCCCTAATTAAACCTGCAAGCAGGTGTGAATGGGCCTTCGCCCCACGCGCGCCCGCGGAACCCAGCGCCCATAGTCCCTCGCTGGCTGGGAAAATGTGCCGTCATCACTGCAACGGCTGCATGCATAATAAAGTAAACCATTTGCCTCAGATCTTCCTGTGAGCAGTAAGTGGCATTATCCCTTTTGTCATGGCATGTCCATGGTAACATGTTTGAGGTCATACTAACATTGATGTTCAGTTATGATCATGGCTGTGTTCTGATGAAACTCAGAAAATTTCACGTCATTCTGGCCAGCTGAGCGTGAGTAATAAATAAAACAGTTTTAAGCAATTCTTTCGTTATCCACTATGTGGCGTTATATCTTTTGTCAGGTATTTTGATGTCATTGCGTCCGGGGTGGCACTTTTTTCCTTCATGGAAATTTTTATGGCCATCGGACAAGTTTTGCCCGTCAGTAATTTTTCCTTTAATCACTAGGGGGCGCTATGAGTGTTGTTTATTATTTGTATATAGACGAGTTGGTGGATGGGAGAATATTGATCATATAAAATTTGTTGCAAATCATGCAAAGTATGTTCAATTTACAAGGGTCTAATGTTGTTTCCGCTAGGCGGTGCTAAAACTTTTGTTATTTTGTATAGGAATGGTCAGGGTGGAATTATTATCCATTTTTGAAAATTTGGTGGAAATCAGAAAAGTTTGTCCAAGATACAACTTTCCGAAATTTCATTGCGTGTAGTCAACCGTCGCCATGTTGCCATGGCAACACTTCCCTGTAAGTTATGTGTTGTCCACCCATATTGGACTGCATAACACAGTGACCTCAACATATGTTGAAAAATTTAGACCTGCAAGACCTTCCCACCCCACCCCATAAGGTCATGGGTTGAATGGCGAGAAGGGCGTGTCCATGATAACATGTATGACGTCATACTAACGTTTATGTTCAGTTATGATCAGGTCTGTATTCTAATGAATGTCTGAAAATTTCACGTCATTCTGGCCAGCCGTGCGTGAGTAACAAATAAAATAGTTTTCAGCAATTCTTTCATTAACCACTATGTGGCGCTATATTGTTTGTCAGGTATTTTGAGGTCATTGCGTTCGGGGTGGGAATATTTTCCTTCATGGAAAGTTATGTGGACATGGGACCAGTTTTGGCCGAGTTACCGGTGGTTGAATTTGTAAGGGGAGGAGTCAAACTTCGCCATGGCGCCCTGGCAACATTTCCTTGTCATTTATGTGTTGTCCACCCATATTGTACTATATGTGACAGTAACCTAAACCTATGTTCCAAATTTCATGTCTCCAGGACCTTCCCAACCCTCCCCAGAAGGTCACGCCTTGAATGGCGAGGAGGGCATGTCCATGTTAACACGTTTGATGTCATACTAATGTTGATGTTCAGTTATGATCATGGCTGTGTTCTGATGAATCTCAGAAAATTTCACATCATTCTGCCAAGCCACTTGTGAGTAATAAATAAAAGAGTTTTCAGCAATTATTTCGTTAACCACTATGTGGCGCTATATCGGTTGTCAGGTATTTTAAGGTCATTGCGTCCGGGGTGGCACTATTTTCCTTCATGTAAAGTTTTTTGGACATCGGACAAGTTTTGGGCGAGTTACAGGTGGTTGAAGTTGTAAGGGGAGGAGTCAAACTTCGCCATGGCGCCCTGGCCACGCCTTTTGAGATTTTGACTTAATTTATCTAACTTTTAATGGCCAATGCCTGTAGATGCCCCCATGTAAAAATGAGCTCAATTGGATCTGGTCCCTAGGACAAGTGCGTTAAAATGCGAGGTGTGACTTTTTTCCGAATTGGAGGTGGTGCGACTTTGAGGCAAGATGGCGGCCTTCCTGTTGGCGGTGGGTATAGGCCACAATGATGTTTTTTGCATGTCTTTATGTGATTCACACCTCACCCAAATTTTATGTCTCTACGGCAAAGTTTGTGGTCTTCAGTCTCCATAGACCTTGTACGTTTCGCCCCACCTACAAAAATGAGGGTTGGGGGGGCACATATCTTTTCCAGTTTATCGAATTTTTTGCCCGGTCAGAGGGGTTTGCCAAAAAAAAATTGCGTTTTGGTTAACGTTCAGAGGGTGAAAAATGCGATCATTTAGGCAGAATAATAGAGAAAAAAAATAACAAAAAATAATTAAACCTGCAGGCAGGTGTAAACGGACATTCGCCCCCCCGCGCGACCACGGAACCTGCCGCCCGTCCTCTCTCGCTTTGAACAGTACCTGCTGGCCATTTACTCCAAACGACTTCTTCCACGCAGCATTAGGTGGAGGTGCCGTAGTCACTGTGCCCAAAAACAATTTCTCCAAACTTTCAGTCATGTCCCTCTGCTGAAGTTGCTCCACTCTCATTTCAGGACAACACCTCACATCACCAGTAAATACACAGGGAACAGACATTGAGATGGTGACATCCTATAAGTACCTGGGTGTTCATCTGAACAATGAACTAGACTGGTCACACTATACTGACGCACTCTACAAGAAGGGACAGCGCAGGCTGTTCCTACTGAGGAGACTCAGGTCTTTTGGTGTACAAGGGGTGCTGCTGAAGACATTGTATGACACGGTGGTCTGCTGAGGCAGTGGCATTATGGCAGCCGATAGGAAGAGACTGAACAAACAGATGAAGAAAGCTAGCTCTGTCCTGGGGTAGCGCGTTGTCCCAGTGGACGAGATAGGAGAGAGAAGGACGGTGGCTAAACTGTCATCTCTGCTGGAGTCCAAGTTCCACCCTATGCAGGACATAGTGAACGCACGGTGGAGTTCATGTAGCAGCAGACTACATCATCCTAGGTGCACAACCGATAGGTTTCGCAGGTCCTTCCTCCCAACGGCTGTCAGACTGTACAACCTAAGTAGGGCTGCTCTTAGAGATAGCCTAAAGACGTGACAACCTAATAGTTTTGAATGCAAAAGACATACAATGGTCCCCTCCAGCATACAATTAGGAAAATAGCGGTCGCTATGGAGGGTGAGAATATGTATGGGTACATAATCATACCATATAGGTTAACTAAGTAGACGGTTGTGCTGTTTCATCCCATCTAGCAACAATGCTCTGCACTGTGTGTGTTGAAGCACGCTGGTCGCCATGGAAACAGTTCTGTACTATCTACACGTACTGTCAATCAGCCCTAGTGATTCCTTCATGCATTTTTTTTTTTTTTCTGCTAGTGAGAGAAAAAGAGAGAAAACAATTTTCAGCAATTCTTCCTTTTAAAAATAGGGGAACTAAAACTTTTGTTTGTTATTTTTATGTAGACTTGTTTGGTGCAGGACTAATATCAATCGTCGAAAATTTAGTGCAAATTGTTGCAAGTTTGCCCCATGTATAAATGTCGGTTATTGAAATGCAATGAGTGGGTTTCCATGGCAACTGTGCTTATCGCAGTACAAAACCAGCTCAGTATGAAAGAGATTTTGCAGAGAAGTTCAGGAGATGTGGTCTATCATGCAGTTTTTAGGTTTATTAGGGCAACAGGACTAATTTCAAGGATATAGGACGGTAATGCCATTTCGAATCGCAGTCCGTTCCAGAAGGTGGAGGTAATGCTCCTACAAGGCGTTTGCCAACCGCCATAAAACCTCAGAAGAAGACGACGTACATCAGTCCTCACCCAACCAGCCTGTAAGTTGGTTTAAACGTAACATTTTGCATGTTAACCGTTAGATATAAGTGCTCCGTTTATTTAGTTATAAGTTGTGTGAGAAAACATTGCTAAATTTGTTACCCTTGAGATTAGCGTTTTAGCTAACGTTCGCGGCTAGCCCGTTAGCATTAGCATGTTTGATCTTAGCCAAGCACACCTGTAAGATGTTTTAAACTTAACATTTTGCATGTTAACCGTTAGATATAAGTGCTACGTTTATTTTGTTATAAGTTGTGTGAGAAAACATTGCTAAATTTGAAACTGAAAACTTCCTGTGGAATGCATACCTCCACCAAGGCTCTTATATCCTCACACACTTTTCCAACAATACTCCAAAACTACTGGATGAATTTGAATGAAATTTTCACCAGAAGTGGTTCTTGGCCTACACACAAACCATTACATTTTGGGGGTGATCCATGACTGCATACCTCTACCAAGGCTCAAACTTCTTACAGTGATTTAGTAGGATTATGTAGAAACTACTGGATGGATTTTGCTGAAATTCTAACCAGAGATGGTCCTTGGCTTGCAGACGAATCCAATGAATAATTGAAATATTATTTTAATGTTTTTATTAAATATGTACTTTTTTTGTTGTTGTTGTTGTTGTTTTTTTTTAATACAGGCACTTCCTCTCCCTCCATGTCCTCTCCGCTTCAATGCTGTGATTCCTGATGCAATGTATGTGCGTTTTCCATGGGAGAAGTCACATGATATGACCAACACAAAGAGGCGCTGCTTGCTACGGGCACATGACCATTGCAGTCATAGTTATTGTTTGGTTTTTGCTCTGCAAAATTATGGTCAAAAGTGTAAATTGTGATAATATTTTGGCTTTTTCCCCTTAAACAATGTGTTTCAAATTTATATTGAAACAGTAATTTTATTAAAATATAAAGAAAAATCATTTATAAAATGATCCACAAATTTATAATAGTCTCAAATGTACAGGCAAAGTCAATTTTACAAGAGGAAATTACAAATTTGAGGGAAATGGTTTCAAATGTAGATAGATTGACAAAGAAAAGTATAAAATGATAAGAAAATTGTTGTTAATTTTGGAGAACAACCTTCAAGATTGAAGTCATGAGTAATTTTAAGAGGACAACAGATTTCCACTGTTGTACAAGCTGTACATTGACTACATTACATCAAAGTGTCATATCTTCAGTGTTGTCCCATGAAAAGATATAATAAAATATTTATAAAAATGTGAGGGGTGTACTCACTTTTGTGAGATATTGGATATTGGAAGATGGTGAACTGTAATCTGTTTTTGTAGAAATATTGATGGAACTGTTTTTGAATGGATGATATGTCCAGTGGGAGGTGCTTGGTCATTAAAATGGGGTTGCTGTGAGGCTGAGGAGTCTGAACTTTGCTGCATCGTAGGTAACGATTCTGCTGTTTGTAAATGAGACAGTGGCCTGTTTTCTCCCATTTTGAAGGAGTTGTTAGAGGACTCCATTTTAAAGAGACAAAGATCTTTAATACACTCTCAGACTCAGAGCAGCTGTTGGTCTCTTTGGATCTGCACATCACTGATTAGGTAAGTGTTACCATGGAGAAGGTTGACTCCTCGCCATGAGACATTGGAAATATTTAGCCGGAATTCATCGGAAATAAATATTCTCAATTTCTAGAGCTTAAAATATTCAGAGTTTAAAAGTTAATTTTAAAATTATTAACTTCTACATGAGAGAACATCATACAATTTTTGTTGTTGGTGGGGCTTCGAGGTTTTAGGTCCATTTTTGTATCTGCAATTGTTCAACTAAGGAGAGCTGCTTAGGCACTAGTGGGTGTGCAATTTTTGCCTCAAATGTGTTGCTGTTCGGTACATTAGGTCCATTTTTTTATCTGCAATTGTGCAAGTACAGAGAGCCATTTAGTAAACAATTCAGAGTTTAAAAGTTAATTTTAAAATTATTAACTTCTACATGAGAGAACATCATACAATTTTCCTTGTTGGGGGGCTTTGAGGTTTTAGGTCCATTTTTTTATCTGCAATTGTTGAAATACAGAGAGCTGCTTAGGCACAAGTGGGTGTGCAATTTTTGCCTCAAATGTGTTGCTGTTAGGTACATATGTTCAAAAATTTATAAATCCTAAGACCCCTCAGACCCGGCAAAGAATTCGATAAACAGGAAAAGATATGTTCCCCCCAAACGTACACAAATTTTCAAGGTCTATGGAGACTGTAAACTTTGCCGTCGAGACATGAAATTTGAGTGCAAAAGATATGCAAAAAATATCTCTTTGTGGGGTGCTTCGAGATTTTTATTAGGTCCATTTTTTATCTGCAATTGTGCAACTACAGAGATGCATTTAGTAAATAGTGGGTTAGCAATTCTTTCAGTAACCACTAAGTTGTGCTATATAGGTTTTCAGGTTATGATCATGGCTGGGGTCTGATGAATGTCAGAAAATTTCACATCATTCTGCACAGCCGCACGTGAGTAATCGATAAAACAGTTTTCAGCAATTCTTTTGTTAACCACTATGTGGTGCTATATTTGTTGTCAGGTATTTTGATGACATTGTGTTCGGGGTGGAACTATTTTCCATTATGGAAGGAATGGTGCACATCAGAAAGGGTTTGCCCGACTTACAGGACTTTGAAGTTGTAAGGGGAGGAGTCAACATTCGCCATGGCGCCATGGCAACACTTCCTTGTCAGTTATGTGTTGTCCACCCATATTGGACTATATGTGACAGTCACCTAAACCTATGTTCCAATTTTCATGACTCCAGGACGTTCCCACCCCTCCCCATAAGCTAACGGATTGAATGGCGAGGTGGGCGTGTCCATAGTAATATGTTAGATGTCATAGTAAAGTTGATGTTCAGTTATGATCATGGCTGTGTTCTGATGAATCTCAGAAAATTTCACATCATTCTGCCCAGCCGCTTGTGAGTAATAAATGAAACAGTTTTCAGCAATTCTTTCATTAACCACTATGTGGCACTATATTGGTTGGCAGGTGTTTTGATGTCATTGTGTCCGGGGTGGCACTATTTTCCTTCATGGAAAGTTTTGTGGACATGGAACCATTTTCGGCCGAGTTACAGGTGGTTGAAGTTGTGAGGGGAGGAGTCAAACTTCGCCATGGTGCCATGGCAACACTTCCTTGTCAGTTATGTGTTGTCCACCCATATTGTACTATATGTGTCAGTAACCTAAACATATGTTCCAAATTTCATGACTCCAGGACGTTCTCACCCCTCCCCATAAGCTCACGGATTCAATGGCGAGGAGGGCGTGTCCATGTTAACATGTTTGATGTTATGCTATTGTTGATGTTCAGTTATAATCATGGCTGTGTTCTGATGAATCTCAGAAAATTTCACATCATTCTGCCCAGCCGCTTGTGAGTAATAAATGAAACAGTTTTCAGCAATTCTTTCATTAACCACTAAGTGGCGCTATGTCGGTTGTCAGGTGTTTTAATGTCATTTCGTCGGGGGTCGAACTATTTTCCTTTATGGAAAGTTTTGTGGACATGGGACCATGTTTGCCCGAGTTACAGGTGGTTGAAGTTGTAAGGGGAGGAGTCAAACTTCGCCATGGCGCCATGGCAACATTTCCTTGTCAGTTATGTGTTGTCCACCCATATAGTACTATATGAGTCAGTAACCTAAACCTATGTTCCAAATGTCATGACTCCAGGACATTCTCACCCCTCCCCATAAGCTCACGGATTGAATGGTGAAGAGGGCGTGTCCATGTTAACACGATTGATGTTATACTATTGTTGATGTTCAGTTATGATCATGGCTGTGTTCTGATGAATCTCAGAAAATTTAAGATAAGATAAGATAAGATAAGCCTTTATTAGTCCCACAACGGGGAAATTCCAGGATTGCAACAGCACAGGGATAGCAACACTCAGAGCAACAATCAGAAGGCAAAAAAAAAAAACAAGCAAGCAAGAGCAGCTAATATACATATGTACATATTACTATAAAATATATATATACACACACACACACACACAGACACACAGTGCAGAGCATTGTAGCTGGATGGAATAAATATATGAATATATGAACACAGTGCAGAGCATTGTAGCTAGATGGAATAAATATGTAAATATATAAACACCCACAGTACGGAGCATTATCTATTATTTCACCTCATTCTGCACAGCCGCTTGTGAGTAATAAATTAAACAGTTTTCAGCAATTCTTTCATTAACCACTATGTGGCGCTATATTGGTTGTCAGGTATTTTGAGGTCATTGCGTCCGGGGTGGCACTATTTTCCTTCATGTAAAGTTTTGTGATCATCGGACAAGTTTTGGCCTAGTTACAGGTGGTAGAATTTGTAACGGGAGGAGTCAAACTTCGCCATGGCGCCCTGGCCACGCCTTTTGAGATTTTGACTTAATTTATATAACTTTTCATGGGCAATGCCTGTAGATGCCCCCCTGTAAAAATGAGCTCAATTGGATATGGTCCCTAGGACAAGTGCGTTAAAATGCGAGGTGTGACTTTTTTCCGAATTGGAGGTGGGGCGACTTTGAGGCAAGATGGCGGCCTTCCTGTTGGCGGTGGGTATGAGTCCCTATGATGTTTTTTGCATGTCTTGACGTGATTCACACCTCACCCAAATTTGATGCGTCTACGGCGACGTTTATGGTCTCCAGTCTCCATAGACCTTGTACGTTTGACCCCACCCACAAAAATGAGGGGTGGGGGGGCACATATCTTTTCCAGTTTATCGAATTTTTTGCCCGGTCAGAGGGGTTTGCCAAAAAAAATCGCGTTTTGGTTAACGTTCAGAGGGTGAAAAATGCGATCATTTAGGCAGAATAATAGAGAAAAAAAAATAACAAAAAATAATAATAAAGAAACGTGAGCGGATACAATAGGGCTTTCGCCGACTGACGTTGTCAGTGGCTCAGGCCCTAATAAAGAAACGTGAGCGGATACAATAGGGCTTTCGCCGACTGACGTTGTCAGTGGCTCAGGCCCAAATTAAACCTGCAAGCAGGTGTGAACGGGCCTTCGCCCCACGCGCGCCCGTGGAACCCAGCGCCCATAGTCCCTCGCTGGCTTTGAAAATGTGCCGTCATCACTGCAACGGCTGCATGCATAATAAAGTAAACCATTTGGCTCAGATCTTCCTGTGAGCAGTAAGTGGCATTATCCCTTTTGTCATGGCATGTCCATGGTAACATGTTTGAGGTCATACTAACATTGATGTTCAGTTATGATCATGGCTGTGTTCTGATGAAACTAGGAAAATTTCACGTCATTGTGGCCAGCTGAGCGTGAGTAATAAATAAAACAGTTTTAAGCAATTCTTTCGTTATCCACTATGTGGCGCTATATCTTTTGTCAGGTATTTTGATGTCATTGCGTCCGGGGAGGAACTTTTTTCCTTCATGGAAATTTTTATGGCCATCGGACAAGTTTTGCCAGTCAGTAATTTTTCCTTTAATCATTAGGGGGCACTATGAGTGTTGTTTATTATTTGTATATAGACGAGTTGGTGGAAGGGAGAATATTGATCGTATAAAATTTGTTGCAAATCATGCAAAGCATGTTCAATTTACAAGGGTCTAATGTTGTTACTGCTAGGCGGTGCTAAAACTTCTTTATTTTATATAGGAATGGTCAGGGTGGGATTATTATGCATTTTTGAAAATTTGGTGGAAATCAGAAAAAGTTTGTCATATATACAACTTTCCGAAATTTCATGACGTGTAGTCAACCGTCGCCATATTGCCATGGCAACACTTCCCTGTAAGTTATGTGTTGTCCACCCATATTGGACTGCATATGACAGTGACCTCAACATATGTTGAAAAATTTAGACCTCCAAGACCTTCCCACCCCGCCCCATAAGCTCATGGGTTGAATGGTGAGAAGGGCGTGTCCATGGTAACATGTATGACGTCATAATAACGTTGATGTTCAGTTATGATCATGTCTGTTGTCTGATGAATCTCTGAAAATTTCACATCATTCTGGCCAGCCGTGCGTGAGTAATAAATAAAAAAGTTTTCAGCAATTCCTTCATTAGCCACTATGTGGCACTATATCTTTTGTCCAGTATTTTGATGTCATTGTATCCGGGGTGGAACTATTTTCCTTGATGGAAAGGTTTGTGGAGATCAGAAAAAGTTTGTCCAAGATACAACTTTCCGAAATTTCATTGCGTGTAGTCAACCATCGCCATGTTGCCATGGCAACACTTCCCTGTAAGTTATGTGTTGTCCGCCCATATTGGACTACATATGACAGTGACCTCAACATATGTTGAAAAATTTAGACCTCCAAGACCTTCCCACCCTGCCCCATAAGCTCATGGGATGAATGGAGATAAGGGCGTGTCCATGGTAATATGTATGACGTCATACTAACATTAATGTTCAGTTATGATCATGACTATGTTCTGATGAATCTCTGAAAATTTCACGTCATTCTGGCCAGCCGTGCGTGAGTAATAAATAAAACAGTTTTCAGCAATTCTTTCATTAGCCACTATGTGGCGCTATATCTTTTGTCCGGTATTTTGATGTCATTGTATCCGGGGTTGCACTATTTTCCTTGATGGAAAGTTTTGTGGACATCGGACAAGTTTTGCGGGCGTTACAGCTGGTTGAATTTGTAAGGGGAGGAGTCAAACTTTGCCATGGCGCCCTGGCCACGCCTTTTGAGATTTTGACTTAATTTATATAACTTTTAATGGCCAATGCCTGTAGATACTGCGATGCAAAAATGAGCTCAATTAGAGCAGGTCCCTAGGACAAGTGCGTTCAAATGCGAGGTGTGACTTTTTTCCCGAGTTGGAGGTGGGGCGAAGTTGAGGCAAGATGGCGGCCTTCCTGTTGGCGGTGGGTATGGGCAACAATGATGTTTTTTGCATGTCTTGAGGTGATTCACACCTCACCCAAATTTGATGTGTCTACGGTAAAGTTTATGGTCTTCTGTCATTTGACCTTGTACATTTGGCCCCACCCACAAAAATGAGGGGTGGGGGTGAACATATCTTTTCCCGTTTATCGAATTTTTTTCCCAGTCAGAGGGGTTTGCCAAAAAAATTTGCGTTTTGGTTAACGTTCAGACGGTGAAAAATTTGATCATTTAGGCAGAAAAAGAAAAAAAATAATAAATTAAACCTGCAAGCAGGTGTGAACGGGACTTCGCCCCACGCGCGCCCGCGGAACCCAGCGCCCATAGTCCCTCGCTGGCTTGGAAAATGTGCCGTCATCACTGCAACGGCTGCATGCATAATAAAGTAAACCATTTGGCTCAGATCTTCCTGTGAGCAGTAAGTGGCATTATCCCTTTTGTCATGGCATGTCCATGGTAACATGTTTGATGTCATACTAACATTGATGTTCAGTTATGATCATGGCTGTGTTCTGATGAAACTCAGAAAATTTCACGTCATTGTGGCCAGCTGAGCGTGAGTAATAAATAAAACAGTTTTTAGCAATTCTTTTGTTATCCACTATGTGGCGCTATATCTTTTGTCAAGTAATTTGATGTCATTGCGTCCGGGGGGGCACTATTGTACTTCATGGAAAGTTTTATGGACATGGGACCATGTTTGCCCGAGTTACAGGTGGTTGAAGTTGTAAGGGGAGGAGTCAAACTTCGCCATGGCGCCATGGCAACATTTCCTTGTCAGTTATGTGTTGTCAACCCATATAGTACTATATGAGTCAGTAACCTAAACCTATGTTCCAAATGTCATGACTCCAGGACATTCTCACCCCTCCCCATAAGCTCACGGATTGAATGGTGAAGAGGGCGTGTCCATGTTAACACGATTGATGTTATACTATTGTTGATGTTCAGTTATGATCATGGCTGTGTTCTGATGAATCTCAGAAAATTTAAGATAAGATAAGATAAGATAAGCCTTTATTAGTCCCACAACGGGGAAATTCCAGGATTGCAACAGCACAGGGATAGCAACACTCAGAGCAACAATCAGAAGGCAAAAAAAAAAAAAACAAGCAAGCAAGAGCAGCTAATATACATATGTACATATTACTATAAAATATATATATACACACACACACACACACAGACACACAGTGCAGAGCATTGTAGCTGGATGGAATAAATATATGAATATATGAACACAGTGCAGAGCATTGTAGCTAGATGGAATAAATATGTAAATATATAAACACCCACAGTACGGAGCATTATCTATTATTTCACCTCATTCTGCACAGCCGCTTGTGAGTAATAAATTAAACAGTTTTCAGCAATTCTTTCATTAACCACTATGTGGCGCTATATTGGTTGTCAGGTATTTTGAGGTCATTGCGTCCGGGGTGGCACTATTTTCCTTCATGTAAAGTTTTGTGATCATCGGACAAGTTTTGGCCTAGTTACAGGTGGTAGAATTTGTAACGGGAGGAGTCAAACTTCGCCATGGCGCCCTGGCCACGCCTTTTGAGATTTTGACTTAATTTATATAACTTTTCATGGGCAATGCCTGTAGATGCCCCCCTGTAAAAATGAGCTCAATTGGATATGGTCCCTAGGACAAGTGCGTTAAAATGCGAGGTGTGACTTTTTTCCGAATTGGAGGTGGGGCGACTTTGAGGCAAGATGGCGGCCTTCCTGTTGGCGGTGGGTATGAGTCCCTATGATGTTTTTTGCATGTCTTGACGTGATTCACACCTCACCCAAATTTGATGCGTCTACGGCGACGTTTATGGTCTCCAGTCTCCATAGACCTTGTACGTTTGACCCCACCCACAAAAATGAGGGGTGGGGGGGCACATATCTTTTCCAGTTTATCGAATTTTTTGCCCGGTCAGAGGGGTTTGCCAAAAAAAATCGCGTTTTGGTTAACGTTCAGAGGGTGAAAAATGCGATCATTTAGGCAGAATAATAGAGAAAAAAAAATAACAAAAAATAATAATAAAGAAACGTGAGCGGATACAATAGGGCTTTCGCCGACTGACGTTGTCAGTGGCTCAGGCCCTAATAAAGAAACGTGAGCGGATACAATAGGGCTTTCGCCGACTGACGTTGTCAGTGGCTCAGGCCCAAATTAAACCTGCAAGCAGGTGTGAACGGGCCTTCGCCCCACGCGCGCCCGTGGAACCCAGCGCCCATAGTCCCTCGCTGGCTTTGAAAATGTGCCGTCATCACTGCAACGGCTGCATGCATAATAAAGTAAACCATTTGCCTCAGATCTTCCTGTGAGCAGTAAGTGGCATTATCCCTTTTGTCATGGCATGTCCATGGTAACATGTTTGAGGTCATACTAACATTGATGTTCAGTTATGATCATGGCTGTGTTCTGATGAAACTAGGAAAATTTCACGTCATTGTGGCCAGCTGAGCGTGAGTAATAAATAAAACAGTTTTAAGCAATTCTTTCGTTATCCACTATGTGGCGCTATATCTTTTGTCAGGTATTTTGATGTCATTGCGTCCGGGGAGGAACTTTTTTCCTTCATGGAAATTTTTATGGCCATCGGACAAGTTTTGCCAGTCAGTAATTTTTCCTTTAATCATTAGGGGGCACTATGAGTGTTGTTTATTATTTGTATATAGACGAGTTGGTGGAAGGGAGAATATTGATCGTATAAAATTTGTTGCAAATCATGCAAAGCATGTTCAATTTACAAGGGTCTAATGTTGTTACTGCTAGGCGGTGCTAAAACTTCTTTATTTTATATAGGAATGGTCAGGGTGGGATTATTATGCATTTTTGAAAATTTGGTGGAAATCAGAAAAAGTTTGTCATATATACAACTTTCCGAAATTTCATGACGTGTAGTCAACCGTCGCCATATTGCCATGGCAACACTTCCCTGTAAGTTATGTGTTGTCCACCCATATTGGACTGCATATGACAGTGACCTCAACATATGTTGAAAAATTTAGACCTCCAAGACCTTCCCACCCCGCCCCATAAGCTCATGGGTTGAATGGTGAGAAGGGCGTGTCCATGGTAACATGTATGACGTCATAATAACGTTGATGTTCAGTTATGATCATGTCTGTTGTCTGATGAATCTCTGAAAATTTCACATCATTCTGGCCAGCCGTGCGTGAGTAATAAATAAAAAAGTTTTCAGCAATTCCTTCATTAGCCACTATGTGGCACTATATCTTTTGTCCAGTATTTTGATGTCATTGTATCCGGGGTGGAACTATTTTCCTTGATGGAAAGGTTTGTGGAGATCAGAAAAAGTTTGTCCAAGATACAACTTTCCGAAATTTCATTGCGTGTAGTCAACCATCGCCATGTTGCCATGGCAACACTTCCCTGTAAGTTATGTGTTGTCCGCCCATATTGGACTACATATGACAGTGACCTCAACATATGTTGAAAAATTTAGACCTCCAAGACCTTCCCACCCTGCCCCATAAGCTCATGGGATGAATGGAGATAAGGGCGTGTCCATGGTAATATGTATGACGTCATACTAACGTTAATGTTCAGTTATGATCATGACTATGTTCTGATGAATCTCTGAAAATTTCACGTCATTCTGGCCAGCCGTGCGTGAGTAATAAATAAAACAGTTTTCAGCAATTCTTTCATTAGCCACTATGTGGCGCTATATCTTTTGTCCGGTATTTTGATGTCATTGTATCCGGGGTTGCACTATTTTCCTTGATGGAAAGTTTTGTGGACATCGGACAAGTTTTGCGGGCGTTACAGCTGGTTGAATTTGTAAGGGGAGGAGTCAAACTTCGCCATGGCGCCCTGGCCACGCCTTTTGAGATTTTGACTTAATTTATATAACTTTTAATGGCCAATGCCTGTAGATACTGCGATGCAAAAATGAGCTCAATTAGAGCAGGTCCCTAGGACAAGTGCGTTCAAATGCGAGGTGTGACTTTTTTCCCGAGTTGGAGGTGGGGCGAAGTTGAGGCAAGATGGCGGCCTTCCTGTTGGCGGTGGGTATGGGCAACAATGATGTTTTTTGCATGTCTTGAGGTGATTCACACCTCACCCAAATTTGATGTGTCTACGGTAAAGTTTATGGTCTTCTGTCATTTGACCTTGTACATTTGGCCCCACCCACAAAAATGAGGGGTGGGGGTGAACATATCTTTTCCCGTTTATCGAATTTTTTTCCCAGTCAGAGGGGTTTGCCAAAAAAATTTGCGTTTTGGTTAACGTTCAGACGGTGAAAAATTTGATCATTTAGGCAGAAAAAGAAAAAAAATAATAAATTAAACCTGCAAGCAGGTGTGAACGGGACTTCGCCCCACGCGCGCCCGCGGAACCCAGCGCCCATAGTCCCTCGCTGGCTTGGAAAATGTGCCGTCATCACTGCAACGGCTGCATGCATAATAAAGTAAACCATTTGGCTCAGATCTTCCTGTGAGCAGTAAGTGGCATTATCCCTTTTGTCATGGCATGTCCATGGTAACATGTTTGATGTCATACTAACATTGATGTTCAGTTATGATCATGGCTGTGTTCTGATGAAACTCAGAAAATTTCACGTCATTCTGGCCAGCTGAGCGTGAGTAATAAATAAAACAGTTTTTAGCAATTCTTTTGTTATCCACTATGTGGCGCTATATCTTTTGTCAAGTAATTTGATGTCATTGCGTCCGGGGTGGCACTATTGTACTTCATGGAAAGTTTTATGGACATCGGACAAGTTTTGCCCATCAGTAATTCTTCCTTTAATCATTAGGGGACGCTATGAGTGTTGTTTATTATTTGTATATAGATGAGTTTGGGGAAGGGAGAATATTGATCGTATAAAATTTGTTGCAAATCGTGCAAAGTATGTTCAATTTACAAGGGTCTAATGGTCTTACCACTAGGCGGTGCTAAAACTTTTGTTATTTTACATAGGAATGGTCAGGGTGGGATTATTATCCATTTTTGAAAATTTGGTGGAAATCAGAAAAAGTTTTTCCATGATACAACTTTCCGAAATTTCATGGCGACTAGTCAACCGTCGCCATGTTGCCATGGCAACACTTCACTGTAAGTTATGTGTTGTCCACCCATATTGGACTACGTATGACAGTAACCTCAACATATGTTGAAAAATGTAGACTTCCAAGACCTTCCCACCCATCCCCATAAGCACATGGATTGAACTGCGAGAAGGGCGTGTCCATGGTAACACGTATGATGTCATACTAACGTTGATGTTGAGTTATGATCATCGCTGTGTTTTGATGAATCTCAGAAAATGTCACGTCATTCTGGTAAGCTGCGCACGAGTAATAAATAAAAAGGTTTTCAGCAATTCTTTCGTTTAACACTATGTGGCGCTATATCGTTTGTCAGGTATTTTGATGTCATTGCGTCCTGGGTGGCACTATTTTCCTTCATGTAAAGTTTTGTGGACATGGGACAAGTTTTGCCCATCAGTAATTCTCCCTTTAATCATTAGGGGGCGCTATGAATGTTGTTTATTATTTGTATATAGACGGGTTGGGGGAAGGGAGAATATTGATCGTATAAAATTTGTTTGAGGTCATTGTGTCCGGGGTGGCACTATTTTCCTTCATGTAAAGTTTTGTGGACATCGGACAAGTTTTGGGCGAGTTACAGGTGGTTGAATTTGTAAGGGGAGGAGTCAAACTTCGCCATGGCGCCCTGGCCACGCCTTTTGAGATTGTGACTTAAATTATATAACTATTAATGGGCAATGCCTGTAGATGCCCCCATGTAAAAATAAGCTCAATTGGATCTGGTCCCTAGGACAAGTGCGTTAAAATGCGAGGTGTGAGTTTTTTCCGAATTGGAGGTGGGGCGACTTTGAGGCAAGATGGCGGCCTTCCTGTTGGCGGTGGGTATTGGCCACAATGATGTTTTTTGCATGTCTTCAGGTGATTCACACCTCACCCAAATTTGATGTGTCTACGGCAAAGTTTATGGTCTCCAGTCTCCATTGACCTTGTACGTTTGGCCCCACCCACAAAAATGAGGGGTGGGGGGGCACATATTTTTTCCAGTTTCTCGAATTTTTTGCCGGGTCTGAGGGGTTTGCCAAAAAAAAAATTGCGTTTTGGTTAACGTTCAGAGGGTGAAAAATGCGATCATTTAGGCAGAATAATAATAATAATAATAAATAAACGTGAGCAATTACAATAGGGCTTTCGCCGACTGACGTTGTCAGTGGCTCAGGCCCTAATAATAATAAAGAAACGCGAGTGGATACAATAGGGCTTTCGCCGACTGACGTTTTCATTGGCTCAGGCCCTAATTAAACCTGCAAGCAGGGGTAAACGGACCTTCGCCCCCCACGCGCCCGTGGAACCCAGCGCCCATAGTCCCTCTCTGGCTGGGAAAATGTGCCGTCATCACTGAAACGGCTGCATGCATAATAAAGTAAACCATTTGGCTCAGATCTTCCTGTGAGCAGTAAGTGGCATTATCCCTTTTGTCATGGCATGTCCATGGTAACCTGTTTGATGTCATACTAACATTGATGTTCAGTTATGATCATGGCTGTGTTCTGATGAAACTCAGAAAATGTAACGTCATTCTGGCCAGCTGAGCGTGAGTAATAAATAAAACAGTTTTCAGCAATTCTTTCGTTATCCACTATGTGGCGCTATATCTTTTGTCAGGTATTTTGATGTCATTGCGTCCGGGGTGGCAATTTTTTCCTTCATGGAAAGTTTTATGGCCATCAGACAAGTTTTGCCCGTCAGTAATTTTTCCTTTAATCATTAGGGGGCACTATGAGTGTTGTTTATTATTTGTATATAGACGAGTTTGGGAAAGGGAGAATATTGATCGTATAAAATTTGTTGCAAATCATTCAAAGTATGTCCAATTTACAAGGGTCTAATGTTGTTACCACTAGGTGGTGCTAAAACTTTTGTTATTTTATATAGGAATGGTCAGGGTGGGATTATTATCCATTTTTGAAAATTTGTTGGAAATCAGAAAAAGTTTGTCCAATATACAACTTTCCGAAATTTCATGGCGTGTAGTCAACCGTCGCCATATTGCCATGGCAACACTTCCCTTTAAGTTATGTGTTGTCCACCCATATTGGACTGCATATGACAGTGACCTCAACATATGTTGAAAAATTTAGACCTCCAAGACCTTCCCACCCCGCCCCATAAGCTCATGGGTTGAATGGCGAGAAGGGCGTGTCCATGGTAACATGTATGACGTCATAATAACGTTGATGTTCAGTTATGATCATGTCTGTGTTCTGATGAATCTCTGAAAATTTCATGTCATTCTTGCCAGCCGTGCGTGAGTAATAAATAAAACAGTTTTCAGCAATTCTTTCGTTAGCCACTATGTGGCACTATATCTTTTGTCCGGTATTTTGATGTCATTGTATCCGGGGTGGCACTATTTTCCTTGATGGAAAGTTTTGTGGACATCAGAAAAAGTTTGTCCAAGATACAACTTTCCGAATTTTCATGGCGTGTAGTCAACCGTCGCCATGTTGCCATGGCAACACTTCCCTGGAAGTTATGTGTTGTCCACCCATATTGGACTGCATATGACAGTGACCTCAACATATGTTGAAAAATTTAGACCTCCAAGAACTTTCCACCCTGGCCCATAAGCTTATGGGTTGAATGGCGAGAAGGGCGTGTCCATGGTAACATGTATGACGTAATAGTAACGCTGATGTTCAGTTATGATCATGTCTGTGTTCTGATGAATCTCTGAAAATTTCACATCATTCTGGCCAGCCGTGCATGAGTAATAAATAAAAGAGTTTTCAGCAATTCTTTCGTTAGCCACTATGTGGCGCTATATCTTTTGTCCAGTATTTTGATGTCATTGTATCCGGGGTTGCACTATTTTCCTTGATGGGAAGTTTTGTGGACATCAGAAAAAGTTTGTCCAAGATACAACTTTCTGAAATTTCATGGCGTGTAGTCAACCGTCGCCATGTTGCCATGGCAACACTTCCCTGTAAGTTATGTGTTGTCCACCCATATTGGACGGCATATGACAGTGACCTCAACATATGTTGAAAAATTTAGACCTCCAAGACCTTCCCACCCCGCCCCATAAGCTCATGGGTTTAATGGCGAGAAGGGCGTGTCCATGGTAACATGTATGACGTTATACTAATTTTGATGTTCAGTTATGATCATGTCTGAGTTCTGATGAATCTCTGAAAATTTCACGTAATTCTGTCCAGCTGTGCGTGAGTAATAAATAAAACAGTTTTCAGCAATTCTTCCATTAGCCACTATGTGGCGCTATATCTTTTGTCCGGTATTTTGATGTCATTCTATCCGGGTTGGCACTATTTTCCTTGATGGAAAGTTTTGTGGACATCGGACAAGTTTTGCGGCAGTTACAGGTGGTTGAATTTGTAAGGGGAGGAGTCAAATTTCGCCATGTCGCCCTGGCCACGCCTTTTGAGATTTTGACTTAATTTATATAACTTTTAATGGGCAATGCCTGTAGATGCCCCCATGTAAAAATGATCTCAATTGGATCAGGTCCCTAGGACAAGTGCATTCAAATGTGAGGTGTGGCTTTTTTCCCCAATTGGAGGTGGGGCGACTTTGAGGCAAGATGGCGTACTTCCTGTTGGCGGTGGGTATGGGCCACAATGATGTTTTTTGCATGTCTTGAGGTGATTCACACCTCACCCAAATTTGATGTGTCTACGACAAAGTTTATGGTCTTCTGTCTCCATAGACCTTGTACGTTTGACCCCACCCACAAAAATGAGGGGTGGAGGGGCACATATTTTTTCCAGTTTATCGAATTTTTTGCCCGGTCAGAGGGGTTTGCCAAAAAAAATTGCGTTTTGGTTAACGTTCAGAGGGTGAAAAATGCGATCATTTAGGCAGAATAATAACGAAAAAAAATAAAGAAACGCTAGCAGATACAATAGGGCTTTCGCCAACTGACGTTGTCAGTGGCTCAGGCCCTAAAAATAAAGAAATGCAAGCGGATACAATAGGGCTTTCGCCGACTGATGTTGTCAGTTGCTCAGGCCCTAATTAAACCTGCAGGCAGGTGTAAACGGACCTTCGCCCCCCGCGCGACCACGGAACCCGGCGCCCGTCCTCCCTCGCTTTGAACACTACCTGCTGGCCAATTACTCCAATCGACTTCTTCCACGCAAAATTAGGTGGAGGTGCCGTCGTCATTGTGCCCAAAAACAATGTCTCCAAACTTTCACTCATGTCCCTCTGTTGAAGTTGCTCCACTCTCATTTCTGGAACACACCTCACATCACCAGTAAATATACAGGGAACAGACGTTGAGATGCTGACATCCTATAAGTACCTGGGTGTTCATCTGAACAATAAACTAGAGTGGTCACACTATACTGACGCACTCTACAAGAAGGGACAGCGCAGGCTGTTCCTACTGAGGAGACTCAGGTCTTTTGGTGTACAAGGGGTGCTGCTGAAGCCATTGTATGGCACTGTGGTCTGCTGATGCAGTGGCATTATGGCAGCCGATAGGAAGAGACTGAACAAACAGATCAAGAAAGCTAGCTCTGTCCTGGGGTAGCGCGTTGTGGCAGCGGAGGAGATAGGAGAGAGAAGGACGGTGGCTAAACTGTCATCTCTGCTGGAGTCCGAGTTCCACCCTATGCAGGACATACTGAACGCACGGTGGAGTTCATTTAGCAACAGACTACATCATCCTAGGTGCACAACCGAGAGGTTTCGCAGGTCCTTCCTCCCAACGGCTGTCAGACTGTACAACCTAAGTAGGGCTGCTCTTAGAGATAGCCTAAAGACGTGACAACCTAATAGTTTTGAATGCAAAAGACTTATACAATGGTCCCCTCCAGCATACAATTAGGAAAATACCGGTCGCTATGGAGGGTGAGAATATGTATGGGTACATAATCATACCATATAGGATAACTAATTAGACGGTTGTGCTGTTTCATCCCATCTACCAACAATGCTCTGCACTGTGTGTGTATATATATTTACATATTTATTCCATCTAGCTACAGTGCTCCACACTGGGTGTTAATATATCTACATATTATTCCATCTAGCTACAATGCTCCGCACTGTGTGTGTTGAAGCACACTGGTCGGCATGGAAACAGTTCTGTACTATCTACATGTACTGTCAATCAGCCCTAGTGATTCCTTCATGCATTTTTTTTTCTGCTAGTGAGAGAAAAAAAGAGAAAAATTTTCTGCAATTCTTCCTTTTAAAAATTGGGGTGCTAAAACTTTTGTTTGTTATTTTTATGTAGACTTGTTTGGTGCAGGACTAATATCAATCGTCGAAAATTTAGTGCAAATTGTTGCAAGTTTGCCCCATGTATAAATGTCCGTTATTAAAATGCAATGAGTGGGTTTCCATGGCAACTGTGCTTATCGCAGGACAAAAGTGACTTCCACCAAAGGTAGTCCAATGCACTCTGAGGAACCACTGAAAAGGTCATGTCATCGTGACTACTGGTCTTTGTGAAAAATTAGAAACAATTTTGTGCAGTACCTCATGTCAGCAGTAGGTGTGGGTGTGACAGTTTTGTGAATATTGATATACAGACATGTTCAGAGTGGGATCAGTATGATTTGTGCAAAGATTTTTCCAAATCAGGCGAGAATTGTCTGAGCCGTAACTGTCATGTTTTGTTTAGTGAGAAAGCCACTGAAGAACGGCAGTTGCCATGGAATCAGTTCTGTACTATGTGCATGTACTATCAATGAGCCCAAGTCATTCAATCATTTAATTTTGTTAATCTGGTGAGAGAAAATAAAAAAAAAAAAAAAAACAGTTGTCAGTAATTTTTCCTTTAATCATTAGGGGGCGCTATGAGTTTTGTTTATTATTTGTATATAGACGAGTTTGTGGAAGGGAGAATATTGATCGTATAAAATTTGTTGCAAATTGTACAAAGTTTGTCCATTTTACAAGGGTCTAATGTTGTTACCACTAGGCGGCCCTAAAACTTTTGTTATTTTATATAGGAGTGTTCAGGGTGGGACTCTTATCGATTGTCGAAAATTTGATGAAAATCAGACAAAGTTTGTCCAAGATACAACTTTCTGAAATTTCATGGCGAGTAGTCAACCGATGCCATGTTGCCATGGCAACACTTCCCTGTAAGTTATGTGTTGTCCACCGATATTGTACTACATAGGACAGTGACCTCAACATATGTTGAAAAATTTAGATCTCCAAGACCTTCCCACCCCTCCCCATATGCTCATGTATTGAATGGCGAGGAGGGTGTGTCCATGTTAACACATTTGATTGTATACTATTTTTGATGGTCAGTTATTATCATGGCTTTGTTCTGATGAATCTCAGAAAATTTCATATCATTCTGCCCAGCCACTTGTGAGTAATAAATGAAACAGTTTTGAGCAATTCTTTCATTAACCACTATGTGGCGCTATATCGGTTGTCAGGTATTTTGATGTCATTGCTTTCGGGGTGGGACTATTTTCCTTCATGGAAAGTTTAGTGGACATGGGACCAGTTTTGGCCGAGTTACAGGTGGTTGAAGTTTTAAGGGGAGGAGCCAAACTTCGCCATGGCGCCATGGCAACACTTCCTTGTCAGTTATGTGTTGTCCACCCACACTGTACTATATGTGACAGTAACCGAAACCTATGTTCCAAATTTCATGACTGCAGGACGTTCCCACCTCTCCCCATAAGCTCACGGATTGTATGGCGAAGAGGGCGTGTCCATGTTAACACGTTTGATGTTATACTAATATTGATGTTCAGTTATGATCATGTCTGTGTTCTGATGAATCTCTGAAAATTTCACGTCATTCTGGCCAGTTGTGCGTGAGTAATAAATAAAACAGTTTTCAGCAATTCTTTCGTTAACCACTATGTGGCGCTATATCTTTTGTCCGGTATTTAGATGTCTTTGTATCTGGGGTGGCACTATTTTCCTTCATGGAAAGTTTTGTGGACATCGGACAAGTTTTGCGCGAGTTACAGCTGGTTGAATTTGTAAGGGGAGGAGTCAAACTACGCCATGGCGCCCTGGGCACGCCTTTTGAGATTTTGACTTTATTTATATAACTTTTAATGGCCAATGCCTTCAGATGCCGCCATGCAAAAATAAGCTCAATTGGATCAGGTCCCTAGGACAAGTGCGTTCAAATGCGAGGTGTGGCTTTTTTGCCGAATTGGAGGTGGGGCGACTTTGAGGCAAGATGGCGGCCTTCCTGTTGGTGGTGGTTATGGGCCACAATGATGTTTTTTGCATGTCTTGAGGTGATTCACACCTCACCCAAATTTGATGTGTCTACGGCAAAGTTTATGGTCTCCAGTCTCCATAGACCTTGCACGTTTGACCCCACCCACAAAAATGAGGGGTGGGGGGGGACATATTTTTTCCAGTTTATCAAATTTTTTGCCCGGTCAGAGGGGTTTGCCAAAAAAATTGCGTTTTGGTTAACGTTCAGACGGTGAAAAATTCGATCATTTAGGCAGAATAATATAGAAAAAAAATAAACGCAAGCAGATATTAAACCTGCAGGCAGGTGTAAACGGACCTTCGCACCCCACACGACCGCGGAACCCGGCGCCCGTCCTCCCTCGCTGGCTTGGAAAATGTGCCGTCATCACTGCATGGGCTGCATGAATAATAAAGAAAACCATTTGGCGCAGATCTCCCAACTCCCACTTCCAACAAACAGCTCCCCCATCCTGACCCTGACTAAGACCCAGGTGAGGACGGAGCTGAGGAAGATCAAGGCGAGGAAGGCGTCGGGACCGGACGGCATCAGCGCAAAGCTCCTCAAGTCCTGTGCAGACCAGCTGTGTGGGATTATGGAGCACATCTTCAACCTGAGCCTGAAGCTTGGGAGGGTACCACAGCTGTGGAAAACATCTTGTGTGGTACCTGTAGCAATGACTTCCCACCCCAAAGACCTGAACAGTTACAGACCAGTGGCCTTGACGTCCCACATGAAGAAAACCCTTGAGAGACTGCTACTTGCTCCCCTGCGCCCCCTGGTGGGCCCAGCGATGGATCCACTGCAGTTCGCCTACCAGCATGGCATTGTGGTGGAGGATGCGTTGATCATCCTCCTTCACCGTTGTCTGTCCCACCTAGAGAAGGCCGGGAATGTGGTGAGGATCATGTTCTTTGACCTCCCCAGTGCTTTCATCACCATCCAAACGATGATCCTGAAGGACAAGCTGCTGTGCACAGGGGTGGACCAGCACCTGGCATCATGGATCCTGGACTACCTCACTAACTGGCATCAGTTTGTGAGAACCCGGGACTGTGTGTCTGACACGATCATCGGTAGCACGGAGGCCCCCCAGGGAGCGGTTTTGGCTCCCTTCCTGTTCCCCCTTTATACTGCGGACTTCTCACACAACACAACACACTGCCATCTACAGAAGTTCTCTGATGACTCTGTGATTGTTGGCCTCATCTCCAATGGAGATGAAGCTGAGTACAGAGGGCTTATCCAGGACTTTTTTTTTTTTTTGTTACTTATTTGTACCCATAGTTAGACTTGGTTTGCAGTCTGGTGACAAGCCACCGGCTGGTGGTCGCTGCGTGCGCTAGCGCCCTAAACCTACATGTTTTTGGTGTGCGGGAGGAAACCGGAGAAATCCCGGAGTAAACCCGCACAACACGGGGAGAACATGCAAACTCCACACAGCTCACTGTTGGTCGGGGGCTGGGATCGAACCCATGATCTAATGATCCTCGCGATCCCCCGGCCGAGGGTAAAACTGTGCTGCCACAGTGCTAAACCACTGCGCCACCGTGCAGCCACCAGGACTTTGTGGACTGGTGCCATCGGAACTGCCTCCAGATCAACTCGAGGAAAACTAAGGAGCTAGTGGTGGACTGCCGCAGGCAAGGACAACCCCTCACAGCACCAGTAAATACACAGGGAACAGACATCGAGATGGTGACATGCTATAAGTACCTGGGTGTTCATCTGAACAATAAACTAGACTGGTCACACAATACTGACACCCTCTACAAGAAGGGACAGCGCAGGCTGTTCCTACTGAGGAGACTCAGGTCTTTTGGTGTACAAGGGGCGCTGCTGAAGACATTCTATGACACGGTGGTGGCATCAGCAATCACTTTTGGAGTGGTCTGCTGGGGCAGTGGCATTATGGCAGCCGATAGGAAGAGACTGAACAAACTGATCAAGAAAGCTAGCTCTGTCCTGGGGCAGCACATTGACCCAGTGGAGGAGATAGGAGAGAGAAGGACGGTGGGTAAACTGTCATCTCTGCTGGAGTCCGAGTTCCACCCTATGCAGGATATAGTGAATGCACGGAGGAGCTAATTTAGCAGCATACTACGTCATCCTAGGTGCACAACCGAGAGGTGTTGCAGGTCCTTCCTCCCAATGGCTGTCAGACTGTACAACCCAAGCAGGGCTGCTCGCAGAAATAGAAAAAAGTCGTGACAACCTAATAGTTTTGAATGCAAAAGACTTATACAATGGTCCCCTCCGGCATACAACTAGGAAAATACTGATCGCTATGGAGGGTGAGAATATGTGTAGGTACATAATCATACCATGTAGGATAACTTAGTAGACGGTTGTGCTATTTCATCCCATCTATCAACAATGCTCTGCACTGTGTGTGTGTTTATATACTTACATATTTATTCCATCTAGCTACAATGCTCCGCACTGGGTGTTTATATCTCTACATATTATTCTATCTAGCTGCAATGCTCCGCACTGTGTGTGTTGAAGCACGCTGGTCGGCATGGAAACAGTTCTGTACTATCTACATGTACTGTCAATCAGCCCTAGTGATTCCTTCATGAATTTGTTGTTCTTCTAGTGAGAGAAAAAGAGAAAAAAATTTTCAGCAATTCTTCCTTTTTAAAATAGGGGCACTAAAACTTTTGTTTGTTATTTTTATATAAACATGTTTGGTGCAGGACTAATATCAATCGTCAAAAATTTAGTGCAAATTGTTGCAAGTTTGCCCCATGTATAAATGTCCGTTATTGAAATGCAATGAGTGGGTTTCCATGGCAACTGTGCTTATCGCAGAACAAAAGTGACTTCCACCAAAGGTAGTCCAATGCACTCTGAGGAACCACTGAAAAGGTCATGTCATCGTGATCACTGGTCTTTGTGCAAAATTAGAAACAATTTTGTGCAGTGCCTCATGTCAGCAGTAGGTGTGGGAGTGACAGTTTTGTGAATATTGATATACAGACACGTTCAGAGTGGGATCAGTATGATTGTGCAAAGATTTTTCAGAATCAGGCGAGAATTGTCTGAGCTGTAACTGTGATGTTTTGTTTGGTGAGAAAGCCACTGAAGAACGGCAGTTGCCATGGAATCAGTTCTGTACTATGTGCATGTACCATCAATGAGCCCAAGTCATTCCTTCATGTAATTTTGTTAAGCTGGTGAGAGAAAATTAAAAAAAAAAACAGTCGTCAGTAATTTTCCCTTTAATCATTAGGGGGTGCTATGAGTTTTGTTAGTTTTATTGATCATCTAAAATTTGTTGCAAATTGTACAAAGTTTGTCCATTTTACAAGGGTCTAATGTTGTTACCACTAGGTGGCGCTAAAACTTTTGTTATTTTATATAGGAGTGTTCAGGGTGGGACTCTTATCGATTGTCGAAAATTTGATGAAAATCAGAAAAAAGTTTGTCCAAGATACAACTTTCTGAAATTTCATGGCGAGTAGTCAACCGTTGCCATGTTGCCATGCCAACACTTCCCTGAAAGTTATGTGTTGTCCACCAATATTGGACTAGATATGACAGTGACCTCAAGATATGTTGAAAAATTTAGACCTCCAAGGCCTTCCCACCCCTCCCCATATGCTCATATATTGAATGGTGAGGAGGGCGTGTCCATGTTAACATGTTTGATGTTTGATGCGCCACGCTCTACGCCAATTGAGCAGTGGCTTATAACCGGTAACTGTCATTCCCCGTGTTTTGTCTACGCCAAAGGCGAAGCTGGAGTGTCCTCTCCAATGATCCGGTGTTCTACCTTCCAGCGTTGGGCGTTGGTAGGATTCAAGCCTGGGCAGGAAGATATGGAGGACAAGATGTTGCCCATGCAGCATGTCCCCCCTCTCCACGTCACTGATGAATCCAAAGGAACTGCAGGGCTGCTACAGTTTGGAACCAGCGCCGTTGCAGGAGCTGCCAGAACGATGTTGAGCACAACATAGAACTGCCTTAGGGGCTCCGACTCCGGATTTTTCCTCAGGGTTGACTCCCGAAGCCTTTCCCGTGACCGGGTATGTCGCAAGGCAGCAGAGGTTTGAAATCAGGGTTTACCTTCCCCTAGATGGGCTACCTTCCAAGGTTGACGAGCCACCATCTACCCGAAGAATCTGGTTTTAAGGCGCCAGAGATCCGCCCTCGCCCCTTCTCCTATTAGTAAAAGCAGTTCCGCCGGGCTTAGAGACTAAACCACACGGGCAGGCTAGGAGTTGGACTTAGTTGTCAGAGGCTTTTCGAGACGCACGCCATAAGGAGCATTTTATGAGCACTGGGAGCTTAACCCCAGTGCCGCTCCTGGCTATGACAACCTTGGAACCATATAAATATATATATATATATATATACGTATATATATGGTTCCATATATATATATACATGTTGATGTTGAGAGTGAAGCTGAGGAGAGGCTGGAAACGTGCATGGACATAACTGATTGGGGCATGTTTAAAGGAGCCACGCATGATCTGGATGAGTACACGGACACTGTGAACTCTTATATCCACTTTTGTGAGGAGAGCATTCTTCCATCACGCACCAGGGTGAGGTACTCTAATGATAAGCCCTGGTTCACTGCTAAGCTCAGACAGATCAGGAAGGGGAAGGAAGCAGTGCTGAAAAGTGGAGACAGGGGCTGCTACAGGGAGGTTAAATATCGGTTTAACAGAGAGCTGAGGAGAGCTAAATCTGTGTATTCTGAGAGACTCCAGCAGCAGTTCACTGCTAATGACTCGGCTTCTGTGTGGAGAGGACTGAGGCAAATCATCAACTATCGGCCTCATGCTCCTAAAGGTCAGGATGACAAAGCCCTTTGTCAAAGATTGTCCCAACACTATGCCCGTTTTGACACCCCGTCATCTGTGTCCAACTCCCCCCCTCCCTCCAGCTCCACAGTCTCCATGATCCCTACTTCATCAAAGGCGCCCCCCCTCCCCCCCTGCCCTTGTCATCAGTGAGCAGGACGTGCTCAAACAGTTCTCCAGACTGAACTCGCACAAGGCCCCCGGTCCGGACGGCGTGTCTCCCTCAACCCTGAGACACTGTGCGAAAGAGCTGGCTCCTGTCTTCACAGACATTTGTAACACTTCCCTTAAGCTATGCCACGTGCCGTCCGGCCACAAATCCTCCACCATCATCCCTGTCCCCAAGAAGCCACGGATCACTGGACTTAACGACTACAGACCTGTAGCGCTCACCTCTGTAGTCATGAAGTCCTTTGAGCGCCTGGTCCTGCCCCACCTCAAGTCCATCACCACCCCCCTCCTGGACCCGCTGCAATTTGCCTTCCGAGCCAACAGGTCTGTAGACGACGCAGTCAACCTGGCCCTCCACTCCATCCTGCAGCACCTGGACTCCCCGGGAACCTACGCCAGGATCCTGTTTGTGGACTTAAGCTCCGCATTCAACACCATCCGCCCCAATCTGCTCCGGGACAAGCTGTCCCTGCTCAACGTGCCTGACTCCCTCTGCAGGTGGATCACCGACTTCCTGACGGACCGGAGGCAGCATGTGCAGCTGGGAAAGACTGTCTCAGACTCTGCTAGCATCAGCACCGGATCACCCCAGGGCTGTGTACTTCCCCCCCTACTCTTCTCCCTTTATACCAACTCCTGCACCTCCAGCCACCAGTCTGTCAAGTTGATCAAGTTTGCGGACGACACCACCCTCATCGGGCTCATCTCCAACGGCGACGAGTCCGCCTACAGGAGAGAGGTGGCCCAGCTGGCGTCCTGGTGCAACAACAACAACCTGCAGCTGAACGCTCTGAAGACAGTGGAGATGATTGTGGACTTCAGGAAAGTCAAAACCCCTCTGCCCCCCCTCACCCTCACAGGCTCTCCCATCACCACTGCTGATTCCTTCCGCTTCCTAGGCACCACCATCACCAGGGACCTCAAGTGGGAGCCGACCATCAGCTCCCTCATCAAAAAGGCCCAGCAGAGGATGTTCTTCCTGCGGCAGCTGAGGAAGCTCAAGCTACCCACCAAGATGTTAGTGTAGTTCTACACAGCCATCATCGAGTCCATCCTCACCACCTCCATAACCGTGTGGTACGCAGGAGCCACTGCCAGGGACAGACTAAGGCTGCAGCGCGTCGTGCGCACTGCTGAGAAGGTGATCAGCTGCAAGCTCCCATCTCTCCAGGATCTGTACATCTCCAGGACCCGGAGGTGTGCTGGCCGGATCATAGCCGATCTCTCACACCCTGGTCACGTACTGTTTGCCCCTCTCCCCTCAGGTAGAAGACTTCGGTCCATCCAGACTAAAACCTCCAGTCACATGAATAGCTTCTTCCCCTCTGCCATCAGACTGCTGAACACTAAGTGACTTATTGACTCTCGTACACTATGTACAGCAGCTCAACCAGACTCATGTCAATCATCACTGTTTTCTTCCTGCATTACCGACTGCACTATATGGTTCTCCACATTATCTACTGCTTGCTAATATATTTAAACTGCTGACTAGTATTACTCACTCTTATTCTACACTTTATTGCATGTATAGTTTATTTCTTTTATTTTATCATGTTTAATGTTGCAGCATTGCACCGAGACAAATTCCTAGTTTGTGTACTACATGAACAATGGCAATAAATCTGATTCTGATTCTGATTCTGATTCTGACTGTTTTAATAAGGCTTTCAATACAATTTTAGACTTAATGGGGTTTTCCCAGAAAGTAAAAAATTCTACCCATTATTTCCACCATGCATTGGACCTTGTTTTGACTTATGGTATAGATACCAAAAATTTGGTTGTGTCTCCTCATAATCCTGTACTTTCTGACGATTGTCTGTTAATTTTTGATTTCATTATCTCTGATCACTTATTTCCTAAAGAAAAATACTACTACAGCAGATGTCTTTCTGATGACGTTGTTGCTAAATTTTTGCAGATTGTCTCCTCTATGCCATGGGTCAACACAACAGTAACACCTGATATAAGTGATGGAGAGTTTGCTCCATTCGTGATTGATAGCATGGTTGATGGTGTTACTGCTTCTCTGCATCGGACTCTGGATTTGGTTGCCCCTTTAAAAAAGAAAAAGTCTAACCAGAGATTTCTTACCCCTTGGTTTAACTCAGAAACTCATGGCTTAAAACAGAAAACTCGTCAATTGGAAAGAAAATGGCATTCAACTAATTCAGATGAATTCTTCTTGGCGTGGAGAAATCATCTCTTAATCTATAAAAAATCTCTTAGAAAAGCTAGATCAAGCTATTATTCTGCATTAATAGAAGAAAACAAGAATAACCCCAGGTTTCTCTTCAACACTATAGCCAGGCTTACAAAGAGCCATGACTCGGTCAATCCTTGCATCCCCCCTGAGCTTTCTTGTCAGGACTTTCTGAACTATTTCAATCGTAAAATTTTATCTATTAGAGATGAAATCAGTCAGATTCTTCCTACCGTTAACTCTAGTACATTAACTACTGCAACTCCCTCAATTGATATTTGCTTAAATAAGCTTACTCCAATCGACCTCTTAGAGTTGGATAAAATAATTTCCTCTTCTAAACCTTCATCTTGCCTTCTGGACCCTATTCCTTCCAGGTTATTTAAAATTATTTTCCCAATTATTGGTAGCCGTATTCTTCTTATCATTAATTCTTCTTTAACTCTGGGTTATGTTCCACTTGCTTTTAAAACTGCTGCAATTTAACATTTACTTAAGAAAACAACGCTCGATCCTGGAGTTTTGGCCAATTATCGACCAATCTCTAATTTGCCTTTCATTTCAAAAATCTTGGAAAGTGTTGTTGCTGTGCAATTATCTGACCATTTGCAGGGAGTTGGTTTGTTTGAGGTGTTTCAATCTGGGTTCAGAGATCATCACAGCACCGAAACTGCCTTAGTGAAGGTCTCTAATGACCTCCTGACTGCATCTGATAATGGACTTGTCTCTGTTCTTGTTCTTTTAGATCTCAGTGCAGCCTTTGAAACTATCGATCATGCCATTCTACTTGATAGATTGGAACACTTTGTTGGACTCAGTGGAACTCCGTTGCAGTGGTTTAGCTCTTATTTGTCTGATAGATTTCAGTTTGTCCATGTCAATGATGGATTTTCTTCCAGCTCTAAGCTCAGTCACGGAGTCCCACAGGGATCTGTGTTGGGCCCTACTCTTTTTAGTCTATATATGCTCCCGTTGGGCAATATCATCAGAAAGCACTGTATACATTTTCACTGTTACGCAGATGACACACAACTATACCTGTCAATGAAGCCCGATGATTGTGATCAGTTGGCCAAGTTAGATGTCTGTCTTAAGGACATCAAAGCTTGGATGACTTGTAATGTTTTACTATTGAACTCTGATAAGACTGAAGTCATTGTGGTTGGCCCAAAACATCTTAGAAGTTCCTTTTCAGATTATGCCCGTAATTTAGATGCGGCCACTCTCACTCTGAACAGTTGTGTGAGGAACCTTGGAGTGATTTTTGACCAGGATTTGTCCTTTAATTCACATATCAAAACTGTTTCTAGGACTGCCTTATATCATCTGCTCAATATTGCCAAGATCAGGAGCATCTTGTCTCTGGGTGATGCTGAGAAACTGATTCACGCCTTTGTCAGTTTGTGATTATTCATTCATTCATTCATCTTCTTCTGCTTAATCCTGTCCGGGTCGCGGGGTGGTGGTGGTGGGGGTGGAGTCTATCCCAGCATCTTTGGGCGAGAGGCAGGGTACACCCTGGACAGATCGCCAGTCCATCACAGGGCCAACACAGAGAGACAGACAACCATTCACTCTCACAGTCACTATTATCTGGTTGTCCTAAAGCATCTTTAAAAAATCTTCAGTTGATTCAAAATGCTGCTGTTAGAGTTTTAACTGGTTCTAGAAAAAGAGATCATATTTCCCCGGTTCTGTCCTCCCTCCATTGGCTTCCCAATGAATTCAAAATCAAGTTTAAAATCCTTCTTCTTACTTTCAAAGCTCTTAACAATCTGCCCCCCCCCCCCATATATAAAAGATCTGATATTACCTTACCATCCTAATAGAGCATTATGCTCCCAAAAAGCTGGCTTACTTGTGGTGCCCAGAATCTCCAAAAGTACAGTGGGAGGCAGAGCCTTCTGCTACCAAGCTACTTCTCTCTGGAACCAGTTGCCACTCTGGGTCCGGGAGTCAGACTCGGTCTCTGTTTTTAAGAACAGGGTAAAATCCTTCCTTTTTAATATAGCTTTCATTTAAAGAGGGTTTTTTGTGTCTTTTAACCCCACTCTTGTTCTATTGCTATCTGATCCATACTGCTGGTTGACCTCCAATATTGTACTTGGCATCTTTCTGCTATGTTCTTTATGTCTGTCCTTTCCATCCTCCCTATCCCCTCATCCCCAGCCAGTCGCAGCAGATGACTGCCCCTCCCTGAGCCTGGTTCTGCTAGATGTTTCTTCCTTCCAAATGGGAGTTTTTCCTCTCCAGTGTCGCTTAGTGCTTGCTCATGGGGGGTTGTCTGATTGCTGTGTCTTTCTGTGACTGTTTTTTTTTTTTTTTTTTTTTCCTGCACTGTGGCACCACAAGATGGCTTTTGTTGTGATGGGGCACATTATAAATAAAGCTGAATTGAATTGAATTGAATTGTTGTTATTGAGCATCTTTCTTTCCTGATCCCTGGTCAAGAGACTCAGGTTCTGCAGTTCCCTGAGTTCTCTGCACCAACGGCATATGACTACCCCTCATCAATCCACCCCGTTTCCTCTCCATTTGCTTTTGAGAGCTTGCCAGCCCCTGAACCGAGCCATCAGACAGAAGAACAGCTTGTGGCCCTGGATGACCATACTCTGGCACCAGTGGTGAGTGGTATCCCAGCCGTCATGTCGGATGAATCACCAGTGTGGGTCACTCAGCCTGGGAGTACGTGTACTGTTGACACCTCAAGTCTGCTGCAGAGACCACCGCAGCAGAGAAGAAAACTTCACTGGACTGCCTCGAGGTCGGGCCCACGACATTGTCCTCAGGATTGACGGAGTCCTGGATGTTGGTGGAGCCTGAGTCCAGGCAAGTGCTCTCATTTGTTTCTCTACCTTCTGTATTGGAGCAATCTTACCTGGATCTTGGGGAGGAGAGTTGGGTGCTTCCGGCTGCTGCACCTGAACTCACGTCACCGGGTTCCGCTGCTGCCAGAGACCATGACCTTGTTTCTCCCTCTGTTTTTTCGTTGTTTCTGAGTCTCATCCCAGGGTCACCGGGAAGGATCTGCTCCAGCCTGAAGCTCTTGTGGATCCAGGCTGACCACCAAAGGATGTCACGAGTCCAGCCTCACCCACTGCTGGGGTCGTCCTGGGTCAAGCTTCCCCAGTAGAGGTTTTTGTTTGGGTTCCGTCCCAACCTGGGACCTCCATGTGTGCAGCTTTGACCAAGGCCAGGCCCACAGTTGGTGCAGCATCCTCTCAGCCTGATGACCTGTCGCCACCTGGATGGTCTGAGTCCTGGATGACGGTGGAGCTCAAGCTCAGGCAAGTGCTGTCTATTGTCTTTCTCTTTTCTATGTTGTAGCAAACTTGCCTGGCTCTTGGTGAGGAGAGCCAGGGTCAGCTGCCAGCTGTGGCTGAGCTCACCTCGCCGGACTCTGCCACTGCCAGTGACCCTGACCCCTCTCACTTCTGTGTTGTCTTTGAGTTTTCTCCCAGGGTCAGCGGAGAGGAGCCAGTGCCACCAGAAGCCTCCGAGGATCCAGGTTCGCCCCCAAGGTCCCTGAGGTTCCAGCTGCCCACTCCGTTGAGGCCGACGTGCATCCACCGCCCCCATCTCTCTCATCTCCGTCTGGGTTCCCGTATGTGGATTGACTTCTTGGTCTGATGCTCTCACCGGTTGGCTGGTCTACTGAGGATGCAGTGCTGCCCCAGACCGAAGTCAACGAGTGTGCAGCATTGCTCCATTCCTTAGCCACCGAGGGGGCTGGAGAGCTCAAGCCTGGAGCCACTGCGGGTGGTGCCATGCTCCTACCACTGTCAGTACAACCATGGCCCAGCTGGGGCCCACCGAGGATGCAACCATGGCCCAGCCAGGACCCACTGTGGGTGCTGCTGAGATCCAGCCCGGAGCCACCGCAGGTGCTGCCTTGTCCCAAGCCGGGACAACCGGGGGTGTGGCTATGTTCCAGAACATGACCCTAATGGGTGCACCTACCCTCCAGCTCAAGACAGCTACAAGAATAGTGGTTCCCCCACTCGCCCCTGCCCGACGCCGGGGTTCCCTCTCCTCGGCTCTCCCTTCCCATTGTGGGTCTCCCCGTTGGGGAGCTGTCACCTGGGCCACTTCTTCCGAGCCGGTGGCTTAAAATCCAAGGCCGGCCGCCTGTTGAACTGTGCCGTAGGGTTGGGTGGCCAAGTTTCGGTGGCAGGCCACCCGACTCGGTCCTCCTGATTGTCCGGCTGCCCTGGGATGATTGCAGGCCACCAGACTGGCCTCACCATTCTGACTTTGGGGCCTGGGACTCTGGGCGGCCTTCCAAGCCTCTTGCTCCAGAACTGGGGGAGGGGAGGGGTGATTTTGTGTTTTTGTTGTTGTGGGTCTTGAGCTGCATTGTTTTTTGTTCCCTCATGGCCTGTTCCCCCTATCACCCACACTGAGTATTTTTCGTAGTTCCTGCTGAGGAAGGGGGGGGTCCTTTTGTTCTGTTTGTGTGTCTGGTGTCCACCCCTTGAGATGAACACTGTATTTATTTCTCCTGTCATATTCTGGTGTGGGTTATTTGTCTGTTTATGTTTTAGTTTGTTCTCACTTTTTTTTGACTGGAAGCTGTCAGGGAACTATTCAGGGTTGCCCTGCCTCCTGTCAGCTTGCAGTGACTCCTCCCTCTCATGTCATTGCTTGACAGCTGAATTTAATTACTGTTTGCTTCTACCTTTCAGGTTTGCCCACACACTCACACAAACACATATGGACACTCTCACTCACACCTGTGCACACTCAACTCAGCCCAGACTCACCTACACACACACACCTACACACACACTCACTCCCACCTGTGCTCACTCAGCTCATTTTCTCGCATGTTATTTAAGCTCTTCTTGTTCACCTGGTGCTCGCTGGTTCATTGGATTGTCAACTCCTAATCGAGAGCACGGTCCACTCTGTCGAGACTTTGTAAGTCCAGTTGCCCCACTGCTCCACAGTTTTGCCAGGGAGTGCCCTGGGTTATCTTCTATTCGTCATCCCACTCCTCACTCTTGCCTGGGAGCACCCTGATTTATTTTGTATTCAACCCCCGCCCCCCGCTCCTTAGTCTCGACTGGGAGTGCCTTGGGTCCATATTCTTATTTATTCTACTCTCCAATGAACCGTAAAGCATTTATGTTTGTCCTTTGTTGATCTGATCAGTCCGCTCCCTGGAGCTTTGTCATTAATTTATATGACTTTAGCGCAGTCATAGGACCGATGAGGTGGCAAAGAAAGGGCCCTTGCCTTGCTAAAGGCCTCCCCTGAGCCATGATAGACATTGGGCACGCGGCTGAGATCCGTCAGCTCAGCCGAAGGGGAGGAGAGAGGAAGAGAGTGTGATGACTCGCTCTGGGCTGTTATCATCCACAGCTGCGCACACACCAGCTCTCAGTCCGATCAACACACCGTCATCCTCACTATCGTGGATCGCTTCACCAAGGCCACCCACTTCATCCCCCTACTGGGACTGCCCACGGCGAAGGAGATGGCAGATCTGCTGGTGCAGCACGTTGTCAGGCTTCATGGCATACCTGTGGATATTGTCTCTGATTGGGGGCCGCAGTTCGTGTCGCAGGTATGGAAGTCATTCTGTAATGCTCTGGGGGTTATGGTGAGCCTGTCCTCCAGCTACCACCCTCAGAGCAGCGGCCAATGTGAGAGAGCTAACCAGGAACTGGAGGCTGCACTGCAGTGTGTGGTCTCGTCCAATCTGGCCGCATGGAGCGCCCAGCATCCATGGGTCGATTATGCCCATAACTCCACGGTGTCTTCAGCTATCGGCATGTCCCCTTTCGAGGCTTCCTTGGGCTACAACCCCCCGCTCTTTCTCAAAGAGGAGGGGGACATTGCCGTGCCATCTGTCCAGGCCCATCTGAGACGCTGTTGGTGGATATGGAGGGCGGTCCGAACGGCACTTCAGCGCAAGGCAGAACGGAACTCCCGAGTCGCTAATCGCCGCAAAAGACTGGCTTCAACTTACCAGGTGGGTCAGCAGATTTGGCTCTCAATGCAACATATTAACCTGAAGGGTGAGAGAAGGAAATTGTCGCAACAGTTCATTGGTCCATTTCCCATCGAGCGGATTGTCAATCCAGTTGCTGTGTGCCTGTCTCCTCCCCCCTCTCTCCGCATCTGTCCCACATTCCATGTGTCCCAGATCAAGCCCTTCTTTTCCAGCCCTCTCTGTCCTCCTCCCAGGTCTCCATCTCCACCGGTCGTGATCGACGGCAACCCAGCGTGGAGGGTCAGCTCCATCCTGGACGTCCGCCGCTGGGGTCACGGTATGCAGTACCTGGTGGACTGGGAGGGGTATGGCCCTGAGTGGCGCTCCTGGGTGCATCCATCCTTCGTGTTGGACAAGCAACTCATCAGGGACTTCCACCGGAAGCAACCAGGTAGGCTGGATCGGGTGCCAGGAGGCACCCCTCGGGGGGGAAGTACTGTGATGACTCGCTTTGGGCCGTTATCATCCACAGCTGCGCGCACACCGGCTCCTCATCAGGCCAGGACAATATAATCTCACTCTGCCTTAAGGCCTGCACAGAGCCGTCTGTATCCCTGGCTTTATAAAGCTCTTCCTACGACTTCCCAGCCAAACTTCTCCAGGATCGTCCACCTAGCCATCTTGACATCAACGCTTGGAGGAAATCCTCTCCCAAATAAGCAAGCCTCACCTTTACTCACCTGTTCCTTGCTACTCCCCTGTGCACAGGCGGAATCTCCCGGTGGCAGAATCGTCCCTCTCGGTGGTGGTCTCCGCTCTCTCCTCTCCACCCTCTACACGGCTACAATGACACTGGGACAGCAGGGGCTGTCTTCCTGTCCAAAGGGGGCTTACCATCTGCCTCGAACAGTAAGCCACAGTTATTACCTGAGTGATTACCCATCTCGCTCCTAGCTAATTGTGTGCCTTTGCTCCGTCCATAGGGTTGCCAGGCTGCACGGCGCTCTGCTCTCTTCCAGTTGCTCGGAGTCTCCAGCCCACACTCACTTACACAACGTAGCACATTCACACATTCACACACAAACACTGGTTCAATAAAGATAATTGTATCCATTTCTGAGTCCGCATCTGTTCCCTTGGTCAGCCATTATGTCAGAGAGAACAAGCAGCAGATTGGAGACATAACGACAAACAGAATGACCTCCAGGAAGAAACTGAACCCTGGGCCCAGTTGATTATGGGCTGATGTTTGTGAAGCCACGGATACCCCATAATCAAGGAAGTGAACGATTGTGGCAGCACAAAAAACTTGATTGACTAGCCGTGGTTACCAGAAAAAAAGACAGAAATGAGATTAGTTTGTCGGGTCACCGTCATGAGACTACTAACAGATAATGCGGAGACATTAACCAGTGTCGGGAGGTTCCTGGTAGGAATCTGAAATTTTTGAATCAGTTCCTGATGAATGAAGTTTTGCTCCGGTCCAGAATCCACAAGAGCAAAGGTTTTGCACTCGGCTCACGGTAACTGGATAAGAGCCTGGATTGTAAAACAGCTGGGGGGATTTTGAGAAGAACCTCCCTCCAGACCCCCCACAGTTACTGACGAGCAGGTTCTTTTGGCCGAATTTGGCATTTACAGATAGCACGATCAGTGACCACCCAGTACATACACGCCCATGCCTTTTCCCAGCATTGGTGCTCCTCTGGACTCAGATGAGCCCTAGCAAGGTCCATCGGCTCCAGATGTGGCACCGTGGATTCAGCACGAAGTGGCTGGGGGACTGGCCATGGGCAAGCAAGAAAGCAGCGGTCCTCTGATCCCTAGCACGCTCTTGGAACCAGTTGTCTAGGGCCATTGCCTGGGTAATCAATTCATCCAAAGAGGAGGTGTTCAGCCAAATAGCCAGTTCATTGCAGAGGTTGGTATTCAATCTCCAGAGGAAGACGTTACACAGCACAGTGTCATTCCACTAAGAGTCTGCCGCAGCGACCCGAAACTCGACAGAGTAGTCGGCAACTGACCAACTCCCCTGCCGAAGCCCCAGCAACTTATAAGCGATGTTACCCTCACTCTCCGTGTGATCAAATGCCTGGGAAAATTCCTGACCGAAGCATTCAAAAGTATATTGGGACCCCTCCCGGCAACCCAAGATGGACTGAGCCCACTTGAGTTCCCGGTTGCGGAGTACTATGGTCAGAAACTGTATTTTCTCTGAATCATCCATGTATTCTCCCTCCACCTGCTGAAAATGCATCTGGCAGTGTAACAGGAACCCCTTACAACCCCCCACCTCCCCCCATATGGGCAGGTGTGGGGATGGAGATGGTCCTGTGGAAAACAGGGACTGCCGTGAAAGCAGGTGCGGGAGGGGAAGCGGCTGCACCAGGGAGCCGACACAAATGCTCCGTCACAGTGCTCAGTTGTTGAGTAATAGTTTGGAGCTGCTCCGACAAAAACATGACCTGGCACTTCATGGATTCAAAACACGAGAGTGCTGACTGTTCTCCTTAGGCTGTGCCCACTAAGCCTCTATCCTGGCTGGATCATCCTGTCATGAGTTAAGATTTTGAGAAAACTTATGTGCAAGGTAACCACTTCAGAAGGACAATCAGGCGCAGGAAGGGTTAGTAATGAATATGACGCACTGGGTAATAACTGGTGAGGATATAGATCTTACGATACTGGCAGAGAGCCCGGCAGTGACTTCATCATGGTGGAAGAGACGGTGGATTGATGACGGCAATGAAGAAGGAGGAGTGACTGGAGGACCTGGGTGGAGAAGCCGTTGTCCTGAAGGGAGATGATTCAGGCGAGCGAGAAAACACAGCTCTGGAGACGCACCACTGTAGGCGGCAGCAAACCTGACAGAAAAGGAGGGCAAAAAGGTAAGACAACTTGAAGAGATGAAGATTTTGCCTAGCAACAAGAACATTAGTTGAGAGGCGGCACAAACCTAACGATAAAGCAGAGAGCTCTTAACACACTGGCACTTAAATACGCTGGAGAATCAGGAAGAAGCAAGTGTGTAATCACGCAAGTGTGCTTGATGGGCTGAGGAGAAAGGAAAATAGAGACAGGAAGGGAAGGGGGGGCATGCTCGCCTGATCATGACAATAGTCTCACCTAAAACCTACAAATAGCATGATTTCTCACTCTGAGAAAACATGTATAACAGGCACGAAAAACATTTTTCACATGCAGGCATATTGCAGGCATATTGCATGGAGGTGTTTGCACCACTGCAAAGGCTTTCTCTGGCAGCACCATAAAGTTTCTCTGTGGCCGCCACTGACAAACACTTCTCTGCTACTTCTTCTGCCGTTAACCATTAGTGGAATAAGCGCCTAAACATAAAATAACAAGAGCACTCTGAGGTAAGTGCAATATCCCCCACCTTTGTTTTCTCTGAAGCTCTCAATACTGACGGAGAGCAGTTTTCAACTTTTTGTCAGGATATCTGAAAGTATTTGAACTCACAAGGACAAAAACATTCTATTATAAATATTTGTCAATCAGATACGAGACATTTATTGCTCATTTAAGTCTTTACTTGTGCACAAGGAGCGACACTGACCTTCTGTTACAGAATTGGAAGTGAGCGCTGCTGCACACAGGCAGCACTTCCTTTATATACACAAAGTAGACGCTGGAAATAATTACACAACACTTGCCGCACCCTTGTGAGTGGCGCACAGAAATCAGACTTCTCATCACAAGATTCATCACAAGATTCTTTAGACAACAACTCAGCAGTTTCCAAACTTAAGTACAGACAAGACAAATTATTTTAGCTTTCTTAGTAAGTTCCAGACATCACCAGACATGTTCATTAAAGGGCAATAGTGAAAAGGTACAAATCAGCAAGTATAGTTCAAAATCCATTATGAAATGATAACATGTATATACATATGCATAATTTTCTGACATTTCCCTCCTGTTTATCGTTTCATAATATTCTCATCACATGCAAACATCAGTACAATGTAACTTCAGCAGATTTTCTACATTGACTTCACAAAGCATCATTTCCAAATTTATACAGGAGTGCAGTCATCATTGTCTTCAGGTTTGGGGTTATGGTCATCATCAGTCTCTTGGGGCAACGGGGTATATTGTCCGTATTGTCCTTCAGTGGAAATGGCCAGAAGAGTTTGTTGGAACATGAACGCATGCTGTGAAAGAGCGCGAGATATCATGGATCTGATACATGGAATGATACAACAGAAAAATGACATACAAATCAGAATCACACCAAGTGGTATAAGACTCCTTAAAAATACCTGCCACCAGGCACCTGAAAGGAACCAGTGCAACCAACCTTGATCTGTCACATAATCTGCAGACATGGCTTTTTGAATATTACGTAAAGCAGTAAGAGCATTAGTCATGTTGTTATTATGTACATTATCTGGGACATAAGTACAGCAGATAAGATTAAATTTAACACATATTCCTCCATCTGCGGCTGTAAGCAAATCTAAGGCCATTTGATGCATCATTATCAAGTTCATAAGAGAATCAATTTCATTATTTTGTAATTTCACAATATCATAGGAAGTATTGACATAAAGACCAAGTCTATAGTCTAGTGTTTCCATACGGAGCATTAACTTTGCAACCCCTTCCCAAGGAAAAAATGAGAGAGCAATCTTTTGACCAGTAGTCCATAATTTAAAATTCTCAGGGACATCTGCTCCCCAAATACGATCATGTGTTTTTACCTCTGGTACCTGTCGCTTCTTTCGTGAGGGCTGCTGCATTTCCTTATCAATTATAAATGTGTGATCACTTACAAATATTGGAGCACACACTCCAGTCCAACTAGGTGAAAGTACAGGATAAGCCTTGTGTCCACACAGCCACCATCCCCCTTGAACCCAATAAGTGCCATTGCTTGCTTCTCCTAATACTACTGGGGCTCCTTCACCTTGAACTGCAGTTTGTTTGCAGTTTTTAGTAATACCATATGACTCTGTACCTACTGACTGTTTGTAACACATGGGGTGGTCATAACCAGAATACTTCATAACAACTCTTTGTGGTTTAAATCTATGCTTAGTGGTGAACTTCCAATTTACCCAGAATGTTTTATCGCATATGCCATTTTTCAGGCCATGAGAATAAGGATCTTTATCATCTATTTTAATAGTATAATGCTGATAACCAATTCCAGCCATACTGGCATAACATTTGGCCTGGGATTTATTCATGTGCATTCCATAGATAGTTACCTGTTTAGCTGATTTAGGCATATAAGAGCATACATAACAATTTGACCTGTTAACAGACTTGACAACATTTGAAACATATTGATACCATGAATTAGAATATATTGGGTTAGGTTCATGATCTCCCTCTGTGATCCACCAGTGGTTCGTGTGATAAGTCCATCGTTTCCATCGCTCCAGGGTGGGTATGGTGACCAGGGCAATGGCCACAAAAGTCAATATAGCTGTAACCAAGATGGGCTGCCAGGGTTCCATGATGCTTGTTTCCTCTGGGAGTGTACCTACAGACTTAGGTCACTATCTTCACCGGGTCTGGGATGAACCAGCCCGGACTTACCCTAGAGGTGGTTGAAGGTCAGCAATGGGTACCTGCAGTCTCTTAACATGTGAGAGATGTATCCAAGAGGGTCTTTCAGCGATTTGTACTGCAGAAGGAGTGGTTAACAGTACTTCATAAGGTCCCGCCCACCTCACAGAAGTCCAGTTTTGGCGGTGGTGATTTTTGATGAAGATGTAATCACCTGGTAGCAGGGGGTTTTCCAAATCCACCTGTGGATCACAGAAAATCCTAACAGAATCAATATATTCTTTATTCTGTTTATAAACCCGCAAATGCTCTCCCAAAGTTTTGTATGGGTTGGTAGGCAGTAGTGGCAGTAATTCTGGTGATACATATGGTCTGTGGAACGCACACTCAAAAGGAGACAGGCCACTTTTCTTGTCTGGAATGGTGTTAATTATCAGCTTAACTATAGTTAATGCTTTAGGCCATGTAAGTCCTTGATCATGCATCACCTTGTTTAGCATTTGTTTAATTGTCCCATTTTTCCTTTCCACTAGGCCTACACTTTGTGGGTGATAGGCTGTGTGGAATTTCAGCTGTGTACCAACAGAGCGAGTCAAGTCTTTGACCATCTGTGCGGTAAAATGTGTACCATTGTCTGCATAGAGGATTTCAGGAATGCCAAATGTTGGAAAAATGTTGTTTTGTAAAACCTTACAAACAAACTTGGCATCTGCTTTAGCAGTGGGATGTATCTCAGTCCATTTGGTGAATGTGTCAATGAGAACCAGACAATATTGTAATTGTCCAACCTTAGACAGTTCAATAAAATCCATACACCACTGTGAAAAGGGTGTTTTAGGTGGTGGAAAACTACCTTGTCTCATTCTCATGGCACCTTGAGCATTATTTTGTATGCAGACTAAACATTGTTGGCACACTTTTTCAGTTCCTTCAGGATGCCTGGGCAATAAAAATGTTTTTCAGCTATTATCTTCATACCCCCTGCTGACACGTGGCCTCTGCCACGTGTCAGGAGTACCATCCAGCGGTACAAGGAGGGAGGAAGAATTATTTTGTCATCATCTGTACAATAAACCCCATTGGAGGCTTTGACTGAGTGCGGAGGCATAGTCATTTGCTGTTGCTCGTCCAGTAGGACTGTAAGATCTACTGTTGAGGACACAAAACTAGTGGCCAGATGGCCCCTAGCAGCACATTGAGCAGCATGGTCAGCTAAAGCATTCCCTTTGGATATCAGGTCAGTGCCTTTACTATGAGCAGGGCAATGGACAATAGACAGTGTTTTAGGAAGCTTAAGAGCATCAGTAAGTTCCTTAAGGAGGTCACTGTGTTGTGTGGGTTTACCAGAAGAGGTCGTAAACCCTCGAAGTTTCCACAATGCAGTGTGAGAGTGTGCCGCATTAAAGGCATATCTGCTGTCTGTGCAGATGGTGACATCAATGTTAGCAGCCCAGTGTAAAGCAGCAATTAGGGCCAGCAGTTCTGCTTTTTGAGCAGAGGCTGGTTGAGGCAGGTTTTTAACAATTAAGATTTCTGTCAAGGTGGTTACGGCAAAAGCAGCTGAAGTGGACCCGTCAGGCAGTTTAGTAGATGATCCATCTGTAAAGAGCCAGAGGGAGTCCTGATTCACCTGCTGTGAGATATCTGGATGAGGTAGGAAATCTGTTAATGACTGATGAATGCAGTCATGATCTGGTGGATCTGTGTTGTCACCTGCAGAGGGTAGCAGTGTAGCTGGGTTCAATGAGGCACATCTCACGAAAGTAAGGTGTGGTTGGGTGAGTAGTGTCATGGTGTAACGGAGATATCGTGCATTTGACAACATGGTGTGGCCATGCTCTGAAAGGAGGATGTCCACAGCATGTGGTACATGTACAACCAGTGAATGGTACAGGACAATGTCCAGCACCGCTTTTACAGCGTCAACAGTGGCAGCAACTGTTTTCATGCACGGTGGAAGGCCCATAGCAACCAAATCCAGTCTTTTGGAATAATAAGACAGAGGTTTATATTGCCCAGCATGCAATTGCGTTAGTACAGCTGACATGTGTCCTTCAACCGCATCACAAAACAGATGAAATGTATCTTCATAATTAGGGATGTGTAGAGCACAAACATCAGATAGCATGGATTTTAGATGGTTAATAGCTTCTTCATGTTCAGGAGTAAGGACAACCGGGGAATGCAGGTTGCCCTGAGGGCCCTGAAGTAATGCATACAGTGGTGCAGTGTGTTGTGAGAAATTGGGTAACCACTGCCTGCAATAATTCAGGGTGCCTAAGAGTGACATGTGCTCTTTTTTTTGTTTTTGGGAGTGGTAGGTTCTGTATTGTACTGATTCGTGATTTTTCTAACATTTTTCCCCCAGCTGACAATGTATGCCCCAGAAATTTGACACTGGTTTTGCAAAATTGCAGTTTTTTCTTGCTGCATTTTAAGCCACTGTCAAAGAGGAAGTGAAGCAAAGCCAGAGTGTCTTGTTTACACTGTTCCTCAGTAATTGACGCCACTAGTACATCATCCACATACAGGAGGATTTTAGATCCTGCAGGTGGTGAAAACTTAGCTATTAAAGCTGACATTTCTTGTGAAAAAAATGGTTGGGCTCTCACAGTAACCCTGTGGCAGTCTGGTGTAAGTGTATCTGTTACCCTTGAAGGTAAATGCAAACCTAAACTGGCTATCTTCATGTATTGGAATAGTAAAAAATGCATTACTGAGGTCAACCACTGAGAAAACAGATGAATCATGACCCACAGTGTTTAACAATGTATGAGGGTCGGGGACGGAAGGAGCCCTGGCTACGACTGCAGCGTTTACAGCTTGTAAGTCTTGGACTAACCTCCATCCAACACTAGGTGGAGCCTTTTTTACAGGGAAAAGAGGAGTGTTCACAGGAGAATCAAAACATGGTATGATCACTCCACTTTTCAACAGATCAGAAATGATTGGTTGGATGCCTTCTATTGATTCTGGTTTTAGAGGATACTGTTTTTTGTAAGGGAATCCTTTCCCATTAGAATGAATTTGCACGGGAGTAGCATTTTTTAATTTCCCAACGTCTGCATCTCCTGTGGACCACAAAGTTTTTGGTAGAGACTGCAACTCTCATTCACTAACAAATACAGGAGTAGACGGTACTGTGATTCCTAAAGCATCAGGTGTATGCTCTGTGCCACACAAATAGGTAATGTCAAAATGTAGAAGAATGGACATGTGCATAGGAACACGATACAGCATTGTTGTGGGGGAAAATTAAACATTGAGATTGTCGGTGTACCTCCAGTCTGTTACCTGCTGTCCCTGTTGGACTAATTTTCCTGCATCTGCCCAAAAATAATTTTTAGGTCCCCACATAGACATGTGTGGGGGTGTGCCTGTATTATGTAAGGGCAGAAGCTTCTGGGGCACCACTACATCCAGTGCTGCTTCACCCTCAGCTTTAAAGTAAAGATGATTTGTTATTACTGTGATGGTAGGCTCACAGTACAGCGCTTCAGCCAATGCACAATCAAATGGCTCATTACAGTGTGTGTATTTCATGGTAACATGCAGTGGCCTTGGCCCATGGAGATCCCTCACAAGGAACCAGGTAAGAATACTTGTCATGTGTCTAGCGCTTTCTAAACTGAGCGCAGTTTCTGTTTTGCTGTCAATTTGGAGGTTGTAAGAATATAGGGTACCACATCCGTGGTCGTCACAGTCCTCATCATTTATAAAAAGTGCATGCTGGTTTCTGAGAATAGTGTAATCATCCTTAATTTTGTCAGGACCCAGAATGATGTCAAGCTTGAAAAGCACATCTCTACCCAGTAAGTTCACCGGGCAGGAGGGTGCCACTGCTACTGTGGTGATGCAGGTGAGTCCAGTATTTGGGTCAACTATGGTTGCTGGGCCACAAACACTTTCAGTTGTGGTGGTTCCACCAGCATTTTGGACTCTTATAGTTTCACCTGTAGGGAAACACTGGGGTGGAATTTCACGCATTGTTGTTTTTGTGGCTCCTGTGTCACACAAGAATTTTACTTCCTTCCCATTAACCAGTAAAACAATGGTGGGGGCTGAAGTAGTGCTGCTGTACATGTTTAAACTAGTCAAATCTAAAGTCTCAGTTGGTCTATCTACAGCTGCAGCTAGTCGTCGGTTTTGGTCATCAACAATTGATTGGTCCTCTGGGGAGAGCGGGTCTTTGTCGGTTAGTCATGCTCTCCACTCCTGCCCTCCTTGACCCCCTGAGGGTCCTGGGTTTGTGCTCTGTCCTTGTCCTTGAAAAGGCCCTCTGCCTCTTCCTCTCATCCATCCACCAAACCTTCCTCTCCCTCTACTTCCTCGTCCACTCTCGAAGAATCCCTGCCTCCTGGACATGGGGCAATCTCGCCACCAGTGTCCAGGTTGACCACAATTAAAACACACATCCTGATTTCCTTCATCTCTCTCCCTGGTCTGGTACCTATTCCTCGGTCTAGCTCCTCCTCGTGTAATTTGGGCCACATATACAGTGTCTGTATCATTTTCTGAGGAGGCAAAAACCGGAACTGGTTTAACTTGGGTTCTCTTTTTTAGTTTTGCCTCTGCTACATGAAAAACGTGATCTTTAAACTCCTCCTGAGTGCATGTTTTAAGTGTCACACACGATACTTTGATTGCCTCTTTAAGTTCTGTGGGTAGAGTGTCTAAAAATGTGTATTTAAACAAGAGGAGCTCTTTTGCAGTGTCTATTTCTCCCACTACATCCGTAAATATCTTATTGAAGCGGCACCAGTATTCCTGTATGTCTTCACCTGGTTTCATCCTGGTCATTGCCACATCAGAGAGGGTTTTAATGGGTTTATAATGGCCTGACATTCTTTCAAGTATATCGGCTATTAGATAACCAAGAGTAGCTTTGTCTCTCTCTGGGTGATATGCGGCATCTCCCCACGCATGATTCTCCAAATCTTGGCAAAATAAATCAAATTTAGCTCCTAGGATCACTCTGAGAATTTTAATCATTTCATCAGCACTTGGATTATACATCAGCCTAATCTCATCTATTTCTTCAGTGCACCTTTTTATATCACTCTCTGGTTTTGGGTACAGCTTTTGCAATGTTATGCATTTCTGCTAAGGTCCAAAGTTTGTAGGTAGTGGCAGTTCTAATTATACTAGTTTTAATTCTACCACCTGCCGTTCCATCGGGGTTTGTCATATCGTGAGTAATTGGCACACAAATAGGTTTCTCAATAAAGGGAAAATTGGCGCTTGTTTCTTCTTTTTGTTTAATAACATTTTCTATTTTATATATTTCCGCCACTAATTTAGCATATGGACCCTCCTTAAATTAAATCACCCTATATTGTCATTCAATTGTACAACCAATCATGTACAGTAGAACGAGATTGTGCTTTACCTATCTACTGTGTTAATCACACACACCCCAAGTGTAGAATCAGAGGGCCGCTGCCATGCAAGGCGCCGCCACAAATTTCCCTCCTCCATTCCATTATTGCTGAGCACCAAGCTGGATGGCAGGAAGTTCCACTTTTATATGGTCTTTGGCATGACCCGGCCGGGATTTGAACCCCTGCCTCCCGGGTGTGGGGCGGATGCTCTTCCAACTGAGCCACCACTCCGGTACTGAGCCACCACTCCGGTGGTGGCTCAGTAGGATCTCCACAGTCTTAGTACTTAGGATCTCCACAGTCTGTGTTAGCGTAAGGGGGCCGAGGCTCGGCGCCACTCTGAACCAGTGGTAAGGGCGGCGCTGAGCTGGAGCAGCCAACGCTGGCTTGGACATTCATTTTTGTGTTCACCGCCCCTTTTCCTGCATTTTTCTTTTTCCTTATCCTTTAATTTTTCATTGTAGTTTTTTATTGTCCTGCGCGCAACTTCTTCTCTCTTTTTCTGCTTATTTTTCTCTTGTCTATGTTCATTTTTATGTAGCTGTGAAACGCCGTCACACTACCCTAAAACTATTGTGCTCACTTTTTTGGATGGAAATAGATTCTCACACAATAATTATTTTTACCACCAGGAAAATTGTGGGTCGCCGCCTCACAATACCATTACTTAACGTCAGCTTGACCTGTGGTTACACTGATAGCAATTGCATTTCCGCGATTTAGACAATAAACTTCACTTACTTAAAAACTCTACTAGTGCGGGACGCCGGCACCAGACAGAGGTAGGACGTCGCAGGCTCGCAGAGTTCTCTGAAGGCGAGTTTCCAAAACTGGCTGTCAAGTCAGACCATACATGGATTTTCAACCTGGAGCCCGGTCCGTTCCTCACTCTGGCTGGGTTGTTGGCGAACCATCCTCTGCTACCACGTATGTCAGGATATCTGAAAGTATTTGAACTCACAAGGACAAAAACATTCTATTATAAATATTTGTCAATCAGATACGAGACATTTATTGCTCATTTAAGTCTTTACTTGTGCACAAGGAGCGACACTGACCTTCTGTTACAGAATTGGAAGTGAGCGCTGCTGCACACAGGCAGCAACACAGAGTAGACGCTGGAAATAATTACACAACACTTGCCGCACCCTTGTGAGTGGCGCACAGAAATCAGACTTCTCATCACAAGATTCATCACAAGATTCTTTAGACAAAAACTCAGCAGTTTCCAAACTTAAGTACAGACAAGACAATCAACTCAGCAGTTTCCAAACTTAAGTACAGACAAGACAAATTATTTTAGCTTTCTTAGTAAGTTCCAGACATCACCAGACATGTTCATTAAAGGGCAATGGTGAAAAGGTACAAATCAGCAAGTATAGTTCAAAATCCATTATGAAATGATAACATGTATATACATATGCATACTTTTCTAACACTTTTCAATATAATTACTGTGGCAGAACCAACTTATGATAAACCCATCATCCATGAATATACAATAATGTGTACAACCCATAGATGGAAGGCAAGATCTCGAGATGAAGCCGTGTAGGAAATATGGTCACCACCAGATTTATATGTAAATCTGACCCTCGGGAAGTGAGGAAAATAATTTGTGGCCCTCACTGCACCAAAGTTGTCAATCCCTGCCCTAGAGAATTTTAGATGTCCTCTAGTAACAGATCATCGGGCGTGCAAACCTTGCCCTTTGACCTTTTGACCCCAAACCCTGAGTGAGAGGTTATGGTCTCAGAGTGAACCTGTCTCCCGAGTTTCGTGACCCTAACTTTACTTGTTGTACAGTAATAAGGAATAAGGAATACTAATCTTGACCTTTGACCTTTTGACTGCAAACCCATAGTCAGAGGTCAGGACACTAAGGTGAACCTGTATACCAGGTTTGGTGGCCATAGCTTTACTCATTTTATAGTCATAGTAAATGTAGCATTTACCATTGTGCAACTGCAGTTGTTTGTGGCAGCGCTTTGCATGACAGCAAACCCTCTGATTCTACATGTGATTAACATGTAGAGAAACCTAATTTTGTTCTACTGTACATGATTGGCTGAATGACTTGAATGACAAAAGAGAAGGCTTCTTCTTCAATGTTAACTTTGAACTTTGACTCCTTGAACCCAAACCCATAGTTAGGTGAAGGAGTAAATCATCCAGGATATGTATTAGATAAAACTACTGTATCGATCTGAAAAACCTACATCATTACTTCTGTAGTTATTGTGTTCAGAAGATTTATGGAAAAATCTGACCACTGATGTCAAGGTCATCCGATGACAGTGAAATTGCAATATGTGTATCCTCAGTGAAACCAATGGTGCCAAGTTTCAAAACAATCAGAGCAAAACCGTAGGAGGAGTTGATTTCACAAAAGTGGTGCCTGTTGGTTGAAAGGGGGGTTGTCATGGAAAAGAGGAGCAAAGGATCACACGGTGAAAGTGTCTTTTGTTTCCCTGTCCTGTCTAGCAGCTAGAAGAACAGATACCTGCTTCTCTTACTGAGCCAGATTAACTTTGCCAAAAAGAGGTTTGCTCATATATGAAATACTTTATTTAAATTATATTACTTACAATGGACCTGACAGGGGGGAATGGGGGAGGGAACTGAAAAGATTTGAAGTGTTCTCAAGGGCTGGGTGAGGAGGTGGGGAGGGGGTGAAAAAGAAAGAGGAACAAACAGAGAAAACACAGACTATCACAACTGAAACAAACAGAGAAACACACAAAAACAGATTATTTATGCTTCTAAAGAGATCACATCACAAGTCTGATACCTGCACCTGTAAGAGAATAGAGGGACATATGTCTTTGTACGTGTGTGCGTGCGTGATGTTTATCGTGAACGTGAGTGCGTGCATGTGAATGGTTTGCCAGGAAACAAATAAAGAGAACAGCAGGTAGCAGCGACATCATCCATGAAACCACTAAAAGCAAGACGGCACAATCAACCCCCTGTGGGAAGGGGGGTGGGCACAGCCATCACCCATAGAGAGAACATATGACCCAAAGCAACCAAGCCTCAGGACAGCCAGGCATCCACCACCCGAGAGCTGGAAAGAGGAGGACGGAGTACCAAGCGGCTGGTGTGGGGAACCCCCAACCAAGGGCAGAAAGCCCTTGGCCCCTGGCTCCAGGTGGAAGAAGCCACTAACCCCCACTGGGAACCCCCTCATACAGCAACCCCCCACCCACCCTAGAGCGCCAGACACACGTCCTGGGACAGAAAAGGAACCCAAACTAAGAGGAGGCAGTAGTTTAGGAGCCCCAGCGAAAGTCAGCCCTCCCCACCAGCCGGAGGGAGCCCATGTGGCAAGGAGGTGCCACCCCTATAGGCCCAGCACCCCCTGACCAGCACATCCACTCACTCACTCACTCACTCACTCACTCACTCACTCACTCACTCACTCACTCACTCACTCACTCACTCAATCAGTCACTCCTCCATTCACATTTCCTCTGGCTCAGTCACTCTCACACACTTTCATTCAGTCTCAGTCATGCTCTCACTTACACTCACACTCACACCTTCACTCACACTCACTCATCTACACCCTCTCATTTATGCTCTCTCTAGCAGACCCACTCACTCTCACAGGGTGAATGTTAATGTGGATTGAATGAGGATTCATGAATGAGTATGGAGTGGAGTTGAACTGGGAGATTGCCTAGAGCCGAACCAGGACAGTCTAGTGTCAGGTCCACATCAGACAGAGACGGTTAGAGCTGTTGCTGGCTGCGCGACAGTGACTGAAAAAAAAAAATACACTTCAACGAAACTGCTTACTCTCCGACACTGTCATGTGTGAGCCCACAACACCATCCAGAGGGCCCACTAGCGGGGAAAATGTAACCACCTCCTCCAGAAACAACACCCTGGTGTTGGCTGCCCTCAGCACCTACCAAGCCGTCCACAAAACTGTCACAGAGTAAGTCTCATTTTCACACTCATTTATTGTTCTTACAAATCAATGCTGATTTGTATATGTAATCATTTCACACTGTATATAAACAAATTACAACATGAGCACAGCAGGACCGCTCGTGGCTGAGTTTCCTTCCAGCTGCACAATTCCAGAATGGTGGGAAGAATAAAGAGAAAACTGAACTCCAAAGCTCCCATGTGGGAGCATTTTGGACTGAAGCCAAATAAGTGAGGAGAGCCCAGCAATGTCAATGAGCCTTACATGACTGACGAATGCAGGAACCCAGTGGCAGAAAACACAAAAGGAAACAACAGGCAAGATTCATGGTATTTTATTGTACAATTAGTTTAATGCAGGTTGAGACTGGTAGCCCTGTGGGAGGAGAGTGGAGAGGACGAGGTAAATAATTGAGGCTGTTTAACGTGGTAAATATGCTTAGTAGTTGTAGGCTTACGTGGCTGTGGAAGATAATTGTTGGTTCTCTTTCAGAAAGCTGGTGGTGGTGAGAGGATGATGAAAAGGCTGCAGCAGCTGTGACGAGTAGGAGGAGAGCTGCAGCTGAAGGTACTTGCTGATGGTGGATTCATCAAAACTGCCCAGGCCTTGGGCTTAATCCTGAGGGTAGGGGAGGCAACTGTAGTAAGCAGGACAATTGTGCCTTACTTCATTTGCAGGGGTCCGAGTGGGGAGTCCAGGCTGCGCAGCTGATGAAGTCCTAAGTCTGGGATGGGAGCTCTTTTGTGGAACACTGAGGAGAACGAGGCAGAGAGACCCAAACATACACAGAGGTAAGAGCTCGGGAGTCAGGCTTATGTGTGGGCCCGAGAAAAAGGTCAGGCAGCGGGGAGCAGACAGTGTGGGGGGCAGGCATTGATGTTACGCTCGACACTGCCTACTTGACCCTGGTTCGAGTAATAAGAAAAGGAAGTGTTATGAGCTGTGTATCAAGAGCCTTTTCAGCACACCCACAGTCACATGAGCTTTGCGAGCGAGACCTTGTTAGTTGGACCACCGTGACCAGCCGATTACACTTCTTGGTGCCGTGGCAACATTTTGGAGAGAGCCCTACTTGTTGTTATGTCACATCACGTGACTCGAGGGCTCATGGGAAGTTTGGCAGAGTTGAACATTTTAATATGTCTAGAATTTCTAAAAGTAACAACTTTGCACAATAGAGATCATCCCCTCCATTACACAACTAGGACAATAACAATCATTACAGAGGGTGGCCATAACACTGTTGATTCAAATGCAAAATATTCTGTCTGGTTACATATTCATATTCTGCAGGGTAATTTAACCCCTTGCACTCTGGTCAATTTCCCTAAAAACACCAAAAATAATGTGCCCAAAGTAAATCGAAAGCTGTTATTCAACCCTTTGCAGCATCTTCATGGGGTTGGTCTCATTTAAAAGAAAACACTTTGAACTTTTTGGCAAAACAGTCATAATCTCTCTAAGTGCTCCGGCCACTGAGTTACAGTCATCTAAACATAGTGAACTTGAAGAAAATAAATTTGAACTGGGTGTTTTTTTTTTGGATACAAATGCTTGCAAATAACACACAGCTTCAGATCCAGGCTGGAAAATGAAACAGAAATGTAGAACCAAGTGTTTTCCAGCTGAGGTCAAAATTTTGTAACAATACCACAAAAAATGAATATATTACACAGCTTTTTACTCAGGTAGTTCCCAGGCATTTTGGAACTGTGCCAAATTGTGCCAAATGGCACAGTTTGGAAAAACGTCTGTAACTTTTGAATGCTTCAATGTAGAAGCTTCATTTTGGGCTCTAATGAAAGGTCACACTCAGGGCTGTCTGTGTGTGTGTGTGCGGGGGGGTTGTCCCCCCCTCGCTACAGAGGATGGACATCGGCCATCGCTACACAACGGATTAGCCTCATGTGGCGATGTGGGACAGCAGCGCAGTCACCGCGGCTTCCCCCCCCTCGCTACAGAAGAATAGCGAGGGTGGGGGGGCGGCGTTCACGGTCTGGACGCGGCGAACAACCCCTTGTACCGCAGCGCACAAACTTCAGACTTCGTGCGCCGCACAGTTGTAATTTACCGATCGGTCAAAAGTCATTTTGGATTACAATTTTCAGGGATAAATAATAATTTAGCTTATAACACCTTACCTCTTCACAGCAGTGTCCTGGCAAACTTCTTTTCCTCACTGTCAGACGAAGGTGATGCTGGTCCGCTCGTGGTTCTGGTCTCACGACCTGATAAAAACATAATTCCATTATTGCGGTTTTGTGCTTCCATGATTGCGGCTTTTGGCGAATGATTTTTCAAAACAAATAACAGTAGTAATTAAAAAAAAAACTGGCAAAGGCGTATGGGTCACTCAGCCTTCGTTGTCAGCCTCCGTCGGTCTATGACCATGGAAGAAATCATAACGTCTACTCTGCTGGAACCAAAACAAAATAAGCACCGCCTGTGGCCGAACATGCCGATGCGTGAATGGCACTCCCTGTCACACAGGTTGCATTTGTGTATGGTCTCCGTGCTGCTGGGTCTGTGGGGTTCTTCCTGCGGGTCCTTTTTTGATCCGCTGCAGCAGTCAGTCTTCACCCAGCCTTAAAAAAAAAACAGCTTGCAAACTTCTCTGCTTCAATTGGCTCACTGCATTCACAGCGTTGGAAGGCGGGTCCTTCTGGCTAGGTTTTCAGTCATTGGTTCTTCAAGGTTTCAGAAACCCAATTCTAGGCTCTTATTAGTCGAATGAGAGGTCAATCAGATGAACTAATCTGTTCGCGGCTGTGTCTGCAGCTTTTATTTTCAGTGCATCCTTGGACCCCATCACCACCTATATCACCATCTCCATCATGCGTCCTAGAGCGCACGAGAGCGCACTTGTGCACTCTAGGACGCAGAGACTTGCCCATCCACGGTACAACGGAGCGCAAGAGGTTAACAAACCCTAATGCTGTTTATTCCATTGAGTTGCAATGTTCCTGCACTGTGTATATACCTGTGCACGTATGTATATTCATTTACTGCTTTGGCTAACTAGTTCTTATTAAGATAAGCGGAAGGACCGGCTCTTAACCCAAACAATCGACAATCAGTTGCTGTCGTATCAGCGGATTGGACCCTCAAGGACAGTGCCCATGTGCCTTCTGCAAGCAAGAGAGATAGACTCTGGACTTGTTTATAAGTCACATGATTATAACATCTATCCACTGCCAGGAGGCGCCCTCTGCTGCTCACTAACAACTGTCACATTTACACTACACAATGCATACAACATTACATGACTGATATACAATACACTGACTCTTTCAACTTTTGTGTGTGATCTCCTGCTAAATGTCTGCTAAATGTGCATTGAGGGTTTTTTTGCCTGCAATCAAAATTTCGCTCACTTGCCGAGCGCCATTTTGATAAAACATGTTTTTTTTCTCTCGCCTACTGTGTCATATCCATTCCCTTTTTCTTTTTTTTTTTCCTTTCTTCTTTATGACTGGCGCCTAGCGGCTGCCCCGGCCTTGGATGTGCTCAGCAGAGCGTGCCCAAATGCCAAGTCATGTTTCGTTACCTTGTATTCATACATGTGTAATGACAATAAAGTTGAATCTCATCTCATCTCATCTCATTATCTTCTTAACTTTTGCTCTGAGTGCTGTTATCCCTTTGCTGCTGTAATCCTGGAATTTCCCCATTGTGGGACTAATAAAGGCTTATCTTAGCTTACCTTATCTTATTTAAAGGGGTGTGATTTACTGTTAAAAGTGTTTTTGTTTTTGTTTTTTTCAGAGAAATTGATTTCTTGGCATTATTGCACTGGCTATTTTAAAATAAGTCAGCAAGAGTATTGCACAAGTTACAATTAGGTTCAGTAACATTAAACAGAAACATTACATGTACTAATTATTACACAGAGATACATACACACACTCATTCACACAAACACATTAGAAGATAGATAGTGTGTGTCTATATATACATGGTATACAGTGGAGTCTGTATGGAGTCTGACTGTTTGAGGTTGTGGACAGGTGTCTTTTATACTGATAACGAGTTCAAACAGGTGCCATTAATACAGGTAACGAGTGGAGGACAGAGGAGCCTCTTAAAGAAGAAGTTACAGGTCTGTGGGAGCCAGAAATCTTGCTTGTTTGTAGGTGACCAAATACTTATTTTACCGAGGAACTTACCAATTAATTCATTAAAAATCCTTCAATGTGATTTTCTGGATTTTTTTTTTCTTATTTTGTCTCTCATAGTTGAGGTATACCTATGATGAAAATTGGAGACCTCTCTCATGTTTAAAGTGGGAGAACTTGCACAATTGGTGGCTGACTAAATACTTTTTTACCCCACTGAATATAGACACACACATACACACACACACACACACACACACACACACACACACACACATATATATATATATATATATACACATCTTTATATCAAAAGTTTCTTTCATTGAAAATTGTCCATCGACAGAATTTTTCCAGCAATGACTAATTTCACAGATAACACGGAGGGTGATCTAATTAAAGTCAATTAAAATGATAGACCAGATTATGACAGAATTTTTACAATACTGGCCGAGAAAATGATAGATAACAAAAAAGTTTAGTGCTGCCTTGTTATATTGAATGGACAATCAGCCTAAGTGCAAGATGCAACACCAACAGAATGACACACAAAGAATGTTTGACCTTTTATTTAATTTCAAAAGACGTGAACTTGGAGAAAACCAGTCACTCGCAAGAGGAGCAGCAACCCTGCAGAGGGAGAGACGAGGCTGATTACAGTAATAGAGGAATGGAGGGGGAGATGGAAATCCAAAATGATACCACTCATGTGGGAGGAAGAGAGAGTCCAGGTCATAACCCAGTGAAGGAGATGAACCAGCAGGACTGGACTGCTGGTAGGGGAATGAGGAGCAGAGTCTGACCAGGTGGAGATGATGACTGCGACAGGGGAAACAACAGGCTGGCAAGCGCACCAAAGTTCCCTGAAGACACATCGCTTCATCAGCAGCAACCTGTAGAGAAGATGGAGGAGAAAGTGTGTCAGGTAAGGGAATCCACAACACAAGTAGCTTACTTATTTAGATTATTCTGCTCTAGGCAGTATACCCAAACACACCATCGTTGAATCACTGAAGAGGACGTCCTTATAAATGCTGGCTCAGCAGGAACCGCAGGTGCGTCAGATGAGTTGATTGGGAGAGCAGAGTGAAATGGAAAAGGAGGGGGCGGGCACTCGCCAGAATACGACATGCCTCTGATACAGAGTATTGATGTTTTTCAGGTCTTTCACTCAGATGCAGTTCTGACACTCAGTAAGCAGATGTCAGTCTTTACTAAAGGTCTGATGACACGTTTTTGACTTCATCTAATTTTTCAACACATAATACAATATGACGAAATAGGTTGGTCTGTGCAGTTCTAAGTGAAATAGGCTTTTTTCAGTTGAATATCTGATGATTTCATGAGCACCATGTCACCAATTGTGTCAGTGGCTGGAAAACCCTTCAGCCATGTTGTAACGTTATCGACAGAACACAGCGCTTGGCTGCACATTGTACATGCAGGATGGAAGTGGTAGAAAACATTGACGATTGTTCCAGCACAGGTAGTCTGGAATTGGTTTGTGTTGTCCAGTCTTCAGACGATTATAGTTCTGAAGAATGGGATGACAATGAAGAATCTGGGGGCATCAGACCTGATAGGTTTGAGCTGTGTCAAGCGGGCATTGTGCCATTTGAGTCAGACTCAGAGAGTGGCAGTGGAGATGCACACATGGCCGGCGCAGAAGCAGCAACAAACACACGGCAGGGGAACACAAGTCTTATGCTTTTGTTACAGATAGTGCAACAAATTTTTTGTTATTAAATATAATTTATTTAAACCCGATATTTCAATAAAATCATAGCAGTGTATAGCAGTGTATTCTCTGTGGCTCAGGCATCGGGTTTATTATGTATTATCTTTTGAGTTCTTGCTATTTTGAGTTCTTGTGAAAGTGGGTTGTTTTGACCCACTTTCAGGTGGACACTGTCCAAGATTCGCCGGTCAGACCATGCCCCTTCTCTCCTTGACAGTGAGCTGTTCATGTTTTGTGTGCATCATCTGCCATGTTGTCAGCCAGCAAATATTCCCAACACTATCACGACATGTTAGCCACTCCACACAGCCGTGGTTCTGTTGCACCCCATGAAGCGATGTCGGCCCTGGAGTGCAACTGTGGTTAACACGTCTCCTCTCCATGTTCGCTGGGCGATGTCGGCCCCGAACGCCAACTATGTTCCTGTTTATTTTTGTAAGTCTTCACCTTTTTGGGAACTGTTGTCATCATTCTTATGTTCAATACATGTGCTGTGGTGAATCTTGCACGTAAATCCATTCATCATGACCCTCCGTGTGCTCTTACAGAGGGCACGGAGAGGGAGGGTGAATTAACGAGGATTTACGCGCAGGGTTCAACACAGCACGTTTAATACAGAAAGACAGGCAATTCCCAAAAAGGTGAAGACGTACAAAAAACACTAACACACTTACTGATGGCGTTCGGGGGCCGGCATCACCCAGAGACCGAATGAGAGGAGACGTGTTAGCCACAGTTGCGTCTCAGAGCCAACATTTCTTCAAGGACGCACGAGAACCATGGCGAAGATGGAGTCACTATTTCGTTGTGAGAGTGCTGAAAAAACTGGTAGACTAACAGAACAGATGACAATACTATGGACCAGCAGTGTGTGACTGGCAAATGGCCACTAAGTACATGCACTGCTAGTGAAGGTGTGGTGAGAAGCAATTGGGCGAGGACCAGGAAAGATGATCAGCGGGAGTTTGAATTGGCTGGTGATAATGAGAGAGGGGACGTGGCCGGACCGGCGAGAGTCAGCATGAGATCACAGAAAGTAGGTCAAAGCTGCACGTAAATCCATTAATCCTTCTCCTCCTCATGCACTCCTCCTGTGTAAAAGCCCACAAGGATGGCATGAGGAAGCTTGGAGCTAAAGCATGTGATGTGGTCTTTCACGACCTGCTGTTTATTTGAGTCTATAGGGCCATCCACATGAAGCATGTTAAAGATAACTTTCACTATAAAGTAACAGTTGCAAAAAGCTTTACCTTTTCGTTGTAGAGATCCATTTCTCTGCACATTTGTTCGCTGAGCTGCAGATCCACTCTTGTTTCCCCAAAGGTTTAAAAGTACTGTTGCTTGTCCAGCTGGTGGCTGTGCTGTGGTGCCTTTCTGCTGCCTTGGTTAAGGCCCTGTCACACCTAGATGATTTAGGCAGTGTTTGCAAAATGTATGAAAAATTTGAAGAATACGCTGGGGTAAGTGAATCAATTATGGTTCACTTATGTCGAAGTTAAGAGCACGCTGAAGCATGCTGGTGTACAGCGTTGTTCACCGATCTCCTCTGAAAATTAATTTTCAGCATGCGGAAAATTTTCCGACGTATCCAGTGTATGGTTGATACATCCAGCTTTAGCGGAGCAAATGGCATATTCGCAGCGTTAGATTACAGAAAAAAAATGTACCAAGCTCTGCCTGCAGCGCGCACACACACAGACGCACATGCATGTGCACGCACACACACAAACACACACATACACAATCACACATAGCTAAACATGTTATGATCCCTCGTGCACCATTACACAGCGCACGGAGGGAGGAATGAAAAACCCAATCGCAGGAGTAGATTCGTGCACTTTATTGAGTATAACCCCAAAATAACAAGTCCAGCAAACAATCACACAGTGAACAGCAAATTGGAAAGATGCAATAATTAGAATTGAGGCCACAAGGCATACAGGGACGCCTCCTGGATGCTCTACAGCCCGGGGGAGGTAATGCCTAGTGCCACAGAGCTGCTGTCAGCACGGGTAGAAAGGCAAACATAAACTTACTGTGCTGGAGTGATCTGGGGCTGTCCGTGCAGTTCAGTGGATGAGGATGAAACAGGTTGAACATAATCCGTAGAGAGTAATAACTTGCATACCCAGAGGTACACGCTGCCATGTATGACGCGCATATTTCTCCGGCAATCTCTTCCTACTCGAGCAGCACTTATGTAATAATACTACTAATGAGGGAAGAGACCGCCGGTGTTAGGATGCGTGGGCTGAACAAATTGAAAACATGTATGCATGACTGAGTGTCTGAGTGTGTGAATGGAAGTGAGTGAACGGTGTGTGCATGTATGTGAAACACTAATAATGAGGATCAGCTGGTGATTCTGACAGGAGGAGGGGGCATCCCCGAGCTGTCAGGGAGCGACGGACCCAAAGGGCTCCCTGAAGCGCCTGATGGAAAACAAGTGGTGAACGTGCCAAGATAGCTACAGTGTAAGAACTGGGTTTGGGACCACCAAACTCAGGTTCATGACAGAGCCCCTCCCTCAAGGGGTGGAGTCTAAACACCCCCATACCACCAGCTGAAAACACAACAAAGCCCCCCCCCCCCCAACAGACAAACAACTACCCAGGGTTGGAGGTGTGGGGGAAACAGGTTAGGAAGGAGCAAGACGTGAATTACACAACATATAATATACAAATAAAGTAATGTGAACCTCCTAATTGCCCCCCCCCCAGTCCAACATTCAGGGGGCCGACCAGCATCCCAGGACGCTGGCATGGGGAGGGTTGTCTGATCAGGTGGCCTGCCCAAGTCCCATGTCCAGCAGAAAGCCCGTTGAACTGAGTCTGGCGGCCTGCCAGGGCCGATGGTCCAGCCGACCCGAAGGCCAAGTGTTTCAGTTTGCCGACAAGCGTGATGGAGACACCAGGACCGGCGGAGATGCAGCCTACCCACCGGGGAACTAAGGTGGCCAAGCCGAAGGAATGGAGGCCCCCCGCCCTCTGAAGCTTGGAACAGGGGGACCGTAGCACCCGCGATTGTCCCAGTTCGGGACGTGGCTGCACCCGTGGTGGACCCCTTGTGAAGCTCTGTTACACTGACAGTGTACTCCGGCTGGAGCTTTGCTGTACCGGCGGTGGACTCCGCTGGAGCTCTGCTGCACCGGCGGTGGACTCTGACCGGAGCTCTGCTGCACCAACAGTGGACTCCGCTGGAGTGCTGCTGCACCGCCGGTGGACTTTGGCTGGAGCAACGTTGCACCTGCAGTGGTCCCAAACAGGGACCTCATTGCTCCCGTGGTGGCCTCCCCACCGGGGGAAGTTGGGTTCCTCCCTGCCCCTAGCACTGAATCCAAATCCTTGGTGGCCTCTGGAGGCATTGGTTGTTCTCTGGTGACCCTGGCCAGGAGCTCCAAACCCGGAGGGAGAGAGAAAAAGACTGAGTAAGGGTGACTGGCAGCGGCACAGCCCAGAGTGGAACCCCGAGGGCTACTGCGAGCTGCCCCCTGCCCTCCTCACCATGAGTTAGGCAGTGTGACATTGACATAGAGATAACAGACATTATGGAACACACTTGCCTGTACTCGGGCTCCACTGCCATCCAGGACTCCGACGACTTGGGGCGCGTGGGGACCGTTGGTCTGCCAGGTGCTGTACCTCTGTCGACCTCCTCCGGGACAGCTGGCCCCAGGTCGTCATCTGTGGGAAACCCAGTTTGCAGCGGCTCCTCTCCGGCGACCCTAGGAAGAAGCTTGAAGCAGATGGAAGAGGAGAAATGGTTAAAGTCGTCGGCAGCAGCAAAGCCCTGCAAGGGGAGTCCAGATGCAGCTGGGGGCTGCACCTGATTCTCCTCCTCAAGAGCCAGACAAGATCTCTCAGTAATTGTCAGGTGAACTACAAGAGAGATTACTTGCCTGTGTTCGAGCTCCATCGCCATCCAGGATTCTGATGATGCTGACAATGTCAACGATGCCAATGATGATATTCGGGGTCCAGTTGGCTGGAGGTCTGGTCCAGGGGATGACTCCGCTGCAGCGGCCCCCACAGCAGGCATGATGGTGATTGCAGTCTCGATGCCCCCGTGCGTCATCTTCAATGCCACCAGCTCCTCTGTCTTGGCGGCTTGAGATGGCCTCACCACTGGTCCTACCACTGAGCCCTCCAGGACATCTGGCTTCTCTCCCCTCGGGCGACCAGATTCCTGAGCCGGCGAGCTCATAGGGAAACAGAAAGAGGGTTTGGAGAGGTCAGTCGGAGGACTACTATATGCCGCTGGGGAGGAGCCCTCAGGGTACTGCAAACCCCGAGTCTCCTGGCCAATAGGCAGGCAAAATTGTTAATCAATAGTGAGGGTGAAATGAGGAAAAACTTGCCTGTTCTCCTTGTCCTGGATGCTCCCAGCGGCCTCCGAGGCGTTTCCTCTCCCCACTGAGCATTCCTCCTCAATCCGACGGTCGATGAGAGAAAGCAAACCCAGTCTCTCCTTCTCCATCATAACGTCCGTGGATTGGGCGGGTGCCGGCCCGGAGAATGGAGCAGTCACTGCCTGTGAAGCACGTCCTCGGTCTTCCCTTTCGAGGTGCTCCTCCTCGATCTGATGATCAATTAAGGCGAGCAGGCCCAGTCTCTCCTCCTCCGTCATCATGTCCGTGGATTAGGCATTCGCCGGCCAGAAGGACGGAACAGTCACTGCCCGTGAAGCACGTCGTTGGTCCTCCCTCTAGCGGTGCTCCTCCTCGATCTAACGGTCGATTAAGGCAAGCAGGAACAGTCTCTCCTCGTTTGTCATTCATGTCAGAGGATGGAGGGTGCTCAAGCTCATGGGATGCCGCAGGAGTGGGAGGGCCATGGGAGGAGGGTGTCGTCCTCTGCTGTGAGCGCCTCTTCCAGTGGGAAGATGGCTCCCATGTCAGGGAGGCCCTCTCCAGCTCCGCGTTTGGCGGGGGAAGTAGGAGGGAGAGGATTTCATCCACCCTCAGAACCACCCAGAGTTAGGGATGATGCTGCTTAATGTCTTCTATGACAAGCAGCACCGACCGAACGTCTTTGGGTGACTGTGGCCACTGAGCAAAGAAGAGAGCCTCTTCCAGCAGACCCTGTGCTCTTAGCTCCTCATCTGTCCAGACCACCATGTTGTTGCTCGGGAGAAAAGGGAAAAATGGTGAAAAGAAAAAGAAAAAAAACGCATGTCAACTCCGCTTGTTTTTTTCTTGCTGGCATTCTGTGATGATCCCTCATGCGCCATTACGCAGCACACAGAGGGAAGAATGAAAAACCCAATGGCAGGAGTAGATTCGTGCACTTTACTGAGTATAATCCCAAAATAACAAGTCCAGTAATCAATCACGCAGTGAACATCGAGGTGGAAAGATGCAAAAATTACAATTGAGGCCAACAGATATACAGGGATGCCTCCAGGATGCTCTACAGCCCGGGGGAGGGAATGCCTTGTGCCGCAGCGCTGCTGTCAGCATGGGGAGAAAGGCAAACATAAATTTAAGGTGCTGGAGTGATCTGGGGCTATTCGTGCAGTCCAGTGGATGAGGGTGAAACAGACTGAAGATAATCTGTAGAGAGTGATAGCTTGCATCCACGAAGGTACTACACGCTGCCATGTATGAAGCGCATAATGCTCCCGCGATCTCTTCTTACTCTAGCAGCACTTAAGTAATAATAATGCTAAAGAGGGAAGAGACCACCGGTGTGAGGATGCGTGGGCTGAACAAACTGAAAACAAGTTTGCATGAGTGAGTGTCTGAGCGTGTGAATGGAACTGAGTGAAGTGTGTGTGTGTATCTATGAGGCGCCTTTCGGTTGCCGCGTCACTGGGGAGTGCTTAACATGAGGGCACCTTAATGTCAAGTAAAATTCCTTGTATGTGTAAAAGCATGCTTGGCAATAAAGTTCATTCTGATCCTGATTCTGATTCTGTGTGAAACACCAATAATGAAGATCAGTTGGCGATACTGACAGGAGGAGGGGGCGTGCCCGAGCTGTCAGGGAGCGAAGGACCCAAAGGGCTCCCTGAAGTGCCTGATAGAAAATAAATGGTGAATGGGCCAAAATAGCTGCAGTGTCAGAATTGGGTTTGGAACTACCAAATCCAGGTTCATGACAAAACACACAGGACCTGTCGAGTTGTTTTTACTTTTAACTGAAGTCTTTACCATCATCTGCCCTGTGTTGTTCTGATAGATATGTCAAAATGTCAGAACATCAGAGGAGGAGGATTCAATCAGCTGATCGCCTGAAGCACAGAGCGCGGCTGTTTACTTTGCTGTAGGCTGTGCCTCCAAGCAAAAGTACACTTTATGTATTATCTTGGGTTTATTGGGCTTATTTTTTTCACTTGATTGAAAATTAACTTTTTTGTCGCCATCAGTTCACGTGCATTTGAGCCAGATTGTGACAACTGTTATCTGATGTTCCTGATGCGTCACATCAGCTGTTTCAGACATGACTGACCTGAAAGATTCGACAGCTTTACCAGGTCGGACACCCCCCCACCACCACCACCACCACCACCGTGGTGTTTGGAGGGGAGAATCATTTCGGATGAACAGAGATGATCACTCCCAGAAGTAGGATTCATGGATCAGGAGGAAACGGCAGTTTGGCATGACTGCGTTATGCAGAAGTTAGACTTTTATTACGCATAAGTTGTGAATATCGGCAACATGCTAAGCATTAGTTGGTTTAAGTTACTATTACTTAATTATATGTCCAAGTCAGGGTGGCAGTGGCTCAGGAGGTAGAGCAGGTCGTCCAATAACCAGATGGTTGGTGGCTTGAATCCCGCTCTCCCCAGACATCCTGCCATTGTGTCCTTGGGCAATACACTTTACCCACCTTGCCTCCAGTGTCCATAACACTGGGTATGAATTTGTATAAATGTTCGGTGGTGGCAGGAGAGGCCATTGGTGCAGATTGGCAGCCACATTTCTGTCAGCCTGCCCCAGGGCAGCTGTGGCTACAATAGTAGCTTGCCACTGCCATTGTCTGTCTGGAGTTAATGAATAATGTATCTATTTGTAAAAGCATCTTGGAGTGTCTATGATAAAGCGCTATATAAGTCTGATGCATTATTATTATTAAGTTCTTATGGATATGTGATGCATATGGCCAAAAGTGAGAATTTCGGCATGTCCCAGCATTTTAGACAATTTTTTATAGGTTTTGCAAACACTGCCTAAATCGTCATGGTGTGACAGTAGACAGCTCAAGTTTACAAACCCTACCTGGCTTCAAGCATCTACTCCATCAGTTGCAAACAATAGGCATTCCATTCATTTATTCATTCATTCATTCATTCATCTTCTTCCGCTTAATCCTTTTTGAGTCGCGGGGGGGCTGGAGCTTATCCCAGCATCTTTTGGGCGAGAGGCAGGGTACACCCTGGACAGATCGCTAGTCTATCGCAGGGCCAACATAGAGAGACAGACAACCATTCACTCTCACAGTCATACCTACGGACAATTTAGAATCCCCAGTTTGATGCCAATTAACCTAACTTGAATGTATTTGGCATGTGGGAGAATACCGGAGAAATCCCGGAGTAAACCCACGCAGACACGGGGAGAACATGCAAACTCCACAAAGATCACTGTTGTCGGGGGCTGGGATCGAACTCAGGTTCCCCCGTCAAAGGGTGAGTTGCTGTGCTGCCGCAGTGCTAACCACTCCACCACCGCGACGCCCACAACAGGCATTCCCAGCAAGATAATTTGCAGCTCGCCTCGGAGCCCGTAATCCAAAGATATCACATGTTGCTAATATAGAAGTGACAGACAAATCCTTTCCCCGGCTTAGACGGGTCTGCAAGCCTTGGGGTTTGCCGACCTCTCTTCACAATGACCAACTTTTCTTGAAAAGTACATCAGGAAAATTGATTTTCTAAAATATCAGTGACCAAATCCTTTTACTCTCCCATCAGCCATTGTGGGTGGAAAAAGAGCTATTATATTTAAACAGATACTGTATATTGTAGCTGCTCAAGCAAGTCCTTTCACTGGCGTTTTGCTTGCTAGGATCCTCTGCATTGTGGGTGGAGGAATGTAGCATCCAATCAAAAGACGTGAAAATGCCAACATTCTTGGATGCCTTCTATGTGTACCCCAGGATGTACAGAAGACATTTCGTTGGTTAAAGCAACATTATAAGTTTAACAGTCAATTTAACCTACAGAGGTGCACTGTTAATTCCTGAAGGCCCAAAGCAGATTTGCTTCACCCTGGCGACACAAATGGCTGAAATATGATTGGACAAAAAACTCTATCATGCATTACACTACTGGAAGGAGAGTAACCAAGAGAAATGAAGAGAATAGACTATTGGGAATAATTTAATACATCCTAATGGAACAAATATGTTGTAAATGTAACGCTGATAGTATTTAGGCCAGCAGAGAAGGCTTTGCTGGACCTGAGGGTCCACCCCTGCAAACACACATATGTCTCTCCTTAACAGGTGCAGATACCAGACTCGTGTTTTGTTATTTACTCATGTTGAGGCCTCTTCAGTTGAAGAAACAGTCTGTCTTCTGTTTGTTCCACTTGTGGTAGTCTGTTTAGCCCCTTTTCCTCTAGTATCTACTCAGCCCTACTCTTCTCGACTCTCACAGGGTATAGCCATGCTAAAGCGAGTTGGAAATGTGACGTAAACAGACTGCAGGCCACTGATTGGTCAGGGCGTAACATCATGAGTGCACTCATCTTCTGCAAAATCTAGAAACCGCCATTTGCAAAACTTCACGGAGTAAACACGATATTAATAGAGATGGCTTTGCAGGTTTTGCAGAAATCTACACCATGGTGCAATGAAGAGGTGCAGAGTTGTCTGTGCTTGGTGGCAGATAGTATCTAGAGGGACATGGAGTGACCCCACAACGAAACAGATGGCAGCCCATGAGAAGCTGAAGATGAAAGTGAAAGAACCATCGATGGTGAGTAATTTGTGATATTGTGAATCTTTTCTCTTTTTTATCCTGTTGGTGGTAAGCTCACTTTTTTTGAGCAATACAACAACATCCTGTGCTGGCTAACGAGTGCTAGCAAGGAGTGCTAGCTAGCTAGTAGCCAACTCTGCTGATTCGCACTTGAGCCAGGAACTGCTGCAGGAATAGCCGGATTTGGTGTTCAGGAGGATGCTGGCAAAGAGGCGGGATTATTCCTCTGGCGGTTCGGGACAGGACAACATTGTCTTTTGCGTGCTGGAACAGGCTTAATTGGAGTAGGAACGGGCGAGGGGTTCTGGGGAGAAACAGTCACACCAGAGTCCAAGGAGCACTGTCCCTTCGGCGCGAGCCTGGCCTTCTTTGGGCACTTCCTCTGCCTTTCGCCGTTTTCGTGTTGTAGTGCTGTCAAATGGTTTATCCTCTCAGCTCCCTCGTAGTGCTCCAAGAGCTGAGGGCACCGCCAAACCGTTGCCTCCGCCAGAGGCATATACCATATACCAGAGAATATCTTCCAGGGTGGAATATTTGCGAGCAGAGGAAATGAACTTGTCGATTTCCATAGGGGCTCGGCAGCACTTCCACCCCAGGCTCATTGGGTAGCCTCGACCCAACGCCATCGCCAAAATACAGGTGAGTAGAAAAAAAAAATAACACAGAAAAAAAATCACACACAAAAAGGTGAAAAAACGCCTCACTGCAGAAGCTGGTTTCTTAATACTGGTTGCAGTCTACTGTCATGAACGCCCCTCCAGGGCAGAAATGAACCCACTCGCTTAACTGCAGTGAAGCAATTTATTGGTGCACAATGTGACAGTCCAAAAATAAACTGCGCATACTATACAAAAAACAACAAGGTGTACTTATATGAAGTACAATCACAGGAAGACAGGAGCGGCAGACTGACCATAGCAATACATTCTAGACTGAACATAGATGAGACTGCGACAATAATAGAATGAAACCACAGAGCTTAAATAGAACGTGAACAAATGACATAAATTAATACAGGTGTGTGCTGAGTGCAGGTGGGCTGATTGCAGGCTGCTCGCAGCAGGGCAGGCTGTAAGAAGTCAGTGGGAAGTGCCTGGAAAGAGAGGGAGCCAACCCAGGAATACAGACAGAGGCATCGTCATAGCAGTCTGTCGTGGGCGACAATGACTGTTTCATTTAGGTATGATCAGATTCCTCTACGGCGTAGAGGGGGACAGAGGCGGGGGACAGAGCTGCGTAGAGTCTACGCAGCTCTGTCCCCTGCCCTCTGCTGCAAGGAACTCCCGACACTTCAAACCCTGGCAACGTCTGAGCCGGTATGAGTTGCTTTCTGACTGACCATTTCATGAAACTGTTTGCATAGTATTTGAGTACCGCTAGCTTTTGCTGGACAAGCGGCACATTCTTGGCAGATAGAGGTATTATAAATAGCAAGGACAGGCCAAGACAAACTGAATCCAGTATCTTTTGCAACAGACAAAACCAGATACAAAATACTACAGTTACCTGTGTCTGAGGTCTAGGATGACATGGGACATCAGACACATGAAACTTTAAGCATCATTTGGGATGTAGTCTGCAGGATGCAGCCACATTGTGTTATGCTGTACGGATGTGCTTGCATTTCTATTTTCAGGTGAGCTGAAGTGATGAAACTGTAACAGGTTAAATGGGTCAGACATGGTTAATCCAATACCTTCATTTACCTTTAATTCACTGACTATAGTTTTATGCGTTTGATAGAAATGGTTTCATACTATTTTTTTTATGTGTTTCTGAATGTTTAATTAAGGCTCTTGCATAAGTTTTGATATGCAAGGAAGGCCTCCTGCTAATCTTTGTTTGCTCTGTGATCTGCTGGTCACGCCTTTTTGCTCCATGATCTGTTGTTTATGCCTTAGGGATCCAGTAGAGGGAGTTTGCACTCTGCACCTCACTTAATACAGACGAGTGAAGGCAGCAGACATGTGTGTGTGTGTGTATATTTCTCCTTCTCTCTACTTTTCTTCCTTATTTAAGGTAAATTTTGCGCATAAAGCACCATAAGTTTGAGAAACGTGTTAGATAATCTTTTCCACATATTGTTGTACTGTTTGATGAGTTTTACACAGCTTTGTTGATGAAAGAATGTGAGCTAAAATCGACAAAATTTAAGCTAGCGGCAGGGACACCCTGTAGCTGTTCTGCTGTCTGTTATGTCCACAAACCTGGAATGACGACGGACGAGGACGCTGTTCTCGAACTGAACTTTGTTACAAACCGTAATGGTACAAAAGCACATGTGAACACTTACTCATATCTCTCACAGTGGTAACTCCCACTAGCTGCTCTCTAACCAATTAGTAACCTAATGTCATGAGATGGCGAACCGCCCCAGTATATAGTGGCGTTGTGACGTCAGCCGCAAGCCACATCACACACTGTATACTGGTCATATTCCTACACTACATTCTTCTCCCGCTTGCAAAAACACAGAACATATATTAATTAGTCAGACCTCCATAATTTGGTACATTTATATATGGGTCAATCCAGAATTTGAGGACATTTTACGTCCCACCCATCAAATTTTAAATAATCCACATACAAAATACTAAATCATGCAGTTTCTGAGTAAATTTACTTGTTCTGAGACCAAATCTAAAAAACAAAAAAACTAAGAGAAAAGAATGCTTGAGTTAGTTAGTTTTTTAGTATTTTTATTTTTATTGGTATTTTATTGGTATTTTATTTGGTATTTTTAGTTTTAAAAATACCAAATAAGTCTGGAGTACCCCCTAAAATGCCATTTTTTTCTTGTCCCACCCCCCTAATGACCAAATTGAATCTCAAATAAAACAGTTAAAATGAAATTTTAATTTCATTTTTTTGGTATTATTTGTTTCATTGCTGCCTCTTGTAACTGTGGGAACATTTGTTTTAATAAACATAATATTTCAAATAATAATTATTATTCATGGAACGTGTGTCCCACAACATGCATGCAACCCTGTTACCATAACCTTTGTAGCATGGTAGAAGAAGAAGAAAGCAGTGAATCACATGATATGCTGGACTTGACATCATCAAAGTTTTCCAAAAGAATGGGTAGAGCAAAGGTATGTCCTCTCTTCTATTTTTCATATTTTTATAACATAGCCTTGATTGAATGTCTCACTCTACCTCATGCAACCCTGTTATGCATATGATCAGAATAAGACAATTATTTTTTTTTCTTTACTTATTTACATAAGTAAGTTTGTTCTCTTGGTCAGCAGTAACAGCTAGCTAAACAGCTAGCTTCTACTCCTGAGAGAAAGCTAACATTCGTCTGGATTTGCAACCCTTTTACCTGCAACCCTGTTGCTGTTGGTTGCACCAAGTATTGTAAACACCAAATAAATCATGTAATACAAATTGTACCATTGATCTTTAAGATGAGCTAATCAAGCCTTTGATAGTTTATTACCTATTATTGATGAATATGTAGCAGAAAATCAGAAAAGTGAAGGTTTATTTTTCAAGAATTTTGAAGCCCAAATGTCCTCCAATTCTGGAATGACCCATATATAATCAGCATTTTCAAAACATTGCAACATTCAAACCCACAGTATAAAACCTGGAAATAGAGTCTGTGGGTAGACCACCACTGGACCCAACGCAGCTGGGTGGGTTATTCTGCCACCTGTTCAAGCCACGCTCCTACCTTAACAGTCAGTATTTTTTTTTTTTTTAACAGTCTTCCATGGGAAAGGTGGCTCTGCTGGAGGGGCCTTGTAGTGGGCCAGCGGTAGATGCGGCCCCGGTGATGCCGGACTCCCAGAGCAGCACCGATCTTCATCACCTTTTGGCCCAGACTCCACACTGCACCAGCTGACTCCTGCAAAGCCTCGCCTTCTGGAGCAGTCATCTGGACACGCCATAGATGGTTTGCATGCCGAACTGAACCATCTGTCAGTCAAAACCACTCTGATCCCAGTTTCACCACGATCCTCAGTGGCACCCATTGTCACGTTGGTTGTAACTTGGCCAGCCGCTATCATGGTCTCTCACCGATGTAGACTTGAACCCTTTTCATGACTTGGAGTGGCACCTTGCTCGGTCTCATGTGCCACTTTGTTCACTGGTGCTGCATGCTTGTCCTGTTTGGGACCTCCATTGTGCTGTAACAGTTCTACTGTTACCGTGTTTGCCACGGACCCTTGACCCAAATTCACCGTCGTTGTTTCCATAGTCTGAAGCTGGTTGTGGGTATGGAAGGTGTCCGGTATCTCTCCCGTGTCATTCGTTGCGGACTCTTCACCCGTCAGCTCAATCGTAACCCCCATAGACTGATGTTTAGCGTGGGTATGAAAGCAGTCTGGTTTCTCCGCTCTCCTGTCTTATGTGCTTTGTTGTGCCGTGTTGTGAATGGTGTCTTCACCTGGTTGTTGTTGTTGTTGTGCCTCAAGGTTTTCTGCGTGTGCAGGCACCCTGTCCTGTTAATCCACTGAAGCCTCTGGCTGGGTGAGGATCTGAGGTGAGTTAGGCCGCTGCCCCACATCCTGGCACTCTCCTCCTGAGTTCACGGGGTCCTTGATTTGGTGTCAGTGCCACTCTGAATTACTTCATCGTTGTCGTTCCCAATGGATACAGGCTTCCTCTCCTGCAGCTCCAACTCAGACTGGGAAAGAAACGGAGGTGAGCCTGGTCGCTTGTCTCCCACCATGTCATTATCGCTATCCGTGCTGTATCCACTCTACGTTATGTTCGCTGTCTTACCTGTGGTCTTCAGAGGCACCCACATCCGTGAAGCCTGGTTGAACTGGGCCTGGACCATCGACAGTCTGCCCGTGGATTGTGAGATTAAAACCCAGCTCACAGAACAAATCCCACCGAATAATGTTTTCACCCTGGCATGCCATCTGGAACTGGAATGCTGGAATCTCCTTTTCGCTGTACCACACCGCGAAGGCACACTCATGCCATCTAACTTCACTACCTGCTGCGGTCCTTAACAATCTTCGTGGCCCACAATGTTTATGCCATCTCCGTAGGATGTGGGCTTAGCTTTTTCGTCGTTGCCGGTGGGATTTTGCATGCCGCGCCACATTGTCGGATGTAGCAAAGTAGCTAGCTAGCAGTTTAACAGCATCCTCCTTTGAATCTGTTGGACCAAGCATGTGGAAAATCCTCTGACCTTCTATGCCTAGATTGTGGACAAGGATTGCTCGCATCCTTCCTGTATCCAATTCTCCCAGGTCCAAAGCTGAAATGCAGGTCTCGAATGTGTCCAGCCATCGTGGCCACCTGACAGTCAGTTCACCTGGAGACTAGAGGAAAGACCTTAATTTGAAGCACACTGTCATGGTTGGAAATTGTCGTCACCAAATGTTATGTCCACAAACCTGGAATGAAGACGGATGAGGATGCTGTGCTCGAACTGAATTATATTACAAACCATCATGGTACAAAAGCACATGTGAACTATCAGTCATAACTCTCAAATGGTAACTCCCACTAGCTGATCTCTAAACAACTAGTAACCAACCGCAGTGACATGGCGAACTGACCCAATATATACCGGTGTGGTGACGTCAGCCGCAGACCACATCACATACTGTATATTGGCAATATTCCTAAACTACACCATCTTCAACTGTGCAACACTTGGTCATTGTCTTAAAAGCTAGCCATGGGTTCAGGTATGTGTGGTGATGAGACGTGTTTGTTTAAAACTGTAATTTGTTCTTGATTAGTTCTTTTAGCAGTGATAACAATTTAGTGTGTCAAAAACATAATTCATAATTCTTTGTAGCAATAATTTACAAGGTTAAAAATATATCTTATAAATTCATACAATGTTTAATATGTGGTTAACCTCTTGCACTCCGGGATACCGCGGGCGGTCACGTCTCTGCGTCCTCGGGCGCACTGAACACCCCCCCCCCGCTACTCTTCTGTAGCAGATTGCAGATATATTGCAGATATTTTAGCACAACTGTTCGTAGTAGACCGTGGCGCACGGCCGCGGTCCGTCATGTAACGATGGGCGATGTCCGTCCTCTGTAGCGGGGGTGGGGAGGTGGGGTGGGAGTTGTTATCTTCTACATTACAGATATTTTAGTATAATTTTTATTGCACTGTAGGTTATTTTTTCTTGTAAAAAAAAAAGCTACACATTTTTTACATGGCATGCTTCTTTGTGTGTGGGGGCTTGTTTGTTCATTCATTCATTCATTCATGAATGAATAAACAACCCCCCACACACACACACACAGCCCTGAATGTCACCTTTCATTAGAGCCCAAGATCAAGCTTCTATATTGAATCATTCAAAAGTTACAGACGTTTTTCCAAACTCTGTCATTTGGCACAATTTGGCACAGTTCAAAAATGCCTGGGAACAACCTAAGAAAAAAGCTGTGTAATATATTAATTTTTTTTTGGTATTGTTACAAAATTTTGACCTCAGCTGGATAATGCTTGGTTCTACATTTCTGTTGCATTTTCCAGCCCGGATCTGACAGCTGTGTGTTATTTGCAAGCATTTGTATTCAAAAAAACACCCAGGCGAAATTTATTTTCTTCAAGTTCAGTATGTTTAGATGACTGTTACTCAGTGGCCGGAGCACTTAGACAGATTATGACTGTTTTGCCAAAAATTTCAGTGTTTTCTTTTAAATGAGACCAACCCCATGAAGATGCTGCAAAGGGTTGAAGAACAGCTTTTGATTTACTTTGGGTACGCTATTTTTAGGCGTTTTTAGGGAAATTGACCAGAGTGCAAGGGGTTAAGAAAATGTATTTAATGTTTGAAATACTTTTGTTAAAGACAATACAGACGAGTGAAGGCAGCAGATGCTTGTGTGATCATTTCTCCTTCTCTCACTGCTTTTCTTCCCTATTTAAAGGCACAACAAAACAAGGTATAAAAGTAGTGGCAGAGGAGTAGGAATGTGTGTATAAATGAGAAACCAACCATAGTTTCGAATTTCTATCAAAATAGCTCCTGTTATGAGAAATAGTGAAATAGTGCTTTGCCCTGTTAGCAAGAAAGAATGCCACAGTTATCTGGTTATGGATATGAATATGCAGTGGTGTGTGTGTGTGTGTGTGTGTGTGTGTGTGTGTGTGTGTGTGTGTGTGTGTGTGTGTGTGTGTGTGTGTGTGTTCTTTATTCAAAAGCAATTGCAAGGAAAACTGAAAATGCATTAAAAACATAACCATCCCACTCAATTATTTTTTTTTTAAGTAGGAACTAAACAGCACTCAGACCTGCAGAGCCTCCATTTCCCCACAGTCTGGTATAAGGGAGCCTTTGTCCAACAATGCAGATATAAACATGTGGCAGTGATAAATGGAATATACTGTACATATACTATTGAAAATTCATTGTTTCACAAAGTTTGTTTTTGTTACAGGCCTAATTACAAGATGAAATTGTCTATAGATATGCTACAATGTGTCATTTCATAACGTTTTGGGTTGGTGGGGTGCTGAAGTATTTTTATCAATGTAAGAAGGGTGCCCAGGCTCTAACAAGGTTGAAAAACACTGGTATGAATGGCATGTTTTTGAGGGCATGGGAAACATGATATTTGTAGTACTTTTGGTGAGACCACACGGGGGCCAACGCAGAAAAAATTTCAAAATCATTCAGATACAAATCACCAAATGCAATCAATTCTTTTAAAGAGGACTTGCTGAAGCAAGACTGAACAGAAGTCTATGTATCAGATGTAAATGAAGCCTATGACACATTTATAAACATTGTAACCACTCTTTATGAAAAAAAACTGCCCATTAGTAAAAAAAAAGCTTAAACACAAATTTGCTGATAAGCCATGGTTAACCAAAGGACTACAAAAGGCATGTAAAAAGAAAAAAAATATTATATAAAGCTTTCCTAAAGAAAAGGACAAAAGAAGCAGAGCAGCGGTATAAAACATACAAAAATAAGTTAACATATATAATAAGATGTAGTAAAAGAGACTATTACAGTAAAGAACTGGAGAAAAACAAAGACAATATTAAAAATACATGGACAATATTCAACAGTATCCTTGGAAATAAAAGCAGAAATACAAGAAACCCAACTAATATTCCAAAAAATAATAAAACGACTCGGAGTGTGAATGTAGCTTCACCTGCAGATTAATTTAATAATTTTATTGTTAACATTGAACCTAATCTGGCCCGAGAAATACCCACTACGGTGACTACAGGCGATACAATATGCAATAACACTGCTGTAAAAGACTCCATCTTCATAAAGAACACAGACGAAAGAGAGGTCATTGAAATTGTTAAATCGTTCAAAAGTAAAACATCTACTGACTGTGATGGTATTGACATGCTATTAGTCAAAACTGTTATCGAATGCATAGTAAAACCACTGACGTATATCTGTAACCTGTCTCTCCAAACAGGTATATTTCCCAATGCAATGAAAATAGCTAAAGTAATTCCGATATACAAAACGGGCGACAGAGGGGAACTCCCAAACTACAGACCAATTTCACTATTACCGCAATTTTCCAAGATACTTGAAAAAATATTCTATGAGAGAACTGACAACTTCATACTGAAGAATGATTTATTGTGTGAGCAGCAATATGGGTTCAGACACAAGAGGACAACTGCATATGCCCTAATGGAATTTACAGAAAAAATATCAACAGCCATTGAAAATAAAGAGTATTCAGTTGGAGTATTCCTGGATCTTAAAAAAGCATTTGATACAGTAGATCACAATTTATTATTAAAGAAACTACAAAATTGTGGTATTAGAGGGGTAGCACTGTCCTGGTTAAGTAGTTACTTAAAGAATAGATATCAGTATGTATGTGTTAGCAACAAAAACTCACAGTTACTGAAGGTCACCTGTGGAGTCCCACAGGGTTCAGTTTTGGGACCATTATTATTCAATATGTATATAAACGATATATGTAAAGTTTCAGAAAAAATGGACTTAATATTGTTTGCCAATGACACTAATCTATTATGCAGTGGAAACAACTTGGAACAACTTCTGGATACACTCGGAAAGGAATTAGGAAAGCTTAAACTGTGGTTTGATTCAAACAAATTAACGCTCAATTTAAGTAAGACAAAATTTATAGTTTTTAACAACCATCACAACAACCCAGTACCTAAACTCAGTGTAAATGGTGTAGAGATTGAAAGGGTATCTGAAACTAAATTTCTTGGAGTAATAATTGATAACAAACTGTGTTGGAAGTCACATATTAATTATATTAAAGGTAAAGTATCCAAATCAATTGCAATATTACACAGAGTGAAATATTTGCTGAATCAACCCACACTATACACCTTGTATCATTCATTAATACTCCCATACATGACATATTGTAATGAAGTATGGGGAAATACATATAAAACAAACATATATCCACTCTTTATGCTTCAAAAGAGAGCTATTAGAATAATAAACAAAGCAGCTTACAGGGAACCAACAAACCCACTTTTTCTTAAACAAAAAACTCTCAAGTTGAAAGATCTGGTTGACTTTAAAACTGCAATAATAATGTTCAAAGTGAAGAATTTATCACTGCCCACAAATATCCAAAAGTTGTTCCAAACATGGGAGAAACGATATCACTTCAGAGGAACATGTATATTTCAAAAGCCTACAGTGAGAACAACCACCAAGCAACACTGTATTTCAGTGCAAGGAGTCAGATTATGGAACGATTTTGGACCTGAATTAAAATCATGTACAACGCTTGGACAATTTAAACAAAAACTAAAGGTAGAAATACTCCAAACATATCTGCAAGACGACATGTAAACTCACATAAGGATTGATATATCCAGCCTGTGTTGTGTTGTAGCTTAGTTTTTTTTTCTCTGTCACATTTTGTCTTAGATTTGTTTTTGAATAGTAACCGCTTAACTTAGCCTAGCTTAGTTTTCTTTTTTTTCTCTCAGTCACATTTTGTCTTAGCTTTGTTTGGAATTGTAATCGCTCTTGACTGTTTCCTCTTTTTTTCTATTTTTGAATTCCTGGATGGAATATGGGTGGGCAATATAAGCTGCGGCTTCAGCCATCACACATTTCGGATAACTTACGTGGAATTGTATAATCAGAGGAGTCTTTGTCTAATTTGACCTTGTTATTATATTATTCAGTTTCTTTTAACCTGTCCGGTACAATCCAAAATAAATTCATTCATTCATTCATCAGGTTGGGATTTTAACAGCCACTTTGACACCAGTTTGTATCTACTATTAAATTGGAAAAACAAGCAACAAAAAAAAAAACCTAGAGGTATAATTCAACAAACAATTTCTGGTCTGCAAACTATATGTTTGACGCCTCTGGGCTAGTTCTGAGCTGATGAAATATTTTGTTTAAAACAAGTAGAAAAGACGTCAGAAACTAGACTGTGAAACTTCTATGAGAAAAAAAAAAGGAAAAAAAAAAACATAAGCAGATAAGTAAATGTCACATGGGTAAATACTTGAGTCAACTTTGTATCAGACAAATATATCATCATCATCATCATCCTCATCATCCTCATCATCTTCTTCTTCTTCTTCTTCTTCTTCTTCTTCTTCTTCTTCTTCTTCTTCTTCTTCTTCTTCTTCTTCTTCTTCTTCTTCTTCTTCTTCTTCTTCTTCTTCTTTTCCGCATTGGCACACATGTGGCCTTGTGGTGCTCCTGCATAAATATAGAATTCAGCAGTCACATGAGTTTGTTCTTGTCAATCATCGTTCTTCTAATTTAGAGAACATCTATGTCCAGGATCCTTTCTAGCCTGTTCCACATTGCCTTAGTCGTTCTTCAGTCAAACAGTGCTTGCTTTTGTGTTTCTGTGTTCCTGAGAGTTCCCAGGCTGTTATATGAGGGGGGGCTGAAAAGTCCAAAGGGGTCAAATTTGACCAAAGGTGGTTTATTTTTCAACATAGTCTCCCCTTCAGTTCACACACTTCTTCCATCAGTGTTGCAGCACTTGGATCCCCGTGGTTGAAAGATAAACCACATTTGGTCAAATTTCACCACAATGAACTTTTCAGACCATTAATTTTTCAGCACCCCTCGCACTATATAGTACACCTGACTGTACACAGTTGACTGACAAGTTTCTTAGTTTTTAGAAGACAGCTGTGAACTCTCTTCCCACTTTGAAAAGCTTGAAAAAATAAATCTCCTTAATGTCTTTTTCCACACAATGGCTCTAAAAGCTGAGTGGGGTTGGTTCTCTATTAGTTGACAAAAGAAATCCTCTGGACAAAACCTGGATCATTCCGACCTCCTGATGGACCTCATTTCAATACAACCAGAGCATCTTCAGCAATTCCACCCACAACAGCACACATACAGTGGGGAAAAAAAAAGTATTTAGTCAGCCACCAATTGTGCAAGTTCTCCAACTTAAAAGATGAGAGAGGTCTCCAATTTTCATCATAGGTATACCTCAACTATGAGAGACAAAATGAGGAAAAAAAATCCAGAAAATCACATTGAAGGATTTTTAATGAATTAATTGGTAAATTCCGTGGTAAAATAAATATTTGGTCACCTACAAACAAGCAAGATTTTCTGGCTCTCACAGACCTGTAACTTCTTCTTTAAGAGGCTCCTCTGTCCTCCACTCGTTACCTGTATTAATGGCAACTGTTTAAACTCGTTATCAGTATAAAAGACACCTGTCCACAACCTCAAAAAGTCAGACTCCAAACTCCACTATGGCCAAGACCAAAGAGCTGTCAAAGGACACCAGAAACAAAATTGTAGACCTGCACCAGGCTGGGAAGACTGAATCTGCAATATGTAAGCAGCTTGGTGTGAAGAAATCAACTGTGGGAGCAATTATTAGAAAATGGAAGACATACAAGACCACTGATAATCTCCCTCGATCTGGGGCTCCACGCAAGATCTCACCCCATGGGGTCAAAATGATCACGAGAACGGTGAGCAAAAATTCCAGAACCACACGGGGGGACCTAGTGAATGACATGCAGAGAGCTGGGACCAAAGTAACAATGGCTACATCAGTAACACACTACGCCACCAGGGACTCAAATCCTGCAGTGCCAGACGTGTCCCCCTGCTTAAGCCAGTACATGTCCAGGCCCGTCTGAAGTTTGCTAGAGAGCATTTGGATGATCCAGAAGAGGATTGGAGTATGTCATATGGTCAGATAAAACCAAAATAGAACTTTTTGGTAAAAACTCAACTTGTCGTGTTTGGAGGAGAAAGAACACCATACCTACTGTGAAGCATGGGGGTGAAAACATCATACTTTGGGACTGTTTTTCTGCAAAGGGACCAGGACGACTGAACCGTGTAAAGGAAAGAATGAATGGGGCCATGTATCGTGAGATTTTGAGTGAAAACCTCCTTCCATCAGCAAGGGCATTGAGGATGAAACATGGCTGGGTCTTGCAGCAGGACAATGATCCCAAACACACTGCCCAGGGAACAAAGGAGTGGCTTCGTAAGAAGCATTTCAAGGTCCTGTAGTGGCCTAGTCAGTCTTCAGATCTCAACCCCATAGAAAATCTTTGGAGGGAGTTGAAAGTCCGTGTTGCCCAGCGACAGCCCCAAAACATCACTGCTCTAGAGGAGATCTGCATGGAGGAATGGGCCAAAATACCAGCAACAGTGTGTGAAAACCTTGTGAAGAGTTACAGAAAATGTTTGACCTCTGTCATTGCCAACAAAGGGTATATAACAAAGTATTGAGATGAACTTTTGTTATTGACCAAATACTTATTTTACCGAGGAATTTACCAATTAATTCATTAAAAATCCTTCAATGTGATTTTCTGGATTTTTTTTTCTCATTTTGTCTCTCATAGTTGAGGTATACCTATGATGAAAATTGGAGACCTCTCTCACCTTTTAAGCGGGAGAACTTGCACAATTGGTGGCTGACTAAATACTTTTTTTCCCCACCGTATGTCTACCCAACGTGCAAAGTTACTTCTGGAATACATCTTATAGAGGTCGCTTGCTCATTGGCAAGATATTGGCTAGAGGTCACTGACATATGGACAAATAAAAAAAAATATTTAGATAACTTCTGATGAGGAAAAATGTGTAATGTTGGTATATTTGTGTGTTTAAACATTATGTAAGTGAGATAAAGGAGAACTTTACTTCAGGGTGTCACTGCTCCATTGCTTTTCATTAAGAAACCTGGCAGGTTTTCATTGGATGACCCTTGTGATGATATCACTGAACAAACAAAAAACCTGGTCTGAGTAGAGTTTAAATTCAGAGTGAACCCATCAGTCAGAGCACACCTGATTCCTTCCTGAAGACATCACACTTCACAAGTTCTCCAAACTACTAGTGAGTGCCCTGCTTCTCTCAACTCTGAAGACATATCAGACTTACAGAATTTGATTGCATTTTTAACATTCTGTGTTTTCTTTAAGAAAAATGAAGCTCCAGCTTGTGTTCCTGCTGTTTGCCTTTGTGGCTGTGATCAGTGCTGTATCTGCAAAAAAGGCTTCACACGATGAAGGCGAGCTTGAATAATATGAAATTCATGTTCAACAGTGGGGTGAGGACACCACACATCTATCTTGTTGTCTCTGGAGCTTTTATTTTAAATGACAAAATTCAGAATAAACTGACTGCTGTTTGATCGCATGTCATTTATTAATGGATCCATCTTTTCTGGTTGTAATTTTTTTAATAACTACAGCTAAGTTGTTTGTGGTGGTGCCTTGCATGGCAGCGGCCCCTCTGATTCTAGATGTGATTAACATTGTAGATAGGAGAAACATAGTTTTGTTCTACTGTACATGATTGGAATTATGGCTTAAATAACAATAAAACTGGCTTCTAATGTTGAAGAGGTTGGAGCTGATGAGTCCATACCTGAATTTGATTTTCCTGAGATGGATGCAGCTGCACAACATGGATTCTGGAATACTTTAAAACATATTGCCAAAAAAGGAATTGCCATAGCTGGACATGTCCTCAGACACCTCGGTTAGGAATCCCTCATCATAGCATAAAGGTTAGTAAAGTGTGACCATAATCTAGATCTGATGATTTGTGTACTTTATATTCATGTTGCTGTTTTGTCTCTGCAGCTCTGCAGATTTCTGCACCTTTGCCACGCTGAAGATGTCATCAGCAGCTTTGCAGGTTTTACAACTCATGAAGTTTTCCTGTTAAAAAATTGCTTTGGCAAAAATAAAGATAGTTTTCACTTGCAGTAATTTCTGTGTCTCTTTCTTTATTTGTTCACAAAATTATTATTAATCCCACGTGTTTACATCTATTCCAAAATTTTTCCCCAGGTGTTGAAATAAATCAAAAATGGATTGTGAAATAAATCTTATGCTGAGCACCAAACTGAAGGTGGAAAATACCATTTTTATCTGGTCTTTGGCATGTCCCGGTTGGAGCTTGAACCCACAACCTCCCCACTTTGAGGCATATGCTCTACCACTAGGGACCACTCTAGTTACATTTTCATTTTCACTGCTATCAAACATCAGATTTAGGGTTAGGGTTTCTTCTTTTTTCTGTAGTTTTCTCCCGACGTTCACCACACTGAAGATGACGTCAGCAGCTTTAGAGCTTTATTACTTCTGAAGCTACTGTGATGGAAAAGAAGCACGTTGGAAAAATAAAATGTTTTTTCAGCTGCAATGTTTTCAGTCTCTTTGAAGAACAAATTTATGATGTTCTGGAATTCCCCCATTGTGGGATTAATAAAGGCTTATCTTAGGATTTTTCCAAGATGCTAAAAAAAATCCAGAATATATTATGAAGTGTGTCTTAACCTGTAAATACTCACAAATATCACAGTCTGTTATTCAAATTTCCACTAAAACTGAATGAGAAAACCAAAAAAATATTTTCCTCATTGTCTCCCCTACAGTAACGGATATTTATTTTCAAGGGTCTAAACCCAGAGTTTTACAGTCCTTTGAACCACTCCGATAGTTCATATGGGTATAGAGGGTATGCACTGCAACATAATTCTTGGCAGTTACAGGACATTTACCATAGCAACACAGCACTGAGTGGCAATCACATGTGAGAGCTTTATTTTGTATTCAGCAAAACATAAAATCATACAAAATATTTAGTCACAGCAGTGCAGAGTAGCTTTTTTTTTCCCTTTAGATGTTAATACCACACCATTTACTTGACTGTAGTGATGTGTGGATAAAGACCAAGGAGCACATGGTGAGTGAAGAACTGATTATGAGTCTTTATTTATTTATTTATTTATTTATTTATTTATTTATTTTGCCAATTAATGCAAGATGAAATTATAAGATTAACTATCCACAATGAAAGCAGGTACTCTGTCTACTGCTGTGATTGAGGACTGTATGTTTTTTAATGTTTTAATACACCCCCCCACCACCACCCCCAATGCTGCCACTCATGTTTGCCTCTCAGTGTTTTTAATAACTGCCATGAGTTCTGGTCAGTGACATTATAGACATACCCTCTATTTATGAAGTAAACTATGAAAACGGGTGAGGACGGGTAAGGATGCACTGGTAAAGGCTCCCAGTTCGTTTCTGGTTAAAAGGCAGATAAACGCAGTTAGAACGCAGTTTGGAGCTGGCGTTTTGACCTTTTTTGTTGCTGCCGCTGGAGTGTGAACCTACTCGTGAGAAATAAGGGGAATTTGTCAGTAGTGGCTGGTGAAGCTGTTGTAGCAATTGGCCTCTCGCCCCTCGCGCTCAGGAAAACAAAGGGATTTCTCCCACGTGTTTTTTTTTTTTTTCCTACAATCGGATTCAGCGATCATCGGCTGGGAAAATGGGTCCCAAGAAAGCTCTGCAAAATGAAGATGAAATAAAAAAAGCGCTGGATTTCTTGGCGGAAGAGATTTCCGCTGTAAAGGCACAGCAAAGAAGCATCCTGGACCTAATGGAGGAGATTAAAGCGCTGCGGAACAAGAACGCTGAGAAAGACAGGAGGCTGGCGTATCTGGAGAGCAGAATGGCTGAGATGGACCAGAGCTCTCGGGCGAACGACGTGATCATCACGGGGCTCCACATCAAACCCTGATCATACGCGAGAGCAGTGGCCGCAGACAGGAGTGGAAGTCAGCTGGATGAGGAATCCGCTGAGCAACAAGTGGTGGCCTTCATGCAGGCCAAAGGAATCCAGCTGGACTGCAACAACATAGAGTCCTGCCACCCTCTGCCCAGGAAAAGCGGCGACAAACCGGCTGTGATCATGAGGTTTGTGAACAAAAAACACAAGACTGCGCTACTGAAACAAGGTAGGAAGCTAAAAGAAACAAACATTTACATTAACGAGCACCTCACGAAGGAAAACGCAGAAATAGCCAGGAAAGCAAGATACCTGAGAAAGCAGAAAAAGATTCAAAACACCTGGACATCAAACTGTAAAATATACATCAAATTAAACGGATCACCTGAAGAAGCCAAGGTCATTAACATCCGTAATATTATGGAACTGGACAATTATCAATGAATATTATGAACTGGAGTCACAGCAACAATTCAGACAACTGTAGGACACTGAAGGATTTTACTCATCTGCAAAAAAACATTCAACAACATGAATCAAAAAATCAACAAACAGGGACAACAGGAACTGAAAGTTTTTGAATACACAGATCACAACCCACAGGACATAGAATATGACATAGACCCTGATAATAATTTATTTAGCTCCATCAATAATGACTGTAATTACTACACAGATGAACAGGTTAACACAATGGTCACATCTGATTTCAATATTTCTATGATCCACTTCAACAGCAGGAGTCTCTATGCAAACTTTAATAACATTAAAGATTATTTACACCAGTTTAAAGAGCCCTTCAATATTGTGGCAATATCAGAGACGTGGCTCAGTGAAGAGAAAGGAGTGGATTTTACCATTGATGGCTATGAACTAAATTATATAAATAGAAAAGTGAAAAAAAGGAGGAGGAGTTGCAATTTTTGTTGACAAGAGCTTGAAATACAAGGTTGTTGAAAATCTGTCAGTAACTGTGGATGGTTTATTTGAATGTATTACAATAGAAATCTGGACAATGTGAAGAATGTAGTAGTGAGCTGTGTATATAGAACACCTGGATCAAACATTGACTTATTTAAGGACTGGATGGAAAAAAAATGTATGCAAAACTAACTCATAAATTTATGTTCATTTGTGGGGATTTCAGTATAGATCTGATGAACTCAAAACAACATAGTTTTACAGAAGAATTTATCAACACAATGTACAGTATGGGTTTACATCCAACAATTACCGGACCTAGCAGAATCACGTCACACAGTGCCACACTAATAGATAACATATTCACAAACATTATGGAAAATAATATCAGGAGTGGGCTTTTATTGAATGATATCAGTGACCACCTGCCGATTTTTGTTGTCTATCAATGTGATTATAGGAAGAAAAAGTATACCAAAAATATTAAATATAAAAGAATAAGAACCAAAGAATCAATGCATTTACTGACAAAGGAATTATTAATATAAGATTGGAAGATAGTTTATGATGAAAATGACATAAACAGAGCATATGATAATTTTTTACAAATATTTCAATCATTGTACAATAAATACTGTCCTATAAAACAATACAGTGACAGACAACAAAAAAAAAAAAATATTCCTTGGGTCACCAAGGGGTTAATAAATGCATGTAAAAAGAAGAATACATTATATAAACAATTCATTAAATGCAGAACAGTGGAAGCTGAGATCAAATATAAAAGATACAAAAATAAGCTTACTACTATAATGAGGACCTGTAAGAAAGAATATTACAACAGAATACTAGAGGATAACAAGAATAACATAAAAGGAATATGGCAAGTACTCAATGGGATTATTAGTATTCGTCCTAAGAATGCAAATTATCCAGAATATTTTATCGAAAATGGCAATTTGATAAATAATATGGAAGATGTGGTCAGTGGTTTCAATAAATTTTTTGTAAACGTTGGTCTTGAAATAGCAAAATCAATAGTGACACCAGAAACAAACTACAGTGGTTCTGTGAATGAAATAGAAGATAAAAATCCAAACACAATCTTTTTGGGTGCAGTTACTGAAAAGGAAATTATCGAGACTGTGAGTAAATTTAAGAACAAAAAATCAACGGACTGGAATGAAATTGACATGACAATAGTGAAAAAAGTAATTGATGGAATTGTTAAGCCACTCACCCACATCTGTAACCTGTCATTTCAAACTGGTACATTTCCAGACAAAATGAAAATAGCAAAAGTAATACCTCTATACAAAACAGGAGACAGTCATTGCTTCACAAATTACAGGCCAGTCTCTTTACTCTCACAATTCTCCAAAATACTTGAAAAAATCTTCACTAAGAGACTGGATGATTTCACTGAAAAACACAACCTCCTTCCAGATAGCCAGTATGGTTTTAGAGCAGATAAATCTACATCTTTGGCACTGATTGAACTTATAGAAGAAATTACTAGTTGTATAGATAAAAAAAATGTTGCTGTAGGAGTATTCATAGATTTAAAGAAAGCTTTTGACACCATGGACCACAGAATACTACTAAGGAAACTGGAAAGGTATGGGATAAGAGGGGTTGGACTGAGTTGGGTGGAAAGTTATTTAAGTAACAGACAACAATTTGTACAAATTGGAGAGCACAAATCACCCTTCATGGACATCACTTGTGGTGTGCCCCAGGGGTCAGTTTTGGGACTCTCTCTTCACTTCCGCTTCTGAGAGAGAGCAGACGCTTTTCTTCCCTCTCCCTCCTAATCCTCTCCCTTCTGATCCCAGCTTGCAATGTCACTCTTCTCCTGGCTGAATCTTAATCCAAATGGAAATTATGGATCTGGAAAGCGGCTTATATGCGATTGTCACCACTTTAAAAAGTAGAAGATCGGGTCAGGGGGAACCCAAGGGAGACTCATGGTATTGGAATTCATGTGTCTGTGTGATTCGACTGAGATTGAACTGTTCACAGGATCTTCTGTTTGGCCCCTGGAGTTTTCCTAGTGTATTGACATTATCTGGGTGAGCTAATCAAATGCGGACCCTGGCGTAGCTCCCTTAACAAATTCAACAATTCGTCCAGCTGGGGGGAGCACTGACTGTCAGCGGCAGGATTAACATGGAATTTACTATCTGGCATGCATTGAAGAGAGAACGAACTCTCTGGACATGTTTTACCTATGTTTCGGTAGGTGGATAACATCTGTGGATCGCTGAGTGCTCTCCAGAGAATGATCTAAAGTATGATTCAAGCCTGTATGAAATTGAAGCACAGAATCGAAGAGAGAGAATTTTTTTATTCTCTGAGTGCATTGTGCAGATTTGACCTTGTGTTTTGGTGCCTTTGTTTACATTCCTCCTCGATGAAGATAACGCCGGATAAGTGGCTTATGTCTACCCATACATCAACAATCAGTTGTTGTCGTTAGCGGATTGGTCTCTCAAGGACATTGCCCATGTGCCTTCTGCAAGGAAGAGGAAAAGAGAGACAGACTCTGATCTCTGACTTGTTTATAAGTCACATGATTATAACATCTATCCACTGCCTGGAGGCGCCCTCTGCTGCTCACTAACAACTGTTACACTCACACTACACAATGACATGCAAATATACACACACTGCTCTCCCTCCCTCTGCTGTGTGATTGTATCTATTGTCTGCTAATGTGCATAGAGGGTTTTTTTCTGTGTAATCAAAATTTGGCTCATGAGCTTATATGAGCTTATACGAGCATGATTCTGATAACTATGTTTTTTTCTCTCTGCCTATTGTGTTTCCCCCCCCTTCCCCCCTTTACCCCCACTGCAGACAGGCGCCTCTATGGCTGCCGTGTCATTGGATGCGCCTAATGTGCGCGCCCAATGTCAAGTCAAATTCCTTGTGTGTTTACTTGTAAATATACTTGGCAATAAAGCTGATTCTGATTCTGATTCTGATTCTGATTCTGACCCAAACTCTTTATTTTATATATAAATGACATATGCCAAGTATCAAAAATTCTGAAATTTATTTTGTTTGCGGATGACACAAATATCCTCTGCACTGGTGAGAATTTGCAGCAGGTTTTAGAGGTGGTCACAACTGAAATGAAAAAAATAACTCAGTGGTTCAACAAAAATAAATTATCTCTAAATCTAAAAAAACAAAGATTATGTTGTTTGGAAATTATAAAATAAATCATGAAATAATGGTAACGATAGATGATACCAGAATAGAAACAGTACAGGAAAATAAGTTCCTGGGGGTGATGCTTGACAATAAAATCTGCTGGAAACCTCACATCAGTCACATCCGGGCCAAATTAGCAAAATGTATAGGCATACTGGGGAAGACAAGACACTTCTTGGACTATAAATCATTGGTCTTAATTTACAATTCACTGTTTTTACCTTATCTTAACTACTGTGTAGAAGTCTGGGGAAACACCTACAAAACCAACCTACAGTCAATATGCACATTACAAAAAAGAGCTATAAGGATAAAAAACAATGCAGGATATAGAGACCATACCAATTCGTTGTTCTTAAAGTCACATGTCATAAAGTTCATCGATTTAGTTAAATTTAAGACAGCACAAGTAATGTACAGGGCAATTAATAATCAACTACCAACTAATATACAAAAAATATTTTAAAAAAGAGACAATGATCATAATTTGAGGGGAGACTCAAACTTTACAAAACCCAAGATACGTACTACCAAGAAAAGTATGTGCATATCTGTCTGTGGGGTGGATTTGTGGAACAGTCTAGAGCCGGAACTGAAACTATGTACAAACAGAAATCAATTCAAAAAGAGGTATAAGCATCATTTGCTGAAAGGGTATATGTTAGAAGGGTAGTAGTTATATGTACGATTCATTATGTTCACTCTGGGATATTATGGGACACTATGGAATGGTGGGTAGGACAGCACTGTGTATATCTGTGTTGTTTGAGGCTGGTTTTGTTGTATGGACATCATTATATGTTTGAATGGATGGGTGTTAATGTTGATTTGTAAAAAAAATACAGTAAATTGTTTACTTGGGGTCTTAAAGGTGGTAATTTGTATACAATTCACATGGGTGTATCTATGGAAAAGAGGAGATGGAATTAATAAGTGTTCACTTCTTCCTTCTCCCTTTCGAACAGTGTATAATGTTACTTTATTGCATTTGCCATTTGCTTGTATTTGTTATATTTTTGTGTTCGAAATAAACTATCTATCTATCTATCTATCTATCTATCTAAAACTTATGTACGATTAATTCCTAGATAATTCCATGATTAACAGAAAAAAAGTAATTGTCACAATGACTGTAAAACTGACTTGGGAACTGGGTCTGTTGTTTCAAAATATTTATTTTATTTTGTTCTACTGGAGCATAATTTTATGAAGCTTTTTTCCAAACGATTTAACTGGCCTGAGAAGGTTAGCTTCACAGCATAAGTTAATCATGGTGATCTACCCGCTTTGTCACAGGGAAAATCCAGGATTAACCCTGACCATAGTCATGATTTAAGGTGGGGAGGGGGGTTATAAGCCCCCATAAAATAAAAATCAAAATAGCCAATATACCCCCCACTCCCATAATCATAAAATGGCGATAAAGAAAATTATGTACATACTGGAATGAAGGACGTGTCATTTTTATTCATTTACTTTCAATAGCAAGAAAAAGAAAAGTTATATTTTTCACCCCCCCCACCCCCACCCCCCCCGCCCACTGCAGAAGACTTGATATCACCCAGTCTTTTTAGCATCGACGGCTCAGTGTCTTATTCACTCCGATGGGTGCAGTAGAGAAGTGTTTGTGATTGACTGACTAAACCATGTCTTTATTTGCCTGCCATAATTTCAGAATTAAATGATGACATTTCTCACCTCATTTTAGCAAAAACATTTGAATTTTGTCCCGTTTCTTCACCAAAGCTCCTCATACTCTTGTCAGTACCCTGCATCCCTCAGTACAGCAGCGGTTAACTATGTTGTGCTGCAGCTAACGCTTTGATAGCTGCTCTATCTTAGCTTTCATGAGATAGGAGTCCATGTCAAGATTGTTGTCTAACACCCTTTTAATTTGAGGTAATCAGAGTAACTGAATCACTGCAAGATGGAAAAATGTTAACATTTAATTTACTGAGGAAGACAAGTTGTTACTGATAAGATGTTAATGTTGGTGTATCACTGGTGTTAAACACTGTTGAGTTCTGCCAAATTTTGCAATAAAATTTGATTAATCCTGCCAAAGTGCTTGTTGGTGGCAAAAAAAGTGAGGAAACTAAGCAAATAGGATTTGAATTATATTAGCCGGAATATATGCATAATTTTATTTTTGTGAAGTCACAACTTAATGGAAAAGTCCAGAATTAACAAGAAATTGCAAATTTAAATGTAAAAAAATCCCAAATCTAGATACAAAATCAATACAACAAAATGCCAAAACTACTAGCAAAAAGCTGTAAAATTTATTATTTTCATTTTTACATTTATTAGTTTATTTCAAGGGACAAAACTCATCAATAAACAGAGAACAATTCTGTAAATAATCCAGAATTAACTAAAAAATTAATTCTCATCTGTTTTCCCTGGACAGATGTACAAAGGCAACCTTAAAACAAAATCAACACTATTAGAATCTAATAGTGTTAGAAGGAGTCTAATAGACTGTATTAGATAGAGACTAATTGTGAATCAATGGAAGCTAAAACAAATATAAATAAATAATATTAAATAAAATAAATAAAATAGCATGAAAAACTTTAAAATTTACAAGAAAAGATTTTGGAGAAAAAACACAAATTTATGAGAATGAATGATCAAATGTACAAAAATACACGTTTACAAAAAATGCAAAATTTGGGGAAAAAGTTACATTCATTCATTCATTCATTCATTCATTCATCTTCTTCCGCTTAATCCTTCTCGTGTCGCGGGGGTCTAGAGCCTATCACAGCATCTTTGGGCGAGGGGCAGGGTCCACCCTGGACAGATCACCAGTCCATCGCAGGGCCAACACAGAGAGACAGACAACCATTCACTCTCACAATCATACCTAAGGACAATTTAGAATCCCCAGTTTGATGCCATTTAACCTAACTTGCATGTTTTTGGCATGTGGGAGGAAACAGGAGAAATCCTGGAGTAAACCCACGCAGACACGGGGAGAACATGCAAACTCCAGACAGATCACTGTTGTTCGGGGGCTTGGAGTAAACCCAGGATCCCCCAGTCAAGAGTGAGTTGCTGTGCTGCTGCAGTGCTAACCACTCCGCCACTGTGCTGCCCGGAAAAAGTTACAAATTTATTCAAATAGAATAGAATAGAACAGAAATGAATAGAATAGGTTTGGCTTTATTGTCATTGTACAGTAGTACAGTGTTTTGTCCAAAAGACTGGGAATGACCACGGACAAGTGAGCTGTGTTGGAACTGAACTTTATAACATAAACTGGTCAAATACAATACATGTGAATGAGCCCTAAGCTCATCTCTGTGCCTATTGAGAGAGGGCCGGAAAAAAAGACAGCCATAAGCAGGCCAACTCCTCCCTTATATGAGTCAGCATGATGACTGTACCAGCCGGCTATGTCATCACCCTCTCTGTTATAAACCCCTTTATAACATTCATCCTCCTTCTTGGAAAAACACACAACACTATTAGCAATTGTAACCTTCCAATTTGGGATAAACAACAACCTCCTGAACTAGGCTTAGCATGTGGAGCGCCGCTCAACCCACTGCGGTTCAGTGGATTATTCTGCCACTCGTTTTGCCAGAAGTGCTCCTATCTAAGCAGTCCTTTTCTCTGACAGTCTTCCATGGGGAAGGCGGATCTGCTGGAGGGGACTTGTGCCAGTCCCGTGGTGAATACGCCCCTAGAGATGCTGAATCCCCCAGACCATAAGACCACAGAGAAGATTCATGGACGTAGTGAAGGAGGACATGGAGAAGGTTGGTGTTACAGAGGAAGTTGCAAGGAATAAGGTGAGATTGAGGCAGATGATCGACTGTGGCGACACTTAAAGGAAGCAGAAGAAACAAGAAGAATTTGTGATAGTCTGTTTGTGTGTTCCCCCGATCTCTTTTTTTCCCCCCTCCCACCTCCTCATCCGTCACCCCTTGCGACCACTTCAGATCTTTTCAGTTGCCTCCCCCATTTCCCCCGTCAGGTCGATTATAACTAAAATTATTTAAATAAAGTATGAAAGTTATTTCAAGAGGAGTCTATAAATAGTCTTTATATACAGCAATGTCAAATATGAGCAAAGCTCCTTTGGGCAAAGTTAATCTGTTTGGCACAATAAGAGAGCAAGATATCCGTTCTATTTACCTAGTGTGGCACATATGTTTGGTTCATATTTCCCACAAGAGTGTGGCACATATGTCTGGTTCATATCTCCCACGAATGTATGGCTTATGTGGATTGGGGCTTCACGTCTGGAGGAACAAAGAGTCTGGATCGACGGGGGCCGACAGGAGATGTCGAGGAGGTGTGAAGTCGGACCCTTGTCTCAGAGAGGAGGCCCTGGGGGGTTTCCCGGAACACCAGAGAATAAGAGACAATGGTGAATCTTCAGAGACTTGCATTGTGATTGAATGTTTGCAGAAGCACCATGTGACTTGAGTTCTTAATCCCCCGGAGGTATAAGAGTGTGATGTAACATGATTCTGCCTCTTCTTGCTTTTTGAGAATGTTGGATGATTGTGTTCTGCAATAAAGCCGAACCTGAGGAATACACTCAAGTCTCGTCATTGAACACATCTTCCACACTGGTGACCCACGACAAAGAATGAGCAGAGAGAATTCTCCCGAGCGGAGCGCATCAGAGGCCGGCCTGATGGCTGCCTCCACGCTCCGGCTGCCCGATTTCTGGCAGCACAGCCCGCGCTCCTGGTTTAGCGCGGTCGAGGCGCAGTTCAACCTCCGGAGAATCTCAAAGGATGAAACGAGGTTCTACCATGTGGTGGCGAAGCTGGACAGTCACACGGTCCAGAGGGTGGAAGACCTGGTTAACCACCCACCGGACACCGACAAGTACGGCGCATTGAAGGAGGCGCTGATCAGCCATTTCACCCCCTCGGTGCAACAGCGAGCAGAGGGGCTCCTAGAGTTGACGGAGTCGGACAACGACAGACCGGCAGACCTGATGGTGAAGATGCTGAGACTGAAAGACTCCGAAGATGGCAAATTTATTTTTGCCCACCTTTTCCTCCGGACTCTGCCACCAGCAGTGAGAGTGACCCTGGCAGACTCACCCCGATTGGCCAAGCGGGACTACCATGGGCTCGGCAAGGAGGCGCAGCGACTCGTCGACACCCACAAGCAGAGCGCGGTTTAGGCCGCGGCAGCTGAGCAGAGGACGGCGCCCGGAGATGGTTTGGAGCCAGTGGTGGCGGCGCGAGATGAACCGACGACGGCGGTGACATGCGTCAGGCGACGCGGAGCTGAAGACGGCCTGTGTTTCTACCACCGCCGTTTCGCGGAGAGGGCACACAGATGTCTCCCACCGTGTCGCTTCAAGCGTCAGGGAAACGCCAAGACCGAAGGCCGGTAGCAGCTGCATCCCTCGGAGAAGAAAATAAACTGCTTTACCTGACAGATGCACACTCGGGGAAACAACTCCTCGTGGACAAGGGCTCCCAGCTGAGTTTCGTCACACCTACCTAAGCGGAACGGCTGATGCCGTCTAAAGCTCCCTGGGTGTCAGTATCAGCAGCAAATGGCTCAGCGATTAAGACCTTCGGTGAGAGGACCATGCTTCTGTCCTTACAGGGCCGTTCATTTGAGTGGACCTTTATTGTAGCGGCAGTCAATTTTAACATGTTAGGGGCTGATTTTTTGTGCTCACATGGTTTATTGGTTGATCTTGCTAATAGACGTCTGGTTAATGCACTTTCTTTTCATTCTATCCCCTGCACAGCTCGGGTGGCTCCGCCGACTGCACACGCCAACGTCACAGTTGCGGGTGGTAAGTTTCATGCTCTGCTCACTCACTTTCCAGCACTCACAGTCTCAAAGTTTTCGGCGACAGTGGCCAAACACGGGGTGGAGCATTTTATCACCACCACTGGGCCGCCGTTTTTGCAAAAGCCCGGCGCTTGGACTCAGCTAAACTGGCAATAGCGCGCGAGGAATTTGCCAATCTTGAAAAACTGGGCATAATTAGACGCTCAAACAGCCCCTGGGCTTCCCCGTTACACATGGTCCCAAAGGCTGATGGCTCGTGGCGACCTTGTGGTGATTTCCGCAGGTTGAACAACATCTCAGCACACGACCGCTACCCGATTCCGCACATCCAGGATTTCCCAGTTCATTTGGCGGGGGCACACACTTTTTCTAAAATAGACTTGGTGCGCGGCTACCATCAAGTCCCCGTGCGCGCGCAGGATATTCCCAAAACCGTGGTAATAACTCCGTTTGGGCTTTTTGAGTTTTTGCGCATGCCGTTTGGGTTAAAGGGTGCCGCGCAAACTTTCCAACGCATGATGGATGCTGTTTTACGCGACCTGCCTTTCGTGTTCGTCTATTTAGACGACATATTGGTAGCCAGCATGTCCGAGGACGAACACGAAACCCACCTCACAGCGGTTTTTCGGAGACTGGCAGAGCACGGGTTGATAATTAACCCAGTGAAGTACCAGTTCGGGGTGGCGCAAATCGATTTTTTGGGGCATCGTGTTTCGCCAGAAGGAGCGGTTCCCCTGCCTGAGAAAATGCGCACAATAACAGATTTCCCCCGACCTCAAACGATAAAAGCGCTGCAGGAGTTTCTAGGGATGGGTAATTTTTACAACCGGTTCCTTCCGAGCGCAGCGCGGCTTATGCAGCCACTGTACGCGGCACTAAAAAAACAAAAACCCACGAATAAGGTCGAATGGTCTCCGGAGCTGGAGCGCGCTTTCTCCCAGGTCAAATCAGCCCTTGCAAGCGCCGTTTTGTTAGCGCACCCGGTTCCAACAGCCCATTTGGCGCTCACCACCGATGCTTCGGACCTAGCGGTGGGGGCAGTCATTGAACAGTGTGTGGCAGGGACCTGGCAGCCGCTCGCGTTCTTTAGCAAATCCTTGCGCGATAACGAGCGTAAATACAGCGCGTTTGACAGGGAGCTTTTAGCCCTACACTTGGCCATCCGCCATTTCCAGTTCTGGCTGGAAGGGCGTCATTTCACCGCTTTCGTGGACCACAAACCATTAACTTTTGCAATGGCCAAGATCTCAGAACCTTTGTCAGGCCGACAACAAAGACAGCTAGCCGCAAAATCGGAGTTCACCACCGATATCCAGCATGTCGCAGGCAAACACAATGTAGTGGCAGACTGTCTCTCACGTGCTGTGGCAACGCCAGGCCACGTGGGGGCAGACTCGGTGGCTGTGGGCCAGGGCAGTGACGCGGTAGCGCGCTCAGCCCCGGTCCACGTAGGTTTGGATTATGCAGACATGGCTGCGGAGCAGGTTGGTGACGCGGATGTGCGCGCGCTCCAGTCTGGACCAACAGGGTTAAGGCTGGAGCACAGGGTGCAGCAAATAGGTATGCCCCTCTTAATATGCAATGTCTCCACGGGTTGGCCTCGTCCCGTGGTTCCAGCCGCGTGGCGCCGCCGCGTCTTTGACTCGGTCCATTCGCTGGCGCACCAGGGGGTGCGCGCATCGGTCAAGATGGTGGGGGAGAAATTTGTCTTGCCGGGGTTGCGCAAACAGGTCAAGGAATGGGCAGCAGCTTGTGTAGCGTGCCAGAGGGCTAAGATACACAAGCACACGAGGGCCCCTTTGGAGCCTTTTCACATCTCGGCTAAGCGGTTCAATCATGTGCATGTTGATCTGGTGGGCCCGCTTCCCTCGTCTCAAGGGCACACACACCTTTTGACGATGGTGGACCACACCACACGTTGGCTGGAAGCGGTGCCTCTGGTGTCAACAACGGCGGAAGAGGTTGCGCGCGCATTTTTAACAGCTTGGGTCACGCGTTTTGGAGTTCCGTCGGCTATAACGTCAGACAGAGGCCCTCAATTTGTTTCCGAACTGTGGTCGTCTATGGCCCGCAGCTTAGGGGTGAAGGTACACCGCACTACCGTGTATAACCCGCAGGCCAACGGTTTATGTGAACGCTTTCATAGGTCATTGAAAGCAGCCCTCAGAGCATCGCTCACGGATACAAATTGGGTGGACAAACTGCCATGGGTTTTATTGGGGTTGCGTTCTGCACCTAAGGAGGATTAGCAAGCCTCCCCAGCGGAGTTAGTGTTCGCACAACCTCTCCGTTTGCCGGGGGAATTTCTTCCGGAAAATCCTGCGCCCAATTATCCCCCCGCTCAGCTGTTGTAGAGCGGCACAGGATCAAACACACTGCCTGGCCCAGTGCATCACAGTTTTCCACACGTTTTTGTGCCAGAGGCTTTGAAAAACGCAGAGTTTGTTTTTGTTAGACATGATGCACAATGCCCAGGGCTGCGTCCGCCTTACGATGGACCGTTCAGGGTGCTGGAAAAAAATGAGAAGCATTTTTTGCTAGATTTGGGGGGCAGAAGGAAGCTAATTTGCATAAACAGACTCAAGCCCGATTTTGTCCTGGCTGATGAACGCGTGCAGTTGGCGAAAGCCCCCTGCCGGGGCAGGCCACCAAGAAGGCATGCTCCAGAGCTCCCACAGAGATGTGCTAACAAATCTAATCCCCAGGTGCGAGGAGACGCTGCAGACGCAGCAAAGCCGGCCTACAGCAGATTCGGTAGGAAGCTAAGACCTAAGAGATTGGGGGATTGATTGTTGGTTATGTGGTAATGTCTTTTATGTTATGCATTTACGAGTATGTTTGTCCCATGCAGACGTTTGGGGGGGGGGGGTCATGTGGCACATATGTTTGGTTCATATTTCCCACAAGAGTGTGGCACATATGTCTGGTTCATATCTCCCACAAATGTATGGCTTATGTGGATTGGGGCTTCACGTCTGGAGGAACAAAGAGTCTGGATCGACGGGGGCCGACAGGAGATGTCGAGGAGGTGTGAAGTCGGACCCTTGTCTCAGAGAGGAGGCCCTGGGGGGTTTCCCGGAACACCAGAGAATAAGAGACAATGGTGAATCTTCAGAGACTTGCATTGTGATTGAATGTTTGCAGAAGCACCATGTGACTTGAGTCCTTAATCCCCTGGAGGTATAAGAGTGTGATGTAACATGATTCTGCCTCTTCTTGCTTTTTGAGAATGTTGGATGATTGTGTTCTGCAATAAAGCCGAACCTGAGGAATACACTCAAGTCTCGTCATTGAACACATCTTCCACACTAGCTCCTGGACAGGAGCTGGCAGGTTGCTCAGACATCGGTTCTCGTGGGTCACAGAAACCCCTCATGGTCACGGAGCAGCCAGCCACCAGAGGCACCAAGGAGAGCGAGCCACCTCCCGCCACCCCTCAGGTTACGGAATCAATAAGCGGGGACCAGAGAGAATTGAATTCAGCCAACTGGTTTTAAGAGGAGGCAGATGTGTCACTAATGGTTAATGGTAGACAAAGTGGCAGAGCAGCATTTCTCATCAGTGCCCACAGAGAAACATTATGGTGCCGCCAGAGAAAGCTGTCGCAGTGGTGCAAACACTGCATATCCACTGCATGTGAAAAATGTTTTTCTCATCTGCTATACATGTTTACTCAGAGTCAGAAATCATTTTGTTTGTACAGGTTTTAGGTGAGACTGTAGGCTGTAAAATTTGTCTTAAATTGGCCAATTTAAGGGCTACGAAGGACACCAAACGCACGCTGTAGGTTTTGCACATTTATTAACAAAAAGACAAACACTACACAAAACAGTAAACTTACATGTAATGAAATGGAGGAGCCAGAGGAGAGCGGGGCTTACGACCAGGAAGGAGATGAACATCCTGGGGAATGCTGGCTGAGGCGCTCGGGGACGCCGGAGGAAAGAGAGAGCTTCTGCTGGAGCACACCTGAAGGGAAGGAAGGCTCACGGCTGAGGGAATTTAGCGAAGGAAATAATGACCTGGTCGAAGCTCTCCCGTTCTCCTCAAGGGCAGAACCAAAAAACACTCAGGGTCTGGCGGAGAAAAACTGAGGAAGGTAACAGTAAGACACGACAACGGGGAAATGTTGTCATGTTATGTTTCACCCTGAAGGGTGAACAAATAAGCTGAAGATAGACATTCTTATTTACTTTTAAATTTATTTTTAATGTACATGAACTTCTTTTGCATTGGGATCAGTTAGTACATATCTCATTTAGGAAAATTTTCCATTTGTTACCGAAGCGACTTAGTACAATGATGACGGTCTGGTGTTCTGTGTGATCTCTCACTTTCAAGTATTAGTTGTATTGAATACTATTTACAATAAAATGAAACAGAGTTTCTAAGAAGAAATGAGATAATCAATGAGACAGACAAACATTGTGGAACAACATAGTGGTTATGGGGATTAATCAGAGTAGCACCTCGATTAATGATTTTTTCATTGAATGGGCTGTTGATCTAATGTCAGAAGAACTAAGTTTGAAAATTAAGTCATGAGGGAATATTTTCCTTTATTAACTTAAATCCTAAGCCCATCTCATTCTGCGGTTGGACTAGAACTGAAACACTAATGAGGGTTCCAAGCCAAGGAACACAAGGTGTCAAATTCAGTGGTCCTAGGACTTCATTTCTGCTGTTTGCAGATGATGTGGTTCTGTTGGCATCATCGAACAATGACCTACAGGTCGCTGGAGCGGTTTAGTAGTGAGTGTGAAGTGGCTGGGATGAAAAGTGACACCTGCAAGTTCAAGTCTGTGGACCTCGGCCAGGAAAGGATTGGCCTCTCCAGGTTGGGGATGAGCTGCTGACCCACATGGAGGAGTTTAGGAGAAAAGAGAAAGACATTAACAGATGGATTGGAGCAGCATCTCCCGTAATGGAGACGTTATACCGGTCTGTGGTGGTGAAGAGGGAGCTGAGCTCCAAAGCAAATTTGTCAGACACACAAGCTGCTGAAATGAGCTTTCTCTGTTGGGTTACTGGACTCACCTTAGAGACAGAGTGAAGAGTTCAGTTATCCAGGAAATGCTCAGAGTAGGGGTACTGCTCCTCTGCATCAAAACGATCCAGTGGAGGTGGTTTGGGCATCTAATAGGATGCCTCCTGGATGCCTCCCACATGAGGTGTTTGTGACACGTCCCACAGGGAGGAGACCCTGGGGCAGACCCAGGACCTGCTGGAGAGACTGTGTCTTCCAGCTGGCCATGGAACACTTTGATATTTCTTCCCTGAAGAGCTGTAGGACATGGTTGAGGTGAGGGAAGTCTGGCCTCCTCCTCTTAGACTGCTGCCCCAGTAGTCAGTAGATGATGAACTGATTAATTAATATGCAAATTAAATGACTCACATGATCAAAAAAGTCAAACTTTTTCTTCATATACTTATCTTTGTACTGTGAAAGGGACCCACCACTCCGACACTCATCTCCACCTGCTCCACAAAGCCTGTACTCTCTTCATCACCAGCCACTGGCTTGGATGGTTGTCCCCAGGTATTTAACCTCATCTACCTTCACTACCTCTACCTCTATTATCTTCTCCATTATACATGTCCCTGCCTCTCATTCACACATGTATTCTGTCTTGCTTCTACTGACTTTCATTCCTCTTCTCTCATCGTTGTTGTTCCTCTCAAATGCACACCTCCACTTCTCCAGGTTCTCTTCCACATGCTCCCTCCTTTCACTACAGATCACAGTGTCATCTGAGAACATCACAGCTCACAGAGACTCCTTCCTGACATTGTCTGCAAGCCTGTCCATCACCATGGCAAACAAGATTGCAGTCACACCCCCACATGGAATCCATCTGTCACTCTGCAGCAAACCTAAACTTCATCTCTCTGTCCTCATATACTGTAGTTCCTTCAGCACTCTGCCATACTTCTCTGCCACTCTTGACTTCCTTTTACAACACCAACTTCCCCTCTTGGCACATTACCTACCTTCCTCTCTGCATGCTCATTTTTATCAGTCTCCCATTAAGCCTGATATTCCCCCAAAAAACAAATTCCATTCATCATTCTTCGAAAATTAAAGGTTTCTTCCATAACTCAAGCTGTCCCACTGCACCAAACTTAATTTAAAAGTAGACAGTCATTTTATTTAAGTGTGACACAGTCACTCTGCTACGTTCCCAAGCGCTTTTAAGCAGCGCTCGGGGGGAAGGAATGAAAACCCACATACAGAGATTAATGCAAACAATTTTATTAAACAAAAATAAGTTTTCAGTCCAGCAAACGATCTAGACAAGCAAACAGTCAGATAGGTTATGGTCATGATGGGCACCGGAAAAACGAGAACGCCTCTAAGACGCTCATCAGCCCGATGGAGGGAATGCCTTGTACCGCAGAACAACTGGATGGCACAAAAAGAAAGGCAACCAGGAGCTTAGGAGCTGGAGTGGTCCGAGGCAGTCAGTGCCGTTCGGTGTAAGCAAGAGAGCAGGAACAGCTGCTAACAACAGGCAATGAACGGGCATCAGGTGAAGTTAGAGAAGACTATACCAGTCAGGCTGAAATTATTAATGTAGGGAGTGGAGACAACATACACAGAGAACTGCTACTGTGTATAATGCGCACAATGATCCAGCCATCTCTTTCACCAAATACAGAGTTTATATAATGACAATAGTTCCAAGGTTGTCATAGCCAGGAGCGGCACTGGGGTTAAGCTCCCTGTGCTCATAAAATGCTCCTTATGGCGTGCGTCTCGAAAAGCCTCTGACAGCTAAGTCCAACTCCTAGCCTGCCTGTGTGGTTTAGTCTCTAAGCCCGGCGGAACTGCTTTTACTAATAGGAGAAGGGGCGAGGGCGGATCTCTTGCGCCTTAAAACCAGATTCTTCGGGTAGATGGTGGCTCGTCAACCTGGGAAGGTAGCCCATCTAAGGGAAGGTAAACCCTGATTTCAAACCTCCGCTGCCTTGCGGCACACCCGTTCACGGGAAAGGCTTTGGGAGTCAACCCTGAGGAAAAATCTGGAGTCGGAGCCCCTAAGGCAGTTCTCTGTTGTGCTCAACATTGTTCTGGCAGCTCCTGCAACAGCACTGGTGCCAAACTGTAGCAGCCCTGCTGTTCCTTTGGAGTTATCAGTGACGTGGAGAGGGGGGACATGCAGCATGGGCAACATCTTGTCCTCTATATCTTCCTGCCTAGGCTTGAATCCTACCAACGCCCAACGCTGGAAGGTAGAACACCAGATCACTGGAGAGGACACTCCAGCTTCACCTTTGGCGTAGACAAAACACGGGGAATGATAGTTACCGGTTATAAGCCACTGTTCAATTGGTGTAGAGCAAGGCGCCAGGGGTTGTTCCCGACGGTGGGAGGGATCATTGGATCTCACTGGACAGCTACCGCCCACCTCAAGCTGGGCAGCCCCCAGCCAATAAGGTGTTGTCCCACCACAGCTTGCTTTTCTCATTGGGTGCATGGGGATGAGGAGAAGTCCGAACAGCAGGTTGAGAACCTTCGCACCAGGCAAGACAAAAAAACAAAAGAGACCAACTCTACAACTGGGAACTTGGAATGTCCGCACTATGATGACAGGACTCGCTGCTAACCTCAAGGAGGTTAACCTCAAGCTGCTAACCTGCTAACCTCAGTGTGTATGCCCAAACACTGACAGCCACACCAGAGGCAAAAGACAAGTTCTACGAGAATCTCGCAACAACTGTCAGGATCGTCCCCAACTCTGAACAACTCATTCTCCTTGGAGACTTCAATGCCAGAGTGGGTGCTGACCACGACTCCTGGCCCTCCTGTCTTGGACCATTTGGCGTGGGCAGAATGAAAGACAACGGACAGCGGCTGCTTGAGTTCTGCACAAGTGGGAAGAGCTGAGAAACACCATCCACCGCACAGCCTTGGCTACCTTTGGGAGGAAGACCTCAAAGTCACAGGACTGGTTTGATGTCAAGTTGACCGAGATGACCCCCGTCATTGAAGCCAAGCGCTCAGCACTTGCTGAGTACAAGAAGTACACAAACGAGAAGAATCTTCAGATTCTCAGGGCTGCGAGAAGCAAAGTTCAGCAGACTGCTCGGCGCTGTGCCAAAGAGTACTGGACTCAGCTCAGCCAAGACATTCAAACCGCTCCCATAACAGGGAATATCCGTGGTATGTACGATGGCATCAAGAAAGCACTTGGTCCGGCTCAGAGCAAGACGGCCCCCCTCAAATCTTCCACTGGGGAGATGATCACAGAAAAGAACAAGCAGATAGAGAGATGGGTGGAACACTACTCCGACCTCTACTCCAGACAGAACACCGTGACACCATCAGCCCTTGATGCCATCGACTGCCTGCCATCCATGGATGAACTTGACGCCGAGCCAACCATCAACGACCTCAGCAAGGCCATTGATAGCTTGGCTGCTGGCAAGGCACCCGGCAACGACAGCATATCCCCCGACCTGATCAAGCACTGCAAGACCGCCCTACTGCTGCCATTGCATGACGTCCTCTGCCAGCGCTGGAAGGAAGGTGCCGTACCACAGGACATGAGGGACGTCAAGATCATCACCATCTACAAAAACAAAGGGGAGAGAAGTGACTGTAACAACTACAGGGGCATCTCCCTCCTCAACGTTGTTGGCAAAGTCTACGCACGAGTTGTTCTCGTTCATCTACAGAAACTTGCTGAACGTGTCTACCCCTAGTCTCAGTGGGGCTTCCGTGCTGAGCGATCGACGGTAGACATGATATTCTCCATCCGCCACCTCCAGGAGAAATGCAGAGAACAGAACATGCCCCTGTACGTAGCCTTCATCAACCTCACCAAAGCGTTCAATCTGGTCAGCAGGGAGGGCCTTTTCAACATCCTGCCAAAGATAGGATGCCCACCAAAGTTGCAAAGCCTCATCGAATCATTTCACACCAACATGCAGGGGATAGTGCAGCATGACGGCAACGTCTCAGAGCCATTCAACATACGCATCGGAGTGAAACAGGGCTGTGTACTTGCGCCAACCCTCTTTGGGATTTTCTTTGCTATGCTCCTGAGGCATGCCTTCAGCACAGCAACAGAGGGAATCTACCTGCACTCAAGATCTGACGGCAGGCTTTTCAACCTCGCCCGCCTGAAAGCCAGAACCAAAGTACGCGAGGCTCTAATCAGAGACATGCTGTTCGCAGACGACGCTGCAGTCGCAACCCACACACAGCAGGAGCTTCAGACCCTGATGGACCGCTTCTCCCAGGCATGCAAGGACTTCGGGTTTATCATCAGCCTGAAGAAGACTAACGTCTTGGCGCAAGGCACGGAAGCACCACCAACCATCACCATCGACGACTATGAGCTGGAGGTCATGAATCAGTTCACGTACCTGGGGTCCACAATCAACAACAACCTCTCCCTTGATACAGAGATCAACAAGAGGATTGAAAAATCAGCCTTCACACTCGCTCGCCTCACCACACGAGTGTGGGAGAATCCCAAACTCTCTGTCAAGACGAAGATGGCAGTGTACAACGCCTGCGTCATCAGCACACTACTCTATGGGAGTGAGATGTGGACAACATATGCCCAGCAGGAAAAGAGACTGAACTCCTTCCATTTGCTCTGCATTCGCCACATCCTGGACATATCCTGGCAGGACAAAGTGCCCAACACAGAAGTTCTGTCCTGCGCCGGCCTTCCCTCCATGTTCACTCTACTCAGGCAGTGCAGGCTCTGCTGGCTAGGCCACGTTCACCGTATGGAGGATGGCAGAATCCCCAAAGATGTCCTCTACGGAGAACTGGCGACTGGCAGGAGAGACGTTGGCCGCCCACAGCTGCGCTTTAGAGACATCTGCAAGAGAGACATGAAGGCCCTGGAGATCAACACAGAGCGCTGGGAGGACCTTGCAACGGACCGCTCCAAATGGAGAGGCACCCTGACCAGACACCTCAAGGCGGGTGAAGAGAGACTGACTGCTGCAGCAGATGAAAAAAGGACCCACAGGAAGAACTGCCACAGACCCAGCAGCACGGAGACCACCCACAAGTGCGACCTGTGTGACAGGGACTGCCATTCGCGCATTGGCCTGTTCAGCCACAGGCGGTGCTGTTCCAGCAGAGTAGACATTTAGGATTCTCTTCCATGGTCATCATAGACCGACGGAGGCCGACGACAAGAGATCATGACAATACTAATGAGGAAAGATATCACCGTTGTGCATAATGAGGAGTAACAAGAGGGGGTGCGTGGGCAGGACTGAATGGAAACACGTGTGGAAAAGTGAGTGTCTGGGCATGTGAGTGAAGATAAATGGAGGACTGTTTGTTTACGTGTGCACTTGAGTGAGAATGAGAGTAAGTGTGTATATGTGTGTGAATGTGAGAAAGGGAAACAAATAATAAGAAACAGCTTGTGCCACTGACAGAAGCAGGAGGCGTGGCTGATTTGTAAGGGAACAAAGGACACAAAGGGCTACCTGAAGTGCCTGATGGAAAATAAGCATACAATACACAAAATGGTCAAAATAGCAGCAGTATCAGAACTTGGTTTGAAACCCTCAAACCCAAGTTCATGACAGAGCGCCCCCCCCCACCCTCAAGGGGTGGATTCAAGACACCCTAGTGTCACCAGAGGAAAAACAAAAGAACCCAATAAGAGAAACTCCCCTCAAGAGGAAAACAACAAACCAGGGTGGAAGGTGGGGGAAAACAGGTTAGGAGGGAAATGACACAATTAATACAAGAAAAATAATATACAAGTAAAGTGAGGAGAACCTCTTCCCATCCGCAACCTAGGACAATAACCCCTACCCAGGAGTTCAAAGTTCAGGGGTCTGACCAGAGACCAAGGCCCAAAGCATGTCAAGGGGTGGCTGATCTTGTGGCCTGCCAGTGTCCCAAGCCCAGCAGGTGGCCCCCATAGCAGCATCAGGAAGCCTACAAGGACAGATGGGCCCTCCGACCCGGAGACTAAGTTTGTCGGGTGGCTGGCAAGCATTGTTGAGCCACTAAGACCGGATGGGAGAGCGAGGAGGTGGCCTACCCACCAGGAGACTTGGAGGTGGGTGACCAGGCCAAAGGATAGGAACCCCAACGGAATCTGGTGACGAGGACTGAGCCCCCCCCCCCCCCCCCCCCCGCCCCATGTGGCTTTGAGCAGGTGGACCATAGCACCCGCGATGGTCCCGGTCTGGGACAAAGCTGCACCAGCAATGGCCCCTTCCCGGGACCTCATTGTTCCCATGGTGAGCCCTGTCTGGGCCTGCGTTGCACCCACGGTGGACCCCAACTGAGCCCTTTTTGCACCCACAGTGGAGCCTAGCTGGACCCTTGCTGCACCCGCCGTGGACCCGGACCGGACCAGAGCTGCATCCACGCTGTACCAGCCGACCCGTGACAGCACCAGACCCAGGAGACGGTCAACCAGGGGAACCCCAGGTGAAGGCACAGGAGGCGGGTCCACAGTGATCACAGCAGGGGAAGCTGCACTCATGGTGAACTCTGGCTGGATCTCCACTGCACCCACGGTGGACCCCGGCTGGGCCAATGCTGCATATTCGGGAAGCTGATCGACCAAGGCAAGCACCATACACAGGAGGCAGCCCACCAGTGGAACAACAGGTGATGCTGGTGTCGTGGAACCCTCCGGTGGTGTTGGACCATCTCCAGTGACCCTGAAAGAAGTCTTGGACAGAGGGCACAAAGAAGGGAGGTCAGGGTCACCGGCAGTGGCGGAGCCCAGCGAGGTGAGCTCTGGTGCAGCTGATGGCTGCACCCGACTCTCCTCACCAAGACCCAGGCATGATTTCTCTAAAACTTGATAAAGAAAAATAAAAGAAACCACTTGCCTGAAATCGAGCTCTACTGCCATCCAGGACTCCGTCGATCCTGCTGAGGGTGATGGTTCGGGCACTGACTCTGCTGTGGTGGCCTCCGCAGCAGGCGTGATGGTAGTTGCAGTCCTGATCTCCTCCAGAGAGCTCTCCAACGCCGGTGACTCCTCCGGTGAGAATTCTGGAGGTGGAGTCCATCGTTGCGCTGGACCCTGGGAGGCTGAAGCCAGGGGATGCTCTTTCATCGGTGCAGGCTTCAGTTTGGTCACAGCACCCTTCCTTTGACCATGGCCGGTCTGCGGGACTGGAGTAGAATCTTTCAGCTATGTGCCCCCCTCCTTCCTCCAAAGATGAAGCTCCACGGCCCATCAACACTCAAAGGAGAGAGAAGGAGATATGGAGAGGGAAGGGGGGGGGGGTAATTCTTTCTGCAGCGGTAGGTGAGGACCCAGTGGGCTGCACAAACTGGGCCTCACTCTCGGGCATCAGGCAAGATGATTTATCAAATGAATTAATCATATGAAAACACACTTGCCTGTTAATCCCGAGAGCAGTGGTTTTTGCTGAAGTACACCCAGCCTCCTGCTTCTAATCTGTGGCGCTCCTGGGTCCCTTGAAAAATCCGGAGAGGGCCTCCCCCGCAAATTTGAAGACAGGCAGAGGAACGGAGAAGTTCTTTCTGCGGTCCAACGCTGGGTTACGGTGCCATGGAAGAGGCGAAGCCGGCGGGACAGGAGCCGACATGCAGGAGACAAGACTGGGCTTCTCTCGCCGAATTCTTCTATGTGCGGACGCTGGCCTTGCAATGGGTGGCAAGGAAACAGGTGGAGGCAGAGGTGGCAGCGGAGGGAGTGATTGAGCAATCACCTGGGGATGAAAGCACAGGTAAAGTCTCCGCTCCACCAAGTTGGTAATTGCGCCCAAGCAGTCCATCTCGTCCCTCTGGGAGGTAAAGCTGCATACGCTAACTGCCAAATCCTCAATCGCCACAATGGCTTGGTGGTCCTACTGGCTCCACTGTCTCCACCATACTGCCTCACCAGCTTGAGGCATAATGGATCCTCAGAGCAGGTGGGCAGAAAAAGCAGACAAAATTGAAAAAGAAAAGAAAATTGCACTCACAAATCTCCACTGTTTTTTTTCTTTTCAGGCCGGATCATTCTCTTACGTTACTGTGCACTTTTATGCAGCGCATGGGGGGAAGGAATGAAAGCCCACGTGCAGAGACTATTGCGTGCAATTTTTTGAAACCAAATAAGTTTTCAGTCCAGCAAAAGATTTAGACAAGCAAACAGTCAGATGGGTTATGGTCATGAAGAGCACCGGAAAAACAGGGACGCCTCTAGGACGCTCATCAGCCTGAGGGAGGGAATGCCTAGTACTGCAGAACAGCTGGACGGCACAAAAAGAACAGCAACCAGGGACTTACTTGCTGGAGCGGTCAAAGGCAGTCCGTGCAGTCCGGTGTAAGCAAGAGAGCAGGAAAAGCCGGTAACTACAGATGGGTAATGGGTGTCAGGTGAAGTTTGAAAAGACTATAACAGTCAGGCTGAAAGTAATAATGAAGGGAGCGGAGACAACATACACAGAGAACTGCTACTGTGTATAATGTGCACAATGATCCGGCCATCTCTTTCCCCAAATACAGAGTTTATATAATGACAATACTAATGAGGAACAAGATCACCGGTGTGCATAATGATGGGTAACCAGAGGGAGTGCGTTGGCTGGACTGAATGGAAACACGTGTGAAAAAGTGAGTTTCTGGGCATGTGAGTGAAGGTGGATGGAGGCGTGTGTGTATATGTATGCATGTGAGTGAGAATGAGAGCAAGAGCGTATGTGTTTGTGAGCGTGAGTTCGGGACAACCAATAATAAGAAACAGCTTGTGCCACTGACAGGAGGAGGAAGTGTGGCTGAGCTGTCAGGGAGTGAAGGACCCAAAGGGCTCCCTGAAGCGCCTGATGGAAAACAAGCATACAAAGCACAAAATGGTCAAAATAGCTGTGGTGTATGGATTTGTGTGTCTGGGATGCTGTGCCCACCCACAGGGTGACATCAAGTTTGCACAGCCCATTCTGTATATAAACCATGTTTGTGTAGTAAAGTTAGAGAGTTGTTTGCTACATGAAGCCTCTCCGTTATTTACAGACATAACATTTGGCGATGAAGAACAAAATGGGTGCGTGCTGGTATGAGCAGTGGCTGTGGCCGTTTCTAGAGGATGCGGGTGAGCTGTTCATTTTGTGGCCGCATTGGAGACCAGAATTCAAGGGATATGTCGCCTTGCTGGGTTTCCCTCGGCTTGACGGTAGATAATGGTGGGCCCTAATAGCTTGTAACCTCGGCGTGGAAGACCGAAGGATTCTCGACTCACTGGGCTCGAGTGAGGACGACGTGGAGGCTGTCGGGCTCATGGAGGCACACCTCGCAGAGCAGTCAAGGGCCAGAGAGTTGCGGGCAAAGAAGCTGATGGCGTTGGTTGAGCAGGAGCTAGCTAGCTTTGGAGAGCTAACGGCTCAGTCGGAGCCTATGAACAGGCTAGCTGACAAGCTAGTTTTGGCCAAAACGAGGCTAATGACACAAAATTGGGCCTCGAGACAGAGCCAGGACCACATGTGGAGGAGGCCCTGGCCATTGATGCAGTAACGACACAGAGGAGCACCGAGACCAGGAGTACTGGGAAAGATGACCAGAAGCCGGTGTTGGAGGACATGACCGGTGAGGGTGACATTGAGGGCTCTGGAGAGGTGATGCAGCAGGATGGAGAGGCAACGCTGTTGGAAACTGTACAGCAGGAGAGTGGGACAGTGCAGGCCGAAGACTTTGGGGAAGAGCCACAGCCAGACACGATGGCGGCACAGCGGTGCACCAATGCCAAAAGCAATGGATGCAGTGGTGAGGAGCCCAGGTCGGTGAGCGAGCCCAACGACGGTGATGGTGCGGACCCCAAAAATGAACGACGAGAGCCGGACACGGTGACGGCACAGCAGATCACCGGGACTGAGAGCGCTGGATGCAGCGGCGAGGAGCCCGGGTCAGTGAACAAGCCCGTGAGGGTGACGGTGTGGGCCCCGGAGGGGAGCGACAGCAGCTGCAAGACACGGTGGCAGCGAGCACGCCAACGTGTGGGTTTCCACAGTCCCAGGAGCACAACCACGGGAGTTCGGAGTGTTTGAGGCCAAAAGAAATGAGAGTGGAGCGGAACATTTTGGCGCGATTTTGCTGAGCGGCAAACGCCTTCATCAGAGTGAGAGTTTGGACCGGGTCGGCGGGATGGCGCGACGCAGAATGAGGGTCCGAAGATGATGTGGCGGGCATGGGAGACCAGGTCAGGTTTCCCTGCTGGTCGACAGCGGGGTTCAGCCCAGAGAGAAGAAGCCAGTTTGGAGAGGTGGAGACAGACTGGCCAGAGAGGAGTGTTTTGACCCTGGGGGGCAGCAACTGAACTTGGGAATGCTGTGGGGGTGCCCAGGCCCTGCATGGCTACTATGTGACTGGTGGCTGCCCAGAGACTGTGGTGTCACTTAATTATTTATTTGTGTAAATAATCATATATATATATATATATATATATATATATATATATATATATATATATATATATATATATATATATATATACTGTACACTACCGTTCAAAAGTTTGGGGTCACTTACAAATTTCCTTATTTTTGAAAGAAAAGCACTGTTTTTTTTCAATGAAGATAACTTTAAACTAATCAGAAATACACTCTAATATCTAATATACATTGCTAATGTGGTAAATGACTATTCTAGCTGCAAATGTCTGGTTTTTGGTGCAATATCTACATAGGTGTATAGAGGCCCATTTCCAGCAACTATCACTCCAGTGTTCTAATGGTACAATGTGTTTGCTCATTGCGTCAGAAGGCTAATGGATGCTTAGAAAACCCTTGTGCAATCATGTTAGCACAGCTGAAAACAGTTTAGCTGGTTAGAGAAGCTATAAAACTGACCTTCCTTTGAGCAGGTTGAGTATCTGGAAAAAAATTATTATTTCAAATACAAATCATTATTTCTAACCTTGTCAATGTCTTGACGATATTTTCTATTCATTTTACAACTCATGGTGGTAAGTAAGTGTGACTTTTCATGGAAAACACAAAATAATTGTCTGGGTGACCCCAAACTTTTGAACGGTAGTGTGTATATATATATATATATATATATATATATATATACTGTATATATATATATATATATATATATATATATATATATATATATATATATATATATATGTGTGTGTGTGTGTGTGTGTGTGTGTGTGTGTGTGTGTGTACACACACACACACATACATATATGTATATAGATAGATAGATAGATAGATAGATAGATAGATAGATAGATAGTGTGATTATAATATAATTAATATTATAATGTGAGTGAGTGAGAATATGGGATTAATTTTATTTTTCAGAGACTAGGTCCAGATTTATTGTTTGTGTGAATGTGATAGGTTGCTTTATTACTTTTCTTCTCCCTGTTTTTAGTGTGTGAGTTGGGTTACAAGCTTTGGGTGGGTTTCCTGTGTACTTGATATTTTTTTGGGGGGGGGCGGGGGTGTATGAATATGTGTGTCTGGGATGCTGTACCCACCTACAGGGTGACGTCAAGCGGGCACGGCCCATTCTGTACATAAACCCTGTTTGTGTAATAAAGTTAGAGTGTTGTTTGTTGCATGAAGCCTCGCCTCGCTCTCCATAATTTACAGACATAGCAATAGCCACAGTGTCAGAACTGGGTTTGAGACCCTCAAACCCAAGTTCATGACACACTCAGACAAAACCCAGCCACAATGTCCATGTGGGCCTCACAATAGGTTTACATTGGACTGTCTGCTGGGTCCCATGTGGGTTTGTCTGTGGGTTCCATGTTGGCCACATCTGTGTTTGTCAACATGGACTTTACCTGTGGTACAGGTGAGCAGGTAATCTGTTTATATGTTTTAAACCCACTGGGCCCTGTGATGTAGCCAATTATGTAGTTTATATGTTATATATTTGTTGGAGCTTTTATTTGTGTTGCACGGGGTGGTGGCTCCGCCTTCTGGTTCTGCAAACCCTGTGGCTATAAGAAGGGCTGCAGGTAGGAGGGCGGTCTCTTTGCCGTTTCCTCTGCCAGCAGTTTGGTGTGGTTAGGTGCACGGTGCCTGATAAAATAAACCTGTGTTCAGCTGCATAACTGGTCTCCTTCTTTGCTCCAGCCTCTGACATAACAGGCCCCACATGGTTTTAATGTGGGTGAGGAGGTTTCAGTAACACTGGCGCCATAGATAAAATTATTTGAAAAAAGTCACAACTTTATCAGGAGAAAAAAAGTGAAAAATTAAAAGACATTATTGACAAATTTTCACCCCCCCTCCCCAAAGTAACAATTTTGAGGACAAAGAGTCACAACTTTACTGAAATATAAAAAGTTCTGAGAAAAAAAACTCCAATTTTAAAAGGGAAAAGTTGTAAAACTGCTTGAAAAAGTTACAAACTTTCAAGAAAAATTTAACAAATTTGCAAGAAAAAAGTCACAAATTAATGACGATAAATTTAGAAAAATTTGAAAATTAACAAAAAAGTGACAAATACACTACCGTTCAAAAGTTTGGGGTCACTTAGAAATTTCCTTATTTTTGAAAGAAAAACACTTTTTTCAATGAAGATAACTTTAAACAAATCAGAAATACACTCTGTACATTGCTAATGTGGTAAATGACTATTCTAGCTGCAAATGTCTGGTTTTTGGTGCAATATCTAGATAGGTGTATAGAGGCCCATTTCCAGCAACTATCACTCCAGTGTTCTAATGGTACAATGTGTTTGCTTATTGCGTCAGAAGGCTAATGGATGATTAGAAAACCCTTGTGCAATCAAGTTAGGTCTGCAATGCTGTAATTGCTGCAAATGGAGGATTCTTTGACGAAAGCAAAGTTTGAAGGAAAAAATTATTATTTCAAATACAAATCATTATTTCTAATCTTGTCAATGTCTTGACTATATTTTCTATTCATTTTACAACTCATGGTGGTAAATAAGTGTGACTTTTCATGGAAAACACAAGACAATTGTCTGGGTGACCCCAAACTTTTGAACGGTAGTGTATATCCAGTCATCCATCCATCCATTTTCTACCGGTTAATCCTTTTTGTGTCATGGGGGGGGGGGGGGTGGTAGATACATTCCCAGCATCTCTGAGCAAAAGGCAGCGTACACACAGACAACCAGCAAATATATGAGTAAATATATTGGACATCTGTGAGTAAAAATTTCTAAATGTCTGAGAAAAAGTTATAGGTTTACAGGAAAAACAAAAGATGAAATTTTTGAGAAAGTTCCAAATTTACAAGAAAAATGCTGCAAATTTAGGGAAAAAGTAAAAAATTTACAAGAAAAAAACAACTTTACAAGAAAAAAGTAACAAATGTATGAGGAAAAAGTCCCAAGATTAAAGTAAAAAACTGACAAATTTATGAGAAAGTCACAAAATTATGAGAAAAACTAATTTTTTGCAAATGCAAAAAATTTTGCAAATTGCAAAAAATGCAAAAAAACTAAGAAACTTATTTATTTATATTTATTTATAGAATTTGTATATGGGTAAAGTCCATGTGAGCAAACACAGATGGAGCCCACATGGAAGCCACAGACAGACCCACTTGGGACCCATAAGAAAGCCCAGTTTAACCTTTGGTTGGGCGCACAGGGACATGCTGGCTGGGAAGGCACTGAAAACCCAACTTCCAAGGAAAAGCTTTCAAGAAAAAGTCAAGCGTGGCACAGCACAGCTTTATTTGAGGTCTTCCGTCCTACCTACTGGTTCAGATTTGCATCACTGCTGTGTTTATGACATGGTTCAATATTTGTACCACCTCAGGTTCTCTAACCTACATTTGCCATCCTGTTCTCATTTTCTTGGCCATGTTTTATCTTTTTTGTGAACTGTGTTGAATTCCTTAGTATCTACAGCATTTCAGCAGTGGTGTTTTGTAGAAAACCATCATCATGTTCTACATTTTAATGACTATAGAAAATGTAAGTGGAGAGTCTGCTGACAGTGGGTGATTGATGTAAAAAGTAAGAGATTAAGACTGAACATTGTAATAGATCTGAAGAGTGATAAAATAGACTGGCTACATTTTTAAACACTAGTTTCACTTAACCCTTGTGTTTTCATGTGCCACATAACGATGGTGGTGGGGTGGGGGTCATATGGACCCCTGTTTTTTTTGTTTGTTTGTTTGTTTTTTTTCCAGAATGGATAGTTTATCTGGCAGTGTTTTTTTTTTTTTTTGGGGGGGGGGGGTGTCCCACCTCGGGGTTTTGGGTGAAAGGGGTCATGTCGTCCCCCCTGAGTATTTTCCGAGGGGGGTCGTCTCGACCCCCTTTTGGATATTTCAAGGGGGTCATATCGACCCCGCTGTTTCTTTTCCATGGAATAGATGGCTGATCTCCCCCCCGTGGTTCGTTGAGGAAGGGGGGGGGGGGGGGTTCGGGGTCGACTACACCCCCCACCTCGGGGTTTTGGATGAGAGGGGGTCATATGGACCCCCCTTTGTATTTTTGTGAGGGGGTCGTATCGACCCCGCTTGCTTTTTTTTTTTCTCTCCAAGGAATAGATAGTTGATCTCCGGATGGTTTTGTGTTGAGGACTTGGGGATGGGGATGGGGGTGGGGGTCGACTAGACCCCCCCCACCTCGGTGTTTTGGGTGAGATGGGGTCGATATGACCCCCCTTTGTATATTTTTTTTCCAAGGAATAGACAGTCGATCTACCCACCCGGTGGTTTGTGGAGGACTTGCTATTCGACGGAGGAGGAGGAGGAGGAGGAGGAGGAGGAGGAGGAGGCGAGAGGACCGCGGCTGGCGGGAGCGCAGGTGGGGCAGTACTTGAGCGCGCATCTTCCGCACACGTGCGAGCGACACCCGCGGCACACCGTTGTGGTCTTGGTGTACTTGCTCCTGGGACACACGCGGCACCTCTTCCTCTTTTCTTCCAAAGACCACGGGGCTACTCCTCGCGAGGGGGCCTCGGGTTGGTCGTCGTCGTCGTCGCCGCGGCGGGGGATCCTCTCCCTCGCCCTCTCCCTCTCCCTCGCCCTCACCCTCTCTCTCCTCCTCTTCCTGAGCACGAGCGGGGCCAAGAGCGCCTTACTCAGCTGTTCCGTGAACAACCTGCGCCTGTTGCGTCTGCCGGCCATCCATGCGGGATTGAGCTCCCGCCACAGGATGAAGGCGTTGTACACAGAAACGTCCACCATGTTGTGGAACAGGACCAGGGGCCAGCGGCAGGTTTTTCTCCTGCAGCTGTACATGGCCACAACCTTGTTTAGGTTGTCGACACCTCCCTTGGTGCGATTGTAGTGGATCACCGCGAGGGGTTTGCGATCGGCGCGGTCGCTCAGCAGCGGGCCTCGCAGGTACCTGTCGGCAGTGGCGAGGAGCAGCACGTTCTTGTTCCTCTTGGCGAGGTAGGACAGCAGGACGACGTCGGGAGCCCCGGATGAGGAGAACGCAAAGGACGAGGAGCCGACCGCCCTGCCCCTGACGTTGAGCAGCTCTCACGGGATCTCGGACCTGTTGGCGCGCAGGGTCCCCAGTAGGGTCAGGTCCCGTTCGGCGAGGAGCCTGCGCACGAGCTCGTGGGATGTGAAGAAGTTGTCGCAGGTGACGTTCCGCCCAGGTCCCAGTCCCTCGGTGAGCTCGAGGACGACTCGGGTGGCCAGGTTCTTTTCGGGGAGACCTCCCCTTTCGGGTTTGCCGGTGTAGACCTGCATCTTCCACGAGTAGCTGGAGAGGGCGTCGCACGTCACCCACAGCTTGATGCCGTACTTGGCAGGCTTGCTGGGCATGTACTGTCTGAAAGGACAGCGACCTGGGGGGGGGGGTTACACTAAGGTAAAGAAAACAAACAAACAAACAAACAAACAAACAAACAAACAAGAGCAGGTGGATTATTTTTTTGGGGGGGAGAGAGAGAGAGAGAGAGCGAGAGAGAGAGATGTGCAATTAGATTTCTATATTTTTTGTTTTATTTTCGTTTTAATACCCAACACCACCGCTACTTACCCCTAAAGGGACCCAGTCGTTCGTCCACGGTGACCTCCAGTCCGGGCTCGTACAGGAGCGACAGCCTCCTCTGCCACGCGTCCCACACGCGCCTGATGGGCGCCAGCTTGTCTCCTGAGGAGGAACAAGAAGAAGAAGAAGAAGAACAAGAAGAGGAATAGCGTCTGGCCTCTCTGGTGTCGCGATCGTTGAAACGCAGGACGCTCGAGTACGAGCGGAGGGTCTTGAGGGACATGACGGACCGGAAGACGGGGCGTCCGCTCTCGGCATCCCAGAGGCTCTCGCACGCCTCGCCTCGCGACCTGTACACGCCCGTGAGGATCAGCAGCCCCACATAGGCGCGCAGGTCGGTCCGATCCATTGGCCTCCACCCGTCGAGCCCTCACAACGTCCTCCTGGCACCTTCCAGGTTGGTCATGGCGATCACCTCATCCTCCAGCTCAGGCTGAAAGTAAGAGAGGAACGCCGAGGCCAAGTCCGCGACGGCCTCGCACACCTTCCCTGTGGGGCCCTGGCGCTGAAGTCGAGGCCGACGTCGACGCCCACGCTGCCGCGACTGCGGGCCAGGCCTCGAGCTCCATGTGATGTTCCCCCGTTTCGAGGTCATTGATTCCGCGGGAGCGTTGCGATAGTCATAGTGATACTGTCCTCCTCCTTCTTCTTCTTCTTCTTCTTCTTCTTCTTCTTCTTCTTCTTCTTCTTCTTCTTCTTCTTCTTCTTCTTCTTCTTCTTCTTCTTCTTCTTCTTCTTCTTCTTCTTCTTCTTCTTCATCGTCATCCTCCTCTATGTCGGATTCCTCGTCTTCTTCCTCGTCATCATCGTCATCGTCCTCCCCTGTTTCAGACTCCTCTTCTTCACCTTCGTCTACCTCTTCTTCACCTTCGTCTACCTCTTCATCTTCTTCTTCTACCTCATCGTCTTCTTCGTCTACCTCTTAGTCTTCTTCTTCTACCTCTTCTTCTACCTCTTCTTCTTCGTGTTGCCGTTGTCCTTCCTCGCCGTCCCCGCAGTCTTTGTCTCGGCGGGCTCTCTGGGACGTTGGGAGTCGCTCGCAGTCTGGTATCACCGCAGGATCCCATGGAGTGGTGCCGCGTGACATAATGCACGGCTCAGGAGACACACACGCAGGCTCAGGGTAGATTTAACAGCTTTATTGACAACAGGGATGTGTGGCTGCGTGTCTGTGGAATAAGAATGTGTTGGTGGTGGCATCTGCATCAGGCACGGGGGCAGGAGGCCGTTCAGCTGGACAACCCTATGGGAGGAAGCAGAGGGAGAAGGGTAACGGACACCACACCAACACAGAGGATAATAATAGTCTTGCTGGCTTACTTGGTTAAGACAGGTGGCTGGCGTTGACAAGGGCGGAGCCCGGGAGACAGCGACCTGGAGTGCCTGTAGCAGCAGCGTAGAGACAGCGGCGAGATGAGGAAGTCCGCCGCCAGGGAAGTCCACCTGTGCACAGGGGAGAGGGCTGGAGGAAAAGAGGTAAGGGGAGCTTACCCAGATAATCTTGCTTGAAGTATTGAGTACCGTTGTAGCAAGCGATGCCTAAGTAGAGAGACGGCTTCAGGCCGAAGCCCAGGGCAGAGTGGATTAAGTACCTCGCCGCTGACGAGGAGCAGGTGTGTGCGCAGCTGGCACCGCTGATGAGCGGCGAGTCATGACAGTACTCCCCCCTCTAGCAGCGCCTCCTGGCGATGGTTTCTCTGGGTGTGCTCGATGGAACTCAGTGATGAGGGACCGGTCCAACACCAGCGAGGAAGGCACCCATTGTCTCCATTCAGGTCCATAGCCCTCCCAGTCCACCAAATACTGCAACCCGCGACCCCGGCGCCGGGCGTCCAAGATGTCAGAGACAGTCCAGGCCGGATGGCCACCAATCATCCGGGGAGCGGGGTGCGCTGCAGGTAGAGGGAAGAGGGGGTCAGAGACCACCGGTTTGACTTTCAAGACGTGGAAGGTGGGATGGATGCGGAGGGAGGAGGGAATAGCTACACGCACAGCCACCGGGTTGATAATCCTAGTTATGGGAAATGGGCCGATGAATCGTTGGGCCAGCTTCCTCCTCTCACCCTTTAGGTTGACGTCCTGTGTGGATACCCAGACTTGTTGTCCCACCTGGTAGGCAGGGGCAGGTCTCCTGTGCCGGTCCGCCGTGGATTTATTGCACTCCGCCGTGCTTAAAAGCGCATTGCGCGCCGTAGTCCAAAGAGAGCGGCACCACCTGAAGTGCGCCTGGGCAGAGGGGACAGCCAATTCGCCCTCCTGCGCGGGGAATAGAGGTGGATCATAACCCAGGGATGCCTTGAAGGGAGACATCCCGATGGCAGACGAGCGAGAGGTGTTGTGGGCATACTCCACCCAGGCGAGGTGAGAGCTCCAGGACGTGGGCTTGGATGTGGTAATGCAGCGGAGCGCAGCCTCCAGCTCCTGATTGGTCCGTTCACACTGCCCGTTGGACTGGGGGTGATGGCCGGAGGTGAGGCTTACTTTAGCTCCCAGGGCATTGCAAAAAGACCTCCAGACGTCCGAAGAGAACTGGGGGCCACGATTGGAGACCACGTCGACCGGTATTCCATGCAGTCTGACCACGTGCTGGATAAGGAGGTCCACCGTCTCCAAGGCTGAGGGGAGTCCACGTAGGGGCACAAAGTGGGCGGCCTTGGAGAAACAGTCAAGGATGGTCAGAACTGTGTTGAAGTTGCTGGAGACAGGAAGGCCGGTGACAAAGTCTAAAGTGATGTGCGACCAGGGCCTGCCAGGGACGGGCAGGGGCTGGAGCAGACCTGCAGGGGGAGCGTTACCCGACTTACTGGTGGCGCAGACGGGGCAGGCCCGGGCATAGTGAGCGGCATCCTTCCGCAGACCTGGCCACCAAAAGGATCGCTGGAGGAGGTCGATCATCCGAGAAGCTCCAGGATGGCAGGTGAGCTTAGAGGTGTGGAGCCAGTGAATAACATCCCCCCGGACGGTAGATGGCAAGAAGAGCCTCTCCTCCGGTCTGCCGCCAGGGTCCGGTTCCGACTCCTGCGCCCTCCGGATCTTATCCTCTATGTCCAAGGAAACAGCCCCCATGACACACGACCTGGGCAGAATGGTGTGAACAGCATCTTCCATGGCCTCCGGGGATAATTGCCTGGAGAGGGCGTCGGGCAGGCCGTTCTTGGAGCCAGGCCTGTAGGTGATGTTAAATTTAAACCTTGCGAAGAACAGGGACCAGCGTGCCTGGCGGGCGTTCAGACGCTTGGCAGATCATAGGTAATCCAAGTTCTAGTGGTCAGTTAGTACCACGAAAGGCAAGACGGCCCCCTCCAGCCAGTGACGCCACTCCTGAAGCGCAAGCTTGATGGCCAGAAGCTCTCTGTCCCCCACGTCATAATTATGCTCCGCTGGGGACAGGCGCCGAGAGAAGAAGGCTCAGGGTCGCTTCACTCCGTTGGCTGGAGACCGCTGGGACAGCACCGCCCCCACCCCCGTGTAAGAAGCGTCCACCTCCACTATGCACTGCAGCGTGGGATCGACCTGGCTGAGGACCCGGGAGGAGGAAAACTCCGTCTTCAGCGCCTGGAAGGCCGTTGCGGCCTCTTCAGTCCACCGGAACGGGGTCTTAGGGGAGGTGAGGCGGGACAGAGGCCCGACGATGGCTCCAAAGATTGGGACAAAGCGGCGGTAGAAATTGGCGAACCCGACGAACTGCTGAACCTGTTTCCTAGAGGTAGGTGTGGGCCAATCCACCACCGCTTTAATCTTCACTGGGTCCGGGAGCACCTGGTCATGGGAGATGACGAACCCCAGGAAGGAAGTTGTCTTGGCGTAGAACTCACACTTCTCCGCTTTGACATATAGACGATTCTCCAACAGCCTCTGCAGGACCCGCCTCACGTGGACCCGGTGCTCATCCCTGGACCTGGAGAAGATGAGGATATCGTCCAGGTAGACGAACACAAACAGGCTGATGAAATCCCAGAGGACGTCATTAATGAGGCGCTGGAAGATGGCTGGAGCGTTGGTCAACCCAAACGGCATCACTAGATATTCAAAATGACCGTTAGGGGTGCGGAAGGCTGTCTTCCACTCATCTCCCTCCCGGATCCGGACGAGGTGGTAAGCGCTGCGGAGATCCAGCTTGGTAAACCAGGTCGCCCCCTGGAGGGAGTGGAAGGCGGTGTCCATGAGGGGCAGGGTGTACCGGTCCTTCTCCGTGATGTCATTGAGAGCTCGGTAATCTATGCAAGGACGAAGGGAGCCGTCCTTCTTTCCAACGAAGAAGAACCCTGTGCCTTCTGGTGAGGAAGATGGTCGGATAATCCCAGCGCTGAGAAACTCCTTCAAGTAGGTGTTCATGGCCTCCTTCTCTGGCGCTGACAGGCTGTAGAGGCGTCCTGAGGGTAGGGGCGCCCCCTGGCGGATGTTGATGGCACAGTCGTAGGGCCGGTGAGGAGGAAGAGACATCGCCTTGGACTTGCTGAAGACTGCACCCAGGTCGTGGAACTCTGAGGGCACAAGGGTGAGATCCGGGGGCGCGGTGTCCTTGGCTGTGGGAGGCGAGGACGGGGCGCAGGCAGCGGATTGGAGACAGGTGCCCATACAGAAGGTGCTCCAAGCTGACACTTTTCCGGTCTTCCAGTCCAAGACGGGGTTGTGGAGGCGGAGCCAAGGGTATCCGAGAATGACAGGAGTGACCGAGGTGGGCAGGACGTAGAAGGAGATATCCTCCCGGTGGTTTCCTGAGATGATCACCGGAATAGGAGATGTCCGGTGGGTCACCTTTCCCAATGAGACACGGGAGAGATTTACCAGGGCGAGAGGAGGTTCGAGGGGGTGACAACGGATACCCAATCGGGTTGCCAGGCTTTGTGAAATAAAGCTACCCTCCGCGCCTGAATCCACCAGTGCATGTGTGAGGTGCCCTGTGAGGTTGTGACAGAAGCGGATGGGCAGCGTCAAATGTGTGAGGGGATTTAACCGATTAGCGTCCGCGAGGCCCCCTACAGTGACTCGCAGACCTCCCCGTTTGGCTTCTCCGGACAATGCTCCACCGTGTGCTGGCTGCCCCCGCAATACATGCAAAGGCCCAGATCACGGCGGCGTTGTTTCTCCGCCAGGGGGAGCTTTGTCCGGCCCGTCACCATCGGCTCCGACTCCTCGGAGACCTCTGGCAGCGGCAACGCCAGGTGGCGAGCTTGGGGCAAGCGCGCAGAGGCGCCCCGCGAGCGAGAAGAGTGCTTCCGCTCTGAGGCGCGCTCACGCAGCCTGTTATCCAAGCTGATGGCAAGGGAGATCAGCTCCGCTAGAGTCTCCGGGATATCCCGGTCGGCCAGCTCATCTCTCAGACCAGAGTTAAGACTGCGGAGGAAGATGCCGCAGAGCACACGCTCTTCCCAGCCAACTTCCTCCGCGGTAACCCGGAAGTCGATCGCGTATTCGGCCGCCGATCGGCTCCCCTGTTGGAGGAAGAGAAGGCGGTCGACCTGAACACTGTCCAAACGCGAATGGTCGAACACTTCCAGAAATTGTTGCACGAACTGGCCATAGGTGAGGGTGGCGTAGCTGGGCTTTGCCATGATGGCGTAAGCCCAGGTAAGCACACGACCCTCCAGGAGATTACCAATATAGCCAATCCTGCTGTGGTCTGAGGGGAAGTCTCCGGGAGCGCGAAGGAACATGGACTCACACTGCATGATAAAGCCCCGAGCTCTACCAAGCTTGCCGCTAAAGCGAGCAGGAGTGGGGATTGGTGTGAGCCATGCCGGCGCACCCGGAGCAAGCTGGACAGCCGCCGGAGCAGCGGGAGCTGCGCCACCCAGACGAACCGAGGGGAACGGCTGCTGGGGGTCCAAGCGGTCTAATCGGTTAGTAATAACTGTCAATTGGTTTAATATCACCTGTTGTTGGTGGGCTATTAAATCCACCCGAGCCTCGAGGGTGGAAAGACGGCATGCGAGCCCGCTGTCTGCCGAGCCGCTCTGCTGAAGCCGTACTGACATAATGCACGGCTCAGGAGAAACACACGCAGGCTCAGGGTAGATTTAACAGCTTTATTGACAACAGGGATGTGTGGCTGCGTGTCTGTGGAAAAAGAATGTGTTGGTGGTGGCGTCTGCGTCAGGCACGGGGGCAGGAGGCCGTTCAGCCGGACAACCCTATGGGAGGAAGCAGAGGGAGAAGGGTAACGGGCACCACACCAACACAGAGGATAATAATAGTCTTGCTGGCTTACTTGGTTAAGACAGGTGGCTGGCGTTGACAAGGGCGGAGCCCGGGAGACAGCGACCTGGAGTGCCTGTAGCAGCAGCGTAGAGGCAGCGGCGAGATGAGGAAGTCCGCTGCTGGGGAAGTCCACCTGTGCACAGGGGAGAGGGCTGGAGGAAAAGAGGTAAGGGGAGCTTACCCAGATAATCTTGCTTGAAGGTTGAGTACTGTCGTAGCAAGCGATGCCGAAGTAGAGAGACGGCTTCAGGCCGAAGCCCAGGGCAGAGTGGATTAAGTACCTCACCGCTGACGAGGAGCAGGTGTGCGCGCAGCTGGCGCCGCTGATGAGCGGCGAGTCATGACACCGCGTCGCATATACCGACTTGTAATCGTCACCCCAGTCGTACTGCAGAGCCGGTACGGGACCGAAAAAGAAGAAGACACGACAGGAGAGGGGGATTCTACTTCTACTTCTTCTTCGTCTACTACTACTTCTTCTCCTTCTTCTGCTTCTTCTTTCCTCCCGGTCCATGGACGCATGCGCGACATGTCGTAGAGATGTTAGGGAGCGAGCGAGCGAGAGGGAAAGAAAAGAGAGTGAGGTCCTTGGGCTTCTTTTTTTTTTTTTTTTTCGTCCTCGAGGGATTTGGCAGTCACGGACCCGAAGCGAAGGACCCTTAGTAATGTGACTTCCTGTCGTCCATCCTCGGGGAACGACGGGGAAGTTTGCGACTGGACCTTGGTACTACGGCCCGGATTCGTGAAGGACCCCCATCCCCAAGACGTAATCTCTTGTCCGTTTTATGGGTCTGCAAGGAGTAGTAGGTAATTGTAGCATTTTCTGGCCTTGGAGGGATTTTTTTTTTTTTTTTTCTCCCCAGACGTCATCGCTCGTCCATATATTTGCACGACTCATTTCCCGGCCTTGGGATTTGTATTTTTTTTGTTTGTTTGTTTGTTTTCATTTTATGTCTTGGCTGATTAGTTTATTTTTAAAGATGTGTGTGTGTGTGTGTGTGTGTGTGTGTGTGTGTGTGTGTGTTGTCATAGAAAAGCACAATGCACTGGCTGTCTGTGCATATCAGAATCAGCTTTATTGGCCAAGTATGCACAACACATACAAGTAATTTGACTTGGGCTAAAAACTTGCTCTCGTTGTTCAGGTGGAGGATTTAAATAAGATTTAAATAAGGATTCAATGACAACAGAGTATGTACAGTAAATTACAGTCTGTCCACGTTTCTATAAAATGATGCAAATGTATACAGGAATATATGCAGTTATTTACTCAGACTATCCACTTTGCAGAAATATATGGAAAAAATATACAGTCATACAGTATTTCAATGTGAAATCAGATTCAGTGAAAAAATGTGCAATGTAATAATGGATGAAAAGTCATGAGTACAGCAACAGGTAGGACTAGGTGAATGTTAGGAGTTCATCAGAGTGATGAACTGAGGAAAGAAACTGTTCCTGTGATGGGTTTTTTTGACCTTCAGTGATTTGTAACGACGACCAGAAGATAGAAGTTCAAACAGTTCAAACAGTTCTATCTTCAGTTCTACCACTGGCCTATATTTAACAGAATACAGAGCTGAGGTTTCTCTGCCAAAAAAAGAAACACTATATACACTTTTTAACATTCATTTAAACAAAACTGTATACACACGATGACATGTGTATATATATGAGCCCTGTGTGAGCGTGTGTCTGCGTGTATGGGTGTGTGTGTGTGCATGTGTGTGTGCGCTTGCGTGCATGTGTGTGTGTTGTCATAGACAAGCAAAATGCACTGGCTCTCTGTGCATTCCACTGGGTTATATTTTAACAGAATAGAAAGCTGAGGTTTCTCTGCCCAAAAAAGAAACACTATATAATTTTTAACATTCATTAATGCTCCCATACATCACATATTGCACAGAAGTATGTACGATGCTATGACAATTTAAACAAAAATAAAGGAATAAATACCCCAAACATTCTGTATACACAAGCTGACATGTGTATGTAAGATAAGATAAGATAAGATAAGCCTTTTATTTATTATATATATATAAATATATATATATATATATATATATATATATATATATATATATATATATAAATATATATATATATATATATATATATATATATATATATATATATATATATATATATATATATATATATATATATATATATATATATATATATATATATTAGGCTTAATATATATATATATATATATATATATATATATATATATATATATATATATATATATATATATATATATATATATATATATATATATATATATATATATAATAAATAAAAGGCTTATCTTATCTTATCTTATCTTATATATATATATATACGTATATGATCCCTATAAATTTATTGGGTTTGATTCCAGGCCTAGAGTCACTTCTGGTGAAAATTTCATCCAAATTCATCATCAACTCAAACCACTGTCATTTCTTTGGTTTCCTATAGGAAGGCTATTTTTCTCATAGGATTTCTGGATTTATTTTTTTTTTTAACCAACAGGACAGAGAGTAATGTTCCTGTGTGTGTGCGTGTGTGTGCGTGTGTGTGTCATGGTTGGGGATTAATGGTTTGGAACCGAAGGTTGGGGGAATCAATGGTTGGGGATTAATGGTTTGGAACCGAAGGTTGGGAAAATCAGTGGGGATTAATGGTTTGGAACAGAAAGTTGGGAAAATCAGTGGTTGGAGATTAATGGTTTGAAGCTGAAGGTTGGGGGAAGTGATGGTCGGGGGAAGTGATAGTCGGGGGAAGTGATGGTTGGGGAATTTGTATATGTATTTTTATATAAACTGTGGTTTGATTCAAACAAATTAATGCTCAATTTAATTAAGATAAAAATTATATATATATATATATATATATATATATATATTTAACAATCATCACAACAACTCAGTGTAAATGGTAGAGATTGAAACTTTATCTTCATTCATCCAGGCAGAGCAAGGGGACTGAAAGCCCCCCCCCCCCGTATTGGGGGGGGGGGGATTATGGATTTTTTTTTTTTTAACCAACAGGACACAGAGAGTAATGGTCTTGTGTGCGCGTGTGTGTGGACAGCCCTCACCACCAAGACCACTAGGTGGATCGGATTGTATTTGATGGTAGTAGTCATGACCATCCCAGGACACTAGGGGGCACTATGACAGGAGGGGTCTTGGGGGGGGGGGGGGGAGATGCCGATATAGGGTGTTGAGTTTCCGGATTTTGGTGGCGACGGGGGTCTTCTCGACCCCCTACCCCAGGTTGCTAGGGGGTCTTCTCAACCCCCCAACCCCAGGATGCTAGGGGGCGCTATGATATGATGGAGGGGCTGGGGGTTGGGGTTTCCGGTTTTTGGTGGCTACGGGGGGTCTTCTCGACCCCCCACCCCAGGACGTTAGGGGGTCTTCTCGACCCCCCAACCCCCCAACCCCAGGACGCTAGGGGGTGCTATTATATGATGGAGGGGTCTGGGGGTTGGGGTCTCCTGTTTTTGGTGGTGATGGCACCCCAGGACGCTAGGGGGTCTTCTCGACCCCCCCCACCCCAGGATGCTAGGGGGCGCTATGATACGATGGAGGGGGGGCTGATGCCGATATAGTTGGTTGAGTTTCCGGTCTAACCACCACCACCAAACACACACCCAGACCCCTAGGGGGCGCTGGGACAGGATGCGAGGAGGTGGGGTCCTGGTGACCCCCTGGGGGTCACACAAGGGTTAACGGGGACACCCGGTGACCTCGGGGGTAAGGGGCTGAGTGAAAAAAAAAAAAATTGGGGAAACGAGGGGCTCATCGATTTCGGGGTGAGTGTTTTTTTTTTTTGTATTGTATCCTGTATTCTCCCTGTGTCGGCGGCGTATATATACAATAAACCGGCCGCATGTGTTATCTTGTCAAGAATTCAGCTTGCAGGAGTACAGGCAGAAGCACACTCAATTTCGGGGTGAGTGTCTTTTTTTTTGTATTTATATCCTGTATTCTCCCTGTGTCAGTGGTGCATATACAATAAACCAATAAGCCATGTGTTATCTTGTCAAGAATTCAGCTTGCAGGAGTACAGGCAGAAGCACACGCACCTTTTGTCACATCGGATACTAATGCTACAACGACGCGCAGAGACCAATACATGACACCAGCAAAAAGACGTACAAAACCGAAGCGGAATGGCAACTTCACAAAGCTCTTACTTTGAGCAGGTTACAAAGTTTCTATTTGACCACTTTGCGGGGTTCCGGTTGGACTCGAGCTATCAGGCGCTGACTCCGAATCCCGTGTCTCACACCTGGGTCGCAGTGAGGAAAACCGGAATCCCTGACGGAACGACACCGATCAACGGTATTTACCTCGATTATGTATCCAAGCTCAAGGGTCAGGCCGCGATGTTGGAGACGCAGAGCGTCCCAAACCTGATCGTCTACTCTCGCCTGAACCTACCCCGGACGGAAGAAACAAAGAAGCTGCGTCACTTCAAAGACAAGAGGAACATCGTCATCCTGTGCTTGGAGGACATGCCCGATGTCATACCCCCTGTGAGTTACAGAGACTTTTACACAGCGGATCTCAACCTGATGGATCATTTGCGTCTAGCTGTGATGAAACACGCCCAGGGTGTACTCCAGGAACTGCGCCGTAAGGCCTGGGCTGAGGATAAACAGCAGTACGTGAGGTTCTTGGACACCAACAACTAACTAACTAACTAACCTGCACTTATATAGCGCTTTTCTAGTCACAAAGACCACTCAAAGCGCTTTCATTAATACTAAGCCTTTATTCTAAGGGCCTATAGGAAACAAATATCTAGGGACAATTTAGAACAGCCAATTAACCTAACATGCATGTTTTTGGCATGTGGGAGGAAACCGGAGAAAATCCCGGAGTAAACCCACGCAACACGGGGAGAACATGCAAACTCCACACAGATCACTGTTGGTCGGGGGCTGGGATCGAACCCACGATCCCACGATCCCCACAATTCCCCGGCCAAGGGTAAACTGTGCTGCCGCAGTGCTAACCACTGCGCCACCGTGCAGCCCGACAAGGGAAACGCGATAATGTACGCTGACATGGACATTGTGTTCACCGCGGACAAGGTGCCTGTGGTGTATGCCAAGAACGGTATGTGTTCATACCCCAGCCTTAGCATGGTCTTCACACAGGGGAACTGTGATCTGGACAGCGGGATCCCGAACTCAGAGAAGTGATCGAGAATCACGCAAGTGTGTTCGAGAGAGGTTGGAAGGCCATCGCTAAGTATGTGTTATCCGGGAAGGCCCACGAACCCGCATATTTCATCGCCAAGGCCCGGAGGAAACGCTACATACCATGCATTGCTGTGGGGGACAACTCAATGCTACTCGTTGCGTATTCCATGATACCTCTGTTCCGGAAGATGGTGAGGGATGACAGTCTAATCGTCGACCTGCACACAAACTCAGAAAACGGTTTGCACAGAACAAGCAATGAGTTTTACAAAGAGAACCACACTCTGATATACCTTCAGCTGCTGCCGTACATGGACCATCAGAACGACCACACTTGGGTGATGCCTGGGCTATGATCGGATGACAGTCAGTGCACAGACACGCTGCGCACTGCACCCTATACAGCTGAGAGGACACGAAGACTTATTAGCTGGCATTACACATAACCACCGCTTCTTAGCGATTGTTTTGTATTATTGTGAAATGTTCTTGGGTCATGGATTGAATACAAACTTGTGAGTTTCTATATAAAATGTGGTCTGCATGATTTTGTGAAATAAATAGTCGTTGACAAATATGGCAGTGTAACGCCTTTTCTCTGCTAGTTATTTACATTCAGTAAGTGAAACATAATAAATCAGTGAGTCATTTTCCCTGTGGTGCACTTACACCAATCTACCTTGCAGACTCATTGAGCAATGTCAAAATCTAAACACACAGCCGGGCGATGACCCCTTTATATGCCAGGGTTGCACAAATGTTACTCCATACATAAACCCTATATATCCCTTATCAGAGTAGGACACAGAGCACAGAGATGTGTAACAGATAACATTGGAATACGAATTTAGTGTGTGGACTTGTTGTATTTTATTGAAAGAAATGCCTCATCACCAAAAGCAGCTAACACAGAACTCTTTAGTAAACAGAAGAGGCATGAACTCGTGTTACTGGGATTTTTATTTAACATCCGATGTTTGCACAGACACTATAAACCCACATTATATACACAGGAAAAAGACCCGGTTCATTATCATGCAAAAGTAATATATATATATATCATTTGAAAAAAAAAACCCTTATACTGAGCATAGGGAATGAAAGATATAAAGGTTTTACATAATCACATAATATAACAATATTGAAGCGGAACAACACCTTCCCAAATATTGCACGTCCATAGACATGCTGCGCTGTTAGCGGCTACCGACGTGATATCTAACGTTGGGAACTTCATCGTTGTCCGGAACCATAGTCATGTTTACCGGGCCCTCGCACCTAGTCAGGTCTTCGAGCTCCGAGGCAGATAGCTCAGGCCAGTGGTTTGCCAGAGTGTACTTGCTGTAAACGTAGTTATCCTCTTCTCGGGGCATGGGGAAGAGAGTCATGCGTTTGGGGACGTTGCACTCGATCACCAGGTCTTTGGTCTCGTACTCATGCCAAAGCCATTTGTGCAGACAGTCGATCACTTGTGCAAACTGTCTGCTGTGACACAAGGGGAAGATGAAACCAAATTCATCGTCGCCTTTGGAGCAACGCTAGATCTCATCGCCTTGAGTTGAAAGAAACACACCCCCTCGACTGTGCTTGTATATGCCCAACATCTCATTCATTTTTTCCGGTGCTTTACCGTGTTTCTGATCAACAGTCATGTTTCGTGGCAGTTTCATGATGCCGAGCCTATCTTCTTCCTCGAGCAGTAGCTCAAAAAACACAGATTTTCCAGAAACATCAACGTGGACATCACCATACTTCTTGTTTTCATAGAAGCATTCAGAATAATCATCTGCGATTTTCAAATTGCCGGTCTTCATAAGGTGCAGCAGATCTAGCAGGACTCTAACCGGCATACATACCACTCGTTTAATGTGCAGATCTCCACCACAATCATTGTGGGGGTAGCAGGGCCAGTCATCATCGATGCAGTCTGTAAGAAATGTCAGCCTGACATAGGGTGCACCCAGTCTTTTCTCCTTGAGGTATTTTATCCTGAAGAGATTTCCTATCTTTCCGTCTTTCGGTTCGATGGTCATCATTAGGCAGTTGTGGTAATCATGACAACTTTTAGCTTTCTTTGCTTCGTCCAGGTAGAACTGTTTGATTCGCTTTCCAGTCAGTTTAGAGCAGTGGATATAATAAATACAGGTTACACGATCCTTTGAAAGAAAATTGGGATTTAATAAAACCAAAAAAAAAGCTAAAGCTGAACAAAACACTTACTGGCTTTTCTTCAAATCGCAACTGGGATTCCGGTCTACCAGGGGCTGGTCTCCACATGCTAGAAGCTCTGAAGTCGCTTTAGAACATGCCATCTTAGAAGCTATTTCACACTAGGACAGTTGTTTTTTGTAAGTATATAAAATTGCTGGGCCAAAAAAAAAAAAAAGAAAAATCCAGGAGGAGCTTTGACTTTTGAAATTTAATTTCATATATACACCAGTGTGAACATGGAGATAGCAGCTCTGACGGTTTGCCATCCTAACACAAGGCTCCATCTTTTATGATCGCTGTGGACCAATCTCCAATCGGCCCCGACCTTCCAATTTTTCCAACCATGTGCAATTTTTCCGACCAAAGACTTCTTCACCGACCTTCCTATTTCGCCACCTTGACAAGGTTTCCCTCCCGAAGCTAAGTCCCGACCTTGCTTTTTTTTAAAACAATTTCCAATTTCTCTCAGCCGACTCACAGTTCCCGACCATGCGCAAATTTTCCGACCAAAGACTTCTTCACCGACATTACTATTTCGCCACCTTGACAAGGTTTCCCTCCCGAGGCTAAGTCCCGATCTTGTTTTTTTTTTAAACAATTTCCAATTTCTCTCAGCCGGCTCAAAGCACCCGGGTTCGCCTTACACAAGGTGCACGACACCAGTCTGTCAACATGGCAAGTGAACTCGATAGAGCTATGTCAAAATTTGATTCTATGTATCTGTTAAACAAAGTGCCGAGTCCTCATGATCTCGGTGAATCTACGAGCCTTTGTTTTACATGGTCAGCTAGCCGAGATTCATCATACTCCATAGACCTATGGATTGATGACACAATAAGAACAACAGAAAGAAACCAACTGGTGCACCTGAACATATACACATTGCTAAAAGAACTTCCCAACCATTTCCCCAAGGGTCTCCGTTCGCTTCTGAAAAGAAGAAATTTTAAGCTGGACAACCTTGGAACCTTTTTCGATGTTGCCCATAATCAAAGTCAGAATTGGCTATCATTGGGAACTGTCAGTGCTTACTTTCCAGTCAAAGTGCTACCACCAGAATCACGGCTCACACTCAGACTCTACAAAATCGACACCAAAGAACCCGTATGTGTAGATTATCCAGCCGATCTGGATGTGTGCTCTTCGCTCTACATTGCACTCAGGTCTCAAAGGCCTCAACGTGGCAAAAGGAAGTTTGATGACAGTACTTCGGATGGTAATAAGATATTGATTGGTAGCGACAATGCGGCTGTTAGGGGTCTGGGCTGCAACAGTGTCTGCACAACCTTAGTTCCCCTCTTTTACAAGGTCACGGTGGCCAATAGCTTGGCACTGAGCTGCTTTGGTGGCGAAACAAAGGAGAATGCGTACTCTCTAATGTGTAACGGTAAATGCTTTTCCTTGAAGCTGACGGCCGAACAACTCATGCATGACTCGTACAGGGAATTTGGTATGTTTAACGTGGTATACACCCTGAGCAATCGGCCATGCGAGCCTCCGGTCATGCCTCTCTGAGTTGGTCCCCAAGGCCGCCAATCTACAACTGAACCGGTATACATGTCTCCCACAAAGGTTGCGAGGACAGAGGAGGATTTGCTCATACGCATGCTAAAGGAAGATTTTCCTCCACGCCGTGTGTCTCAGTGCCCCGCTGGAGTTTACGATGGGAGGCTGTGGTCACTGTCTGTGCCGCGAGTGTGTGGTTCAGCTGCTTGACAGAGACAAGAGGACACTTACTTGTCATATCTGCAAAGCAAAAGCTCTGTTTGAGATCTTCATCTGTTCATCTGTTGACATACTGGTTCACTTTCAAATACCGTGTGGAAGCGATGACTATATGTCCCTAGCCAACAGTAAATCACACAACAGCTTTATTTTGCACATGTGTATGTGTAATGATGTTTATAGGGTTTTCTGTGTACATACATGTCTAACTCAATAAAAGATGTGGGATTTACAATGTCTAAGTACAAACATGTCTAACTCAATAAAGGATGTCATATGGGCAATAGATTTACAATGTCTTTATTGTCATAGTACAAACAAGTCTAAATCAGTACATGATGCGGCATGGGCAATGGGATTTACAGTGGGGTAAAAAAGTATTTAGTCAGCCACCAATTGTGCAAGTTCTCCCACTTAAAAGATGAGAGAGGTCTCCAATTTTCATCATAGGTATACCTCAACTATGAGAGACAAAATGAGAAAAAAAAATCCAGAATATCACATTGAAGGATTTTTAATGAATTAATTGGTAAATTCCTCAGTTAAATAAATATTTGGTCACCTACAAAAGAGCAAGATTTCTGGCTCTCACAGACCTGTAACTTCTTCTTTAAGAGGCTCCTCTGTCCTCCACTCGTTACCTGTATTAATGGCACCTGTTTGAACTCGTTATCAGTATAAAAGACACCTGTCCACAACCTCAAACAGTCAGACTCCAAACTCCACTATGGCCAAGACCAAAGAGCTGTCAAAGGACACCAGAAACAAAATTGTAGACCTGCACCAGGCTAGGAAGACTGAATCTGCAATAGGTAAGCAGCTTGGTGTGAAGAAATCAACTGTGGGAACAATTATTAAAAAATAGAAGACATACAAGACCACTGATAATCTCCCTCGATCTGGGGCTCCACGCAAGATCTCACCCCGTGGGGTCAAAATGATCATGAGAACGGTGAGCAAAAATTCCAGAACCACATGGGGGGACCTAGTGAATGACCTGCAGAGAGCTGGGACCAAAGTAACAAAGGTTACATCAGAAACACACTACGCCGCCAGAGACTCAAATTCTGCAGTGCCAGACGTGTCCCCCTGCTTAAGCCAGCACATGTCCAGGCCTGTCTGAAGTTTGCTAGAGAGCATTTGGATGATCCAAAAGAGGACTGGGAGAATGTCATATGGTCAGATAAAACCAAAATAGAACTTTTTGGTAAAAACTCAAATTGTCGTGTTTGGAGGAGAAAGGACACCATACCTACTGTGAAGCATGGGGGTTGAAACATCATACTTTGGGGCTGTTTTTCTGCAAAGGGACCAGGACGACTGATCTGGGTAAAGGAAAGAATGAATGGGGCCATGTATCGTGAGATTTTGAGTAAAAACCTCCTTCCACCAGCAAGGGCATTGAAGATGAAACGTGGCTGGGTCTTTCAGCATGACAATGATCCCAAACACACCACCCGGGCAACGAAGGAGTTGCTTCGTAAGAAGCATTTCAAGGTCCTGGAGTGGCCTAGCCAGTCTCCAGATCTCAACCCCATAGAAAATCTTTGGAGGGAGTTGAAAGTCCATGTTGCCCAGCAACAGCCCCAAAACATCACTGCTCTAGAGGAGATCTGCATGGAGGAATGGGCCAAAATACCAGCAACAGTATGTGAAAACCTTGTGAAGACTTACAGAAAGCGTTTGACCTCTGTCATTGCCAACAAAGGGTATATAACAAAGTATTGAGATGAACTTTTGTTATTGACCAAATATTTATTTTACCAAGGAATTTACCAATTAATTCATTAAAAATCCTTCAATGTGATTTTCTGGATTTTTTTTTTCTCATTTTGTCTCTCATAGTTGAGGTATACCTATGATGAAAATTGGAGACCTCTCTCATCTTTTAAGTGGGAGAACTTGCACAACTGGTGGCTGACCAAATACTTTTTTTTACCCCACTGTATATTGTCTTGTCATACTAGGTTATGTACATACATATGTGTCTAAATAAACAAAGGATGTCATACACACAGGCAATGGGGTTACTGTGCATTTACTTTCTATACCAGGCTTCTACGTACAAACAAGTCTAAATCAGTATAGGGTGTGACACGGGCAACGGGATTCACAATGTCTTTATTTTCATACCAGCACATTATAGGTGAAACTCTATGGTGTAAAAAAAAAAGGACGCTAAACTGACATTCTAAACTTTATGTTCTTTCCACCAGACAAGTCGTGTAGATATTCTCTGTCCTGTTGAAAAGTACGGAATACGCTTCCTAGAGCAGGCTTGCTACTCCAGACGGCCGTTATGACATTGTCAACAGACACACGCTCCCATTCACGGCTTCCACTTGTGCTCTCTCGGTCGAGAGATCGTAGTACAAGGTACCCTCGGTTACTGTCAAAGTCCGCTTCATCATATTTTGCACTTATCGATTGCTTGGGTACCCATGTAGAACCAAAGAAATACTTGTAGCTTTCCCAAAGTTGTTTCACAAAGGATGTTACATACTCATCAGTTTTGCATCCGTCTGATAGGATGATATGCAGTTGCCAACCCGATTCCCGGACACAAGACAGCAGAGGGATGTAGCATAATAATGCTGTAGCCAGTCCTCATGGTTTCTCAGGAGAGTTTAACAGTGGGTTCGACCCTCATGTTAGGGTGTGTACTAAACTGAGAGAATACAGCGCAAGAGTTGCAAGGTTTTGCTTGGCAAAACCAGGAAACCCCGAGATATAAGCAATAATGGCTTCCTATCGATTAGGACACAGTCATATCTCCTGTCGATACCGCTTTAATGGACTCGCCTACGATATAGGATATGTTTCTTAGTATGTAATGGGTCATTTCCAAAGATGCGTGAGGCAGCCCGTGGCCTTTTACGTAGATCACGCTGTAGTCATTAGGCATGGTCCACAATACCATGGATGTACAGCCGCTTATCACATGTGGCCAACCTACCTCGGTCTCCCTGAAGAGCACCGGGGAGATCAATGGCCACCTGGTCTTCGACACGTATTTGTTCTCGATGTCCATGCACACGGACCATCGGAAAGACCTCATGCACCACTGTATGAGTTCTGGCACTAGTGGCACTCTAGAATGCCACTTCCGGGGCCAGTAGTAACGGGCAAAGGGCTCCATGTGACATGCGGAACACTTCACCCTATGGGAGAAGAGTAACGGGAATATCCTTTCTTTGTCTTTCGAGATATATGCCACATTGAAACCCTCGATCAGATCCAGGAGCACGTAGGCAACGGTCGTGCCAATTTTATGTGCAATTTTATGCGATGGCACATTAGGCATCACGTCACACGTTTGTGCTATTTGTGCGTCAAACAGACACTCTAGTTCCCTCGGTCCACTCAGAATTCCACGAGCCCTGGCCTCGAGGAAAGCCGGTAACAGTTCAAATTCCTTGACTTCTAAATAACTCACGCAGTTCTCAAAGTCACCGGGTTTCATGTGATCAGGTCAAGGTGGAAATGTCCAGACGCAGTTATCTCTGATTATGATTTCGTTATGATTGGAAACATAGTGTTATGAACCACTCCACTTGTTGATCTTAAACCCTGTCGGCTTCACGTCCATGATAGTTCGGCTGAAGCAAGAGCCTTTGGTCATTGATAATTTTAGTTACCCCGTAACACCGCTTAAGCCTTAACGGTGATTACAATGAAGCATCAAATGGCTGTTTGCGGTAAGCTCGGTTCTTTCTGTCTGGCGTGAGGAGTAAGGAGGACTCTAGATGTAAGCACAGGATACACGCAGGTCGGGACTTTGAATAGTCGGTAGGTCGGCACTTTATTGTAAGGTCGGCACTTTGAGCAGTCGGTAGGTCGGTACACTCTTACAACCGAGACTATGCAACATCACTCCTGTTAGCCTAGGGATTCGCACTGTTCTCCGTGACATCGGCCCTCAACATTATTACAGAAGGTTAAGCTTTGAGTCACTGTCATGACCACTAATTGGATTGGTGCGCTCAAAGAATACGCCGATAGCACCAGGTCGACAGTGCTATACGAGGCAACGACTCAAGGACCATCTCATACTCCAACTCACACTGTCAGAGTTCACCTTTCACATGACCACTCTCTCACGGCTACGGGTTCGGGAAAGACAAAAAAGGAAGCAAAGGCTAGCGCTGCAAAAATGTTACTGTCGTTGCTAGACCGTCACGACAATAGCACCAAGTCAGCGTTCGCTGTGTCCGGTAGTGAAATTGACACTTTGGCACCCAAAAGTGCCTCCGTGCAACACACTGACGGCTATGACGCGGCATCTCATCCTTCACTAACACAAGGACGCTGTGACGGAGAGCGCCCTAAACACTCTTCACATCTTTGCCGACCGGATAACCGTGTCATTGGCGTACACGGCAAACCATTGCAAACATGTGACGAGTCATCCAAAAGACACAGTGGCAGAGATTGTGACGATCACGTCGGAGAATTGGAAGTATGTTACGTGTGTGGTGATTATCACTTCAAAAATAATAACATATAGACACATTTATGTATTTTACATTTTCATTCCAGGAACTGTGTCGCAAAAATGATTGGTGTGTGCCCACGTACGACATCATTACGCTTATGAAGGGCGATCATCGGTACATTTGTTACTGTAAAGTCAAAATATCACTGGCCGCCAATCGAAACAATCACATCGTCACAACCCTACACAGTGAGTAAGGTCAATCGCATAAATCCACTTGTGCTACATACACTTTTATATAGCATAAACCTTACGCGTACACAATCTCTTTTCACTCTAGGCACTGGAACCTCAGAAAAAGAAGCTAAGAACAAGGCCACGGGTAAAACACTGGCCTTGATCCGAAACTGCTCTCTAACGTCACCGAAGATTACATCATGATACCTTTTGGTGGTAGCAAGACATATAACAGCACCACCCTGCCACCTGATGGAAGTCAACTGTGTACATGGAGCATGAAACTTATCATAATCGTTGCCTTGATACTGTTTGCATATGGCATCCATTCCCTTTGTGCGATGTGTGCAGAAAAGAGAAGATGTGTTAAAATTAAACATTTTCATAACACCACAATATAAGCGTCTAATAAAGCAAGCTTTCCAAATGGTCTAAGATGCTGTTTATTATTCATTGTAGTAAGTTCCAAGATATCATATAACACAGGACGTAGCTGAGGAGTATCATAATCGTGACCTTGATACTGTTTGTATATGGCATGCATCAATTCCCTTTGTGCGATGTTTACAGACAAGTCAAGACGTGTTAAAATGAAACATTTACATAACACCACAATATAAGCGTATAATAAAGCAAGCTTTCCAAATGGTCTAAGATGATGTTTATTATTCATTGTGTTTAAATTCCAAGATATCATATAACACAGGACGGGGCTGAGGAGTGGCTGAACAGCAGATCTCAGTGATGAATAACATCGCTTTGTCGATGTAATCACATCGTGGTTCTTGGCGGTTATCTTTACACTTTGCTCTCACTTTGCTCTCACTTTAGCCTCAAACACCCTATGATTTGGACATCTGTGGAACCATGGTTTAGTCTAACTAAACAAATTCAATTTGAACCTCCTTGAGTCACCTCAATATTGATTAGTCTGAATCTCTACCTCAAATATGAAAGAATTTTATTTTTGCTTTTGACTAAGATTTTTGGATACATGCATGTGTATATACAAATAATCCTTTATAATGTCTTGAGATTTTATGTACATTTAAACTGTTTTTGAAATTTTGAATAGATATTTTTCAGCAAACCGAAAACATTTATATCAAGTATGTCAAAACCCACATACTTCTAGTTCATTTTTTTTGTACCCAGAATTTTTAAGTCTTTACAGGCTTATACTGAACTTTAGTATATCCTAGACAATTATACAATGTTTATATTTGGTCATGCCCAAATTATTTTTGAAATTTCCAGAAGTTTTTCAGAAAACCAAATTTAAGGATCTACACTTTGGAATAGATATTCTTTACAAGCTTAAGACTTATCGACATCAGAACTTTAGTTTAGCATTTGGATCAAGCCTCGCCAAATTGGGATTTGATGCCTAGGATTGCTATCAACGCTGAATCAACGTCACCATTGATACCAGAGGGGAGACTGTAGCATCATCTCACTTTTGCTCAGCAATAATTATTCTTCTGCTTAAAGACATTTTGTTTCACCCAGGAGTAATACAGTAAAAAAAAATGATTTTCTTCCTCCAGGCCACAGCTGAAATCCCATTCCTTTGTTAAAACCAGCCTAAGGAATTTCCACAATGTCCGGCTTTGCTTTTATTGCCCCCATAAACATGCAACAGACCTGGCCAAACATGGATCCACAGCTCAATAAAATTTCCTTAAACCCTGGGACATGCTGGATTTAACCAGTGAACTTTAAAGTACGTTATTACAAACTCAATTCAAAACCTTCTTCTTTTCAGTATATATTCTTTTTAGTATATATATATATATATATATATATATATATATATATATGCATGTTAAAAATGTTTAAATGAATGTTTATTCCTGCATGTTGATTTAGAAGCACTGCTTATAAGACATACTAAAGTTAACTTAGTTTAATACATATGTATCAAAGTTTTGCCTCTAAAACCATGTGACTCAAGCAGCCAATCTCTGCATGACAACTCTTCATCCCAAAGAGCTCCAAACAATAGACTGTTTGTTCATTGGACTGAAAGTTCATCGGGCCTCCCAACGAAGGACTCTCATTGGCTGAGACTCCGGTCAGTCCGGAAGCCCACAATAGCTCAACGGAACTTATAAATAACAGAGAGACCCCTGCTTCGTCCTCTTTTCTCTTTTGGCTCTCTTTTCTCCTCTCGTCTCTCTCTATACACAGCAAGGAAGAGCAAGAAAGAACAAAGGACCGTCTGAATAGACTCCGACCACGTGTCGTTTTTCCAAGCACAGAGCAGATAACTCATAATTTGTTTATGTAACTTTGTATTTTAATGTTTTTCCTTTTTTTCTTAAATAAGATAAGATAAGATAAGATAAGCCTTTATTAGTCCCACAACGGGGAAATTCCAGGATTGCAACAGCACAGGGATAGCAACACTCAGAGCAACAATCAGAAGGCAAGAAAAAACAAGCAAGCAAGAGCAGCTAATACACATATGTACATATTACTATAAAATATATATATACACACACACACACACAGACAGTGCAGAGCATTGTAGCTGGATGGAATAAATATATGAATATATGAACACACAGTGCAGAGCATTGTAGCTAGATGGAATAAATATGTAAATATATAAACACCCACAGTATGGAGCATTGCAGCTAGGTGGAATAAATATGCAAGTATATAAACACACACAGTGCGGAGCAATGTAGCTAGATGGAATAATATGTAGATATATAAAAACACAGTACGGAGCATTGTAGCTAGATGGAATAAATATATAGATATATAAATATAAACACACCCAGTGCAGAGCATTGTAGCTAGATGGAATAAATATGTAAATATATAAACACACACAGTGCAGAGCATTGTTGCTAGGTGGGATGAAACAGCATAACCGTCTATTTAGTTATCCTACATGGTATGATTATGTGCCCATACATATTCTCACCCTCCATAGCGACCGGTATGCTCCTAGTTGTATGCCGGAGAGGACCATTGTGTAAGTCTATTGCATCTTTTGCATTCAAAAAAAAACTATTAGTTTGTTACGTCTTTTTGCTATCTCTGCGAGCAGCCCTGCTTAGGTTGTACAGTCTGACAGCCGTTGGTAGGAAGGACCTACGAAACCTCTCGGTTGTGCACCTGGGATGATGTAGTCTGCTGCTAAATGAGCTCCTCAGTGCATCCAGTATGTCCTGCATAGGGTGGAACTCGGACTCCAGCAGAGATGACAGTTTAGCCACCGTCCTTCTCTCTCCTATCTCCTCCATCGGATCAAGGCGTTGCCCCAGGACAGAGCGAGCTTTCTTAATCAGTTTGTTCAGTCTCTTCCTATCGGCTGCAGTAATGCCACTGCCCCAGCAGACCACTCCAAAAGTGATGGCTGATGCCACCACCGTGTCATAGAATGACTTCAGCAGCGCCCCTTGTACACCAAAAGACCTGAGTCTCCTCAGCAGGAACAGCCTGCGCTGTCCCTTCTTGTAGAGTGCGTCAGTAGTGTGTGACCAGTCTAGTTTATTGTTCAGATGAATACCCAGGTACTTGTAGGATGTCACCATCTCGATGTCTGTTCCCTGTATATTTACTGGTGCTGTGAGGGGCTGCCCATGCCTGCGGCAGTCCACCACCAGCTCCTTAGTTTTCCTCGCGTTGATCTGGAGGCAGTTCCGATGGCACCAGTCCACAAAGTCCTGGATAAGCCCTCTGTACTCAGCTTCATCTCCACTGGAGATGAGACCAACGATCGCAGAGTCATCAGAGAACTTCTGTAGATGGCAATGTGTTGTGTTGTGTGAGAAGTCCGCAGTATAAAGAGTGAACAAGAAGGGAGCCAGCACCGTTCCCTGGGGGGCCCCCGTGCTACTGATGATCGTGTCGGAAACACAGTCCCGGGTTCTCACAAACTGAGGCCGGTTCGTGAGGTAGTCCAGGATCCATGATGACAGGTGCTGGTCCACCCCTGCACGCAGCAGCTTGTCCTTCAGGATCATCGGTTGGATGGTGTTGAAAGCACTGGAGAAGTCAAAGAACATGATCCTCACCATATTCCCGGGCTTCTCCAGGTGGGACAGAGAACGGTGAAGGAGGAAGATCACCGCATCCTCCACCCCAATGCCATGCTGGTAGGCGAACTGGAGTGGATCCATCGCTGGTTCCACCAGGGGGCAGAGATGAGCAAGGAGCAGTCTCTCCAGGGTCTTCATCAAGTGGGACGTCAAGGCCACCGGTCTGAAGCTGTTCAGGTCTTTGGGGTGGGAAGTTTTTGGTACAGGTACCACACAAGATGTTTTCCACAGCTGTGGTACCCTCCCCAGTTTCAGGCTCATGTTGAAGATATACGTCACAATCCCACACAGCTGGTCTGCACAGGACTTGAGGAGCTTTGCGCTGATGCCGTCCGGTCCCGACGCCTTCCTCGCCTTGATCTTCCTCAGCTCCGTCCTCACCTGGGTCTTGGTCAGGGTCAGGATGGGGGGCTGTGTGTAGGGAGTGGGGGGGGTGTCGGTGGAGTGGGGAGTGGGTAGCAGGACTTGATTTCTTAGAGGCAGCAGTGGTTGTTGTGCAGACAGGGGGGAGGGTGGTTGGTCAAATCTATTGAAAAACAGATTCAGGTTGTTCGCCCACTCCCTGCCCCCCGTGGCCTGGAGGGAGGTATTCTGGAGCCCCGAGATGGTTTTGAGGTTTCTCCAGACCCCGCTGATGTCGCTCTGTTGCAGCTTGTCCTCCATCTTCTTCCTGAAGCTGTCCTTGCCTTCTCTGATCTTTCTCCTCAGCTCCCTCTGTACGGACTTCAGCATCTCCCTGTTCCCCGACCTGAAGATCCTCTTCTTCTCTCTCAGAAGTGTTTTTATCTCAGGGTTGATCCAGGGTTTGTTGTTTGAGTGACGCCGTATGGTCTTGGTGGGAACGGATTTGTCCACACAGAAGCTGAGGTAGCCCGTGAAGGTGTGAATGAGGCCATCGATGTCCTCACCATGTGGATCGCAGAGCTGCTTCCAGGCAGTGGCTTCAAAACAGTCCTTTAGAGTGTCCATTGTCTCCTCAGACCATAACTCCACAGTGTGCATGGCCGGAGGTTGTCTGTGCACTAGGGGTTTGTACACCGGTCGGAGATGAACCAAGTTGTGATCCGATCTCCCAAGTGGGGGGAGTTGTGATGAGGTGTACGCCTCCTTAGTGTTTGCGTAGAACAAATCCAGTGTTTTATTGTCTCTAGTGTGGCATGTGACATACTGGGTGAAAGTGGGCAGAATGGGAGACAGTGAAACGTGGTTGAAATCGCCTGAGATGAGGAGAAGAGCATCTGGGTGTTCTGTCTGCAGCCTGCTGGTTACTGAATGGATGACGTCACGCGCTGTCCCAGCGTTCGCCGTCGGATTTGCATAAACAACAATGCAGATCACGTGTGAGTGTTCTCTCGGGAGATATGTAGGCCTCATGCTAACAGCTAGCAACTCAATGTCTTTGCTGCAGTGTCGTTGTTTAACAGTGATATGTCCCGGTCTGCACCAGTTGTTGTTAACATACATGATCACTCCACCGCCCCTAGTTTTGCCACTCTCTGGTGTTCGGTCAGCTCGTATCGTGTGAAAACCCTCCAGCTCAATGTTAGCATCTGCTGCTAGTTCAGTTAGCCACGTCTCAGTAAACAAAAGGAGAGAGCACTCCCGGTAAGTGCTATCATAAAGGGAGATAGCCGCTAGCTCATCTAACTTTCCCAGTATCGACCGTACATTTCCCATGACAACAGATGGAAGGGAGGGTCTGTACCTTATATTTTTTGTCCTCCGCCTTACTCCAGCCCGGCAGCCGCGGCGTTTTCGCCTCAGTTCTCTCGGTATGTCGAGTTTTTCCAGTGGGACCGGGTGGCGGTTAAATGCTAGCAGCTCTTCCCTGTTATATTGTATCCTGCTATAAACAGTGGCTCCGTCCACCGGCTCAGGAGACATTTGGGATGATCTGTGTGTCCGTGATATAAGTGGGGTGAAAAAAAAAAAGTGATCAAAGAGAGAGGAAGGGAAAAAAAACTCGGAATCGAGCCGCTGTTGCAAAAGGCAGCCGACTGGTGTGGCGCCGAGAGGAGAAAAAAAAAAAAAAAAAAAAAAAAAATGCCTAGAAATTCCTATTTTTTTTTAGCTCAATTCTTAATCGGAGTTAAACTCCAATTTTTATTCATCACTTTTTCTTGGTTAAACTTTCTGTAAAATCACTGTTTGTTTAATTTTAATGTAAACTTTAATCTTGACTTTATTTTTATAATATTTTTCTTGACCAATCACACAAGAGAAGTTATTATCTTATCTAAAGTCCGAAAGTTTTTTTTTTTTTTCTAATTTGAGATCTGATCAGATATCTTTAATTAATTATTCCCGAAGACCTCTGCAGCCGCTTGTCTACCAGGAAGAAAAGACGCAGCTCTCCACATCACGCGCAGCTGTTCATCACACGATGAAGAAACGTCGTCATCATCTGGCTCCAAACCCAGTTTCAACTGTGGGTCAAACAGCAAAGAATCCAGCCTCTTCAACCGCTTGATTTAAAGGTCGAAATGTGGACCCTGAAAATATCTGCGGGCAGATATTAACTTCCACGAAATCTTGGGCTGAGGACGACGCCGAGCGAGGAATCACGTGAGCTGCAAACTTTAATTCATCTGCTGAATTAAAATGTCTGAGGTTCGGTAATAATTTGTATATCTAATCAGATGCAAATTAAGAAGCCCTTAACATAACTCTTCTTTTTATTAAAATTCTGCTTTTATTTTCTTAAGATTAATCCAGGACTTTTTCATGTAATTAGTAAACTTTCTCCATAAATTTGCGTTGTTTCCATAATCTGTTAAATCAAACTGATAGAGATTCATTTCTCAGTTTAACCCTGGTTCCGAAAATATTGACATTGTTAATCTATTATTCACAAGGTTGATTCTATGATTAATGAAATTACTGCCATTGTGGCGATGTTAAAATAAGACACGGCGACTGGAGTTTTTAAGGAAGTTTATTCATCAATCATCGCCATCACGGAGCTCACCCCAGCTACTGTATAAGCATGCTGGAGCTAACTCTCAGGCTCTCATGAGCAGTAGTCAGAAGCGGTCAGAGTGAGAAGAGAATGAACATATCATATTCAGCCACTTAAATACCCAGCTACAGACAATACATCAAAGACATTTTATCATCAAAGGAACTGCATTCAGGCATGGGACATTTGCAACACAATGAGAGCAGGAAGCATGAACGTTTGCTTTTGAGTCATACACATCCACAGGATTCTGGCGCCTGAACTAGACACGGAGAGGCTGCCTATTGATCTCAACACACACATCTCATTGCTCTGCTAATTGCCCCGGCTGAGCCCTCTGTTTGTCCGTGGCTGTTGTGGGGGTTACCCCATACACTCCCCCCCAGAGGGCTTAGCGGGTAGTTGAGGCCTTGATCATCCGGCATTGGGAGCGAGCCGCTGGGAAGTTCTGTGCCGGGGGAGGGAGGAGGGTGGGGGTAGCAAGTGCCGGGGCATGTCCGTGTCTGTGGGAAGAAAAATTATTCTCTGATTCCTCTTGCGATTCCGTCCGGTAATGAAGAAAAACAGGAGCTGAAGCTGTGTGAGGGACTTGGCGTTTCGGCTTTAGGTGCGTGCGCGGCCCCCAAAGCCCTCAGGGACCGTTGACGGCTGAATTCCCATCGTGCGCCGTGGCTGAGACCTACACAAAATCCCGCGTGCGGGCTGCATGTGTGCTTTAGGTGTGTGAGTAGCCCTGAAGAGCCGTGTGCAGCGGCGGAGGATGATGTATAAGCCTGTAGAGCAAGCTTGTCTCTGGTGCACGGCACGCGCTGCGGCCACGTACCTTCCAGCTGCGCTGTTCTGATGCAAGGCTCCTGTGCATGGCCAGTCCGCTGTCGCGAGGCGAATCAGGGTCAGGGGGCTTGATGGAGATCTGCGCAGTCGGCGCCGATTGTCTCCCCCGTTCGGGCTGTTGGTCGCCGCTCGTGCCGGGTCATGGTGCGTTGGGGCGGTGAGAGGGAATAGACGATCTTTGTCCCTCGGGCTCGCGTAGGTGCGTAGTAGCGGTGAGAGGGAGGAGACGATCTTTGTCCCTCGGCCGGTTCAAGCGTGGATGTGCTGATCTCAGGCGTGGATCGCACAATGACGCTTTCTGCAGCTTTCCCGGTCATGGATGATCTCTGAGGGAGTTCGCCTGATGTCGGTTCAGCGTCGAGGTCTCCCGTGTGGCAGAAGGGAGGGCAGTGCTCTTGCGTCAGGCTGCTATGTTCTCTTGTCGTCGGAGATACCATCTGGGCTGCATTCGTTGTCAGCGTGTTCTCTTCAGCGTCGGGTCACCAGTGTGGCGATGTTAAAATAAGACACGGTGACTGGAGCTTTTAAGGAAGTTTATTCATCAATCATCGCCATCACGGAGCTCACCCCAGCTACTGTATAAGCATGCTGGAGCTAACTCTCAGGCTCTCATGAGCAGTAGTCAGAAGCGGTCAGAGTGAGAAGAGAATGAACATATCATATTCAGCCACTTAAATACCCAGCTACAGACAATACATGAAAGGCATGTTATCATCAAAGGAACTGCAGTCAGGCATGGGACATTTTCAACACAATGAGAGCAGGAAGCATGAACATTTGCATTTGAGTCATACACATCCAGAGGATACTGGCGCCTGAACTAGACACGGTGAGGCTGCCTATTGATCTCAACACACACACATCTCATTGTTCTGCTAATTGCCCCGGCTGAGAGCTCTGTTTGTCCATGGCTGTTGTGGGGGTTACCCCATAGCCATGTCTGTTAATCATTTTGTTTAATAAATATGTGAAAATGAGAGAAGTTGTTGAGAATTTATTTCATTCTGAGTCTGTTCAAGCGCAGGTATCAAATTCACGGAAAATTTTTGAGACTGATGATTGATTAATTTATTGAGTGATTAAACAGGTATAAAGTGAAATTAAAGATTAAATTGCTTCTTAGAGATAGAAGCTGGTGCCCCTACGAGTGTTATTGACTTTTCTGGTGTATATGAAACGAGATTTGATCTCAGATTCCAATACATCAATATAAATTAAATAATTCATACCTGATCATATTCCATATTTATTAATATATCTATTTTACGCTACAATATACACTATTCAATTCAATTCAATTCAATTCAACTTTATTTACACTACCGTTCAAAAGTTTGGGGTCACTTACAAATTTCCTTATTTTTGAAAGAAAAGCACTGTTTTTTTCAATGAAGATAACTTTAAACTAATCAGAAATACACTCTAATATCTAATACACATAGCTAATGTGGTAAATGACTATTCTAGCTGCAAATGTCTGGTTTTTGGTGCAATATCTACATAGGTGTATAGAGGCCCATTTCCAGCAACTATCACTCCAGTGTTCTAATGGTACAATGTGTTTGCTCATTGCGTCAGAAGGCTAATGGATGCTTAGAAAACCCTTGTGCAATCATGTTAGCACAGCTGAAAACAGTTTAGCTGGTTAGAGAAGCTATAAAACTGACCTTCCTTTGAGCAGGTTGAGTATCTTGAAAAAAATATTATTTCAAATACAAATCATTATTTCTAACCTTGTCAATGTCTTGACGATATTTTCTATTCATTTTACAACTCATGGTGGTAAATAAGTGTGACTTTTCATGGAAAACACAAAATAATTGTCTGGGTGACCCCAAACTTTTGAACGGTAGTGTATATAGCGCCATTTCACAACAACAGTCATCTCATAGCACTATCAACTGTAGGGGGGACCCCCACAGTTGAAGAAAGACCCCAGCAATCAGGCAATCCCCTGTGAGCAAGCACTTGGCGACGGTGGAGAGGAAAAACTCCCTTTTAACAGGAAGAAACCTCCAGTACACTAATACACTAATACACTAATACACTAATACAAAGCAGACAGGCACTAGTTTGGACAACACAGGTCCATCCCCAGTAACCACCACTCAAAGCCCATTAGGAAGTGGCACTCTAGAAACCATTTCATGTCTTCCAGTTAATCCTGCAGTTTGGCCATCAGATATTGTGGACTCTGATCATAGACATTGTGTCATGGGCCGAGCCAGTTTGACTTTCCCTGGCTCGGTCCTGATCTCTCTGTGAGAGTTGGTCCTGTTGTGTATGTGCACTATGTGTATTTCTGTAACCATAGCCACTGCCTGACCAGCAGCTGTTAGCCAGCATCAGCAATCTACTTTCTTCCACACTGTTGACAGTCTGCTGGTCCGACCACACCCCCTCGCTCTCCCTCGCCTTTCCACCAGCTGTTCCCTATCCCGGTAATTAGTGTTTGTATAAACAAACACTTTTTTTTCCTCACTTCCGGCGCCACACGAGTCGGCTGCCTTTTGCAACAGCGGCTCAATTCTGAGTTTTTTTTTCCTTTCTTTACAAACTTTATACATCACAGACACACAGATCGTCTCAAATGTCTCCCGAGCCGGCGGACGGAGCCACTGTTTACAGCAGGAGACGGTACAGCAGGGAACAGCTGCTTGCACTTAATCGCCACTCGGTGCTAACAGAAAAACTCGACGTACTGAGAGAAATAAGGCGAAAACGACGTGGTTGTCGGGCTGGTGTTAGATGGCGGGCAAGGAGTATAAGGTACAGACCCACCCTCCCATCCGTTATTATGGGGAATGTACGTTCTATATTGGGAAAGGTAGATGAGCTAGCGGCTATTGCCCGCTACGACAGCTTATACCGGGAATGCTCCCTCCTTTTGTTTACTGAGTCGTGGCTATCTGAACTAGTAGCAGATGCTAACATTGAGCTGGAGGGTTTCCACGCGATATGGGCAGACCGAACACCAGACAGTGGCAAAGCAAGGGGCGGTGGAGTGATGATCTATGTTAATAACAAGTGGTGCAGATCGGGAAATATCACTGTTAAACATCAGCACTGCAGCAAAGCCATCGAGTTGTTAGCTGTTAGCACGCGGCCTACATAACACCCGAGGGAATACTCACACGTGATCTGAATTGTTATTTATGCAAATCCGATGTCGAACGCTGGGACAGCGCGTGATGTCATCCACTCAGTAACTGGCAGGCTGCAGACAGAACACCCAGATGCTCTTCTCCTCATCTCAGGCGATTTCAACCATGTTTCACTGTCTCCCATTCTACCCACGTTTACCCAGTATGTCACATGCCACACTAGAGACAATAAAACACTGGACTTATTCTACGCAAACACTAAGGAGGCGTACACCTCATTAAAACTCCCCCCACTCGGGAGATCGGATCACAACTTGGTTCATCTCTGGCCGGTGTACAAACCCCTAGTACACAGACAACCTCCGGCCATGCGCAGAGTGAAGTTATGGTCTGAGGAGGCAATGGACACTCTAAAAGGCTGTTTTGAAACCACTGCCTGGGAGCAGCTCTGCGATCCACATGGTGAGGACATCGATGGCCTCACTCACACCATCACGGACTACATCAGCGTCTGTGTGGACAACACCGTTCCCACCAAGACCATACGGTGTTGCTCAAACAACAAACCCTGGATCAACCCTGAGATAAAAACACTTCTGAGAGAGAAGAAGAGGATCTTCAGTTAGGGGAACAGGGAGATGCTGAAGTCCGTACAGAGGGAGCTGAGGAGAAAGATCAGAGAAGGCAAGGACAGCTTCAGGAAGAAGATGGAGGACAAGCTGCAACAGAGCAACATCAGCGGGGTCTGGAGAAACCTTAAAACCATCTCTGGGCTCCAGAATACCTCCCCCCAGGCCACAGGGGGCAGGGAGTGGGCGAACAATCTGAATCTGTTTTTTAATAGGTTTGACCAACTGCCCTCCCCCCCGACTGCACAACAACCACTGCTGCCACTGAAGACATCAAGTCCTGCTGCCCACTCCCCACTCCACCATCACCCCCCCACTCCCAACACACAGCCCGCCAACCTGACCCTCACTAAGACCCAGGTGAGGACAGAGCTGAGGAAGATCAAGGCGAGGAAGGCGTCGGGACCAGACGGCATCAGTGCAAAGCTCCTCAAGTCCTGTGCAGACCAGCAGTGTGGGATTGTGGAGTACATCTTTAACCTGAGCCTGAAGCTGGGGAGGGTACCACAGTTGTGGAAAACATCTTGTGTGGTACCCGTACCAAAGACTTCCCACCCCAAAGATCTGAACAGCTACAGACCAGTGGCCCTGATGTCCCACATGATGAAGACCTTGGAGAGACTGCTCCTTGCTCACCTCCGCCCCCTGGTGGGTCCAGCGATGGATCCACTCCAGTTCGCCTACCAGCATGGTATTGGGGTGGAGGATGCGGTCATCTTCCTCCTTCACCGATCTCTTTTCCACCTGGAGAAGGCTGGGAATACAGTGAGGATCATGTTCTTTGACTTCTCCAGTGCTTTCTACACCATCCAACCGATGATCCTGAAGGACAAGCTGCTGTGCGCAGAGGTGGACCAGCACCTGTCATCATGGATCCTGGACTGCCTCACAAACCGGCCACAGTTTGTGAGAACCCGGGACTGTGTGTCGGACAAGATCATCGGTAGCACGGGGGCCCCACAGGGAACGGTTTTTGCTCCCTTCCTGTTCACCTAACTAACTAACTAACTAACTAACCTGCACTTATATAGCGCTTTTCTAGTCACAAAGACCACTCAAAGCGCTTTCATTAATACTAACCCTCTATTCTAAGGGCCTATAGGAAACAAATATCTAGGGACAATTTAGAACAGCCAATTAACCTAACATGCATGTTTTTGGCATGTGGAAGGAAACCGGAGAAATCCCGGAGTAAACCCACGCAACACGGGGAGAACATGCAAACTCCACACAGATCACTGTTGGTCGGGGGCTGGGATCGAACCCACGATCCCCACAATCCCCCGGCCAAGGGTAAACTGTGCTGCTGCAGTGCTAACCACTGCGCCACCGTTCAGCCCCTTTTACCCCCTTTATACTGCGGACTTCTCACACAACACAACACACTGCAATCTACAGAAGTGCTCTGACGACTCTGCGATCGTTGACCTCATCTCCAACGGAGATGAAGCTGAGTACAGAGGGCTTATCCAGGACTTTGTGGACTGGTGCCATCGGAACTGCCTCCAGATCAACGTGAGGAAAACTAAGGAGCTGGTGGTGGACTGCCGCAGGCAAGGACAACCCCTCACACCACCAGTAAACATCCAGGGAACAGACATTGAGATGGTGACATCCTACAAGTACCTGGGTGTTCATCTGAACAATAAAGTAGACTGGTCACACAATACTGACGCACTCTACAAGAAGGGACAGTGCATGTTGTTCCTACTGAGGAGACTCAGGTCTTTTGGTGTACAAGGGGTGCTCCTGAAGACATTCTACAACACGGTGGTGGCATCAGCCATCACTTTTGGAGTGGTCTGCTGGGGTAGTGGCATTACAGCAGCCGATAGGAAGAGACTGAACAAACTGATCAAGAAAGCTAGCTCTGTCCTGGGGCAGCGCCTTGACCCAGTGGAGGAGATAGGATAGAGAAGGATGGTGGCTAAACTGTCATCTCTGCTGGAGTCCGAGTTCCACCCTATGCAGGACACACTGAATGCACTAAGGAGCTCATTTAGCAGCAGACTACATCATCCTAGGTGCACAACCGAGAGGTTTCGCAGGTCCTTCCTACCAACGGCTGTCAGACTGTATAACCTAAGCAGGGTTGCTCGCAGAGATAGCAAAAAGACGTCACAACCTAATAGTATTGAATGCAAAAGACGCAATAGACTTACGCAATGGTCCCCTCCGGTATACAACTAGGAAAATACCGGTAGCTACGGAGGGTGACAATATGTATGGTTACATAATCATACAACGTAGGATAAGTAAGTAGACAGTTATGCTGTTCATTCCATCTAGCTACAATGCTCCGCACTGTGTGTTTATATATTTACATATTTATTCCATCTAGCTACAGTGCTCCGCACTGTGTGTGTTTATATATTTACATATTTATTCCATCTAGCTATGGTGCTCCACACTGTGTGTGTTTATGTGTTTGCATATTTGTTCCATATAGCTACAATGCTTTCGCACTGTGTGTGTGTGTTTATATATATTTACATGTTTGTTCCATCTAGCTGCAATGCTCCGCACTGTGTTTATATATTCATATATTTATTCCATCTAGCTACAACGCTCCACACTGTGTGTGTTTATATATTCACATATTTATTCTATCTAGCTACAATGCTCCGCATTGTGTGTGTTTATATGTTCATATATTTATTCCATCTACCTACAATGCTCCGCACTGTGTGTTTATATATCTACACTACCGTTCAAAAGTTTGGGGTCACTTAGAAATGTCCTTATTTTTGAAAGAAAAGCACTTTTTTCAATGAAGATAACTTTAAACTAATCAGAAATACACTCTATACATTGCTAATGTGGTAAATGACTATTCTAGCTGCAAATGTCTGGTTTTTGGTGCAATATCTTCATAGGTGTATAGAGGCCCATTTCCAGCAACTATCACTCCAGTGTTCTAATGGTACATTGTGTTTGCTCATTGCGTCAGAAGGCTAATGGATGATTAGAAAACCTTTGTGTAATCATGTTAGGTCTGCAATGCTGTAATTGCTGCAAATGGAGGATTCTTTGACAAAAGCAAAGTTTGAAGGAAAAAATTATTATTTCAAATAAAAATCATTATTTCTAACCCTGTCGATGTCTTGACTATATTTTCTATTCATTTTACAACTCATGGTGGTAAATAAGTGTGACTTTTCATGGAAAACTCAAAATAATTGTTTGGGTGACCCCAAACTTTTGAACGGTAGTGTATATATTTATTCCATCTAGCTGCAATGCTCCGCATCGTGTGTCTATATATTTATGTTTATATGTACATATGTATACTCACTGTTCTTGTTTTTTTTTTTTTTTTCTTGCCTTCTGATTGTTGCTCTGAGTGTTGCTATCCCTGTGCTGTTGCAATCCGTGAATTTCCCCGTTGTGGGACTAATAAAGGCTTATCTTATCTTTTCTTATCTTATAAAAGCAGCCTTTTGCTTGACAGTGACCGCTGGATCATTGTACTAGTCACACCCTTGTGCTTCGTCGTGTGGCTGTCAGTCTTTGAAGGATTATGCTTGCCATTCTACTGGAGAACCTGGATTGCTTAGGCTTTGAGTACTTTAGCGTTTCCTTGTGCGGTTGTGCTGCTATGCTGGTAGCATTTCCTTGTGCGGCACAACTGCTACGCTTTCCCCCTGTACAGCCTAGCATCTCAAGAGAACTCTTTTGTGAGCCCAAGCTGCTCTACCTTTTTGCATTATATTCAACTGACGTTCAGTAAATGTGTGTGTGGTAACCCTTGCGTTTAAATCCTCATTTCTCCTTCTCTTCCTCCGTGTGCATTTATGGAGTGCATGGGGAAGTTTATGACAGAATGATCCAGCCATGTAAAAGGATTTAGTCGGTTACACCCACACAAATCTTTTTTTTCATTTCAGAATTCCAGATTATCTGGTGCTCCAACCAAGAAGAGGAGGAATCCCCGTCGGAATAAACATCCAGCTTTGCCGACGACAGCCCTGCCTCCCCGTCCCGAGCCGTGGTCCGCTCCGTCCCTGGAGGAGCTGGAGGAACGTAGACAGGTTCTCTTGGCGGAGACAGAACTCCTGGGGAAAATGTGGCTTCTTCCAGAGTTGGCCGAGAGGTTGGAGGAATATTCCCAGAGGAGGTCGGAGCGCCAGCCGAACGACGAGCATGCCTCGACCACGGAGACAACAGCTGACATCATTGAAACACAGGAATTCAGGCAAGTGTTTATTCAGTCACTGATAATGACACCTAAAGCCGCTTGCCTGATTCCTGATTAATTGTCAGCTGCCGATTTTGTTTGTCTCCCTGTTTCTCCTGTTCCCCCTTCGCCCTCGCGCTTCCTGGGAGGAGAATTCTGGACGGAGGAGGGGCCTTCTCTGGACGAACCGGAGAACACGTCGCCTGCTTCCTCTTGTCGCCGCCGTTCTCGGAGGACTCGCCATAAGGGTCTCGCCAATCCTCCGTCTGCTACACCCCCCTCCACGTCATCGGAGCCGGCTCCTCGGCTACTGTGTGAAGGGGTCGAAACAGCCAATGACATGGGTGGGGGGGGGGATTACTGTCAACTGCCCGCAACTGTCAACATCGAGCACCAGGAGAACAGGCAAGTGTTTTCTCAGTAAATTCTATGTCATGATGATAAACCGGAGTGGTGGCTCAGTTGGTAGAGCATCCGCCCCACACAAGGGAGGCAGGGGTTCAAATCCCGGCCGGGTCATGCCGAAGACCATATAAAAGTGGAACTTCCTGCCATCCAGCTTGGTGCTCAGCAATAAATGGAATGGAGGAGGGAATTCTGTGGCGGCGCCTTGCATGGCAGCGGCCCTCTGATTCTGCACTTGGGGTGTGTGTTATTTACACTGTAGATAGGTAAAGCACAATCTCGTTCTGCTGTACATGATTGGTTGTACGGTTGAATGACAATAAGGGTTATTTGATTGATAAACATTGCATGTCTCCCGGAAGAGAGGCTCAGCTCCAGCAATCCGCTGGGCTCTCTCCTCCAGCTGTGGAGGTAAACCCATCTCTTGCTCTTTCTGTGTCTCCCCATTTGATTTTCAATTGTGAGGAATGAGCGCCGTCGGATCATTCTTCACCGTTGGAAAGGACCGGTATGGCCGTGGATATGGAGAGGGGTGACGGCCAGCTGCGAACATCACACGCCAGGATGACAGGCAAGTTTCCTCTCAACTAATTGACCTTATTTATTTTGAACCTTGTCTGTCTCCCAAGGGAGAGGCCCAGTTTCAGCAGTCTACTGGGTCCTCTCCTCCAGCTGCAACTGTGAACTCATCCCCTACTCCCTCTGAGTCTCCTCGCTTGATTCCTGAGTGCCTGCCAGTCTTGGAACCGAACCACCAGAGGGTGGAGGAGCTGATGGTTCCGGACATTCCCTTCCCAGAGCCAGTACGGAGAGGTTTCCCTGCAGCCATGCCGGATGAATCCCCAGCATTGGAGCAGGAGGACAATAGGACTGCAATCACCATCTCGCCAGCTGCAGAGGCGTCTGCAGCGAACTGGGAGCCTGAGCTTGACCTCCTTGAGGCCAGGCCCGAGTGTTCATTGCCAGGATCAACGGAGTCCTGGACAGCGGTGGAACTCGAGCTCAGGCAAGTGTTCTCTCTTGTTGTTCTTATGGCAGTTTTACAGAAATCTTGTCTGGCTCTAGGCAAGGAGATTCGGGAGTAGTGAGTCTCCTCCCTTGATTCCTGAGTGCCTGCCAGTCTTGGAACCGAACCACCAGAGGGTGGAGGAGCTGATGGTTCCGGACATTCCCTTCCCAGAGCCAGTACGGAGAGGTTTCCCTGCAGCCATGCCGGATGAATCCCCAGCATTGGAGCAGGAGGACAATAGGACTGCAATCACCATCTCGCCAGCTGCAGAGGCGTCTGCAGCGAACTGGGAGCCTGAGCTTGACCTCCTTGAGGCCAGGCCCGAGTGTTCATTGCCAGGATCAACGGAGTCCTGGACAGCGGTGGAACTCGAGCTCAGGCAAGTGTTCTCTCTTGTTGTTCTTATGGCAGTTTTACAGAAATCTTGTCTGGCTCTAGGCAAGGAGATTCGGGAGTAGTGAGTCTCCTCCCTTGATTCCTGAGTGCCTGCCAGTCTTGGAACCGAACCACCAGAGGGTGGAGGAGCTGATGGTTCCGGACATTCCCTTCCCAGAGCCAGTACGGAGAGGTTTCCCTGCAGCCATGCCGGATGAATCCCCAGCATTGGAGCAGGAGGACAATAGGACTGCAATCACCATCTCGCCAGCTGCAGAGGTGTCTGCAGCGAACTGGGAGCCTGAGCTTGACCTCCTTGAGGCCAGGCCCGAGTGTTCATTGCCAGGATCAACGGAGTCCTGGACAGCGGTGGAACTCGAGCTCAGGCAAGTGTTCTCTCTTGTTGTTCTTATGGCAGTTTTACAGAAATCTTGTCTGGCTCTAGGCAAGGAGATTCGGGAGTAGTGCACAGCTGCGTCTGAACTTCCCTTGGTGGGCTCCGCCGCTGCCAGTGACCCTAACGACCCTGTTTCTTCTCCCGTTCCTGAGCCATTTTCTAGGGTCATCGGAGAAGAACAACCATCTCCAGGGGTCCTCGTGGAGTCGGTCTCACTGCCCAAAGACGTCGCGGGTCCAGCTTCCCTGAGGTCTGAGGTTGTTGTGTGGTCTCCTCCGCAGGCCGCACCGCCATGGGTCCAGCAGGCTGGTTTTGGACCATCATGGGGGCTGCGCTCCAGGACTAAATCGTTCAGGCCAGCAACATTTAGAAATAAAATGCAATAAGAAAAAAGTAAAGGAAAACTGAAGATAAAAGAAATAAATACATGAGATAAAAGGACTTTATAAACAATTTCAGACACAGGCTGTGTCATGGGTTGACTCTGGCAGACACTAAATTGACTCCTTAAGGCAGGTATGGTAAGAGCAAACTAATATTTTCCACAAAACAGGATGATGGCGACAGAAGACAGACTGAGCCTTCAAACCAAGTTATCTTTGTCAAAACCAAGATAACTTAGTTTTAACAAAGCGATGAACAATGATAAGATAGGCGCCAGAGCTACAACCCTTATGTCGTTCTGCACAACGACTGATATTGCCCCAGCACCAGGCAACTGGAAAGGATGGCTTAAAAAAGGAAACTGGTCATTACCAAACACAGAACAGTGTGAGACAAATCAGGAGCCAACAAATAACAGGGGGTCAACTACAGGTGAGGAAAACAGGATGGGTGGGGCTGTGCAGAAAATGGACAGCGGGGAGCAAGAGAATGATAATAAACATAGCCTACATGCAGGAAACAAAAACTACACAACATAATTAGAGACATGATAATGAAATATAAACACAATGATTAACCCACAAACGTCCTTGATGATTGCCAAAAAGGATTCAGCCATGGATCTTGGATACCTCCCTGGAGCTGGTTTATTGATGCTGTAAAGTCAGACTCAAGGGGAAGGATGATTACCACAATCTTAATATAGAGAGACAGAGCAGCCTCCGGCACGATGAAGCCACTTGGCTCCACCGTATCACTGACAAGGAAAACAACAACTTCTAAGCAGGGAACCTCCAGTCTGCCTACAAGTCTATCAAGAAGCTGTGCCAAGCCAGCAAGAAACGGCAGTCGTCGTCCCCGCTACGAGCCGCTGATGGCATAAGCCTCATCACGGATCCGTCGACCAAACTCCAACGACGGCAAGAGCACGGCATGAGAATCCTCTGCAAGCCCCCTCCTCCCACCTTGAATAAGCTGCAGTAGTATGCAGATGCTGGTGTTGAAGACAATTCAATCAGCCTAGACCTGCCCTCAACCAGTGAGTTGTCAGATACCGTCAAGAAGCTTCCCTCTGGGCAAGCCCCATGTGCTGATGGTGTTACGGCAGGGATGATGAAAGCCATCCTCACCTCTGTCATCCACCAGCTGGAACATCTGTGCCACTTCATCTGGGTAGAAAAACACGTCCCTGGGGAGAGCAGGGACAGCGTCATTCTGTCCTTCTATAAGAACATGGGTAACCGTCGGAGCAGAGCCAGCTATTGTCCCTCATGTTGCTGTCTATCCCCGACAAGGTTATCACCGCTGTCATGATAAGCTGCATCCTCCCCCGACTGCTCGCCAAGGGCCGCCGCCAGCAGGCCGGTTTCACCACTCGCCGATCCACAGCAAACTGCATCCTTGCCTTGAGAGTCCTGGCACAGCAAAGGAGGGAGTATTGCCAATCTCTATATGCAACCTACGTCGACTTCAAAATTGTCTTCAACTCCCTAGACAGGAATGCCCTCTGGCAACTCGTTCGTGGCATTGGAGTCCCGTCCAAGTACATCCCTACACCAACACCATGTGCAGGGTATACACCAAGGGTGAGATGTCAGACCCTTTTGTCACCACCTCTGGAGTCCAGCGGGGCTGCATTGCCTCCCCAAACCTCTTCAATGTTGTAGTTGACTACTTGGTCAAGAACGCAACAGAATGCTGCTCCAATCACAACTGTGTACATTTGCTGCCCACATATAAAACTGCTCTCACAAGATGCAAGGTGGAGACCAGAGCCATAGATGTGTGGACAGAGGATTCAGTGCACTGCCTCCAGGAATGCTTTAACTGTAAGGACTGGGATGTTTTCACACTGTCCTGCGGGGATGATTTGGACTCTTTGGTAGACGTCACATGCTCATACATGGCTTTCTGTAAAAATAAGATTGTTCCACGTAAATGTGTCAAAATATATCCCAACAACAAGCCATGGGTTACAAAATCAGTTAAATCCTGCTTACAGAGGAAAGCACTTGCCTTTAAACAGGGGTCTGTTTCTGAGCTACAGGTTGCCATAAAAGAACGGAAGTCCGAAATCTTAAGAGCAAAACAGAATTATAAATCAGAATTGGAAAGTAAGATGGCTACAAAGAAAGTTTGTTCAGCCTGGGCCAGTATGAAAACTATTGCAGGCCTTCAGAGCACAGAGCGCAGTAATTGTGTGTTTTTAGATGGTTTTCAACTCAAATCAAATCAACTTTATTGTCATATTGCTGTACATACAACTGTAGTGCAGGCAAGATGAAATTGCGTGTCTGTTTTAATTCAGACACAGAGCTGGCTCATACTCTTAATTGTTTTTATGGTCGTTTTGACTCCTTTGATTTTAGCACTGAAACCCAAGATTTTAATTCAGACACAGAGCTGGCTAATACTCTTAATTGTTTTTATGGTCGTTTTGACTCCTTTGATTTTAGCACTGAAACCCAAGATTTGAAACAGAAAGTCAAAGACAATCAGCACTTTAATATTGAGGTGCAGGATATTAAAAAGGAGTTCTGCACTGTAAAAGTGAACAAAAGTCAGGGCCCTGATAATATATGTGGGCGCTTGGTAAAGTCCTGTGCACATAAACTGATTCCTGCATTTCATTACATTTTCAATAAGTCCCTACAGACACAACATGTGCCCAAGATCTGGAAGGAAGCCGTGGTTGTTCCCGTTCCAATATCCAGCTGTCCTAAAACGGTAAACGACTTTAGACCAGTTACTTTGACATCAATTTTAATGAAAATTTTTGAAAAACTGGTCAGATGTGAGGTCCTAAAGCAGACTGAACATACATTGGATCCTCTGCAGTTTGCCTATAGGCCTCACAGAGGAGTGGAGGACGCCACTGTCACTCTGTTTAACATGTTTTTTTAAACATCTGGATTTTAATGGGACACACGCCAGGCTTTTATTTGTGGACTTTTCCTCCGCCTTTAATACAATTCAACCTCATATTTCAGTTGAAAGGCTCCTGAAACAATTTGATTTGAGCAATATTCTGATGGGTTGGATTCTGGATTTCTTAACCAAAAGGACACAGAGAGTAAGGGTCAATGGTACATTGTTTGACCTAAAGTACTCTTCTACTGGCTCTCCTCAGGGGTGTATGCTGTCACCACTACTCTTCATCCTGTACACAAACATGTGTCGGAGCAGACATGACAACAGACACATTATAAAGTATGCTTATGATTCAGTTATTGTCAGTCTCCTACAGGATGGTGAGAGTGGCCACGGCCCAGTAGTTGATGATTTTGTTCACTGGTGTGAGGATTCCTACCTGCAGCTGAATACGACAAAAACTAAAGATATGATTATTGACTTTAGGAGGAAAACTCCCAGGCACAAAGTCACCGTAATAAAAGGTCAGACCACTTACAGTGGGGCAAAAAAGTATTTAGTCAGCCACCAATTGTGCAAGTTCTCCCACTTAAAAGATGAGATAGGTCTCCAATTTTCATCATAGGTATACCTCAACTATGAGAGACAAAATGAGAAAAAAAAAAATCCAGAAAATCACATTGAAGGATTTTTAATGAATTAATTGGTAAATTCCTCAGTAAAATAAGTATTTGGTCACCTATAAACAAGCAAGATTTCTGGCTCTCACAGACCTGTAACTTCTTCTTTAAGAGGCTCCTCTGCCCTCTTCTCGTTACCTGTATTAATGGCACCTGTTTGAACTCGTTATCAGTATAAAAGACACCTGTCCACAACCTCAAACAGTCAGACTCCAAACTCCACTATGGCAAAGACCAAAGAGCTGTCAAAGGACACCAGAAACAAAATTGTAGACCTGCACCAGGCTGGGAAGACTGAATCTGCAATAGATAAGCAGCTTGGTGTGAAGAAATCAACTGTGGGGGCAATTATTAGAAAATGGAAGACATACAAGACCACTGATAATCTCCCTCGATCTGGGGATCCACGCAAGATCTCACCCCATGAGGTCAAAATGATCACGAGAACGGTGAGCAAAAATCCCAGAACCACACGGGGGGACCTAGTGAATGACCTGCAGAGAGCTGGGACCAAAGTAACAAAGGCTACATCAGAAACACACTACGCCGCCAGGGACTCCAATCCTGCACTGCCAGACGTGTCCCCCTGCTTAAGCCAGTACATGTCCAGGGCCATCTCAAGTTTGCTAGAGAGCATGTGGATGATCCAGAAGAGGATTGGGAGAATGTCATATGGTCAGATGAAACCAAAATAGATCTTTTTGGTAAAAACTCAACTTGTCGTGTTTGGAGGAGAAAGAACACCATGCCTACTGTGAAGCATGGGGGTGAAAACATTATACTTTGGGGCTGTTTTTCTGCAAAGGGACCAGGACGACTGATCCGTGTAAAGGAAAGAATGAATGGGGCCATGTATCGTGAGATTTTGAGTGAAAACCTCCTTCCATCAGCAAGGGCATTGAAGATGAAACGTGGCTGGGTCTTTCAGCATTCAATTCAATTCAATTCAATTCAACTTTATTTATATAGCGCCATTTCACAACAACAGTCATCGCATAGCACTATCAACTGTAGGGGGAACCCCCACAGTTGCAGAAAGACCCCAGCAATAAGGTGATCCCCTGTGAGCAAGCACTTGGCGATGGTGGAGAGGAAAAACTCCCTTTTAACAGGAAGAAACCTCCAGCAGAACCAGGCTCAGGGAGGGGCAGTCATCTGCTGCGACTGGCTGGGGGGTGAGGGGATAGAGAAGAAGAAAAGAACAGACATGTAGAGAGCAAAAAGCACGATGGGGACTCAATCTATGGGAGAGAACAAACAAATGTTAATGACCAGCAAAAAAAAATATTTCATTGAGAGTGAGGAAAGGAGTGAGGCCCAGTGTATTACTGGAGGTCCCCCGGCTGACTAACCTATTAGCAGCATAACTAAGGGAGGGTTCAGAAACACATGATCCCTCCCTAATTGTAGGATATATCAAAAAGGTGGGTTTTTGCCCTATTCATAAAAACAGAGATCGAGTCTGACTCCCGAATCCAGATTGGCAGCTGATTCCCAGGAGAGGAGCTTGAGAACTGAAGGCTCTGCCTCCCATTGTACTTTTGGAGATTCTAGGTATTACAAGTAATCCTGCATTTTGGGAGCGTAGTGCTCTGTTAGGACAATACGGTAGTATCAGATCTTTTAAATAAAAAGGAGCCTGATTGTTTAGAGCTTTGTAAGTAAGAAGAAGGATTTTAAACTTAATTCTAAACTCTATGGGAAGCCAATGAAGGGAGGCCAGAACCGAAGAGATATGATCTCTCTTTCTAGCACCTGTTAAAACTCTTGCTGCAGCATTTTGGATCAGCTGGAGACTTTTAAAGATGTTTTAGGACAGCCTGATAATAAAGAATTACAATAATCTAATCTCGAGCTAACAAAAGCGTGGATCAGTTTCTCAGCATCACTCTGAGACAAGATGCTCCTAATCTTGGCAATATTACGCAAATGATAGAAGGCAGTCTTAGAAACAAATTTAATATGTGAATTGAAGGACAAATCCTGATCAAAAATAACTCCAAGGTTCCTCACAGAGCTATTAAGAGAAAGAGTAACCGCAACCAAACTGAAAGTTTGATTTGGAAAGAAATTTCTAAGGTTTTGTGGACCAACAAGAATGACTTCAGTCTTATCTGAATTTAATCGCAGGAAATTACAAGTAATCCAAGCTTTGATTTCCTTAAGACAGGCTTCTAACTTGGCTAATTGATTACTATCATCTGGCTTCATTGACAGGTATAATTGTGTGTCATCAGCTTAACAATGAAAATGTATACAGTGCTTTCTAATAATGTTGCCTAACGGAAGCATATATAAACTAAAAAGAGTAGGGCCTAGCACAGATCCCTGTGGAACTCCATGACTGAGCTTTGAGGTGAAAGAAAACTCATTATTTACATGAACAAACTGGAACCTATCAGATAAATAAGATCTAAACCACTGCGACGAAGTACCATTAAGTCCAACATAGTGTTCTAATCTATCAAGTAGAATATTATGATCGATAGTATCAAAAGCTGCACTAAGGTCTAAAAGGACAAGTACAGAAACTAGTCCATTATCAGATGCAATGAGGAGGTCGTTAGTGACCTTCACTAAGGCTGTTTCAGTACTATGATGGCTTCTAAACCCAGACTGAAACTCTTCAAGTAAACCATTTCCCTGAAGGTGGGCAAAAATTGCGTAGCAACAACTCTTTCTAAGATTTTTGAAATGAAAGGGAGATTAGAGATTGGTCTATAGTTAGCTAAAGCTCCTGGATCTAGCGTTGGCTTTTTGAGTAAGGGTTTAATTACAGCAGTTTTAAAAGCCTGCGGTACATGGCCTAAAGTTAATGAAGAATTGATTATATGAAGAATAAGGCTACCAATAAGTGGGAAGACTTCTTTAAATAACCTGGTAGGAATAGGGTCTAAAAGACAAGTTGAAGGTTTGGATGAGGAAACTATTTTGTCTAACTCACAAAGGTCAATTGGAGTAAACTCATCTAGACAGACATCAATAGAAGGAGTTGTAGGAGTTACCGTATTTAACTGTGGGAAGAATCTGATTGATTTTATCTCTGATGAATGAAATTTTATTATTGAAAAAGTTCATAAAGTCCTGACTAGTAAGCTCTAAGGGAATGCTAGGATTGACAGAGTCCTGACTCTTTGTCAACCTGGCTACAGTACTGAAAAGAAACCTGGGATTATTCTTGTTCTCTTCTATTAATGCAGCGTAATAACTTGTTCTAGCATTTCTAAGAGATTTTTTATAAATTAAACGATGATTTCTCCAAGCTAAATAGATTTCATCTAAATTAGTGGAGCGCCATTTTCTTTCTAATTGACGAGTCTTCTGTTTTAAGCTACGAGTTTCTGTGTTGAACCAAGGAGTTAGAAATCTCTGATTAGACTTTTTCTTTTTTAAGGGGGCCACTAAGTCTAGAGTCTGATGCAGAGAAGGTGAAACACTATCCACCATGTTATCAATTACAGAAGGAGCAAGCTGTCTATAGCTTATTTCCGTTGTGTTGACACATGGCATAGAGGAAACAATCTGCATAAATTTGGTAATAGCATCATCTGAGAGGCATCTACTGTAATAATATTTTTCTTTAGGAGCCAAATGACATAACGTTCGGCTCAGGAGACGCACACACACAGGCTCAGAGTAGTTCAAACTGTTTATTAACAACAGGGATGTTTGGGTGCGTGTCTGCGGAATGTTAATGTGTTGGTGGTGGCGTCTGCTTCGGACCCAGAGGCAGGAGACCGTTCAGCCGGCAACCCTATGGGAGAAATTGGACACAGGGTGATGAGCACACACCAACACAGGAGGAGAATAGGCGAGGGAGAGAAGCTTACTTGTTTGGGCAGATGACTGGCGCTTCAAGGATGGAAGCCCGGGAGACAGCCACCTGCAGGGCTCGGTGCAGCAGCGAGGAGAGACGAGGGACGGGGTTGTCCGCCGCCGAGGAATCCACCTGTGCACAGGGGAGCAGACTGGAGAGATGAGGTAAGTGAACTTCTTACCGGTAAAGAGGATGCTGAAGAGAATGTGGTAGAAGTCCATGCAAGGAAAATGAAGTCTACGGCTTCAGGCCGAAGCTCAGGGCGAGGCGGCTTTTATCCTTCGCCGCTGACGAGTAGCAGGTGCCTGAGCAGGTGGCGCCGCTGATGAATGGCGCGGCGTGACAGTACTCCCCCCTCTAGCAGCGCCTCCTGGCGATGGCTTATCCGGGTGCGCTCGGTGGAAGTCCGCGATGAGCGATGGGTCCAACACAAACGACGGGGGCACCCACTGTCGATGCTCGGGCCCATAGCCCTCCCAGTCCACCAAGTATTGCAACCCACGACCCCGGCGCCGGGAGTCCAGGATGGAGGAGGCGGACCAGGCCGGATGGCCACCAATCATCCGGGGCGCGGGTTGCGCTGCAGGAGGAGGGCAAAGGGGGTCAGTAACCGCCAGTTTCACCTTCGACACGTGGAAAGTAGGATGAATGCGGAGGGAGGGGGGAATAGCCACGCGCACAGCCACCGGGTTGATGATCCGGGTGATGGGGTAGGGACCCATGAAGCGCTGTGCCAGCTTTCTCCTCTCGCCTTTTAGAGTGACGTCCTGGGTGGAAATGTAAACAAGCTGCCCAACTCTGTACGCCGGGGCAGGTCTCCTACGCCGGTCCGCCACAGTCCTGTTGCGCTCCGCTGTGCGCAATAGCGCATGGCGCGCGGCAGCCCAGGTGGAGCGGAACTGCCTGAGATGGGCCCTAACTGACGGGACAGTTACCTCACTCTCCTGCTCCGGAAACAGCGGGGGGTCGTAACCCAGGGACGCTTTGAAGGGGGACATCCCTGTAGCAGAAGAGCGAGCGGTGTTGTGGGCATATTCAACCCAGGCAAGATGGTTGCTCCAGGACGCGGGTTTGGATCTGGACACACAGCGGAGCGCAGCCTCCAGCTCCTGGTTGGTCCTCTCACACTGCCCGTTGGATTGGGGGTGATGGCCAGAGGAGAGGCTCACCTTGGCTCCGATGGCGTTGCAGAAAGACCTCCAAACCTCAGATGAAAACTGGGGGCCCCGGTCCGAGACCACGTCCACCGGAATCCCATGCAGCCTGACCACGTGTTGGACGAGGAGGTCCGCCGTCTCCAGGGCAGTAGGGAGGCCTCGCAGGGGGACGAAGTGCACGGCCTTGGAGAAGCGGTCCACGATGGTCAGGATGGTGTCATAGGAATTGGAGATGGGGAGTCCGGTGACGAAATCCAGAGCGATGTGCGACCAGGGCCTGCCAGGGACGGGCAGGGGCTGGAGCAGACCCGCTGGAGGGGCATTTCCCGACTTGCAGGTGGCACAGATTGGGCAAGCCCGGGCGTAGCGGGCTGCATCCCTCCGCAGGCCTGGCCACCAAAAGGACCGTTGGAGGAGATCTATCATCCGGGAGGTGCCAGGGTGACAGGTGAGCTTGGAGGTGTGGAGCCAGTGGATGACCTCTCCTCGGACCGCGGATGGCACGAACAGCCTCCCCTCCGGTCCGCCGCCAGGGTCAGGTTCCACCTCCTGTGCCTTCCGGATCTTGCTCTCAATGTCCCACGAGATGGCTCCCACGACGCACGACCTGGGCAGGATGGAGTGGGGCGCCTCCTCCGACTCCACGGGGGCGAACTGCCTGGAGAGGGCGTCAGGCAGGACGTTCTTAGAGCCAGGCCTGAAGGTGATGGAAAATTGGAACCTGGCGAAGAACAGGGACCAGCGCGCATGGCGGGCGTTCAGGCGCTTGGCAGACCGTAAGTATTCCAGGTTCTTGTGGTCCGTGAGGACCACAAACGGCAGGCTTGCCCCCTCCAACCAGTGGCGCCACTCCTGCAGGGCGAGCTTGATGGCCAAGAGCTCTCTGTCCCCCACATCATAGTTTCTCTCCGCCGGGGACAAGCGCCGGGAGAAGAAGGCGCACGGTCGCTTGGCGCCATCGTCCGGTGACCGCTGGGACAGCACTGCTCCCACTCCCGTGTCCGAGGCGTCTACCTCTACAATGCACTGCAGCGCGGGGTCGACCTGGCGAAGGACCCGGGAGGAGGAGAATTCCGCCTTCAGCGCCTCAAAGGCGGCAGCGACCTCTTCGGTCCACCGGAACGGGACCTTCGGGGACGTGAGGCGGGTCAGTGGTCCCACGATGGCACTGAAGTTGGGAACAAAGCGGCGGTAGAAATTGGCGAAGCCAACAAATTGCTGCACCTGCTTCCGGGATGCAGGTGTAGGCCATTCCACCACCGCCTTTACCTTCTCTGGGTCGGGGAGCACCTTATCGTGGGCGATGATGAACCCCAGGAAGGACGTACTCCTGGCGTAAAATTCACACTTTTCCGCTTTAACGTACAGACGGTTCTCCAGCAGCCTTTGGAGGACCCGCCTCACGTGGACCTGGTGCTCATCCCTGGACTTGGAGAAGATGAGGATATCGTCCAGGTAGACGAACACGAAAAGGCCAATGAAGTCCCGGAGGACGTCATTAATGAGGCGCTGGAAGACTGCAGGAGCGTTGGTCAACCCGAACGGCATCACCAGATATTCAAAGTGGCCGTTCGGGGTACGGAAGGCCGTTTTCCACTCATCTCCCTCCCGGATCCGGACGAGGTGGTAAGCGCTGCGTAGGTCCAGCTTGGTGAACCAGGTCGCCCCCTGGAGGGAGTGGAAAGCAGTGTCCATGAGAGGCAGGGTGTAACGGTCCCTCTCCGTGATATTGTTGAGGGCCCGGTAGTCGATACAAGGGCGGAGGGACCCATCCTTTTTCCCCACGAAGAAGAACCCTGCCCCCACGGGTGACGATGATGGGCGGATAATCCCAGCACTTAATGATTCCTTCAGGTAGGCGTTCATCGTCTCCTTTTCCGGTGCAGACAGGCTGTAAAGGCGACCAGAAGGTAAGGGAGCCCCCTGGCGGAGGTTGATGGCGCAGTCATAGGGCCGATGAGGGGGAAGAGACATAGCTTTCGCTTTGCTGAACACCATACCCAGGTCGTGAAATTCTGGGGGCACCAGAGACAGGTCCGGGGGTGCAGCGTCCGTCGCAGGGGGAGGAGCGGACGGAGAGCAGGCAGCGGACTGAAGGCAGGTGCCCATACAGAACGTACTCCATGCCGAGATCCCAGCTGATCTCCAATCCAGGACCGGATTGTGAAGGCGGAGCCAGGGATACCCCAGGATGACGGGCGACACAGAGTTGGGAAGGACGTAAAAGGTCATCTCCTCCCGGTGGTTTCCCGAGATGATGACCGGTAGGGGAACAGTTTGATGTGTCACTCTCCCGAGGGTGGCACGGGAGAGGTGGATCAGGGAGAGGGGAGTGTTGAGTGCCTGGCAGCGGATGCCCAATCGGGTTGCCAGGCTTTGTGAAATGAAGCTGCCTTCTGCGCCCGAATCCACCAGTGCGTGGGTGAGGTGCCCAGTAGAGTTATGGCAGAAACGGATGGGCAGCTTCAATTGAGAAAGTGATCCTAACCGATTGACATCCGCGAGGCTTCCAACAGTGACTCGCGGACCCCACCGACTGGCTTTCCGTGGACAACGCTCCACGGTGTGTTGGTCGCCTCCGCAATACATGCAGAGGCCCAACTCACGGCGGCGTTGTTTCTCCACAGGGGAAAGTTTAGTCCAGGCCGTCACCATCGGCTCCGACTCCTCGGGGCGCGATGCTGGCGGCGCCGCCAGGGGGCGAGCTTGGAACAGGTGCGGCGAGGCTCCACGAGGGCGAGAAGAAGAAGACCTCCGCCCCGAGGAGCGCTCGCGCAGCCTGTTATCCAAACTTATCGCTAAGGATGTCAGCTCCGCTAGCGTCCCAGGGATATCCCGACCAGCCAGTTCATCCCTCAGATCACTATTGAGGCTGCGGAGGAACAGGCCACAGAGGGAGCGTTCCTCCCAGCCCAATTCCTCCGCCGCTACCCGGAAGTCGACCGAGTGGTCCGCTGCCGACCGGCTTCCCTGCTGGAGAGCGAGAAGCCGATCGACCTGGACCGTTTCGGTTTGAGAGTGGTCAAAGACCTCCAGAAAGCGCCTCACGAATTGGTCATAGGTGAGGGTGGCATAACTGGGCCTCGCCATTACGGCGTAGGTCCAAGTTAACGCACGCCCCTCCAGAAGATTCCCTATGTAACCAATTCGGCTGTGATCCGAGGGAAAATCTCCGGGCACACGGTGGAACACGGACTCACATTGCATAATAAACCCCCGCGCTCCGCCGAGCTTACCGCTAAAGCGGGCGGGGGTCGGAATCGGCGTGAGCCGAACCGGTGCCACTGGAGCCGGCTGGACGGCCGCTGGAACAGCAGGAGCCGCGCCACCCTGGTGAGTCGGGAGGAACGGCTGTTGGGGGTCCAAGCGGTTCAATCGGTTAGTCAGTTCTAATAATTGGTGAAGAACCACCTGTTGCTGATAAACAATCTGATCCACCCGAGCCTCGAGGATGGTAAACCGGTGTGCGAGCCCGCCGCCTGCCGAGCCGCTCTGCTGAAGCCGTACTGACATAACGTTCGGCTCAGGAGACGCACACACACAGGCTCAGAGTAGTTCAAACTGTTTATTAACAACAGGGATGTTTGGGTGCGTGTCTGCGGAATGTTAATGTGTTGGTGGTGGCGTCTGCTTCGGACCCAGAGGCAGGAGACCGTTCAGCCGGCAACCCTATGGGAGAAATTGGACACAGGGTGATGAGCACACACCAACACAGGAGGAGAATAGGCGAGGGAGAGAAGCTTACTTGTTTGGGCAGATGACTGGCGCTTCAAGGATGGAAGCCCGGGAGACAGCCACCTGCAGGGCTCGGTGCAGCAGCGAGGAGAGACGAGGGACGGGGTTGTCCGCCGCCGAGGAATCCACCTGTGCACAGGGGAGCAGACTGGAGAGATGAGGTAAGTGAACTTCTTACCGGTAAAGAGGATGCTGAAGAGAATGTGGTAGAAGTCCATGCAAGGAAAATGAAGTCTACGGCTTCAGGCCGAAGCTCAGGGCGAGGCGGCTTTTATCCTTCGCCGCTGACGAGTAGCAGGTGCGTGAGCAGGTGGCGCCGCTGATGAATGGCGCGGCGTGACACCAAATAGTCAGAAATAGTAAAATCAAAGGTTAACAGACAATGGTCTGACAGTACAGGGTTATGAGGAGACACTACACGATTTTCTATTTCTATGCCATTTGTCAGAACAAGGTCCAATGTATGGTGGAGGTAATGAGTAGAATTTCCGACTTTCTGAGAAAACCCAATCGAGTCTAATATTGAATTTAATGCCACATTAAGGCAGTCACTATCTACATCCACATGTATATTACAGTCCCCTACTATAATTATTCTATCAGATTTCAGCACTAAATCAGCTAAGAAATCAGCAAATTCGGATAAAAATTCTGAGTAGGTTGATGGGGGACGATAAACTATGGCAAATAAAATTGGGTTTAACCTAAAATTGCTAAAGTGCCCAATACTGAGGACCAGGCCCTCAAAGGAATTATAACATGTTTTTTGCTTTACATTTACTAGTAATTTGGAATGGTAAATTGTTGCTACTCCTCCTCCACGACCAGAATGTCTGGGATTTTGACAGTTTAAATAACCAGAGGGAGTTGATTCATTCAAACCAACATAATCCTCTTGCCCTAACCAAGTCTCTGTAAGGGAAATTAAATCAATCTGATGATCAATTAACAGATCATGGACTAACAGAGACTTGGGAGTTAGAGACCTAATATTTAATAAACCACATTTAATTTTTAAATTATGAGGAGGAACAGAGGCCAATTCATTCAATTTAGAGGCTTTATGTTTAATTTGAGTTTTACCAATATTTTGCTTTATCACTTTGGGATGCTTATGCATTATATTTTTATTTACTTTGGAGGGAGCAGACAACAATTCTCTGATGGGGAAGTCAGGGGCTAAGCTGAGGGGTGGCGGATGAAGAGGAGCTGCAGAGAGGCGTGTAAGACTGCGACTCTGCTTCCTGGTCCCAACTCTGAGTAGTCAGGGTTTTGGAAATTTGGATAAAAATGATGCCAGATTGTTAGATAAATGAGAAGCACCATCCAAAGTGGGATGAATGCTGTCTCGTCTCATAAGACCAGGTTTTCCCCAAAAAGAGCTCCAATTGTCAATGTAGCCCACGTCATTTTTAGGACACCACACAGACAGCCAGAGGTTCAAGGATGACGAGCGGCTAAACATGTCATCACTGGTCAGATTGGGGAGGGGCCCAGAGAAAACTACAGTGGCAGACATCGTTTTTGCAAAGTCACACACAGATTCTACATTAAGTTTCGTGACTTCCGACTGCCGGAGACGGATGTCATTAATGTCGGCGTGAATAACAATTGTGGAATATTTACAGTTACTTTTAGCCAGCATTTTCAAATTTGACTCGATGTTGCCTGCTCTGGCCCCAGGAATGCATTGGACTATGGCTGCTGGAGTCTCTAGGTTCACGTTTCTGACTACAGAGTCGCCAATGATCAGAGTTTTTTCCTCAGCAGGTGTGTCGCTGAGCAGGGAAAAACGATTAGAAACGTGAACAGGTTGGTGGTGTACCGGGGCTTTGCGACTAGGCTTCCTTCTCACCGTCACCCACCCAGTTTCCTCGCTGCTGAGGAGAGCCGGGTAACCGCTGACAGGGGGGCCTAAGCTTGCTAGCTCCGCTGCAGCTAAGGGGCGTCCGTCGAGATTAACTGGCGCAGACGGTGTTTCAATGCAGCGGAGCCGGGATTCCAAATCAGACAACCTCGCCTCGAGCGCCTCAAAAAGACAACATTTATTACATTTACCGTTATCACTAAAAGAGGCAGAGGTGTAGCTAAACATCTGACAGAGAGAGCACACCAGAGGAAGAGAGGAAAGAGAGCTAGTATCCATAGCTAGTGGCTAGCTAGTGGCTGGAAAGCAAACCACACAGGCAGACAGCAAAAGAGGAAGTGACGATACGTTACCACAAGGAAGTGACGATGACCAGCCACTAGGTCATCTTTCAGCATGACAATAATCCCAAACACACCGCCCGGGTAACGAAGGAGTGGCTTCGTAAGAAGCATTTCAAGGTCCTGGAGTGGCCTAGCCAGTCTCCAGATCTCAACCCTTTGAGTTTTTAACCTCTTTGACTTGTCTTTAACTTTTTAATATAACCCTTCTCTCTTATCTCTTGTTTTTCTCTCATCTCTTTGTCTTTATATCCTGAATGATGGAGCCTTGAGTATTTTTTATGATGTTTATAGTCAGCTTCATGTGTGCCTGTGTTTGTGTTTATGTTGAATGTAATTATGGCTTGTAAATATGGATGTCACCAGACTGCAAAACAAATCTACCTACGGGTACAAATAAAGTAACCTGAACCTAAACCTGAACAATTTCGGAGTTTACTTCCACTCCCACTTCATAGACCTGTGGTATGCGAACATTGTGGTGCTTTTCGCCATGCATACAGACATCATCACTGATGCAATGGAGCTGCTTGCAGAGGAAGCATCACCCTTAGGCCTTACCATCAGCTGGGCAAAGTCAAACATCCAGTCACTTTCAGACTTCTTGCCACCACAACCGCATGTCATCAACATCAAAAACGAGCTGGTTGAGATGGTCAGCGACTTTGTCTATATCGGATCTAAGATCACAAGCTCCTGCTCATAAGACCAAGAGATTATTGGCCACCTGCAGCTGTTTTGCAGTTTACGTTTTGTTCTTATTAAAGACAAAAATAGAAAGGAGATGTCTTTAACTTCTTAACATGTTCTGATGAAGGCTGCAATGCACAGTCGAAACATGTTAAGAAGGTAAAGACATCTCCTTTCTATTTTTGTCTTTAATAAGAACAGAAGGTAAATAATTAAAATAAGAAAAAATGAACCTATTTGAGCTGTTTTGCAGTGTTTTGGCCGCCTACAGAGAGTCTGGCAGAGCGGGAAGATCTGTATGACCACAAAGTTGCAAATCTTTTACACCTGTATGATCCCCGTCCTCCTTTACGGGTCTGAGACCTGGACCCTCTCTACCACATCCACCCACCTTCAGAATACATTCCATTGGACCTACCTCCATAACATCCTCGACATCCAATGGTTCCACCACACCACAAACAATGAGGTCTACAGGAGGGCTGGCTGTCCTATCCCCATCTCCACTGTCATCAGAAGAGGGAGACTGCAGCCCCTGGGCCACATGGCAAGGCTTGAAGATAGGACACCGGTCAAGTAGGCCCTCTCTGCCAGTGCTTGTCTGTCCTTCCAGAGCTGGCATCATCCCTGAGGTCTGCCCAGGCTGTCCTGGACGACCCAGGTTGCAATGATAGGACCTCTAGCTGACCTCATCACCCTAGCCCAAGATTTCCCTGCCTTTAGACAATTGATCACAATAGTCACTTAAGTGGCCAGGTGAGGATTGAAAAAAAAAAAAATAAAATAAATAACCAAGGCTGATATAGGGAACACGGGAAAAAAAAAATAAAAAGTTACAGCTGGCGCTGGACATAGGGAACTTACTGTAAATAATATAAATGATAATAGAAAGCCAATAATGGTGCAAATGGTTCAAAACACAATAGAAAGTGTGGGCATGGTTGGAAACAATATCCAGATATGACAGGTTGGTGTCAAAAGCGGAAGTCTAAATACAGCAGGGAAAACAAGCATTGAACATTTCAACATTTTTCTAATTAAACATATTTATGATGGAGCCATTGACCTGATGTCATGATTTTTAGCTTACAGCTCACGTGCAGAGTGCAACAACAATGAAACAACCACATCGGAGCACACGTTTGATAGTTTTTATTGATGTCAAGAAAAAACTCGACTCTGCTACAGAAAACGTCACTCGCCAGAGGAAGGAGTCCTGTGGAGAGATGAAAGAGAGCAGTGCGAGGAGAAATGGAGAACAGGGAATAGGCTGGCCAAATTACCACTTACATGAGTAGAACAAGAGCACCGGCAGGGACCCCAGCGGAGAGAGACGAACAAGCAGGATGAAGCAGGTTGTTGGGAGGAGTGACTGGTGTTGCCTGACCGGGTAGAGAATAGCTGCTGAGAAGTGAGGAGTCTCAGAGGTGGACAGAAGTTTGGGCAGAGCGATGAGGTGAACAGCCTTAGAAAAATGATCAACGATGGTGAGAATGACTGAATTACCATGGGGGGCAGGAGTCCAGTGACAAAATCAAGGGTGATGTGGGACCAAAGGTGACCAGGAACCAACAGAGGATGAAGCAGTGCAGCAGGGGGTGAAGAGTCAGCTTTACCCTGAAAACAGATTTGGCATGCCTTCACATACTCCTGCACATCCTGCCACAGTGTGGGCCACCAGATTGCCCGCCAGATTAGGCTGGTGGTGAGGGCAATTCCAGGGTGGCAGGCAAAGCGGCTAGTGTGGCCCCAATGGATGACATCACTGCGGAGGGCGGCAGGCACAAACAGGCGGTTGTGGCGACATACCGCCAGTTCGGGCTCCCGAGACTGGGCCTGCCAGACCATCTGCTCAATATCCCAGGTAAGGTCACCGAGGATACAGGAAGGAGGAACAATTGGCTGGGGAAGGGGGGGGGGGGGGCTACTTGCATGGAATCAAACTTGCGTGATAGCGTGTCCGGTTAGGTGTTCCGTGAGCCAGGCCGATAGGTAATAGTAAAATTGAATCTATTTAAAAACAAGGCCCAACAGGCCTGCATGGCATTAAGTCGGCGGGGTGACCTAAGATACTTTCAATTTTTGTGGTTGGTCCACACAGCTATGGGATGAATAGCCCCTTCTAACCAATGTCTCCATTCCTCCAACGCCAACTTAATGGCTAACAGCTCTCTATCCCTCATGTCGTGATTCCTCTTTGTAGGCGTGAGCCGCCGAGAGAAAAACACGCACGGGTGGAGCTTCTGATCAGAGGACAAGCGCTGTGAAAGGACAGCGCCCACCCGTGATCAGAAGCACCACCTTGAGGATAAACTGGAGCTGAGGGTGGACTTGTGCCAAGATGGGTGTTTTAGAGAACAGGCCCTTTAATTTGGAAAAGGCCTGCTCAGCTGCCTTGGTCCAATGAAATGGGACCTTAATGGAAGTCAGCTGTGTAAGAGGCTGTGCTACCTCACTATCGTTAAGAATGAACCTGCGATAGAAATTTGCAAACCTCAGAAAACGTTGGAGCTCCCTCCGGGAGTGGGGTGTTGGCCAATTCAGCACAGCCTCCACCTTGGCAGGGTCGGCAATAAGCTCTCCTTCAGCCACTATGAAGACCAAGTAGGAGGTGGTGTTGGTGGAGAACTCAGACTTCTCGGCTTTCATCTAGAGCTGGTTCTCCAAGAGCCTGTGTAAAATGGCGCTCACATGGACTTCATGTTCTTCTGGCGAGCCAGAAAAGATTATTATATCATCAAGATATACAAAAACAAACTGATTAATCATATCCCAAAGGATGTCATCGATCAGCCGCTGGAAGTCGGCGGGGGTGTTAGTGAGCCCAAACAGCATGACCAAATACTCAAATTGCCCCACATGAGTCTTAAAGGCCGTCTTCAACTCATTTCCCTCAGGGATACGAATTAAGTGATAGGCGTTGCAGAGATCTAACTTTGTAAACACACACGTGAGCTGAAGGAGCTCAAATGTGGAGTTAATCAAGGGCAGGGAATTTTTGTCCTTAACAGTTATTGCATTTAGTTTGCAGTAATCTATGGACGAACGTAATTACCTGTCCTTCTTCCCAACAAACAAAACCCCTGCTCCCAGCAGAGCTGAAGATGGCTGAATCAGGCTGGCATTTAGGGATTCTTTAATGTATCTCTCCAATGCCTCCCTCTCCAGGCCAAAAATGCTATAGAACCAGCTGGACGGCAACCTCGCCCCCGGGAGGAGATCAATCGAGCAGTCATAAGAGCGATGAGGCGGAAGCGACAGTGCTCTAGACTTACTGAAGACCTCCCCTAAGTCATGATAGGCTTCAGGGAGGAGGCTGAGGTCCGCTACCTCGACCAGAGGAGAGGAGATGGAGAGAGACGGCGAACACTCTGCCGAACTCAAACAAGAAGCCTAATAATACGGGCTCCAGAAGGAGATGGAATTTTGTGCCCAGTTAATTATAAGGTTATGCCTCCAGAGCCACGAGTAACTGAGGACCATCGGAGAGGAAGAATCTGGAAAGATATAGAACTAAAGCTCCTCCCGAAGGTTCCCTGAAAGAAGGACCGTGATGGGTGCCGTGCATTCTGCGACTGCAATGAATTAAGGCCAGATATGGTGGTAATATTTCAAGAAGTGGGCAATTTACGAGTGGGGATACCCATCTTCTGCACGAGCTGGGAAGAAATAAAATTCCCTTCTGCCCCTGAATCCACTAACGCCTTAACCCTCCTCTCGACCCCTGGCAATTGAAAGAGGGCTGAAATAGAGAAATTACCGGGGGAATTGAAAGTGGTCCCACCCGCTAGACCTCCCACGGCTACTGACGGGCGCGTATTTTTGGTGGCAGGGGCAGTTGTGCTCCCTATGCTTCGTCGAAGTACAGTAAGGGCACGTGCCGACCCTACTTCTTCATTGACACTCTTCATCAACTAGATGAAACTGACTGAGCTCCATTGGCTCTGAAGGAGAGTTAGGGCCCCACGTGTCAGTAGCCGGTGTTGGTGCTCTCTCGGTGAACGGGCGAAAGGAGGATTTTTGCTCCTTCTCGCGCTCACGATGACAGTTATCTAACACAACAGCCTGATCAGTTAGGCCATCCAGAGAGTCGGGAACAGCATAAACCTCCAGGTCGTCGTGGAGGTGAGAGTTTAAACAGTGGAGAAATGCGTTGCATAACACAACCTCATTCCACCCTGAGTCTGCCACTTTGACCCGAAACTCCACAGAGAACTCGGCCACTGACCGAGTCCCCTGGTAGAGAGACAATAGGTGGCTAAAAATGTTACCATGGCTCTCCATATAGTCAAAAGCGTGAGTAAATTGGACAGCAAATTGTTGAAACGTATTTGCAGCCCACTCGGGGCTGTCAAGAATGGACCGTGCCCAACTGAGGGCACGGTTCCGAAGTAAAAGAGTCAAAAGGTGAATTTTAGTGGAATTGCTGACATACTCTCCTCTCACCTGCCCCAGATACAGCCACACCTGATATAAAAATTCCTTACATCTCCCCACTTCCCCCATGTACGGGACAGGTGTGGGAACGGAAGTGGTACGACAAATGGAAATTTGGGAGCCAAATTAACCAAATGGTTGTTGATCGTGCCCAGCTGCTGCAAAATCACTGGCAGTTGCTGCATGAGCACGGCCACCTGTCTGTCGATGGCATCTAGATTGTCCAGAGCGGAATGTTCCTCCGCTGCTGCACTCGCTGAGTCGAAGTTCGGGCTGGTTCGTTCTGTCATGATTTTTAGCTTACAGCTCAAGTGCAGAGTGAGAACAACGAAACAACGACACCAAAGCACACATTCGATAGTTTTTTTTTGATTTCAAGAAATAACTCGACTCTTCGACAGAAAACATCACTCGCCAGAGGAAGGAGTCCTGTGGAGAGGTGAATGAGATCAGTGTGAGGAGAAATGGAGAACAGGGAATAGGCTGGCCAAATTCCCACTTACATGAGTAGAACTGTCATGGATGGTCCTCACAAGCTCATAAGACGCCACAAATCACCAGTGAGTTTGCACGGTTTATTAACAGAACAGAAAAGGCCACAGGGGGCTAAAACACACTACAATGAATACAGTCAATGACAGGGGAGAATGGAAACATAAGGAGACACACTCACGAGTATAGACGAAGGATAGTCTACGTCTGAACAGCGGGATGCTCAAATAACGTCTGACCGTGAGAAGGTTTTTGTCGAGACTGCCGCGCCTTTTCGTTCTCAGCTGCCCTCTTAAGTGGAGAGCAGCTGATGAGGTGAAATGCGGCTCAGCTGTCCTCTGACAGCCGGAAGCCCCTCCGAGTGCTGTCACAATAAAGGCTCGGAGAGCCAAAAGGGGCAGACAGCCATCAGAAGGGAGAAAATATTGCATGGCTTGAGTGTGGACGAGATCGGCGCTCGAACCATGACAGTACCCCCCCCCCCCCACCGAGGGGTGAACTACGAGTGCTGTATGACACCCAAGCCCGGGGGGCGAGAACCAGCAAGAGCGAAAAAAAAACAAAAAAAACATGACAGATACGGGGAACAAATGAGGCAATTACAGAGTATGGTTAAAAGGAAAAGCACAACACTCCATAATGCACAGATGAGACATAGAACAGGGCAAAAAAACAACCATGACGATAACAGGGAACAAATGAGGCAATTACAGATTATGGTTAAAAAGGAAAACACAATACTCCATAATGCACAGGTGATACATAAAAAATGGCAAAAAATGCAAATAATAGTCAGAGACCCAAAACTGAACACAGGCCTATACGACATAAAGAGACAGATGCAACTCATCCCTCAGACAGGTGAGGGGAGAAGGAAAAAAAACACACTAAACAGCGTTAAATATTCAGATCGACATGGAGCTAAAACAATACACCCGAGTGACCTTAATATTTAATGAAAATAAGAGACACACGGGGGTGATGGCAGGCAGAGTCCAATGAGGCCAGAACTGTCTGGTGGTCTCCCTGTGTCCAATGGCCACATGGCGATTAAGGGAAAAAGGAAATGTTCGGGCGGCCTACCCCAGTCCCAGACCCGGAGAGAAGGAACCTCCGGCAGCCAAACCAGGTCACCCAGCAGGAAGCACAGTATGTCGGGCGGCTGACCCAGAACGCCGAACCGGCGAAAAGGCTCATCAGGCGGCCGACCCGCATCACTCAGCCACCAAGACCATGGGGGAAAAATTGAAGACGGCCTCCCTGGAAGAGGAAAAGACGAGGGAGAGCCGAGCTGATCTTAGAGAACCCCAACGGCCCCCGGTGGCGATGAGCTGGAAATGGTGACGATGACGATAATGAAGAGGATGATGATGACGATTAGCCAGTCCAGTGTCAGGCGGCAGAGGGTCTGCAGCTCCTTCACCGACCGTGAACCACATCGGTGCTGCACCCACGACGGACCCCGGCTGGGTCTCGGCTGTACCCGCGATGGACCCTGATTGGGTCTCGGCTGCACCTGCGATGGACCCTGATTGGGTATCGGCTGCACCCGCGATGGACCCCGACTGGGTCGGCGCAGCACCAGTAACGACCTCCAACCCCGAACACGGAACCTCCAGTACAGTGACCGGGATTGGCTCCCCACCGGTGACCCTGGGAGAAGGCTCAGAAGAAGGAAAAGAAATGGGTTCAGAATCACAGGTAGCGACAGAGCCCAGCGAGACGAGCTCGGGTGCAGCGGACGGCTGCCACTGGCTCGTCTCCCTGAGAGACAGACAAAAATGCTCCAAAACTGAAAGAAGGAAAACAAGGTAGAGCACTTGCCTGCACTCAGGTTCTGTCGCCGTCCAGGACTTCCATGATCCGAGCTCAGGATGAAGAAGGTCGTCATCTGGCTCCCAGTCGGCTACGGCGGGCTTCGCAGCCGGCATGATAGTCTCCGCAGCCTGAGGACCCTCCGGCACTGACGTCCACACCGACGACCTGGACGGCATGGTGGCAGGGGACCCTGGTCCCGCTGGATCGGACAGCTCATCTGTGGAGACCCGGGGATGCTTCGTCATTGGCGCAGGCTCCATGCTGCAGTCCGGTCTCCTCCTCTGCCCATGACGTGGCTGGGGGCTGGAACCAGGCTCTCCAGAACCGCAGGCCCCCTCCTTGTCCGGCGACATAGGCCTGGTGTCGTGGACCAGTCAGCGGAGGGAGACACAATTCAATTCAACTTTATTTATATAGCTCCATTTCATAACAATAGTCATCTCATAGCACTATCAACTGTAGGGGGAACCCCCACAGTTGCCGAAAGACCCCAGCAATCAGGCGATCCTCTGTGAGCAAGCACTTGGCAACGGTGGAGAGGAAAAACTCCTTTTTAACAGGAAGAAACCTCCAGCAGAACCAGGCTCAGGGAGGGGCAGTCATCTGCTGCGACTGGCTGGGGGGTGAGGGGACAGAGAAGATGAAAAGAACAGACATGTAGAGAGCAAACAGCGCGAAGGGGACTCAATCTATTGGAGAGAACAAACAGATGTTAACCCCTTGCACTCAGGGCAATTTTCTTAAAAATGCAAAAAAATAACATGCCCAAAGTAAATTGAAAGCTGTTCTTCAACCCTTTGCAGCATCTTCATGGGGTTGGTCTCATTTAAAAGAAAACACTTTGATTTTTTTGGCAAAAAAACATAATCTCTCTACGTACTCTGGCCACTGAGTTACAGTCATCTAAACATACTGAACTTGAAGAAAATAAATTTGTCCATGGTGTTATTTTGGATACAAATGCTTGCAAATAACACACAGCTTTCCGATCTGGCTGGAAAATGCAACAGAAATGTAGAACCAAGTGTTATCAAGCTGAGATCCAAATTTGGTAACAATACCATAAAAAATGAATATTTTACACAGCTTTGTTCTCCGGTAGTTCCCAGGCATTTTGGAGCTGTGCCAAATTGTGCCAAATGGCACAGTTTGGAAAAACGTCTGGAACTTTTGAATAATTCAATGTAGAATCTTCATTTTGGGCTCTAATGAAAGGTCAAATTAAGGGCTGTGTCTGAGTGTGTGTGTGTGGGGGGGGGGGGGGGTTGTCTCCCCCCGCTACAAAAAACGGAGTTCGGCCCTCGCTACATGACGGATTACACTCGTTGCATGTTTCCACAGCAACGCTGTCACAGCGGCTCCCCCCCCCCCCCCGCTACAGAGGACGGCCATCGCTACATGACGGAATAGACTCATTTGCTTCCCACCGCGGACCGGGCGGTGTTCGGACCGTGAACGCCCCCCCCCCGCTCCTCTACTGCAGCGGGGGGGGGGGGGGTGTTCACGGTCCGAAAACGGCAAATGAACCGTTTATCGCGGCGCACGCACTTTGTACTTCGTGCGCCGTACAAATGTAATTTACCGATCGGTCAAAAGTCATTTTTTGATTACAATTTTCAGGGATAAATAATAAATTTAGCTTATAACACCTTACCTCTTCACAGCAGCAGAGTCCTGGCGAACTTCTCTTCCCCATTGTCAGACTAACGCGACGCTGGTCCGCTCGTGGATCCCGGTCAAAACATAATTCCATTTTTGCCGTTTTGGCGAATGATTTACGACTTTTGTCGTCGGCCTCCGTCGGTCTATGATGACGGAAGAGAATCCTATAAATCTATTGTGCTGGAATGAGTGCAGGTCCCACTTGTGGGTGTTTTCCATGCTGCTGGGTCTGTAGCAGGTTCGTCCAGCGTCCTTTTTTTTATCAGCTGCAACAGTAAATCTCTTTTCACCCAGCCCGAACTTCTGTGCTTCAATTGGCTCCTGCTTTCACAGTAGGCGGGTCCTCCTTCCTAGGTTTTCATTCATTGGTTCTTCAAGATTTCAGAAACCCAATTCAAGGCTCTTATTAGTCGAATGAGAGGTCAATCAGATGAACCAATCTGTTCGCGGCTGTGTCTGCAGTTTTTTTTTTCAGTGGCGCTTGGACGCCAGCACCACCTATATCACCACCATCTGGACTATGCGTCCGAGTGCGCCCTCGTGCGCCCTTGGACGCAGAGACTTGCCCGCCCGCGGAACAATGGAGTGCATGTGGTTAATGACCAGCAAAAAAAAATATTTCATTGAGAGTGAAGAAAGGAGTGAGGCCCAGTGCATTACTGAAGGTCCCCCGGCTGACTAAACCTATTAGCAGCCTAACTAAGGGAGGGTTAAGAACCACATGATCCCTCCCTAATTGTAGGCTCTATCAAAAAGGTAGGTTTTAGCCCTATTCATAAAAACAGAGATCGAGTCTGACTCTCGAATCCAGATTGGCAGCTGGTTCAACAGAAGAAGAGGTTGATAACTGAAGGCTCTGCCTCCCATTGTACTTTTGGAGATTCTAGGTATTACAAGTAATCCTGCATTTTGGGAGCATAGTGCTCTGTTAGGATAATACGGTAGTATCAGATCTTTTAAATAAAAAGGAGAATGATTGTTTAGAGCTTTGTAAGTAAGAAGAAGGATTTTAATCTTAATTCTAAACTCTATGGGAAGCCAATGAAGGGAGGCCAGAACCAGAGAGATATGATCTCTCTTTCTAGAACCTGTTAAAACTCTTGCTGCAACATTTTGGATCAGCTGAAGACTTTTTAAAGATGTTTAAGGACAGCCTGATAATAAAGAATTACAATAATCTAATCTCGAGCTAACAAAAGTGTGGATCAGTTTCTCAGCATCACTCTGAGACAAGATGCTCCTAATCTTGGCAATATTACACAAATGATAGAAGGCAGTCTTAGAAACAAATTTAATATGTGAATTGAAGGACAGATCTTGATCAAAAATAATTCCAAGGTTCCTCACAGAGCTATTAAGAGAAAGAGTAACCGCATCCAAACTGAAAGTTTGATTTGGAAAGGTATTTCTAAGGTTTTTTTGACCAACAAGAATGACTTCAGTCTTATCTGAATTTAATAGCAGGAAATTACAAGTAATCCAAGCTTTGATTTCCTTAAGACAGGCTTCTAACTTAGCTAATTGATTACTATCATCTGGCTTCATTGACAGGTATAATTGTGTGTCATCTGCATAACAATGAAAATGTATACAGTGCTTTCTAATAATGTTGCCTAATGGAAGCATATATAAACTAAAAAGAGTAGGGCCTAGCACAGATCCCTGTGGAACTCCATGACTAAGCTTTGAGTTGAAAGAAAACTCATTATTTACATGAACAAACTGGAACCTATCACATAAATAAGATCTAAACCACTGCAACGAAGTTCCATTAAGTCCAACATTGTGTTTTAATCTATCAAGTAGAATATTATGATCGATAGTATCAAAAGCTGCACTAAGGTCTAAAAGGACAAGAACAGAAACCAGTCCATTATCAGATGTGATGAGGAGGTCGTTAGTGACCTTCGCTAAGGCTGTTTCAGTACTATGATGGATTCTAAACCCAGATTGAAACTCTTCAAGTAAACCATTTCCCTGCAGGTGGTCAAATCATTGTGTAGCAACAACTCTTTCTTAGATTTTTGAAATGAAATGGAGATTAGAGAGTGGTCTATAGTTAGCTAAAGCTCCTGGATCTAGCATTGGCTTTTTGAGTAAGGGTTTAATTACAGCAGTTTTAAAATCCTGCGGTACATGGCCTAAAGTTAATGAAGAATTGATTATATGAAGAATAAAGCTACCAATAAGAGGGAAGACTTCTTTAAATAACCTGGTAGGAATAGGGTCTAAAAGACAAGTTGAAGGTTTGGATGAGGAAACTATTTTGTCTAACTCACAAAGGTCGATTGGAGTAAACTCATCAAGACAGACATCATTTGAAGGAGTTGTAGTAGTTACAGTATTTAAGTTAACTGTGGGAAGAATCTGATTGATTTTATCTCTGATGGATTAAATTTTATTATTGAAAAAGTTCATAAAGTCCTGACTAGTAAGCTCTAAGGGAATGCTAGGATTGACAGAGTCCTGACTCTTTGTCAACCTGGCTACAGTGCTGAAAAGAAACCTGGGATTATTCTTGTTCTCTTCTATTAATGCAGAATAATAACTCGTTCTAGCTTTTCTAAGAGATTTTTTTATAAATTAAAAGATGATTTCTCCAAGCTAAATAGATTTCATCTAAATTAGTGGAGCGCCATTTTCTTTCTAATTGACGAGTCTTCTGTTTTAAGCTACGAGTTTCTGTGTTGAACCAAGGAGTTAGAAATCTCTGATTAGACTTTTTCTTTTTTAAGGGGGCCACCAAGTCTAGAGTCTGATGCAGAGAAGCTGAAACACTATCCACCATGTTATCAATTACAGAAGGAGCAAGCTGTCTGTAGCTTATTTCCATGGTGTTGACACATGGCTGTCAGACTGTATAACCTAAGCAGGGCTGCTCGCAGAGATAGCAAAAAGACGTGACAACCTAATAGTATTGAATGCAAAAGACGCAATAGACTTACACAATGGTCCCCTCCGGTATACAACTAGGAAAATACCGGTAGCTACGGAGGGTGACAATATGTATGGTTACATAATCATACCATGTAGGATAAGTAAGTAGACAGTTATGCTGTTCATTCCATCTAGCTACAATGCTCCGCACTGTGTGTGTTTGTATATTTATATATTTATTCCATCTAGCGACAATGCTCCACACTGTGTTTATATATTTACATATTTATTCCATCTAGCTACAGTGCTCCGAACTGTGTGTGTTTATATATTTACATATTTATTCCATCTTGCTACAGTGCTCCACACTGTGTGTGTTTATGTGTTTGCGTATTTGTTCCATATAGCTACAATTCTTTCGCACTGTGTGTGTTTATATATATTTACATGTTTGTTCCATCTAGCTGCAATGCTCCGCACTGTGTTTATATATTCATATATTTATTCCATCTAGCTACAACGCTCCACACTGTGTGTGTTTATATATTCACATATTTATTCTATCTAGCTACAATGATCCGCATTGTGTATGTTTATACGTTCATATATTTATTCCATCTACCTACAATGCTCCGCACTGTGTGTTTATATATCTATATATTTATTCCATCTAGCTGCAATGCTCCGCATCGTGTGTCTATATATTTATGTTTATATGTACATATGTATACTCGCTGCTCTTGTTTTTTTGTTTTTTTTTCTTGCCTTCTGATTGTTGCTCTGAGTGTTGCTATCCCTGTGCTATTGCAATCCTGGAATTTCCCCGTTGTGGGACTAATAAAGGCTTATCTTATCTTTTCTTATCTTATAAAAGCAGCCTTTTGCTTGACAGTCACCGCAGGATCATTGTACTAGTCACACCCTTGTGCTTCGTCGTGTGGCTGTCAGTCTTTGAAGGATTATGCTTGCCATTCTACTGGAGAACCTGGATTGCTTAGGCTTTGAGTACTTTAGCGTTTCCTTGTGCGGTTGTGCTGCTATGCTGGTAGCATTTCCTTGTGCGGCACAACTGCTACGCTTTCCCCCTGTACAGCCTAGCATCTCAAGAGAACTCTTTTGTGAGCCCGAGCTGCTCTAACTTTTTGTATTATATTCAACTGACGTTCAGTAAATGTGTGTGTGGTAACCCTTGCGTTTAAATCCTCATTTCTCCTTCTCTTCCTCCGTGTGCATTTATGGAGTGCATGGGGAAGTTTATGACAGAATGATCCAGCCATGTAAAAGGATTTTGTCGGTTACACCCACACAAATCATTTTTTTCATTTCAGAATTCCAGATTATCTGGTGCTCCAACCAAGAAGAGGAGGAATCCCCGTCGGAATAAACATCCAGCTTTGCCGACGACAGCCCTGCCTCCCCGTCCCGAGCCGTGGTCCGCTCCGTCCCTGGAGGAGCTGGAGGAACGTAGACAAGTTCTCTTGGCGGAGACAGAACTCCTGGGGAAAATGTGGCTTCTTCCAGAGTTGGCCGAGAGGTTGGAGGAATATTCCCAGAGGAGGTCGGAGCGCCAGCCGAACGACGAGCATGCCTCAACCACGGAGACAACAGCTGACGTCATTGAAACACAGGAATTCAGGCAAGTGTTTATTCAGTCACTGATAATGACACCTAAAGCTGCTTGCCTGATTCCTGATTAATTGTCAGCTGCCGATTTTGTTTGTCTCCCTGTTTCTCCTGTTCCCCCTTCGCCCTCGCGCTTCCTGGGAGGAGAATTCTGGATGGAGGAGGGGCCTTCTCTGGACGAACCGGAGAACACGTCGCCTGCTTCCTCTTGTCGCCGCCGTTCTCGGAGGACTCACCATAAGGGTCTCGCCAATCCTCCGTCTGCTACACCCCCCTCCATGTCATCGGAGCCGGCTCCTCGGCTACTGTGTGAAGGTGTCGAAACAGCCAGTGACATGGGTGGGGGGGGGGGTGACTGTCAACTGCCCGCAACTGTCAACATCGAGCACCAGGAGAACAGGCAAGTGTTTTCTCAGTAAATTCTATGTCATGATGATAAACCGGAGTGGTGGCTCAGTTGGTAGAGCATCCGCCCCACACCCGGGAGGCAGGGGTTCAAATCCCGGCCGGGTCATGCCAAAGACCATATAAAAGTGGAACTTCCTGCCCTCCAGCTTGGTGCTCAGCAATAAATGGAATGGAGGAGGGAATACTGTGGCGGCGCCTTGCATGGCAGCGGCCCTCTGATTCTGCACTTGGGGTGTGTGTGATTTACACTGTAGATAGGTAAAGCACAATCTCGTTCTGCTGTACATGATTGGTTGTACGGTTGAATGACAATAAGGGTTATTTGATTGATAAACATTGCATGTCTCCCGGAGGAGAGGCTCAGCTCCAGCAATCCGCTGGGCTCTCTCCTCCAGCTGTGGAGGTAAACCCCTCTCTTGCTCTTTCTGTGTCTCCCCGTTTGATTTTCGAGTGTGAGGAATGAGCGCCGTTGGATCATTCTTCACCGTTGGAAAGGACCGGTATGGCCGTGGATATGGAGAGGGGTGACGGCCAGCTGTGAACATCACACGCCAGGATGACAGGCAAGTTTCCTTTCATCTAATTGACCTTATTTATTTTGAACCTTGTCTGTTTCCCAAGGGAGAGGCCCAGTTTCAGAAGTCTACTGGGTCCTCTCCTCCAGCTGCAACTGTGAACTCATCCCCTACTCCCTCTGAGTCTCCTCGCTTGATTCCTGAGTGCCTGCCAGTCTTGGAACCGAACCACCAGAGGGTGGAGGAGCTGATGGTTCCGGACATTTCCTTCTCAGAGCCAGTACGGAGAGGTCTCCCTGCAGCCATGCCGGATGAATCCCCAGCATTGGAGCAGGAGGACAATAGGACTGCAATCACCATCTCGCCAGCTGCAGAGGCGTCTGCAGCGAACTGGTAGCCTGAGCTTGACCTCCTGGAGGCCAGGCCCGAGTGTTCATTGCCAGGATCAACGGAGTCCTGGACAGCGGTGGAGCTCGAGCTCAGGCAAGTGTTCTCTCTTGTTGTTCTTATGGCAGTTTTACAGAAATCTTGTCTGGCTCTAGGCGAGGAGATTCGGGCGTAGTGCACAGCTGCGTCTGAACTTCCCTTGGTGGGCTCCGCTGCTGCCAGTGACCCTAACAACCCTGTTTCTTCTCCCGTTCCTGAGCCATTTTCTAGGGTCATCAGAGAAGAACAACCATCTCCAGGGGTCCTCGTGGAGTCGGTCTCACTGCCCGAAGATGTCGAGGGTCCAGCTTCCCTGAGGTCTGAGGTTTTTGTGTGGTCTCCTCTGTAGGCCGCACCGCCATGGGTCTAGCAGGCTGGCTTTGGACCATCATGGGGGCTGCGCTCCAGGACTAAATCGTTCAGGCCAGCAACATTTAGAAATAAAATGCAATAAGAAAAAAGTAAAGGAAAACTGAAGATAAAAGAAATAAATACATGAGATAAAAGGACTTTATAAACAATTTCAGACACAGGCTGTGTCACGGGTTGCCTCTGGCAGACACTAAATTGACTCCTTAAGGCAGATATGGTAAAGAGCAAACTAATATTTTCCACAAAACAGGATGATGGTGACAGAAGACAGACTGAGCTGTCAAACCAAGTTATCTTTGTCAAAACCAAGATAACTTAGTTTTAACAAAGCGATGAACACTGATAATATAGGCACCAGAGCTACAACCCGTATGTCGATCTGCACAACGACTGATATTGCCCCAGCACCAGGCAACAGGAAAGGATGGCTTAAAAAAGAAACTGGTCATTACCAAACACAGAACAGTGTGAGACAAATCAGGGGCCAACAAATAACAGGGGGTCAACTACAGGTGAGGAAAACAGGATGGGTGGGGCTGTGCAGACAATGGACAGCGGGGAGTGAGAGAATGATAATAAACATAGCCTACATGCAGGAAACAAAAACTACACAACATAATTAGAGACATGATAATGAAATATAAACACAATGATTAACCCACAAATGTCCTTGATGATTGCCACCAAAGGATTCAGCCATGGATCTTGGATACCTCCCTGGAGCTGGTTTATTGATGCTGTAAAGTCAGACTCAAGGGGAAGGATGATTACCACAATCTTAATATAGAGAGACAGAGCAGCCTCCGGCACGATGAAGTCACTTGGCTCCACCGTATCACTGACAAGGAAAACAACAACTTCTAAGCAGGGAACCTCCAGTCTGCCTACAAGTCTATCAAGAAGCTGTGCCAAGCCGGCAAGAAACGGCAGTCGTCGTCCCCGCTACGAGCCGCTGATGGCATAAGCCTCATCACGGATCCGTCGACCAAACTCCAACGACGGCAAGAGAACGGCATGAGCATCCTCTGCAAGCCCCCTCCTCCCACCTTGAATAAGCTGCAGTAGTATGCAGATGCTGGTGTTGAAGACAATTCAATCAGCCTAGACCTGCCCTCAACCAGTGAGTTGTCAGATACCGTCAAGAAGCTTCCCTCTGGGCAAGCCCCATGTGCTGATGGTGTTACGGCAGGGATGATGAAAGCCATCCTCACCTCTGTCATCCACCAGCTGGAACATCTGTGCCACTTCATCTGGGTAGAAAAACACGTCCCTGGGGAGAGCAGGGACAGCGTCATTCTGTCCTTCTATAAGAACATGGGTAACCGTCGGAGCAGAGCCAGCTATTGTCCCTCATGTTGCTGTCTATCCCCGACAAGGTTATCACCGCTGTCATGATAAGCTGCATCCTCCCCCGACTGCTCGCCAAGGGCCGCCGCCAGCAGGCCGGTTTCACCACTCGCCGATCCACAGCAAACTGCATCCTTGCCTTGAGAGTCCTGGCACAGCAAAGGAGGGAGTATTGCCAATCTCTATATGCAACCTACGTCGACTTCAAAATTGTCTTCAACTCCCTAGATAGGAATGCCCTCTGGCAACTCATTCGTGGCATTGGAGTCCCGTCCAAGTACATCCCTACACCAACACCATGTGCAGGGTATACACTAAGGGTGAGATGTCAGACCCTTTTGTCACCACCTCTGGAGTCCAGCGGGGCTGCATTGCCTCCCCAAACCTCTTCAATGTTGCAGTTGACTACTTGGTCAAGAACGCAACAGAATGCTGCTCCAATCACAACTGTGTACATTTGCTGCCCACATATAAAACTGCTCTCACAAGATGCAAGGTGGAGACCAGAGCCATAGATGTGTGGACAGAGGATTCAGTGCACTGCCTCCAGGAATGCTTTAACTGTAAGGACTGGGATGTTTTCACACTGTCCTGCGGGGATGATTTGGACTCTTTGGTAGACGTCACATGCTCATACATGGCTTTCTGTAAAAATAAGATTGTTCCACGTAAATGTGTCAAAATATATCCCAACAACAAGCCATGGGTTACAAAATCAGTTAAATCCTGCTTACAGAGGAAAGCACTTGCCTTTAAACAGGGGTCTGTTTCTGAGCTACAGGTTGCCATAAAAGAACGGAAGTCCGAAATTTTAAGAGCAAAACAGAATTATAAATCAGAATTGGAAAGTAAGATGGCTACAAAGAAAGTTTGTTCAGCCTGGGCCAGTATGAAAACTATTGCAGGCCCTCAGAGCACAGAGCGCAGTAATTGTGTGTTTTTAGATGGTTTTCAACTCAAATCAAATCAACTTTATTGTCATATTGCTGTACATACAACTGTAGTGCAGGCAAGATGAAATTGCGTGTCTGTTTTAATTCAGACACAGAGCTGGCTAATACTCTTAATTGTTTTTATGGTCGTTTTGACTCCTTTGATTTTAGCACTGAAACCCAAGATTTGAAACAGAAAGTCAAAGACAATCAGCACTTTAATATTGAGGTGCAGGATATTAAAAGGGAGTTCTGCGCTGTAAAAGTAAACAAAAGTCAGGGCCCTGATAATATATGTAGCCGCTTGGTAAAGTCCTGTGCACATAAACTGATTCCTGCATTTCATTACATTTTCAATAAGTCCCTACAGACACAACATGTGCCCAAGATCTGGGAAGAAGCCGTGGTTGTTCCTGTTCCAAAATCCAGCTGTCCTAAAACGGTAAACGACTTTAGACCAGTTACTTTGACATCAATTTTAATGAAAATTTTTGAAAAACTGGTCAGATGTGAGGTCCTAAAGCAGACTGAACATACATTGGATCCTCTGCAGTTTGCCTATAGGCCTCACAGAGGAGTGGAGGACGCCACTGTCACTCTGTTTAACATGTTTTTTTAAACATCTGGATTTTAATGGGACACACGCCAGGCTTTTATTTGTGGACTTTTCCTCCGCCTTTAATACAATTCAACCTCATATTTTAGTTGAAAGGCTCCTGAAACAATTTGATTTGAGCAATAATCTGATGGGTTGGATTCTGGATTTCTTAACCAACAGGACACAGAGAGTAAGGGTCAATGGTACATTGTTTGACCTAAAGTACTCTTCTACTAGCTCTCCTCAGGGGTGTATGCTGTCACCACTACTCTTCATCCTGTACACAAACATGTGTCGGAGCAGACATGACAACAGACACATTATAAAGTATGCTTATGATTCAGTTATTGTCAGTCTCCTACAGGATGGTGAGAGTGGCCACGGCCCAGTAGTTGATGATTTTGTTCACTGGTGTGAGGATTCCTACCTGCAGCTGAATACGACAAAAACTAAAGGTATGATTATTGACTTTAGGAGGAAATCTCCCAGGCACAAAGTCACCGTACTAAAAGGTCAGACCACTTACAGTGGGGCAAAAAAGTATTTAGTCAGTCACCAATTGTGCAAGTTCTCCCACTTAAAAGATGAGATAGGTCTCCAATTTTCATCATAGGTATACCTCAACTATGAGAGACAAAATGAGAAAAAAAAAATCCAGAAAATCACATTGAAGGATTTTTAATGAATTAATTGGTAAATTCCTCGGTAAAATAAATATTTGGTCACCTATAAACAAGCAAGATTTCTGGCTCTCACAGACCTGTAACTTCTTCTTTAAGAGGCTCCTCTGCCCTCCTCTCGTTACCTGTATTAATGGCACCTGTTTGAACTCGTTATCAGTATAAAAGACACCTGTCCACAACCTCAAACAGTCAGACTCCAAACTCCACTATGGCAAAGACCAAAGAGCTGTCAAAGGACACCAGAAACAAAATTGTAGACCTGCACCAGGCTGGGAAGACTGAATCTGCAATAGGTAAGCAGCTTGGTGTGAAGAAATCAACTGTGGGGGCAATTATTAGAAAATGGAAGACATACAAGACCACTGATAATCTCCCTCGATCTGGGGATCCACGCAAGATCTCACCCCATGAGGTCAAAATGATCACGAGAACGGTGAGCAAAAATCCCAGAACCACACGGGGGGACCTAGTGAATGATCTGCAGAGAGCTGGGACCAAAGTAACAAAGGCTACATCAGAAACACACTACGCCGCCAGGGACTCCAATCCTGCAGTGCCAGACGTGTCCCCCTACTTAAGCCAGTACATGTCCAGGGCCGTCTCAAGTTTGCTAGAGAGCATTTGGATGATCCAGAAGAGGATTGGGAGAATGTCATATGGTCAGATGAAACCAAAATAGAGCTTTTTGGTAAAAACTCAACTTGTCGTGTTTGGAGGAGAAAGAACACCATACCTACTGTGAAGCATGGGGGTGAAAACATTATACTTTGGGGCTGTTTTTCTGCAAAGGGACCAGGACGACTGATCCGTGTAAAGGAAAGAATGAATGGGGCCATGTATTGTGAGATTTTGAGTGAAAACCTCCTTCCATCAGCAAGGACATTGAAGATGAAACATGGCTGGGTCTTTCAGCATGACAATGATCCTAAACACACCGCCCGGGTAACGAAGGAGTGGCTTCGTAAGAAGCATTTCAAGGTCCTGGAGTGGCCTAGCCAGTCTCCAGATCTCAACCCATAGAAAATCTTTGGAGGGAATTGAAAGTCCGTGTTGCCCAGCGACAGCCCCAAAACATCACTGCTCTAGAGGAGATCTACATGGAGGAATGGGCCAAAATACCAGCAACAGTGTCTGAAAACCTTGTGAAGACTGACAGAAAACGTTTGACCTCTGTGATTGCCAACAAAGGGTATATAACAAAGTATTGAGATGAACTTTTGTTATTGACCAAATACTTATTTTACCGAGGATTTTACCAATTAATTCGTTAAAAATCCTTCAATGTGATTTTCTGATTTTTTTTTTCTCATTTTGTCTCTCATAGTTGAGGTATACCTATGATGAAAATTGAAGACCTCTCTCATCTTTTAAGTGGGAGAACTTGCACAATTGGTGGCTGACTAAATACTTTTTTCCCCACTGTAATGTGTACAATCCTACAAATATCTTGGGACGATTATTGATAGTAATTTAAACTTTGAAGAGAACTGTGAAAGGGTGTGCAAAAAGGGTCAGCAACATTTGCATTGCTTGAGGAAACTTGCACGCTTCCAAATTGACAGAACCATAATGACAATGTTTTATCGGGCTTTTATTGAATCTATTTTATCCTTTTCTTTAGTGTCATGGTTTGGTCAGATAAAACTGAAACAGAGGAAATCCTTGGATCAGGTCGTTAGATGGTCCAGTCATTTGCTTGGTGAGTCACAGCTGATCCTGACATCCCTGTACACCAGACAAGTACAGAGGATTGCTACATCCATTTTAAATGATGACTTCCACCCTTTGCACTGCAACTTTCAGCTTCTTCCCTCAAGACAGAGGTTTGCTGTTACAAAAAGTAAAACCCAGCGCTACAAAAACAGCTTTGTTCCTGCTGCTGTCAAAGAGTTGAACAAGTTGTAACAATATATTGCACATAATTTAGGTACCTATGTTATTAACCCCATCTTATATTTACTTATTTTTGTAGGATTTTATTTGGGTTCTAAATCTTTTATTGGGTTTTAGACCTTTGAGTTTTTAACCTCTTTGACTCGTCTTTAACTTTTTAATATAACCCTTCTCTCTTATCTCTGGTTTTTCTCTCATTTATTTGTCTTTATATCCTGAATGATGGAGGCTTGAGTATTTTTTATCATGTTTATAGTCAGCTTCATGTGTGCCTGTGTTTGTGTTTATGTTGAATGTAATTATGGCTTGTAAATATGGATGTCACCAGACTGCAAAACAAATCTACCTACGGGTACAAATAAAGTAGCCTGAACCTAAACCTGAACAATTTCGGAGTTTACTTCCACTCCCACTTCGTAGACCTGTGGTATGCGAACATTGTGGTGCTTTTCGCCATGCATACAGACATCATCACTGATGCAATGGAGCTGCTTGCAGAGGAAGCATCACCTTTAGGCCTTACCATCAGCTGGGCAAAGTCAAACATCCAGTCACCGTCAGACTTCTTGCCACCACAACCGCATGTCATCAACATCAAAAACGAGCTGGTTGAGATGGTCAGCGACTTTGTCTATATCGGATCTAAGATCACAAACTCCTGCTCATCAGACCAAGAGATTATTTGCCACCTGCAGCTGTTTTGCAGTTTACGTTTTGTTCTTATTAAAGACAAAAATAGAAAGGAGATGTCTTTAACTTCTTAACATGTTCTGATGAAGGCTGCAATGTACAGTCGAAACATGTTAAGAAGGTAAAGACATCTCCTTTCTATTTTTGTCTTTAATAAGAACAGAAGGTAAATAATTAAAATAAGAAAAAATGAACCTATTTGAGCTGTTTTGCAGTGTTTTGGCCGCCTACAGAGAGTCTGGCAGAGCGGGAAGATCTGTATGACCACAAAGTTGCAAATCTTTTACACCTGTATGATCCCCGTCCTCCTTTACGGGTCTGAGACCTGGACCCTCTCTACCACATCCACCCACCTTCAGAATACATTCCATTGGACCTACCTCCATAACATCCTCGACATCCAATGGTTCCACCACACCACAAACAATGAGGTCTACAGGAGGGCTGGCTGTCCTATCCCCATCTCCACTGTCATCAGAAGAGGGAGACTGCAGCCCCTGGGCCACATGGCAAGGCTTGAAGATGGGACACCGGTCAAGTAGGCCCTCTCTGCCAGCGCTTGTCTGTCCTTCCAGAGCTGGCATCATCCCTGAGGTCTGCCCAGGCTGTCCTGGACGACCCAGGTTGCAATGATAGGACCTCTAGCTGACCTCATCACGCTAGCCCAAGATTTCCCTGCCTTTAGACAATTGATCACAATAGTCACTTAAGTGGCCAGGTGAGGATTAAAAAAAAAAATAAATAAAATAAATAACCAAGGCTGACATAGGGAACACGGGAAAAAAAAATAAAAAGTTACAGCTGGCGCTGGACACAGGGAACTTACTGTAAATAATATAAATGATAATAGAAAGCCAATAATGGTGCAAATGGTTCAAAACACAATAGAACGTGTGGGCATGGTTGGAAACAATATCCAGATATGACAGGTTGGTGTCAAAAGCGGAAGTCCAAATACAGCAGGGAAAACAAGCATTGAACATTTCAACATTTTTCTCATTAAACATATTTATGATGGAGCCATTGACCTGATGTCATGATTTTTAGCTTACAGCTCACGTGCAGAGTGCAACAACAATGAAACAACCACACCGGAGAACACGTTTGATAGTTTTTATTGATGTCAAGAAAAAAACTCGACTCTGCTACAGAAAACGTTACTCGCCAGAGGAAGGAGTCCTGTGGAGAGATGAAAGAGAGCAATGTGAGGAGAAATGGAGAACAGGGAATAGGCTGGCCAAATTACCACTTACATGAGTAGAACAAGAGCACCGGCAGGGACCCCAGCGGAGAGAGACAAACCAGCAGGATGAAGCAGGTTGTTGGGAGGAGTGACTGGTGGTGCCTGACCGGGTAGAGAATAGCTGCTGAGAAGTGAGGAGTCTCAGAGGTGGACGGAAGTTTGGGCAGAGCGATGAGGTGAACAGCCTTAGAAAAACGATCAACGATGGTGAGAATGACTGAATTACCATGGGGGGGGGGAGTCCAGTGACAAAATCAAGGGTGATGTGGGACCAAAGGTGACCAGGAACCAACAGAGGATGAAGCAGTGCAGCAGGGGGTGAAGAGTCAGCTTTACCCTGAAAACAGATTTGGCATGCCTTCACATACTCCTGCACGTCTTGCCACAGTGTGGGCCACCAGAATGCCTGCCAGATTAGGTTGGTGGTGAGGGCAATTCCAGGGTGGCAGGCAAAGCGGCTAGTGTGGCCCCAATGGATGACATCACTGCGGAGGGCGGCAGACACAGACAGGCGGTTGTGGCGACATACCACCAGTCCGGGCTCCCGAGACTGGGCCTGCCAAACCATCTGCTCAATATCCCAGGTAAGGTCACCGAGGATACAGGAAGGAGGAACAATTGGCTGGGGAAGGGGGGGGGGGCTACTTGCATGGAATCAAACTTGCGTGATAGCGTGTCCGGTTAGGTGTTCCGTGAGCCAGGCCGATAGGTAATAGTAAAATTGAATCTATTTAAAAACAAAGCCCAACAGGCCTGCATGGCATTAAGTCGGCGGGGCGACCTAAGATACTTTCAATTTTTGTGGTTGGTCCAAACAGCTATGGGATGAATAGCCCTTTCTAACCAATGTCTCCATTCCTCCAACACCAACTTAATGGCTAACAGCTCTCTGTCCTTCATGTCGTGATTCCTCTAGGTAGGCGTGAGCCGCCGAGAGAAAAACACGCACGGGTGGAGCTTCTGATCAGAGGACAAGCACTGTGAAAGGACAGCACCCACCCCTGGTCAGAAGCACCACCTTGAGGATAAACTGGAGCTGAGGGTGGACTTGTGCCAAGATGGGTGTTTTAGAGAACAGGCCCTTTAATTTGGAAAAGGCCTGCTCAGCTGCCTTGGTCCAACGAAATGGAACCTTAATGGAAGTCAGCTGTGTAAGAGGCTGTGCTACCTCACTATCGTTCAGAATGAACCTGCGATAGAAATTTGCAAACCTCAGGAAGCGTTGGAGCTCCCTCCGGGAGTGGGGTGTTGGCCAATTCAGCACAGCCTCCACCTTAACAGGGTCGGCAATAAGCTCTCTTTCAGCCACTATGAAGACCAAGAAGGAGGTGGTGTTGGTGGAGAACTCAGACTTCTCGGCTTTAATCTAGAGCTGGTTCTCCAAGAGCCTGTGTAAAATGGCGCTCACATGGACTTCATGTTCCTCTGGCGAGCCAGAAAAGATTATTATATCATCAAGATATACAAAAACAAACTGATTAATCATATCCCAAAGGATATCATCGATCAGCCGCTGGAAGTCGGCGGGGGTGTTAGTGAGCCCAAACAGCATGACCAAATACTCAAATTGCCCCACATGAGTTTTAAAGGCCGTCTTCAACTCATTTCCCTCAGGGATACGAATTAAGTGATAGGCGTTGCAGAGATCTAACTTCGTAAACACACACGTGAGCTGAAGGAGCCAAATGTGGAGTTAATCAAGGGCAGAGAATTTTTGTCCTTAACAGTTATTGCATTTAGTTTGCAGTAATCTATGGACGAACGTAATTACCCGTCCTTCTTCCCAACAAACAAAACCCCTGCTCCCAGCAGAGCTGAAGATGGCTGAATCAGGCTGGCATTTAGGGATTCTTTAATGTATCTCTCCAATGCCTCCCTCTAAAGGCCAAAAATGCTATAGAACCAGCTAGACGGCAACCTCGCCCCCGGGAGGAGATCAATCAAGCAGTCATAAGAGCGATGAGGCAGAAGCGACAGTGCTCTAGACTTACTGAAGACCTCCCCTAAGTCATGATAGGCTTCAGGGAGGAGGCTGAGGTCCGCTACCTCGACCGGAGGAGAGGAGATGGAGAGAGACGGCGAACACTCTGCCGAACTCAAACAAGAAGCCTAATAATACGGGCTCCAGAAGGAGATGGAATTTTGTGCCCAGTTAATAATAGGGTTATGCCTCCAGAGCCACGAGTAACTGAGGACCATCGGAGAGGAAGAATCTGGAAAGATATAGAACTAAAGCTCCTCCCGAAGGTTCCCTGAAAGAAGGACCGTGATGGGTGCTGTGCATTCTGCGACTGCAATGAATTAAGGCCAGATATGGTGGTAATATTTCAAGAAGTGGGCAATTTGCGAGTGGGGATACCCATCTTCTGCACGAGCTGGGAAGAAATAAAATTCCATTTTGCCCCTGAATCCACTAACGCCTTAACCCTCCTCTCGACCCCTGGCAATTGAAAGAGGGCTGAAATAAAGAAATTACCGGGGGAATTGAAAGTGGTCCTGCCCGCTAGACCTCCCACGGCTACTGACGGGTGCGTATTTTTGGTGGCAGGGGCAGTTGTGCTCCCTATGCTTCGTCGAAGTACAGTAAGGGCACGTGCCGACCCTACTTCTTCATTGACACTCTTCATCAACTAGATGAAACTGACTGAGCTCCATTGGCTCGGAAGGAGAGTTAGGGCCCCACGTGTCAGTAGCCGGTGTTGGTGCTCTCTCGGTGAACGGGCGAAAGGAGGATTTTTGCTCATTCTTGCGCTCATGATGACAGTTATCTCACACAACAGCCTGATCAGTTAGGCCACCCAGAGAGTCGGGAACAGCATAAACCGCCAGGTCGTCGTGGAGGTGAGAGTTTAAACCGTGGAGGAATGCGTTGCATAACACAACCTCATTCCACCCTGAGTCTGCCACTTTGACCCGAAACTCCACAGAGAACTCGGCCACTGACCGAGTCCCCTGGTAGAGAGACAATAGGTGGCTAAAAATGTTACCATGGCTCTCCATATAGTCAAAAGCGTGAGTAAATTGGACAGCAAATTGTTGAAACGTATTTGCAGCCACCTCGGGGCTGTCAAGAATGGACCGTGCCCAACTGAGGGCGCGGTTCCAAAGTAAAAGAGTAAAAAAGTGAATTTTAGTGGAATTGCTGAGATACTCTCCTCTCACCTGCCCCAGATACAGCCACACCTGATATAAAAATTCCTTACATCTCCCCACTTCCCCCATGTACGGGACAGGTGTGGGAACGGAAGTGGTACGACAAATGGAAATTTGGCTCCTGAGGGAGCCAAATTAACCAAATGGTTGTTGATCGTGCCCAGCTGCTGCAAAATCGCTGGCAGCTGCTGCATGAGCACGGCCACCTGTCTGTCGATGGCATCTAGATTGTCCAGAGCGGAATGTTCCTCCGCTGCTGCACTCGCTGAGCCGAAGTTCGGGCTGGTTTGTTCTGTCATGATTTTTAGCTTACAGCTCAAGTGCAGAGTGAGAACAACGAAACAACCACACTGAAGCAAACATTCGATAGTTTTTTTTGATTTCAAGAAATAACTCGACTCTACGACAGAAAACATCACTCGCCAGAGGAAGGAGTCCTGTGGAGAGGTGAATGAGATCAGTGTGAGGAGAAATGGAGAACAGGGAATAGGCTGGCCAAATTCCCTCTTACATGAGTAGAACTGTCATGGATGGCCCTCACGAGCTCATAAGACGCCACAAATCACCAGTGAGTTTGCACGGTTTATTAAAGGAACAGAAAAGGAACAAAATAACAAGCCACAGGGGGCTAAAACACACTACAATGAATACAGTCAATGACAGGGGAGAATGGAAACATAAGGAGACACACTTACGAGTATAGACGAAGGATAGTCTACGTCTGAACAGCGGGATGCTCAAATAACGTCTGACCGTGGGAAGGTTTTTGTCGAGACTGCCGCGCCTTTTCGTTCTCAGCTGCCCTCTTAAGTGGAGAGCAGCTGATGAGGTGAAATGCGGCTCAGCTGTCCTCTGACAGCCGGAAGCCCCTCCGAGCGCTGTCACAATAAAGGCTCGGCGAGCCAAAAGGGGCAGACAGCCATCAGAAGGGAGAAAATATTGCATGGCTTAAGCGTGGACAAGATCGGCGCTCGAACCATGACAGTACCCCCCCCCCCCCACCGAGGGGTGAACTACGAGTGCCGTATGACACCCAAGCCCGGGGGGCGAGAACCAGCAAGAGCGAAAAAAAAACAAAACAAAACATGACAGATACAGGGAACAAATGAGGCTATTACGGTTAAAAGGAAAAGCACAACACTCCATAACGCACAGATGAGACATAGAACAGGGCAAAAAAAACCAACCATGACGATAACAGGGAACAAATGAGGCAATTACAGAGTATGGTTAAAAAGGAAAACACAATACTGCATAATGCACAGGTGATACATAAAACAGGGCAAAAAATGCAAATAATAGTCAGAGACCCAAAACTGAACACAGGCCTATACGACATAAAGAGACAGATGCAACTCATCCCTCAGACAGGTGAGGGGAGAAGGAAAAAAAACACACTAAACAGCGTTAAATACCCAGATCGACATGGAGCTAAAACAATACACCCGAGTGACCTTAATATTTAATGAAAATAAGAGACACACGGGGGTGATGGCAGGCAGAGTCCAATGAGGCCGGAACTGTTCTGGTGGTCTCCCTGTGTCCAATGGCCACATGGCGATTAAGGGAAAAAGGAAATGTTCGGGCGGCCTACCCCAGTCCCAGACCCGGAGAGAAGGGACCTCCGGCAGCAAAACCAGGTCGCCCAGCAGGAAGCACAGTATGTCGGGCGGCTGACCCAGAACGCCGAACCGGTGAAAAGGCTCATCAGGCGGCCAACCCGCATCACTCAGCCACCAAGACCATGGAGGAAAAATTGAAAGACGGCCTCCCTGGAGGAGGAAAAGATGAGGGAGAGCCGAGCTGATCTTAGAGAACCCCAACGGCCCCCGGTGGCGATGAGCTGGGATGGTGACGATGATGATGACGAAGAGGATGATGATGACGATGAGCCAGTCCAGTGTCAGGCGGCAGAGGGTCTGCAGCTCCTTCACCGACCTTGAACCACATCGGTGCTGCACCCACGACGGACCCCGGCTGGGTCTCGGCTGCACCCGCGATGGACGCTGATTGGGTCTCGGCTTCACATGCGATGGACCCCGATTGGGTCTCGGCTGCACCCGCAAGGGACCCTGACTGGGTCGGCGCAGCACCAGTAACGACCTCCAACCCCGAGCATGGAACCTCCAGTACAGCGACCGGGATTGGCTCCGCACCGGTGACCCTGGGAGAAGGCTCAGGAGAAGGAAAAGAAACAGGTTCAGAATCACAGGTAGCGACAGAGCCCAGCGAGACGAGCTCGGGTGCAGTGGACGGCTGCCCCTGGCTCGTCTCCCCGAGAGACAGGCAAAAATGCTCCAAAACTGAAAGAAGGAAAACAAGGTAGAGCACTTGCCTGCACTCAGGTTCTGTCGCCGTCCAGGACTTCCATGATCCGAGCTCAGGATGAAGAAGGTCGTCATCTGGCTCCCAGTCGGCTACGGCGGGCTTCGCAGCCGGCGTGATAGTCTCCGCAGCCTGAGGACCCTCCGGCACTGACGTCCACACCGACGACCTGCACGGCATGGTGGCAGGGGACCCTTGACCCGCTGGATCGGACAGCTCATCTGTGGAGACCCGGAGACGCTTCGTCATTGGCGCAGGCTCCATGCTGCAGTCCGGTCTCCTCCTCTGCCCATGACGTGGCTGGGGGCTGGAACCAGGCTCTCCAGAACTGCAGGCCCCCTCCTTGTCTGGTGACGTAGGCCTGGTGTTGTGGACCGGTCAGCGGAGGGAGACACAATTCAATTCAACTTTATTTATATAGCGCCATTTCACAACAATAGTCATCTCATAGCACTATCAACTGTAGGGGGAACCCCCACAGTTGCAGAAAGACCCCAGCAATCAGGCGATCCCCTGTGAGCAAGCACTTGGCGACGGTGGAGAGAAAAAAACTCCTTTTTAACAGGAAGAAACCTCCAGCAGAACCAGGCTCAGGGAGGGGCAGTCATCTGCTGCGACTGGCTGGGGGGTGAGGGGACAGAGAAGATGAAAAGAACAGACATGTAGAGAGCAAACAGTGCGAAGGGGACTCAATCTATTGGAGAGAACAAACAGATGTTAACCCCTTGCACTCAGGGCAATTTTCTTAAAAATGCAAAAAAATAACATGCCCAAAGTAAATTGAAAGCTGTTCTTCAACCGTTTGCAGCATCTTCATGGGGTTGGTCTCATTTAAAAGAAAACACTTTGAATGTTTTGGCAAAAAAAAACCATAATCTCTCTACGTGCTCCAGCCACTGAGTTACAGTCATCTAAACATACTGAACTTGAAGAAAATAAATTTGGCAACGGTGTTATTTTGGATACAAATGCTTGCAAATAACACACAGCTGTCCGATCCGGCTGGAAAATGCAACCGAAATGTAGAACCAAGTGTTATCAAGCTGAGATCCAAATTTGGTAACAATACCATAAAAAATGAATATTTTACACAGCTTTGTTCTCAGGTAGTTCCCAGGCGTTTTGGAGCTGTGCCAAATTGTGCCAAATGGCACAGTTTGGAAAAACGTCTGTAACTTTTGAATAATTCAATGTAGAATCTTCATTTTGGGCTCTAATGAAAGGTCACATTCAAGGCTGTGTCTGAGTGTGTGTGTGTGTGTTGGAGGGGTGGTCCCCCCCCCCCCGCCACAAAGGACGGAGTTCGGCCCTCGCTACATGACGGATTACACTTGTTTCATGTTTCCATGAAACGAGTGTAATCCGCTGTCACAGCGGCTCCCCCCCCCCTGCTACAGAGGACGGCCATCGCTACATGACGGAATAGACTCATTTGCTTCCCACCGCGGACTGGGGGGCATTCGGAACGTGAACCCCCCCCCCCCCCGCTCCTCTTCTGCAGTGGGGGGGGGGGCGCGTTCACGGTCCGAACACGGCAAATGAACTGTTTATCGCGGCGCACGCACTTTGTACTTCGTGCGCCGTACAGTTGTAATTTACCGATCGGTCAAAAGTCATTTTTTGATTACAATTTTCAGGGATAAATAATAAATTTAGCTTATAACACCTTACCTCTTCACAGCAGCAGAGTCCTGGCGAACTTCTCTTCCCCATTGTCAGACTAACGCGACGCTGGTCCGCTCGTGGATCCCGGTCAAAACATAATTCCATTTTTGCCGTTTTGGCGAATGATTTATGACTTTTGTCGTCGGCCTCCGTCGGTCTATGATGACGGAAGAGAATCCTAAACATCTATTGTGCTGGAATGAGTGCAGGTCCCACTTGTGGGTGTTTTCCATGCTGCTGGGTCTGTAGCAGGTTCGTCCAGCGTCCTTTTTTTCATCAGCTGCAACAGTAAATCTCTTTTCACCCAGCCCGAACTTCTGTGCTTCAATTGGCTCCTGCTTTCACAGTAGGCGGGTCCTCCTTCCTAGGTTTTCATTCATTGGCTCTTCAAGATTTCAGAAACCCAATTCAAAGCTCTTATTTGTCGAATGAGAGGTCAATCAGATGAACTAATCTGTTCGCGGCTGTGTCTGCAGCTTTTTTTTTCAGTGGTGCTTGGACGCCAACACCACCTACATCACCACCATCTGGACTATGCGTCCGAGTGCGCCCTCGTGCGCCCTCGGATGCAGAGACTTGCCCGCCCGCGGAACAATGGAGTGCAAGTGGTTAATGACCAGCAAAAAAAAATATTTCATTGAGAGTGAAGAAAGGAGTGAGGCCCAGTGCATTACTTGAGGTCCCCCGGCTGACTAAACCTATTAGCAGCCTAACTAAGGGAGGGTTCAGACCCACATGATCCCTCCCTAATGGTAGGCTATATCAAAAAGGTAGGTTTTAGCCCTATTCTTAAAAACAGAGATCGAGTCTGACTCCTGAATCCAGATTGGCAGCTGTTTCCACAGAAGAAGAGGTTGATAACTGAAGGCTCTGCCTCCCATTGTACTTTTGGAGATTCTAGGTATTACAAGTAATCCTGCATTTTGGGAGCATAGTGCTCTGTTAGGATAATACAGTAGTATCAGATCTTTTAAATAAAAAGGAGCGTGATTGTTTAGAGCTTTGTAAGTAAGAAGAAGGATTTTAAACTTAATTCTAAACTCTATGGGAAGCCAATGAAGGGAGGCCAGAACCAGAGAGATATGATCTCTCTTTCTAGAACCTGTTAAAACTCTTGGTGCGGCATTTTGGATCAGCTGAAGACTTTTTAAAGATGTTTAAGTACAGCCTGATAATAAAGAATTACAATAATCTAATCTCGAGCTAACAAAAGTGTGGATCAGTTTCTCAGCATCACTCTGAGACAAAATGTTCCTAATCCTGGCAATATTACACAAATGATAGAAGGCAGTCTTAGAAACAAATTTAATATGTGAATTGAAGGACAGATCTTGATCAAAAATAATTCCAAGGTTCCTCACAGAGCTATTAAGAGAACGAGTAACCGCATCCAAACTGAAAGTTTGATTTGGAAAGGTATTTCTAAGGTTTTTTTGACCAACAAGAATGACTTCAGTCTTATCTGAATTTAATAGCAGGAAATTACAAGTAATCTAAGCTTTGATTTCCTTAAGACAGACTTCTAACTTGGTAAATTGATTACTATCATCTGGCTTCATTGACAGGTATAATTGTGTGTCATCTGCATAACAATGAAAATGCATACAGTGCTTTCTAATAATGTTGCCTAACGGAAACATATATAAACTAAAAAGAGTAGGGCCTAGCACAGATCCCTGTGGAACTCCATGACTAAGCTTTGAGTTGAAAGAAAACTCATTATTTACATGAACAAACTGGAACCTATCAGATAAATAAGATCTAAACCACTGCAACGAAGTTCCATTAAGTCCAACATAGTGTTCTAATCTATCAAGTAGAATATTATGATCGATAGTATCAAAAGCTGCACTAAGGTCTAAAAGGACAACAACAGAAACCAGTCCATTATCAGATGTGATGAGGAGGTCGTTAGTGACCTTCGCTAAGGTTGTTTCAGTACTATGATGGATTCTAAACCCAGATTGAAACTCTTCAAGTAAACCATTTCCCTGCAGGTGGTCAAATCATTGTGTAGCAACAACTCTTTGTAAGATTTTTGTAATGAAAGGTAGATTAGATATTGGTCTATAGTTAGCTAAAGCTCCTGGATCTAGCATTGGCTTTTTGAGTAAGGGATTAATTACAGCAGTTTTAAAATCCTGCGGTACATGGCCTAAAGTTAATGAAGAATTGATTATATGAAGAATAAAGCTACCAATAAGAGGGAAGACTTCTTTAAATAACCTGGTAGGAATAGGGTCTAAAAGACAAGTTGAAGGTTTGGATGAGGAAACTATTTTGTCTAACTCACAAAGGTCGATTGGAGTAAACTCATCAAGACAGACATCAATTGAAGGAGTTGTAGTAGTTACAGTATTTAAGTTAACTGTGGGAAGAATCTGATTGATTTTATCTCTGATGGATGAAATTTTATTATTGAAAAAGTTCATAAAGTCCTGACTTGTAAGCTCTAAGGGAATGCTAGGATTGACAGAGTCCTGACTCTTTGTCAACCTGGCTACAGTGCTGAAAAGAAACCTGGGATTATTCTTGTTCTCTTCTATTAATGCAGAATAATAACTCGTTCTAGCTTTTCTAAGAGATTTTTTTATAAATTAAAAGATGATTTCTCCAAGCTAAATAGATTTCATCTAAATTAGTGGAGCACCATTTTCTTTCTAATTGACGAGTCTTCTGTTTTAAGCTACGAGTTTCTGTGTTGAACCAAGGAGTTAGAAATCGCTGATTAGACTTTTTTCTTTTTTAAGGGGGCCACCAAGTCTAGAGTCTGATGCAGAGAAGCTGAAACACTATCCACCATGTTATCAATTACAGAAGGAGCAAGCTGTCTGTAGCTTATTTTCATGGTGTTGACACATGGCATAGAGGAAACAATCTGCATAAATTTGGTAACAGCATCATCTGAGAGGCATCTACTGTAGTAATATTTTTCTTTAGGAGCCAAATAGTCAGAAATAGTAAAATCAAAGGTTAACAGACAATGGTCTGACAGTACAGGATTATGAGGAGACACTACAAGATTTTCTATTTCTAAGCCATATGTCAGAACAAGGTCCAATGTATGGTGGAGGTAATGAGTAGAATTTCCTGCTTTCTGAGAAAACCCCATCGAGTCTAATATTGAATTAAATGCAACATTAAGGCAGTCACTATCTACATCCACATGTATATTAAAGTCCCCTACTATAATTATTCTATCAGATTTCAGCACTAAATCAGCTAAGAAATCAGCAAATTCGGATAAAAATTCTGAGTAGGTTGATGGGGGACGATAAACTATGGCAAATAAAACTGGGTTTAACCTAAAATTGCTAAAGTGCCCAATATTGAGGACCAAGCCCTCAAAGGAATTATAACATGTTTTTTGCTTTACATTAACTAGTAATTTGGAATGGTAAAATGTTGCTACTTCTCCTCCACGACCAGAACTTCTGGGATTTTGACAGTTTAAATAACCAGAGGGAGTTGATTCATTTAAACCAACATAATCCTCTTGCCCTAACCAAGTCTCTGTAAGGGAAATTAAATCAATCTGATGATCAATTAATAGATCATGGACTAACAGAAACTTGGGAGTTAGAGACCTAATATTTAATAAACCACATGTAATTTTTGAATTATGAGGAGGAACAGAGGCCCAATCATTCAATTTAGAGGCTTTATGTTTAATTTGAGTTTTACCAATATTTTGCTTTATCACTTTGTGATACTTATATATTATATTTTTATTTACTTTGGAGCGAGCAGACAACGATTCTCTGATGGGGAAGACAGGGGCTAAGTTGAGGGGTGGCGGATGAAGAGGAGCTGCAGAGAGGCGTGTAAGACTGCGACTCTGCTTCCTGGTCCCAACTCTGAGTTGTCATGGTTTTGCAAATTTGGATAAAAAAGATGCCTGATTGTTAGATAAATGAGATGCACCATCCAAAGTGGGATGGATGCTGTCTCGTCTCAGAGGCAGCAGGATTAATCACAGAAGCTACAGCAGGTGGTGGGAACTCGTGGGACTGCGAACCCCGAACTCCACCCCCAGGAGTCAGTTAAGGCAAATCGCAACTACGGGGAGAAACATGAACTTGCACTTGCCTGTTTCCTGGAGGATGGATGGTGCCTGCTGTAGCGGATGTTGTTTCTCACTTTCCCCGCTTGCTGGTGATGGAGGGCCCCCTGGGAGGATGAGGAGGAGCTGCTCGCAATGGTCCAATAATGGGCTTCGCTGGAGCAGGACTCAAAACACTCACAGCAGCCAGAGAAGACGTCGAGGAGGAGGGGACGACAGCCAAGACAAACTTGGCACGATGAGCTGACAGGACAGCAGGGAAAGATGACCCTGGGGGAGAGGCTGCGGGAATTCCCTGCTGACGAGACACAGGAGTGGCAGCTGTCAGAGAGGTTGAGTCCTTGCGACGACCCGGAACTGGATCCGGACGGGGTTCTCGCTGAGTGCTTTTGTTCGCTGTGTGACGATGGTCACCGGCAGAGGGCGAGGTGAAGGAGAAGTTCGGGGATCACCCTAGGGCGTTGTGACCTCCTGGCCTGGAGCGGGGACAGGAACGGGATTCCAAATCGAGGAGCGAGGATGCCTCCTCTTCGGCTTCCTGCTGGAGGTTCCCTCCAGCCCAGGGAGTATCTCGCGTTGTGCGGCAATGTCTGCCTTCCTCGCAACGACTTCAAGGTGGTTGGAGTAGTGAGGAAGGTGATTAAGGATATCCCCTGCGAGATCCAGATGCCGGCGTACATCGCTGGGATAGTCGTAGAGGGTAGCGGTATGAGCATCTCTGTAGTCCAGGGCCTCCGCCAGCTCGTAGCCCAGGCTCCGAACCCGGCCCCTGAATGATGACATAATCTCCCAGCGCACAGGCTCCAAGACAGGGAAGAACAAGTCCAATTAGGCAAAACTCACAGCGACAGGCGTCTCAGTCTGGCGGCAGTCTACTGTCATGGATGGCCCTCACGAGCCATCATAAGACGCCACAAATCACCAGTGTGTTTGCACGGTTTATTAACAGAACAGAAAAGGAACAAAATAACAAGCCACGGGGGGCTAAAACACACTACAATGAATACAGTCAATGACAGGGGAGAATGGAAACATAAGGAGACACACCTAGGAGTATAGACGAAGGATAGTCTACGTCTGAACAGTGGGATGCTCAAATAACATCTGACCATGAGAAGGTTTTTGATGAGACTGCCACGCCTCTTCATTCTCAGCTGCCCTCTTAAGTGGAGAGCAGCTGATGAGGCGAAATGCGGCTCAGCAGTCCTCTGACAGCCGGAAGCCCTTCTGAGCTCTTTCACAATAAAGGCTTGGAGAGCCAAAAGGTGCACACAGCCGTCAGAAGGGAGAAAATAGTGCATGGCTCGAGCGCGGACGAGATCGGCACTCAAACCATGACAAGAACAAAAGCACCGGCAGGGACCCCAGTGGGGATAGATGAACCAGCAGGATGAAGCAGGTCGTTGGGAGGAGTGACTGGTGTTGCCTGACTGGGTAGAGATTAGCTGCTGAAGAGTGTGGATGGAGGGGCAGGTGAGCGCACGCAGTCCCCAAAGATGCACCTGCACCGATGGCAGCAACCTGAGAACAAAGAGAGCACACAGACAGTGAGTACAAACACTTCACCAATATATAGAATAATTTCTCCGAGTCAACTGTGAGGCAGTATACCCAAACAAGTCACCACTGAAGCGTTGATGACATGGTCCTAATAAGCACTGGCTGAATAGAGGAAGCAGATGTGTCCACTCTCCCAGGTGTGCTAATTGCAGTAGAGGAGAGACATGAGAAGGAAGGTCCAGTGCTCACCAAACAATGACACCTGAGATTTTCACCAGATATAAGTAACAACCCAAGTAATCCAGACATACAAAGAAATCAAGGCAACTCTGTTCACAAAACAAGTTATATTTAATAAAGTAGAATGACACAGGGAATAAGTATTGGACAGATGAAGAAAAAGAGATGCAAAAAGTCATAGAAAGCAAAGAAACAATCTGAAATCCATCAGAATTTAGGACACTATCCCATCCCCCGTAAGTACAAATTAATTTCAGCTGGTTAAGTCCTGACGGATAGACTTTAAAAATGTCTTTGAATATTAGATTGTCACACCACAAAGAACTCATGATGAGTCAGAGCAACGAGCAAAGAGCTCTCTCTAGACCTTGGTCATCTGATTGTTGCAAAACATAATGATGGCATTGGTTACAGGCACATTTCTAAACTGCTGAATGTTCCAGTGAGCACTGTTGGAGCCATCATTCGGAAGTGGAAAGAACATCTTTTAACCATAGACCGGCCATGATCAGGATCTCCTTGCAATATTTCTGACAGACTAGTTAAAAGAATTATCAGAAGAGTTATCCAAGGGTCAAAGACCACTTGGGGAGGGCTCCAGAGACATCTGGAAATAGCAGGTACTGTTGTTTCAAAGAAAACAATAAGTAATCCATTCAACCGACATGGGCTTTATGCCCGCTCACCTTGCAAGACTCCATTGCTGAAGAAAAAGCATATTGAAGCTCATTTAAAGTTTGCTGCACATTTGAGCAAGCCAGTAAAATACTGGGAGAATACAATGCATCCAGAAATTATTCACAGCACTTTTCTTTTTTTTTTTTTTTTTTTACATTTTGTTATATTACAGCCTTATTCCAAAATGGATTAAATTCATTTAAAATTATGCACACACTACCCCTTAATGTCAATGTGGAGAAAGGTTTTTTGAGATTTTTTTTCAAATTTATTAAAAATAGAAATCTAAAAAAAATCGCATGTACATAAGTATTCACAGCCTTTGTCATGAAGCTCAAAACTGAGCTCAGGTGCATCCTGTTTCCACTGATCATCCTTGAGATGTTTCTACAGCTTAATTGGAGTCCACCTTTGGTAAATTTACTTGATTGTACATGATTTGGAAAGGCACACACCTGTCTATATAAGGCCCCACAGTTGACAGTGCAAGTCAGAGCACAAACAAAGCATCAAGTCAAATGAATTGTCTGTAGACCTCCGAGACATGATTGTCTTGAGGCACAAATCTGGGGGAGGGTACAAAAAATTTTCTGCTGCTTTGAAGGTCCCAATTAGCACAGTGGCCTCCATCATCCATAAACGGAAGAAGTTCGGAACCACCAGGACTCTTAGAGCAGCACGGATGTCTAAACTGAGTTATTGGGGGAGAAGGGCCTTACTCAGGGACGTGACCAAGAACCCAATGCTCACTCTGTTAGAGCTCGAATGTTCCTCTGTGGAGAGAGGAGAACCTTCCTGAAGGACAACCATCTAAGCACCAATCCACCAATCAGGCCTGTATGGTAGAGTGGTCAGACGGAAGCCACTCCTTACTAACTAACTAACTAACCTGCACTTATATAGCGCTTTTCTAGTCACAAAGACCACTCAAAGCGCTTTCATTAATACTAACCCTCTATTCTAAGGGCCTATAGGAAACAGACATCTAGGGACAATTTAGAACAGCCAATTAACCTAACAATTCTACACACAATACCCCATTATGGCAGCATGAAAAAGTAATAATAATAATAATAATAATAATAATAATAATAATAATAATAATAATAATGTGAAGAGATCACATGTACATAAGTATTCATAGCCTTTATTCAATACTTTTTTGATGCTCCTTTGGCAGTAAAAGGAAGCTCCTTAGTAAAAGGCACATGGCAGCCAGCCTGGAGTTTGCCGATAGGCACCTGAAGGACTCTCAGACCAGGAGAAAAAAAATTCTCTGGTCTGATGAGACAAAGATTGAACTCTTTGGCGTGAATGCCAGGCATCATGTTTGGAAGAAACCAGACACCACTCATAACCATGCAAATAGTGGTGGCAGCATCATGCTGTGTGGATGTTTTTCAGCAGCCAGAACTGGGAGACTAGTCAGGATAGAGGGAAAGATGAGTGCAGCAATGTACAGAAATATCCTAGATGAAAACCTGCTGCAGAGTGCTTTTGACCTCAGACTGGGGCGCCGGTTAATCTTTCAGCAGGACAACGACCCTAAGCACACAGCAAAGATATCAAAGGAGTGGCTTCAGGACAACTCTATGAATGTCCTTGAGTGGCCCAGCCAGAGCCCAGACTTGAATCCAATTGAACATCTCTGGAGAGATCTGAAAATGGCTGTGCACCGACGCTTCCCACCAAACCTGATGGAGCCTGAGAGGTGCTGCAAAGATGAATTGGTGAAACTGCCCAAAGATAGGTGTGCCATGCTTGTGGCATCATATTCAAAAAGACTTGAGGCTGTAATTGCTGCCAAAGGAGCATCAAAAAAGTATTGAATAAAGGCTATGAATACTTATGTACATGTGATCTCTTCACATTATTATTATTATTATTATTATTATTACTTTTTCATGCTGCCATAATGGGGTATTGTGTGTAGAATTGTGAGGACAAAAATGAATTTGATCCATTTTGTATAAGACTGTAACATAACAAAATGTGGGGTTAGTGAACCACTTTGAATACTTTCCGGATGCACTGTATAGTCTGGATAGATAAGACAAAAATTGAACTTTTTGGATACCCCAACACATAGCATGTTTGGTGGAGAAATGGCACTGCACTTCAGCCAAAAACAGCATACCAACAGTGGAGTTTGGAAGTAGGAGCATCATGGATCGGGGGTGTTTTTCAGCACATGGTACAGGCAGACTTCATATAATTGAAGGAAAGATGAATTGACAAATGTACAGAGATATCCTTGATAAGAACCTTTTGCCATCTGCTAAGATGCAAAAGATGAAACAAGGGTGGACATTTCAGCAAGACAGTGATCTCAAACACACACCCAAGAAGACTCTCAGCTGGCTCCAGAGAAGGAACATAAAGCTGCTAGAATGGCCCAGTAAGTCACCTGACCTGAATCAAATTAGAAATCTATGGAACAAACTGAAGAACCGAGTTCATAGTAGACACCCTTGGAACCTTCAAGATTTGAAGACAGTTTGTGTGGAAGAATGGGCTAAAATCACTCCTGAGCAATGCCTGCACCTAGTTTCTCCATACAGGAGGCATCTGGAAGCTGTTATTACCAACAAATGCTTTTCTGTTAAATATTAGATAGAGTTCATCAAGTGTGTTCAATACTTATTCCCTGTGTCATTTCATTTTATTAAATATAACTTGCTTTGTGAACACAGTTGTCTTGACTTCTTTGTATGTATGGATTATTTGGGTTGTTACTGACATCTGGTGAAAATCTCAGGTCAATGCTCCATCAGAAATATGTTTAATGAGAAAAATGTTGACGTGTTCAATATTTATTTTCCCCGCTGTAGCTATACATTTTTGAAAGGTTTTAAATGAATAAGACAAGTCGTTACTATAACTGCATAGGAAACAGTCTGAGATATATTGTCATTTTGCGCTGTCAATCACAGGCAGGACTGCAGTGCTGGAGGAAGAGACAACATTTGTGGTTTACAAGCCTACTGCACTTGTGGGGAAAAAAAAAAATGATTTTCAATCTTTTAGGCTGCTGTTCTTTTGTAGCATGCCAGTGATGGTAGTAACATGAACAGTTTTCTTTTTGGGTGGACAGTGTCTTTAGTGGGTCCTCCAGTGTAGGGATTCCTATTCTAAAACATCTGTTATTTTTACCAACATTTTGCACAGTTTTCTTACTTTTTGATTCCTGTGTGTTACAGCCATACTTCTCTCCGGACTGGGTCCTTTGTGCATCGTGTGCAAGTAAAGGAAGATCAGCCGCTGGGTCCCGGAGCCTGGAGGAGGATTGGGCTGCTATATTTATCATAAGTTTTGTGTATGAAGCTCTCGCCACCCTCGGACCAAAGAAAACCTGGGAATGCGTAAATTGAGCAGTGGTGTTTGTGGAGGCACACTCCGGCATGTGGAAGTATCCCCAATTGGCAGAACTGCTGTCCACGGTATCCTCATTTCATCAGGCGTTCCCCAGGCTGCCGATGGGGCCACCTCCATCAGGACCGAAGCCTATGCAGAGGCGCTCTCCACGGCAGACGGCCTTCTCCCCTCCCTGTTTGCCATCTCCAGCTCCAGCTCCTGCCTCACCAGCTCTGAGATGCCGTCATCTAGCTCCAGACCGCCGGAAGAACACCCGCACCTCCCTGTCAGCAGCCCCTCCTTCGCCGAGGAAGAAGACTCCTGCAGCAGTGTCTTTGCAATTTTCCCCTCCAGCTGTCTCGTCAGCTTCATCCTTTCCCGCATCTGCTGACTTCCTCTCCTCCTCGGTGTTCCTTCCCGCTACAGACGGTCCGGCTGTTTCTTCTCTGGCTCTGCCTGTCTCCGTGTCTGCAGGGGCGGCTCCTCCACTTTCCTCTGAGGGGCCCATGACCACTGTAGCCACGGAGAGGGATGACTGTAGACAAGCTGCAGCAGAAAACATCATGCCTCGGGAACACAGGCAAGTGTTTTTTTTCATACTCCATCTTTGACGCATGAATTATCTTGCCTGATTCCTGGTGATGAGGCTCAGCCTGTGCAGTCCTCTGAGTCACCGCCACCTGCTGCAGCTACACACATCTGACACCTGCGCCAATGACGGAGTGTCTATGGGCTTCAGCTGGTCAGGATCCGGTGCCAACAGGGAGCAGAGCTCCTGTCACCATGCCGGTTGAGCCACCAGCGTGGGTCACATTGCTGGGGGGTCCCAGTAATGAATTGACCATCATGCATGCTGCTTTGGCTGCCACAGCAGAGTCCGAGCTAGACCTCCAGAGGGCCGGGCCTGAGAAACCATCGTCTGTATCGACGGAGTCCTGGACAGTGGTGGAGCTTGCGATCAGGCAAGTGCCCTTCTTTGTCTTCATTGTTTCTATATTGGAGAGATTTTGCCTTGCTCTTGGTGGGGAGAGCCAGGTGCATCTGTCAGCTGCACCTGAGCTCACCTCACTGGGCTCCACTGCTGTCGGTGACCATGGCCCTTTTTCCCTGCCTCTCCCATCTGAGCTTTTTCCTAGAGTCATCGAGGATCATCCAGCAATGTCAGAGGTCTCTGTGGTTTCAGCTCACCACCTGAGGTCTTCGTGGGTACAGCTCCTCCAGCCGAGTTTGCCATTGATGCTCTGTCCCAGACTGGGACATCCATGGGTGCTGCATCCCCTCCAGATGAGGTCTCGGAGGGTGCTCCATCCCAGCCTGGGACCTCCAAGGGTGCTGCTTCCCCATCAGCTGAGGTTGTTGTGGCTGCTCCATCCCAGCCTGGGACCTCCGTGGGTGTTGCTTCCCTTCTGGATGAGGTCTTCGCAGGTGCTCAGTCCCAGCCTGGAACCCCTGAAGGTGCAGCTCCTCCTCAGTCTGGGTCTTCTGTGGGTACAGCTTTGGCCCAGTCTGAGTCCTATATGGGTGCAGCTTTGGACCTGTCCGTATCCAACAAGGGTGCAGCTCTGACTTTGTCCGGGTCCACTGAGGGTGCTACAGAGCAGTCTGAAAGCATCACGGGCCCCTCTCCTCTGCCAGATGCCATCATTGTCCCCTCTCCTCTGCCAGACGCTGTCGTGGTCCCCTTTCCTCTGCCATAGGCCATTGTTGTCCCCTCTCCTCTGCCAGATGCTGTAGTGATTCCCCATCCTCTGCCAGATGCTGTCGTGGTTCCCGCTCCTCCGCTGTCCTTTCCTTCATTTAGCCTCCACGTGGGGAAACCGCTTCCTGGACTACCCCTTCTGTTTAGGTGGCTAAAAAACTCTGGTCGACTGTCTGACGGACTGTGCCTTTGGGTTGGGTGGACCATATTCTCTGGCAGGCCACCTGACTCTTACCACCTCACTGTCTGCTAGGCCTGGGACTTCGGCCACCCACCGGAACTGTCTAACTCCTTGGTCCAGGGGCCTAGGTCCTTGGTTTTGCCTGTTGTGGATCCTTACTGGGGTTTTTTGTTTTCTCCTAGCCTGGGTTTTTCTGGAGTGTGAGTCATGGGAGTTATTATTTTCTCTGGTTTGTTTCGGTTCCTTCATTCATGGTCACCCTCCTCCCACACGGGGTGAGGTTGCTTTCTTTTCTTTAGGTAGGGTGGGTTCTTAGTGCTGGTGGGCCCTTGTTCTTCTTTTGATGTTGCCCGGGGTGTCTGATTTCCACCCCTTAAGGGGGTGTCTCTGTAATGATCTGAGCAAGGGGGGATTTCGCTGTACTCTCTCTCTTTGCCTTTCTCTTTGCCTTTTGTTTTTCCTTATTTGTGTAATGTTGTATTTTGGAGTTCTATGCCTGTTATGTTATCTCTCGTCTGTTTTCACATATTTGGTATTGTTTCTTGTATGATTTTTTTTTTTCCTGTTTATGTTCAGTGTAGTTTTGTTATTTACATCATTGGGTTTGTTTGCCCTCATTGGTTTCCACTTTAATTTTGCCAGTGTCTTTCTTTCTCTCTCGGGGATGCAGTCGTCAGGGGAACTGCCAGGTTTTGGGTGGTGCTCCTGTCAAACTGTCAGCCCCGTCTCGTCTCCTCATTACTCACAGCTGATTTTCATTTTCTCCCCAGCCCACTCATGTGATTCACACCAGTTACCATTTGTGTTTGATTACACTGGTCGACACAAAATTTATTGTCTAATTTTTTTTAGCTAATTTGGGACAATTTTGATGTGCTGAATCCAAAAGTCACATTTGTTTTGCTCAATCAGGTCAACTTTTTGAATTGTGTTGTTTTATATGTTTTTGTTTACATGGACGGGTATTTTCGCTTTATATGATGCAAAACTCTTTTTTTTATGTTTTTAAAATTCTCTGAATTTTGAACAATGATGGCTTAACATTCAATTTACATGTACTTACCTTTATATAAAGGTAAGTATATGCACAGTGTTAAGTAAGTACTAAGTAAGTACAGGTTTTTAGTTAGCACCTGATCGAGAGAAACAGATATACTTTTACGATTCAGCAGTGCAAAGTTGACTTGAATCAGTTTAAAAAACACAGACAACTTTATATATATATATATATATATATATATATATATATATATATATATATATATATATATATATATAACCCTGTGTTATTTTTGGCCCTATTTAAGGGTTGTTCTTTTCAATTCTGTTGTCACAGTCTTAAGTTACACTTCCTCTTCACCACCAGAACCCTTTCCCCATTCTGATGAGTTTGTTCCAATTCATCCGTGTGTAAGTTCGCTTAATTATCTGGATATTTGTGTTGGTGTACTATTTTGGACTTTGTGCTTTTTTGTTAATAAATACCACAAACTGCAATTCAACATCGGGGCCTTTCTCCCTCCCCTGAGGGGTAATTCATGACAATTTGTGATGTGATAAATAATGGCTCGTTCGGTTGCTTAAACCTGTGTGTTTTTCTGTTGGATTCTAGTCTGTTGGTTTTCTCATTTGGTTATTTTTGAGTGAACATATTTCTGCAAGTACAAGCTCATTTGTTTGTTTGGTGGATTTGTCCCTGATTTTTTATTTTTTTTTTTTTTTCCTGTGTGTCTGTTACTGGATTAAGTATGTAAGTGTGTTCCATTTAATTGGGTTTGATATTGCTGGCAATTTCTCCTGTTAGGCTTAACAGTGAATTTGATTAGGGGGTTCACTGTCTGTCTTTGGTTTAGAGAGGTGTGAATGTTGTCTGGGGCCACTTCCAGGGGATTTCCTGTGAGTCACCGGATAGCGGTTGCTCGGCAGCCCAGTGGGTTTGAGATTAAAGATCTTCCCACCAGTAGCTGCCTGAAAACTAGGTTCTATGTTAGGTAGATAAGTTTTCGTGACTAGTTACCCATGGAGTAGAGTTGCCAGTGTGTCAGTGTTTGCATTGAAACGCTCTCTTCTGTTTGTGACCCAGTTTGGTTTCTCCAGTGTTGCAATCTGCTGATGTGTGTGAGTGGAGACGTGGCGGTTGTTGTGAATGAGTGAGTGACTGTGGTGTCCAGGTGACATCAGAGGTCATTATTGTGTGGAGTTTGCTGTGAAGCCCGCACCTGTTGGCAAGACATGGAGGTGAGTGTCTGTTCATTTGTGAATGTGTTTGTGCTGTTTTGGGTTTTTGTTTTTGAGTTGGAGCATGAATGAATTGTTTTGAGTTGTGAGGCAGTGTTGCACTTGTCTTTATATGATGCATCAGTCTGTTTTTTGTTGTACATGTTGGTATGCGTAAAACCTGTTACGATGGCTGAAGGGGATTTGACCGGTATTGCTGCCAGATTATTTTTTGAACAGTGGAAGGCGTTCTTGCTGCGGGAGTTAGCATGGAGTTGGACACAATTGAAGAGGCTTAGGCTGAGTGTTAGTATAGCCAGTGGCCCTGTTTTGGGTATGGCCAGTGCCCCTGGTTCTGTGAACTCAGGTGATGTTTCCTCTGAATAGTGCCCAGTTCCCTCTGTTTAAGAGACAAAGGATCAGCCAATTTGTGAATTGGTTCTGGCATGGACAGTGACATCTGTGGTGTTGGCAACTCCAATTAATCATGTTGACTTTGGAAATCAGTGTGTGCCGCCTCAGCGTGTGTTTCCTTTCTGTTACTCATCAGAAACACCAGGTTGTCATGGTCTGAGCGCCGATCTCATCCGCGCTCAGGTCATGCAGTATTTTCTTCCCATTCTTTATTCCTTGTGGGCTCTCTGAGCTCTTATTTTGACAGCGTCTCTGTGGAGCTTCCGGCTGCCAGAGCCGAGCTTGACAGTGACAGCTGGCGTTGATTTGATTCAGCTGATGATGCCTCATCAGCTTATTAATTATCTTGCCCAATTTAAGGGAGCAGCTCCTGTCACTCGAGGCTGCGACCTCACCTTATCCAGACTGGTTTCCCCACGTCCGAAGCCAGTTCCTTTCAGTGTTAGGGTCCACCCTTGCTATTCACATGTAAGTGTTGTATCCTTGTCTCCCGTCAGTCTTCCTAGTTCTCAGTTTATCATTGGCGTGTCCTAGTCTTAGTTTTTATTTGTGTTTTGCCTCATGTGGCTCATTATTTTGAATTGTTGTTCCTTTCCTTTATAAATACGCAAACTCACTGGTTGCCTATAACGTCTCATTAGTGGTGCGCCAGGACCACACCATGACAGTAAGGTCTCAGCCTAGATGAGATGCTGGTGACTGTGAGTTTGCTTAATTAGGGCTTGTAGTTTTTCACCCTGTTCTCGAACCAGTGTGCTGGGAGATGGCGCCGCCCAAGGACTATGCAATGAGCATGGGCTACGAGCTGGTTATGGCCCTCATCAACATTGATGGCATCCTCTCTAACCCTCGGCTTTACGACACCCCCAACAATGCATGCTGGTACCTGGACCTCACTGAGGTGACTATCAACCACCATCCTCGCTACGCTGACCACCCTGAAATCACGGCGAGGATGGCGGATATCTCTGCTCACTGGGAGAAGTTCCGTGAGCTGGAGGGAAACCCCGGCAGGAAGCTGAAGAGGAGGCATCCTCACTCCTCGCCTTGGGATCCCATTCCTGTCCCCCATCCAGTCCAGGAGTTCACACCAATTCAATTCAATTCAATTCAACTTTATTTATATAGTGCCATTTCACAACAACAGTCATCTCATAGCACTATCAACTGTAGGGGGGAACCCCCACAGTTGCAGAAAGACCCCAGCAATCAGGTGATCCCCTGTGAGCAAGCACTTGGCGACGGTGGAGAGGAAAAACTCCCTTTTAACAGGAAGAAACCTCCAGCAGAACCAGGCTCAGGGAGGGGCAGTCATCTGCTGCGACTGGCTGGGGGGTGAGGGGACAGAGAAGAAGAAAAGAACAGACATGTAGAGAGCAAACAGCACGATGGGGACTCAATCTATGGGAGAGAACAAACAGATGTTAATGACCAGCAAAAAAAAAATATTTCATAGAGAGTGAGGAAAGGAGTGAGGCCCAGTGCATTACTGGAGGTCCCCCGGCTGACTAAACCTATTAGCAGCATAACTAAGGGAGGGTTCAGAAACACATGATCCCTCCCTAATTGTAGGCTATATCAAAAAGGTAGCTTTTAGCCTTATTCTTAAAAACAGAGATCGAGTCTGACTCCTGAATCCAGATTGGCAGCTGGTTCCACAGGAGAGGAGCTTGATAACTGAAGGCTCTGCCTCCCATTGTACTTTTGGAGATTCTAGGTATCACAAGTAATCCAGCATTTTGGGAGCGTAGTGCTCTGTTAGGATAATACGGTAGTATCAGATATTTTAAATAAAAAGGAGCCTGATTGTTTAGAGCTTTGTAAGTAAGAAGAAGGATTTTAAACTTAATTCTAAACTCTATGGGAAGCCAATGAAGGGAGGCCAGAACCGGAGAGATATGATCTCTCTTTCTAGTACCTGTTAAAACTCTTGCTGCAGCATTTTGGATCAGCTGAAGACTTTTTAAAGATGTTTTAGGACAGCCTGATAATAAAGAATTACAATAATCTAATCCCCAGCTAACAAAAGCGTGGATCAGTTTCTCAGCATCACTCTGAGACAAGATGCTCCTAATCTTGGCAATATTACGCAAATGATAGAAGGCAGTCTTAGAAACAAATTTAATATGTGAATTGAAGGACAAATCCTGATCAAAAATAACTCCAAGGTTCCTCACAGAGCTATTAAGAGAAAGAGTAACCACATCCAAACTGAAAGTTTGATTTGGAAAGGAATTTATAAGGTTTTTTGGATCAACAATCATCTGGCTTCATTGACAGGTATAATTGTGTGTCATCTGCATAACAATGAAAATGCATACAGTGCTTTCTAATAATGTTGCCTAACGGAGGCATATATAAACTAAAAAGAGTAGGGCCTAGCACAGATCCCTGTGGAACTCCATGACTAAGCTTTGAGTTGAAAGAAAACTCATTATTTACATCAACAAACTGGAACCTATCAGATAAATAAGATCTAAACCATTGCAACAAAGTTCCATTAAGTCCAACATAGTGTTCTAATCTATAAAGTAGAATATTATGATCGATTGTATCAAAAGCTGCACTAAGGTCTAAAAGGACAAGTACAGAAACTAGTCCATTATCAGATGCAATGAAGAGGTCGTTAGTGACCTTCGCTAAGGCTGTTTCAGTACTATGATGGATTCTAAACCCAGATTGAAACTCTTCAAGTAAACCATTTCCCTGCAGGTGGTCAAATAATTGCGTAGCAACAACTCTTTCTAAGATTTTTGAAATGAAAGGGAGATTAGAGATTGGTCTATAGTTAGCTAAAGCTCCTGGATCTAGCGTTGGCTTTTTGAGCAAGGGTTTAATTACAGCCATTTTAAAAGCCTGCGGTACATGGCCTAAAGTTAATGAAGAATTGATTATATGAAGAATAAAGCTAACAATAAGTGGGAAGACTTCTTTAAATAACCTGGTAGGAATAGGGTCTAAAAGACAAGTTGAAGGTTTGGATGAGGAAACTATTTTGTCTAACTCACAAAGGTCGATTGGAGTAAACTCATCAAGACAGACATCAATAGAAGGAGTTGTAGTAGTTACAACATTTAAGTTAACTGTGGGAAGAATCTGATTGATTTTATCTCTGATGGATGAAATTTTATTATTGAAAAAGTTCATAAAGTCCTGACTTGTAAGCTCTAAGGGAATGCTAGGATTGACAGAGTCCTGACTCTTTGTCAACCTGGCTACAGTACTGAAAAGAAACCTGGGATTATTCTTGTTCTCTTCTATTAATGCAGAGTAATAACTCGTTCTAGCTTTTCTAAGAGATTTTTTATAAATTAAAAGATGATTTCTCCAAGCTAAATAGATTTCATCTACATTAGTAGAGCACCATTTTCTTTCTAATAGATGAGTCTTCTGTTTTAAGGTACGAGTTTCTGTGTTGAACCAAGGAGTTAGAAATCTCTGATTAGACTTTTTTCTTTTTTAAGGGGGCCACCAAGTCTAGAGTCTGATGCAGAGAAGCTGAAACACTATCCATCATGTTATCAATTACAGAAGGAGCAAGCTGTCTATAGCTTATTTCCATTGTGTTGACACATGGCATAGAGGAAACAATCTGCATAAATTTGGAAACAGCATCATCTGAGAGGCATCTACTGTAATAATATTTTTCTTTAGCAGCCAAATAGTCAGAAATAGTAAAATCAAAGGTTAACAGACAATGGTCTGACAGTACAGGGTTATGAGGAGACGCTACAAGATTTTCTATTTCTATGCCATATGTCAAAACAAGGTCCAATGTATGGTGGAGGTAATGAGTAGAATTTCCTACTTTCTGAGAAAACCCAATCGAATCTAATATTGAACTGAATGCCACATTAAGGCAGTCACTATCTACATCCTCATGTATATTAAAGTCCCCTACTATAATTATTCTATCAGATTTCAGCACTAAATCAGCTAAGAAATCAGCAAATTCGGATAAAAATTCTGAGTAGGTTGATGGGGGACGATAAACTATGGCAAATAAAATTGGGTTTAACCTAAAATTGCTAAAGTGCCCAATACTGAGGACCAGGCCCTCAAAGGAATTATAACATGTTTTTTGCTTTACATTAACTAGTAATTTGGAATGGTAAATTGTTGCTACTCCTCCTCCACGACCAGAACTTCTGGGATTTTGACATTTATATCAAATGGAAGGTTGTAACATGATTCTTAAAGAATAGAGATAGAGGCTGACTCCTTAATCCAGATTGGCAGCTGGTTCCAAAGGAGAGGAGCTTGATAAGTGAAAGTTCTGCCTCCCATTGTTCTCTTGGAGATTATAGGTATTAAAAGTAACACTACATTTTGGGAGTTTAGTGCTCTGTTAGGATAATAGGGTAGTGTCAGAACTTTTAAATAAAAAGGATCCTGGTTATTTAGAGCTTTGTAAGTGAGAAGAAGGATTTTAAACTTAATTCTAAATTCTATGGGAAGCCAAGAAGGGAGGCCAGAAGCGAAGAGATGTGATCTCTCTTTATAGTACTTGTTAAAACTCTTGCTGCAGCATTTTCGATCAGCTGAAGACCTTTTAAAGATGTTTTAGGAAACCCTGCTAACAAATACAATAATCTAATTTAGAGCCAACAAAAGCTTGGATTAGTTTCTCAGCATCATTCAGAGACAAAATGCTTCTTATCTTGGCAATACAGTGGTGTGAAAAAGGGTTTGCCCCCTTCCTGATTTCTCATTTTTTTGTATGTTTGTCACACTGAAATGCTTCAGATCACCAAACAAATTTAAATATTAGACAAAGATAACACAAGTAAACACAAAATGCAATTTTTAATTGAAGGTGTTTATTATTAAGGGTAAAAAAAAAAATCCAAACCTATATGGTCCTGTGTTAAAAACTGATTGCCCCCCCCCCCCGTTAAAACATAAATTAACTGTGGTTTATCACATCTTTGGAAAGCTGAGCTTAATTGTCTAGTCATTTCTAAAGCTTCGGGACTGCAGCAAATCACAGAGAGAGCAACTATCCACAAATGGCAAAAACATGGAACAGTGGTGAACCTTCCCAGGAGTGGCTGGCCGACCAAAGTTACCCCAAGAGAGCAGCAACGACTCATCCAAGAGGTCACAAAAGACCCCACAACAACGTCCAAAAACGGCAGGCCTCACTTGCCTCAGTTAAGTTCAGTGTTCATGACTCCACCAAAAGAAAGAGACTGGGCAAAAATGGTCTGCTTGGAAGAGTTCCAAGACGAAAACCACTGCTGAGCAAAAAGAACATAAACACTCATCTCAGTTTTGCCAGAAAACATATTGATGATTCCCAAGACTTTGGGGAAAATACTCTGTGGACTGATGAGACAAAAGTTGAACTTTTTGGGAGGTGTGTGTCCCATTACATCAGGCATAAAAGTAACACAGCATTTCAGAAAAGGAACACCATAGCAGCAGTAAAATATGGTGGTGATAGTGTGATGGTCTGGGGCTGTTTTGCTGCTTCAGGACCTGGAAAACTTGATGTTGTAAATGGAACCATGAATTCTGCTTTCTACCAAAAAATCCTGAAGGAGAATGTCCGGCCATCTGTTTTTGACCTCAAGCTGAGGCACACTTTGGTTCTGCAGCAGGACAATGATCCAAAACACACCAGCAAGTCCACCTCTGAATGGCTTAAGAAAAACAAAATGAAGACTTTGGAGTGGCCTAGTCAAAGTCCTGTACCTGAATCTGATTGAAATGCTGTGACATGACCTTTAAGGTCATGACGGTTCATGCTGGAAACCCCCCCATCGTGGCTGAATTAAAACAATTCTGCAAAGATAAGTAAACCAAAATTCCTCCATAGTGCTGTAAAAAAACTCATTGTCAGTTATTGCAAATGCTTGATTGCAGTTGTTGTAGCTAAGGGTGGCCCAACCAGTCAATAGGATTAGGGGGCAATCACTTTTTCACACAGGGCAATGTAGGTTTGGATTTTTTTTTTCACTTAATAATAAACACCTTCCTTTAAAAACTGCATTTTATGTTTATTTGTGTTAGCTTTGTCTAATATTTAAATTTGTTTGATGACCTGAAACATTTAAGTATAACAAACATACAAAAAAATGAGAAATGGGCGGCGAAGTGGTTAGCACTGTGGCAGCACAGCAACCAACCCTTGGCCAGGGCATCCTGGGTTTGATACCAGTCCCTGACAAACAGTGATCTTTGTGGAGTTTGCATGTTCCCCCCATGTCTGCATGGGTTTACACTGGGATTTCTCCAGTTTCCTCTCACATGCCAAAAACATGAAAGTTAGGTTAATTGGAGAGTCTAAAGTGGCCCCTGGTGTGAATGGTGAAAGGGTTTGGTGCTGCACCAGTGGCTGCCTCATCTACTCATGCGGATGTCCTGTAATTTCCCCACTGTGGGACTAATAAAGGAATCTAAATCTAAATAAGGAAGGGGGCAAACATTTTTTCACACCACTGTATCATCCAAATGATAGAAGTCAGTCTTAGAAAGAAGTTTAACATGTGAATTAAAGCACAGATCCTGATCAAAAATAATTCCAAGGTTCGTCATAGAACTATTAAGAGAAAGAGTAATCACATCCAAACTAACAGTTTTATTTGGAAAGGTATTTCTAAGGTTTTTTTGGACACTAGAATGACTTCAGTCTTATCTGAATTTAATAGCAAGAAATTACAAGTCATCCAAGCCTTGATTTCCTTAAGACAAGCCTCTAATTTGGCGATTTGAATTCTGCCATCTGGTTTCATTGGCAAGTATAATTGTGTGTCATCTGCTTAACAATGAAAATGTATGCAGTACTTTCTAATAACGTTGCCTATCGGAAGCATATATAAACTAAAAAGAATAGGGCCTAGTACAGATCCCTGTTTAACTCCGTGACTGAGCTTTGAGTTGGAAGAAAACTTATTATTGACATCAACAAACTGCAACCTCTCAGATAAATAAGATGTAATCCACTGCAACAAAGTTCCATTAAGTCCAACAAGGTGTTCTAGTCTATCAAGTAAAAATTTTTTATCATCGATAGTATCAAAAGCTGCACTAAGGTCCTAAAGGACAAGTACAGAAACAAGTCCATTGTCAGATGCAATAAGGAGGTCATTAGTGACCTTCACTGAAGCTGTTTCAGTGCTATGATGGATTAAACTCAGATTGAAACTCTTCAAATAAACCATTTCCCTGCAAGTGGTCAAATAATTGCATAGCAACAATTCTTTCAAAAAAATTTTGAAATGAAAGGCAGATTAGAGATTGGTCTATAGTTAACTAAAACTCCTGGATCCAGCATTGGCTCTTTAAGTAAGTGTTTAATTACAGCAGTTTTTAAAGCCTGTGGTACATGGCCTAATATTAATGAAGAATTGATTATTTTAAGAATAGAGATACCAATCAATGAGAAGACTTCTTTAAATAACCAGGCAGGAATAGGGTCTAAAAGACAAGTTGAAGGCTTGGATGAGGATTTTTTTTTTTAATTATTATTATTTAATTCTAAAAGGTCAATCGGAGTAAACTCATCCAAACAGATATCAATTGAAGGAGTTGTAGTAGTTAATGTGTTTAAGTTAATGCTGGGAAGAAGCTGACTGACTTTATCTCTGATAGGTGAAACTTTATTATTGAAGAAGCTGATAAAGTCCTGACTAGTAAGCTCTAAGGGAATGCTAGATTTGACAGAGCTCTGACTCTTTGTCAGCCTGGCTACAGTGCTGAAAAAAAAAAAATGGGATTATTCTTGTTCTCTTCTATTAATGCAGAATAATAACTTGTTCTAGCTTTTCTAAGAGTTTTTTTTTTTTTAATAAATTAGAAGTTGATTTTTCCAAGGTAAATATAGTATTTCATCTAATTTAGTGGAGCACCATTTTCTTTCTAAATGACAAGTCTTCTGTTTAAAGCTACAAGTTTCTCTGTTGAACCAAGGAGTTAGAAATCTCTTAGACTTTTTCTTTTTAAAAAGGGGTCACTGTGACTAGAGTCTGATGCAGAGAAGATGTCACACTATCTACCATTCTATCAATTACAGAAGGAGCAAGCTCTCCATAGCTCATCTCTGTTGTGTTGACACATGTCATTGAGGAAACAATCTGCTTAAATTTGGTAACAGCGTCATCTGAGAGACATCTTCTTTTGTAATATATTTTTGTTAGTAGCCTAATAGTCAAAAATAGTAAAATCAAAAATATGCAGATAATAGTCTGACAGTACAGGATCATAAGGAGACACTACCAGATTTTCTATTTCTATGCCATATGTCAGCACAAGGTCCAATGTGTGGTGGAGATAATGAGCAGAATTTCCTACTATCTGAGAAAACCTGATCGAGTCTAATATTGAATTAAATGCCATATTAATGCAATCACTATTTACATCTACATGCATATTAATGTCCCCTACTATAATTATTCTACCCAATTTCAGCACTAAATCTGCTAAGAATATATTTAGATGCTTTATGTTTAATTTGTGTTTTACCAACTTTTTTGTTTAATCTCTTTGGGATGCTTATACCCTGTATTTTTATTTAGTTTAGAGGGAGCAGACAGTGATTCTTTCAAGGGGAAGACAGGGGCTAAGTTGAGGGGTGGTGGATGGAGAGAAGCTGCAGAGAGGCATGTAAGACTGCAGCTCTTCTTCCTGGTCCCACCTCTGAGTAGTCAAGGCTTTAGAACTTTGGATAGAAGTGATGGCAGATTGTTAGATAAATGAGAAGCACCATCCAAACTGGGATGAAAGCCGTCTCGCCTCATAAGACCAAGTTTTCCCCAAAACGAGTTCCAATTGTCTATGTGGCCCACATTGTTTATATATACAGTCACGTGAAGAAATTAGGACACCCCATTAAATATTCAGTTCTTTATTAAGAAATGTTCACATATTGATGTCTAATCTTGTTTTTATTTTTCTCTTGAAAAAAAGGTGATTTCATTGCAAGTAAATAATATAAATTAACCTTGTTTTACTCATTAAACAAAATATATAAACAAAAATATGTATTCTAACAGAGGAAAATGTTAGGACACTCTACTGCCTAATACCTATTGTTTGACATGGTTAGAGACCCAGGAGACAGACACTGACACGAGTAGATATCAGACAATTATTCTTTATTAATAAAGTGTGATTGTAGTGCGTGAGTGAGAGAGTGCATGGCTGTCTGGTCACTGGAGCTGAGCGCGTCTTGTGGCGACCTGGCAACCCTGGAACACACAAGCACAAACAATTACTGCTGTTCGTTAGGATGAGAGGCTTTATGCTAGTGATGCTTACTTTTAGGTGCCACAGAGTAAGTCCCGCTGGCTCCGAGTGCCCGTGAGGCATGGTGCTCGTGGTGCTTGACATTGCGGGGGTGAGGAGGAACTCCGAGGAGGAGGAGATGGTGTCCCATCAGCTGGGGAGAATAGTCCGCCGCCAGGGTGGTCCACCTGTGCACAGGGGAGAGAACTAGGAGAGGATGAGTGCTGAGCTTGCTTAATTGGCTTGACTTGACTTGACGTCCTGGTCTTGACTTTGACTTGAGGTTGAGATCTCGGTGCATTTCTGGGCAAAGATGACAGACGACTCCGTGCCGAGGAGTCTGCGGGTCTGGCTTTTAAAGCCCGCTGATTGCCACCTGCCGGTGTGTGCGCAGCTGATGATGATGATGATGATGATGATTACAGCCCAGGGGCCGCCATGACATTGTTACCCCCTTTGGCTGAAATAACTTCAGTGAGACGCTTATTGTAGCCCTCTACCAGTCTCTGACATTGGTCTGAGGAAAGTTTGCCCCACACTTCAATGTAGAATTCTTACAGCTGTGAGATGTTTGAAGGGTTTCTTGCATGTACAGCCCGTTTCAAGTCACCCCACATCATCTCAGTGGTATTAAGATATGGGCTTTGACTCTGCCATACCAGGACTCTACATTTCTTAGTCTTTAGCCAGTCCATGGTGGATTTACTGGTATATTTTGGGTCATTGTCATGTTGCAGGGTCCATTTCTGCTTCATCTTTAATTTTTTTACAGATGGTCTCATGTTGTCCTCAAGCACCATTTTATACACTGTAGAATTCATCGCCGATTCTATGATGGTAAGCTGGCCAGGTCTTGCTGCAGCAAAGCATCCCCAAACCATGACACTTCCACCTCCATGCTTCACAGTTGGTATGAGGTTCTTTTCCTGCAATGCTGTATTTGGTCTACGCTAAACACGTCCTCTGTTTGGATGTCCAAATAATTCAATTCAAAATGTTCTCATAAATGTGGATCTTTATTTTTGTAATTTGTGATTAAAAAAATAAGTTTATGTTGTTGTTTTGTTTTGTTTTTTTCATTTTATTTGTGATTTTTTTTGGGGGGGGGCAAAGGATTTTGCATTTTTTTTTCCTGAAAATTTGAGATGCTTTTCCAGGAAATTCATGATATATATATATATATATATATATATATATATATATATATATATATATATATATATATATTTTTTTTTTTTTTTTTTTTTTTTTAATTTTTTTTTTCACTTTGGAATCTTTCCACTTTACCTTGTAACTTTTCAAGCAAATTTTGGATTTTTTTTGGTTTGTTTGTTTGTTTGTTTTGTGAAAAGTTGCACCCTTTTACCTGAATTTTTTTCCCCCCTGGTATAACTGTAAATTTTTCACATACAGTCATGTGAAAAAATTAGGACAACCTGTATAATTGTGTGAAATACCTTGTGTTTTTTTTTTAATATTTGGACATACAGTATGTATATTTAATATCAATGTTAAAAATATTGGGAGATTCATGTAATACCACTAAACAGTTAAAAGTGAATTAAAGACTTTTTTTTCAAATTTTCTGTAAAAAAGTAATTCTAAACAGTTAGTGAGGAATAAATTAGGACATCCCACAATCTTTTTTAGGACACTCCCACATTCATTTCAGCTATAAATGGCTAAAATAAATGTTAAAAAAATGCAAATGAAAACAAAAAACAAGGTTCAACATAGATACGTGAACATTTCTTAATAAAAAATTGAATATTTAATGGGGTGTCCTAATTTTTTCATATGACTGTATATAAGTTTTGATGCACACTTGGTTAAAACACACTTCCGGCAATGCATGAAGTTTAATAATGGTGAACTTTATTTCTCATCACTGAAAACACAGAAATACAAGCACATCAGTTCAGCATAATGCCATGCGGCTGTATCCTGCAGGCTACTTTCCAAATGATGCTTAAGCCCTCCCGCAGGTGGTTACACATTACTTCACAATCCATACAGTAAAACCGTGATTATATAACATGTTCCCAATATCTCATAGCACAGTTCCCATGGTTAAATATACAACATTTGCCGTAAAATACCTGATGCACGCATACACACACCACTGCATATTAGTATCCATAACCGTATAACTACAGCATTCTTTCTTGCTAACACGGCTAAGCACTATTTCTTACAACAGGAGCTATTTTGATATAAATTAGGAACTGTGGAAGGTTTCTCATTTATATACACATTCCTACTCCTTTGTCACTACTTTTATCCCTTGTTTTGTTGTACCCTTATATAGGGATGAAAAGTAATGAGAGAAGGAGAAATGATCATACAAGAATCTGCTGCCTTCACTCGTTATCATGATTATTAACAGGGATGGCTCACGTGCAAGGTGCAGCAACAAGGAGACTCAAAACACACAAATACGTTTGAGAATTTATTAGAATTTAAAGAAACTCAAGTACAGCTAGAGAAAACGTCACTCGCCAGAGGAACAGGCTTTTGGAGACAGAAACGAGCACTGTGAGCAGATGAATGGACACTGGGAAGTGGCAAGCCTAATTACCACTTACGTGGAACAAACGGGAGAAACGGCAGGGACCCCAGTGGGGTGAGAGACAAACCAGTAGGGTGAAACGGGTTAGCTGATGGTGTCTGACCGGGTGGAGAGGGATTGCAGCTTGGTGTGGTTGATGGGGCAAATGAGCGTATGCAGTTCCCGGAGATAAACCCATACGATGGCAGCACCCTGAGGAGAGAAGAGGAGAAACAAAGGTGAGATGAGTGGAAAATGTTCACCATAAGAGAATTTAAAACTAGTGTTGTCTTAGATAAGACAAGATAAGCCTTTATTAGTCCCACAATGCGGAAATTCCAGGATTGCAACAGCACAGGGATAGCAACACTCAGAGCAATAATTTAGAAGATAAGAAAATAAGAGCAGTGAATATACATACTGTATGTACACATAAATATATAAATATATATACACAGTGCGGAGCATTGTAGCTAGATGCAATAAACAGCATAACCGTCTACTTAGTTATCCTACATAGTGTGAATATGTACCTATACATATTGTCACCCTCTGTAGTGACTGATATTGTCGTAGTTGTATACTGGAGGGGACCATTTGTGTCTGTTGTGTCTTTTGCATTCAATACTATTAGGTCGTCACATTTTTTTGCTATCTCTGCGAGCAGCCCTGCTTAGGTTATAAAGTCTGACTGTCACGCGGTGGCCCTCGCGGGCCACCATAAGACGCCAACAGTTGCCAGTGAAGTTTGCATGATGTTTATTAATGAAGATGAACACAAGATAATACACAAAGTAACAGAAAGTAACGAGCCTCAGTGGGCTAGAACACACAACACTGGATATGGAAACCGCAAGGCTGAACAAGCTCACTTACAATTAGGATGAAGGATGATCATAGACATGGAATCAATAAGGAATATTGACGTGTGAGACGAGGAACGCTCTCTCGACGTCTGATGAGGAATCATCGACGAGTCTGCTGCATTGTACTGCTCCTCAGTGCCTGCTTAAATGCCGAGCTGCTGATGAGCCGTAAATGCAGCACAGCTGTTCGGTTTTGACAGCAGGAAGCTCCTCCGAGCACTGTCACAATAAGAGCTTGGGGAGCCAGAAGGTAACCCTGCTGTCAAACCTGGTGGAGAAGATGTATGGCCCGAGCACGGACGAGATCGGTGCTCGGACCATGACAGTACCCCCCCCCCCCTCCGAGGGCGGTCTCCGAATGCCCAGGGACACCCAAGCCCCCACCCCACCCCCACTGCCCCCAGGGTGGGCGGATGGGGGAACAGGCCAGGAGGGAGAGGCCCAGCCATAGACCGAAAGACATGATGAAAAACAAAGCGCAGAGAAAACCAGAAAAAAAAAGACAAAACTCCCAAATACATGAATCACACAGAACACAGGGCACGATAACAAAAAAATACAACGTTCCCAAATGCAAAAACCATGATTAAGGCAGATAACAAATGAAACAATTACATGGCATGATAACAGAAAATACAATGTTCCCAAAAGCAAAAACCATGGTTAAAGCAGATTGCAAATGAAACAAATACAGGGCACGATAACAGAAAATACAATATTCACAAAAGGCACAAAAACACACAGGATGACCAAGACAGAGAAAAAGAAACCCTCATTAACATAGGCAGAACATAAAACAAGATTATCACCCCACATGACCTTTAACCCAAACAATACAGGAAAAGGGGGGCAGGCAGAGATCAAAAAACCCACGGGGACAGTTCCAGTAGTCTCCCTGCGTCCCAAGGCCAACAGGGGAATATGAGGATCAGTATGTGATTGGGCGGCCTACCCCAGTCCCAGACCCGGAAAGTCCAATTCTCTGGCGGCTGAACCAGGTCGCCCCGCAGCAAACACAGAATGTCGGGTGGCAGACCCAAGGCACCGAACCAGCGAAACAGTTTCTCGGGTGGCCGACCCGCATCCCTCAGCCACCAGAACCGTGGAAAAACAGCCCGCGGCGGCCTCCCTGGTGGGGAAAAAACGTGGGAGAGCCGGGCCGAGCGTAGAAGGCTCCCAACGGCCCCCGGCGACGATGAGCAGGGGCAGTGACTTGGATGAGGGGAGAGAAGATGATGACAAGCCCGTCCAGTGCCAGGTAGCAGGGGATCTGCAGCTCCCTCACCGACCTTAAACCATACTGGCACTGCACCCGCGATGGACCCCTACTGGGTCATGGCTGCACCCGCAATGGACCCCGATTGGGTCACGGCTGCACCTGCGATGGACCCCGATTGGGTCATGGCTGCACCCGTGTTGGACCCCGATTGGATCACGGCTGCACCCGCGTCGGACCCCGACTGGGTCGGCGTAGCTCCAGTACCGACCTCCAACCCCTAACCCGGAACCTCTGGCACAGCAATCGGCACCAGCTCTGCACCGGTGACCCTGGGAGAAGGCTCAGGAGAAAGGAAAGAACCGGGATCAGAATCACCGGTAGCGACAGAGCCCAGCGAGGCAAGTTCGGGTGCAGCGGACAGCTGCCCCTGGCTCGTCTCTCCGAGAGACAGGCAAAAGTGCTCCAGAATAGAGAGGAGAAAAACAAAGTTGAGCACTTGCCTGGACTCGAGTTCTGCCGCTGTCCAGGACTCCGACGATCCGGGCTCACACGGAAGGAGATCGTCTTCCGGCTCCCACTGAGCTACGTCGGGCTCCGCAGCTGGCATGATGGTTTCTGCAGCCTGAGGACCCTCCGGCACTGACGTCCACGCAGACAACCCGCACGGCATGGTGGCAGGGGGACCCCCGACCCGCTGGATCGGACCGCTCATCTGTGGAGACCTGGGGACGCTTCGTCGTCGGCGCAGGCTCCACGCTGCAGTCCGCTCTCCTCCTCCACCCATGACGTGGCTGCGGGGCTGGAACCAAGCTCTCCAGAGCCTCAGGCCCCCTCCTCATCCGGTGACATTGGCCTGGCGTCGAGGACTGCTCAGCGGAGGGAGACACAGAGGCAGTGGGTTTAATAACAGAAACTACAGCAGGTAGTGGGAGCTCGGGGGACTGCGAACCCTGAACTCCACCCCCAGGAGTCAGACAAGGCAATTCACAATTATGAGGAGAAGAATGAACTTGTACTTGCCTGTCTCCCAGAGGAAGGATGCGCCTGCTGTAGGGAACGTTGCTCCTCCCTTTCCCCGCTGGATGGTGACAGAGGGCCCCCCGGAAGGATGAGGGGGAGCCACTCACGATGGATCAGGGACGGGGCTAGCTGAAGCAGGACTCTTGACACACACAGCAGCCAGGGAAGGCGTCGAGGAGGAGGGGGCGACAGCCGAGACGAACCGGGCACGGAGCGCTGAAGGAACAGCAGGAGAAGATGACCCGGGGGGAGAGGCTGCAGGGATTCCCTCCTGGCGAGCCGCCGACGAGGCAGCTGACTGTGAGTTTAAGTCATTCTGGTGGCCCGGAACAGGATCCGAACGGGGTTCTCGCTGAGGTTGACCTTGGCCGTGGCGCCAACGTCTTCGACGGCCCCCAGATGGTGCAAACTCCTGGACTGGATCAAGGACAGGAACGGGATCCCAAAACGGGGAGTGGAGATGCCTCCTCCTCTGCTTCCTGCCGTAGTCCTCCTCCATCATACAGAGTATCTCGCGCTGTACGGCAATGTCATCCCTCCTCGCGCTGACTTCAGGGTGGTCGGCGTAGCGAGGGAGATGATTTAAGGCATCCTCAGCGCAGTCCAGGTACCAGCGTATGTCGCTGTGATAGTCGAGGAGGGAGGTGGAGATTAGGGTTTCGTCTATGTATTCCAGGACGTCCGCCAGATCGTAGCTCAGACTCCGAGAGTGGTCCCTCTGCGACGGCATTCTCTCAGGACGCAGTACCCATATAGGAAAGAACAAACTCCAATGCAAAATCACCGGAAATGGCGTCTCGGTTTGGCGCCTCCGTTTAGGTGCCGTGGCAGCAGTCTACTGTCACGTGGTGGCCCTCGCGGGCCACCATAAGACGCCAACAGTCGCCTGTGAAGTTTGCATGATGTTTAATAATGAAGACGAACACACAAAGTAACAGAAAGCAACGAGCCTCGGTGGGCTAGAACACACAACACTGGATACGGAAACCACAAGGCTGAACAAGCTCACTTATGATTAGGACGAAGGATGATCATAGATGTGGAATCAATAAGGAATATTGACGTCTGAGATGAGGAACGCTCGCTCGATGTCTGATGAGGATTCATCGACAAGACTGCTGCATTGTACTGCTCCTCAGTGCCTGTTTAAATGCCGGGCTGCTGATGAGCCGTAAATGCAGCACAGCTGTTCGGTTTTGACAGCAGGAAGCTCCTCCGAGCGCTGTCACAATAAGAGCTCGGGGAGCCAGAAGGTAACTCTGCTGTCAAACATGGTGGAGAAGATGTATGGCCCGAGCGCGGACGAGATCGGCGCTCGGACCATGACACTGACAGCCGTAGGTAGGAAGGACCTGCGAAACCTCTCGGTCGCGCACCTAGGATGATGTAGTCTGCTGCTAAATGAGCTCCTCAGTGCGTTCATTATGTCCTGCATAGGGTGGGACTCAGACTCCAGCAGAGATGACAGTTTAGCCACCATCCTTCTCTCTCCTATCTCCTCCACTGGGTCAAGGCATTGCCCCAGGACAGAGCTAGCTTTCTTGATCAGTTTGTTCAGTCTCTTCCTATCGGCTGCTGTAATGCCACTACCCCAGCAGACCACTCCAAAAGTGATGGCTGATGCCACCACCGTGTTGTAGAATGTCTTCAGGAGCACCCCTTGTACACCAAAAGACCTGAGCCTCCTCAGTAGGAACAGCCTGGCTTGTCCCTTCTTGTAGAGTGTGTCGGTATTGTGTGACCAGTCTAGTTTATTGTTCAGATGAACACCCAGGTACTTGTAGGATGTCACCATCTCAATGTCTGATCCCTGGATGTTTACTAGTGCTATGAGGGGTTGTCCTTGCCTGTGGCAGTACACCAACAGCTCCTTAGTTTTCCTCGCATTGATCTGGAGGCAGTTCCGATGGCACCAGTCCACGAAGTCCTGGATAAGTCTTCTGTATGCAGCTTCATCTCCTTTGGAGATAAGGCCGACGATCACAGAGTCGTCAGAGAACTTCTTTAGAAGGCAGTGTGTTGTGTTGTGTGAAAAGTCTGCAGTATAAAGGGTGAACAGGAAGGGAACCAAAATCGTTCCCTGGGGGGCCCCTGTGCTGCCGATGATCGTCTCGGACACACAATCCTGGGTTCTCACAAACTGTGGCCGGTTAGTGAGGTAGTCCAGGATCCATGATGACAGGTGCTGGTCCACCCCTGTGCACAGCAGCTTGTCCCTCAGGATCATCGGTTGGATGGTGTTGAAAGCACTGGAGAAGTCAAAGAACATGATCCTCACCACATTCCCAGGCTTCTCCAGGTGGTACAGGGAACGGTGAAGGAGGAAGATCACTGCATCCTCCACCCCGATGCCATGCTGGTAGGCGAACTGGAGTGGATCTATCGCTGGTCCCACCAGGGGGCGGAGGTGAGCAAGGAGCAGTCTCTCCAGGGTCTTCATCATGTGATACATCAGGGCCACTGATCTGTAGCTGTTCAGGTCTCTGGGGTGGGAAGTCTTTGGTACAGGTACCACACAAGATGTTTTCCACAAATGTGGTACCCTCCCCAGCTTCAGGCTCAGGTTGAAGATGTGCTCTACAATCTCACACAGCTGGTCTGCGCAGGACTTGAGGAGCTTCGCGCTGATGCCGTCTGGTCCCTAGGCCTTCCTCGCCTTGATGTTCCTCAGATCCGTCCTCACCTGGGTCTTAGTGAGGGTCAGGTTGGGGGGCTGTGTGCTGGGAGTGGGGGGGGTGTTGGTGGAGTGGGGTGCAGACAGCAGGTCTTGATGACTTTAGAGGCGGCAGTGGTTGGTGTGCAGGAGGGGGGGGGCAACTGGTCAAACCTATTAAAAAACAGGTTCAGATTGTTCACCCACTCCCTGCCCCCCGTGGCCCCGTGTTCTGGAGCCCAGAGATGGTTCTGAGGTTTCTCCAGACCCCACCAATGTCGCTCCATTGCAGCTTGTCCTCCATCTTGTTCCTGAAGTTGTCCTTTCCTTCTCTGATCTTCCTCCTCAGCTCCCTCTGTACAGACTTCAGCATCTCCCTGTTCCCCGACCTGAAGATCCTCTTCTTCTCTCTCAAAAGTGTTTTTATCTCAGGGTTGATCCAGGGTTTGTTGTTCGAGTAACACCGTATGATCTTGGTGGGTACAGTGTTGTCCACACAGAAGTTGATGTAGTCCGTGATGGTGTGAGTGAGGCCATCGATGTCCTCACCATGTGGATCGCAGAGCTGCTCCCAGACGGTGGTTTCAAAACAGCCCTTTAGAGTGTCCATTGCCTCCTCAGACCATATCTTCACCGTGCACATGACCGGAGGTTGTCTGTGTTCTAGGGGTTTGTACACCGGCAGGAAATGAACCAAGTCGTGATCCGATCTCCCGAGTGGGGGAGTGGTGATGAGGTGTACGCCTCCTTAGTGTTTGCATAGAATAAGTCCAGTGTTTTATTGTCTCTAGTGTGGCATGTGACATACTGGGTGAACGTGGTCAGAATGGGGGACAGTGAAATATGGTTGAAATCACCGGAGATGAGGAGAAGAGCATCTGGGTGTTCTGTCTGCAGTCTGCCAGTTACTGAGTGAATGGCGTCACGCGCTGTCCCATTGTTCGCCGTCGGATTTGCATAAATAACAATGCAGGTCACGTGTGAGTATTCCCTCGGGAGATATTTAAGATAAGATAAGATAAGATAAGATAAGATTAGATAAGCCTTTATTAGTCCCACAACGGGGAAATTCCAGGATTGCAACAGCACAGGGATAGCAACACTCAGAGCAACAATCAGAAGGCAAGAAAAAAAACAAGCAAGCAAGAGCAGCTAATATACATATGTACATATTACTATAAAATATATATATACACACACACAGACACAGTGCAGAGCATTGTAGCTGGATGGAATAAATATGTAAACATATAAACACCCACAGTACGGAGCATTGCAGCTAGGTGGAATAAATATGTAAATATATAAACACACACAGTGCGGAGCAATGTAGCTAGATGGAATAATATGTAGATATATAAACACACAGTGCGGAGCATTGTAGCTAGATGGAATAAATATGTAAATATATAAACACACACAGTGCAGAGCATTGTTGCTAGATGGGATGAAACAGCATAACCGTCTACTTAGTTATCCTACATGGTATGATTATGTGCCCATACATATTCTCACCCTCCATAGCGACCGGTATTTTCCCAGTTGTATGCCGGAAGGGACCATTGTGTAAGTCTATTGCATCTTTTGCATTCAAAAACCTATTAGTTTGTTACGTCTTTTTGCTATCTCTGCGAGCAGCCCTTCTTAGGTTGTACAGTCTGACAGCCGTTGGTAGGAAGGACCTCTGAAACCTCTCGGTTGTGCACCTGGGATGATGTAATCTGCTGCTAAATGAGCTCCTCAGTGCATTCAGTATGTCCTGCATAGGGTAGAACTCGGACTCCAGCAGAGATGACAGTTTAGCCACCATCCTTCTCTCTCCTATCTCCTCCACCGGATCAAGGCGCTGCCCCAGGACAGAGCTAGCTTTCTTGATCAGTTTGTTCAGTCTCTTCCTATCGGCTGCAGTAATGCCACTGCCCCAGCAGACCACTCCAAAAATGATGGCTGATGCCACCACCGTGTCATAGAATGTCTTCAGCAGCGCCCCTTGTACACCAAAAGACCTGAGTCTCCTCAGCAGGAATAGCCTGCACTGTCCCTTCTTGTAGAGTGCGTCAGTATTGTGTGACCAGTCTAGTTTATTGTTCAGATGAACACCCAGGTACTTATAGGATGTCACCATCTCAATGTCTGTTCCCTGTATATTTACTGGTGCTGTGAGGGGTTGCCCATGCCTGCCTGCAGGCTGCATGTTAACAGCTAGGAACTCAATGTCTTTGCTGCAGTGTTGTTCTTTAACCGTGATATGTCCCGGTCTGCACCAGCTGTTATTGGCATACATTATCACTCCTCTGCCCCTTGCCTTCCCATTGTCTGGTGTCTGGTCTGCCCGTATTGTGTGGAAACCCTCCAGTTCGATGTTAGCATCTGTTGCTAGTTCTGTTAGCCACATCTCAGTAAACAACATCATGCTAATCTCTCTGAAGACACTCTGGTAATGAGCCATAGCCGCTAGCTCATCTGTCTTATTGAGTAGCGATCGTACATTCCCCATAATAACGGATGGGAGGACGGGTCTGTACCTTATATTTCTCGCCTGTCATCTTGCTCCAGCACGACATCCACGTCGCTTCTGTCTTATTTCTACCGGTATGTCGAATTCTTACGTTAGCAACGTGGGCTGATTAAATGCTAAAAGCTGGTCTCTATCGTACTGCCTCCTAAAAGCAGTGGCTCCGTCCACTGGTTCAGGAGACATTTGGGCAATCCGTGTGTCTGTAATGGATAAGGTGTCACCGGATCAGAAAATTTAGCAAGAGAAGCCAGATAGTAAATAGAAATAGGAAGAAATTGATCCACTGTTGCAAAAAGGCAGCCTACTCATGTGGCGCCGGACGTACGAGGCAGTATACCGCAATGAGCCAGCTTTGAAGCACCGAAGAGACAGTCCTTTTAAACGCTGGCTGATCAAAGGTAGCAGGTGCATCTCATCTTCCAGGTGTGTTAATGACCTGGAGAAAATAGTAAACGGGAAGGAAGGGGTGCGCGCTCAACGAACCATGACATTTGTCTGTATGAAGTCTTGAAGGCGATGAATAACATGTGCATATCTTTGCTGCGCCTGTGGCAGTGGGGGTGGTATCTGTCCATGAAATCTTGCCACAAGAAGTGTTTAACTGTTTTACCCATGAAGGACCCAATGGGGGGGGGGCAAAAAAAACAAAAGCCCCTTTTTCACTAGTACCCAGTCAGCCCTACATGCCTCTGCACACTTTTACATGGTTCAGCAAGGTTCTGTTTCCATTACGGCAGAGTCCCGCTTGGGGTGGGTGGGATTTTTTTTTTTCAACAAGGCGGCGACAAACACCCGAGACGTGAAACACGTGACACAAGAAAAACACAAGATGGTGGCTTACGAGGTGACTGCTCATAGTCTGCTCGGTCTCTGGCTTTTCTCAGAGTAAAGGCAAAAAATGAGAGCCAGACAAGGGTACAGTCAGCAAGATGATAGACTCTGGAAAAGTACTGGAGCATTTAGGAAGCCACAGAACCAAAGACATGAGGATATGAACTAGATCACATATGACGGTAAGTTAATGATTGCTAATACTATTTTGCTTTCAGTTTGCCGTACTACATTGTAATGTCTGCAAGTTATCGCTATTAGGTACTAAAATATCTATGCTGTGTGTGTGTTTCAGATGGCTCTCTTGTGAGGAAATTACCGCTTCAAAAAATCGGTCTAGCGTTCAATATAGCCTGTCACTGATGTCACCCCAGCTTCACAAATGATCAGTGGTTATAGAACTTAAGAATGTCTGGATAAATGTTTAACTTCCTGTGAAACAAATTGCTCAGATTTGTGTACAAATCATGGACAGACTGTTGAGACATCATGGGATGTACCTGCTCCAGCTGCACTGAGTCTCATGGCAAAAACTGTTCAGCTTCCAAAACTTGATCGCCAGGTTGTAGTTATGGGGTTATATTAGCCATGAAATATATATTTCAACAGATAAACAGTACTGAGTTTGGTATAATAAGATATATTTAACAATTATGATGCATTATAGGCCAAAACAACTTGATCTGGATTAAAAGCAATTAAAATAATCCAGTCACAAGGTTACATGGAAAATATTTGATTTACTAGACACATGTAGATACTGTATAAATATATATTCTCTGCATCAACAGTGAACTATACATGTATTCATGTAGTATTGCCGTGAGAATTTTGACAATAAACCTTTGTATGTTTTGTAGATCTGCCTCCACTTTTATGTGTGAAGGTTACCATCAAGTGACATAAATTAAATACAAAAAGATTGGAAAAGCTGTCTAACAAAAATCCAGCAGTTTGAGAAATCACTTTTGGTTTGATATAAGTCTGTTAACAGAATTATGAACCATAAAGCAGTTTCTGTTAAAATGTTAAATCCCATTAAACCCTAACCCAAGGAATCAGTGGAATCTGCTCTTGAAGACACTGGTTGGAAGCAAACCCCTGCAGGGTCTTGGCCCTCCATGGCACATGATTGGATACCCTTGCCCTATCCCGTTTTTAGAAAATACAGATGCTAGTATGGCCCAGAATTCCTCCATATACTAGTACTATCACTAAAGTGTGCAGTGTCTTCTGCACTGGCACATCCAGCAATGCAGTCTTCAGTTAATAAAATATTTTTTTTTGGTTACTTTTTCTTAAAAATGAGCCATTTTCAACATCACTGATAAATGGTTTGTACTGTTGACTCTTTTCCCACTGGTGTCTTAACAGACAAAATAGAAAATCATGATGCAAACACAAAAGTCACTAACTTGTTTATTACAATCAGCAGCAAAATTCCAGATCATTCAGAATGTGCAAAATTCAAACTGTAAAAAAAAAAAAAAATAGAATGGGTCACACACTCCGGCCATGCTGCCTCACTGAGAAGCAGCTGGATGTGCTGTTCACACTGGTCCCAGTTCACCAGATTTTCAACCTGCATCTCTGTAAATAGTGACGCATGGTCCAGTTTGGGTGGACTGTTTTTCGCTTGCCTAGACAAAAGACAGAAATGGGTGGCGGATAATTAATGCAAGTTTAAAACATGTTTGGGAAATACACTTGTTGCTAAAAGCCCGTGGTGGAATTTGACAAAAAAAGTGCTTTGTTGTTGTATTTAACCACAATTTTCATGTAGCTGCATATCAGTAAAGTATATTTTTCAAGGACAGGGTATTAATATTCCTCGTGTGCTACTATACAGCGCACGAGGGAAGGAATGAAAAACCCAATCGCTGAAGTAGAACATACACTTTATTAACATAAACCACAAAAATAACAAGTCCAGTAATGACCACGCTAATACAAAGGATAAGAATGATGAGTTTAAGGCCACCAGACATACAGGGATGCCACCCGGATGTTCCACAGCCTGCGAGATGGAATGCCTAGTGCTGCTGTAATGGTGGGCATGATGAGAAAGGCAAACGTTTACTTACAGCTGGAATGATCCGGGGCTGTCCGTGTAGTCCGGTGGATGAGGGGGTGAGGCAGGGTCAGCCGCTAACACCAAGGGAGTAACCGAACTTAAGACATCTGGCTGAATGAACCGTAGGGAGTAGAAATAACTAACTAACTAACCTGCACTTATATAGCGCTTTTCTAGTCACAAAGACCACTCAAAGCGCTTTCATTAATACTAACCCTCTATTCTAAGGGCCTATAGGAAACAGATATCTAGGGACAATTTAGAACAGCCAATTAACCTAACATGCATGTTTTTGGCATGTGGGAGGAAACCGGAGAAATCCCGGAGTAAACCCACGCAACACGGGGAGAACATGCAAACTCCACACAGATCACTGTTGGTCGGGGGCTGGGATCGAACCCATGACCCACGAAATAAACATACAGGGAAGAACCTTCTGCCATGCATGCTTCCTATTAACACATTGTTTAAGTAATAATAATCCTAACAAGGGAAGAGATTGCCAGTGTGAAAGTGCATGGGCTGAACATAATGAATCCCAGGAGTGCATGAGTGAGTGTCTGAGCATGTGAATAGCAATGAATGGTGTGTGTGTGTGTGTGTGTGTGTGTGTGTGTGTGTGTGTGTGTGTGTGTGTGTGTGTGTGTGTGTGTGTGTGAGAGAGAAAACACCGGTAATGAGAAACAGCTGATGGCACTGACAAGAGGAGGAGGCGTACCCAGGCTGTCAGGGAGCGAAGGACCCAAATAGCTACCTGACGTGCCTGAAGGAAAATAGGGAAAAATAATCATCAGTCAGAACTGGGTTTGGAACCACCAAACCCAGGTTCATGACACTGGGTAATGTTAATTTTATTTATTTATTTATTTTTTTACTGTGGCCTCAGCAATCAGAATGAATTAATACATTCACTTGAACTGAATCTAGTACTTTAACTGAGGGTGTGCATCACCGAGTATGGAGTCACTCAGTCAAAATATGAGTTTTTTATCAATAAAAGTTAAGCCACCGCTCTGTCACCGCTGTGTCTCTTCTTGTCCTGGACTCAAGTGTGGGCGGTGTTTTGTACTTGTATTGCTAAAATATAAAAGGAAGCACTACAGTGGGTCTCATATTTGTGATGTGTCCTGTTATTATAATACTGCATGAGTTTATTGACAATAGACTATAAAATGCAGATATAAACTAAATGATAATGATGACTGAACAACTCCCATTCCCCAAAGTGCAACATGCAGTTATGAATATAACCCACAAAGGATCACACAAGTAACCTGACAAAAAAAAAAAAAAAAAAAAAAAAAAAAAAAATACATAAACAAGCGGTTTCTTTTGCAGTTGATGTGCCATTCATTTTCAATTATTCTGTAATTATTATTCACACAATCAAATAAATCTCAGTTCAGTCCCTTTTAAATTAAGTGACAATTGTGCTACTTCAGTTTTGGCACTTTTTCTATAAAAGCAAAGGATTTCAGTACTTTCCACAGTGGCAAGGTCCGTTGTGGGATTACTGCTTTTCCTTTCCTCTTGCCTAGATGAAAGACAGAAATGGATGGTGGTTAGTTCAAGCAAGTTCAAAACATATAAGATAAGATAGATAAGATAAGAAAAGCCTTTATTAGTCCCACAATGGGGGAAATTGCAGGATTGCAACAGCACAGGGATAGCAACACTCAGAGCAATAATTTCGAAGATAAGAAAATAAGAGCAGTGAAAATACATATGTAGACATAAATATATACAGTATAAACAGTGTGGAGCATTGTAGCTAGATGGAATAAACAGCATAACAGTCTATTTAGTTACCCCACATAGTATGAATATGTACCCATAGATACTGTCACTCTCCATAGCGATTGATATTGTCCTAGTTGTATACTGGAGGGGGACCATTTTGTGAAAGTTTGTTGCATCTTTTGCATTCAATACTATTAGGTCATAACATTTTTTTTTTTTTCACAATCTCTGTGAGCAGCCCTGCTTAGGTTATAAAGTTTGACAGCCGTAGGTAGGAATGATCTGCAAAACCTCTTGGTCAAGCACCTAGATTGATGTAGCCTACTGCTAAATGAAGTCTTCAGTGCGTTCAGCATGTCCTGCATAGGGTGGGACTCGGACTTCAGCAGAGATGACAGTTTAGCCACCATCCTTCTTTCTCCTATCTCCTCCAGTGGGTCAAGGCGCTGCCCCAGGACAGAGCTAGCTTTCTTGATCAGTTTGTTCAGTCTCTTCCTGTCGACTACTGTGATGCCGCTGCCCCAGCAGACCACTCCAAAAGTGATGGCTGATGCCACCACCGAATCGTAGAAGGTCTTCAGGAGCACCCCTTGTACACCCTTGTACATATACAGGTACATCTCAAAAAATTAGAATATCATGAAAAAAAATCAAATTTTTTTGGTCACTCATTTCAGAAAGTAAATAAGTAATTAACCAACATTTCAACGGCCAACATTTCTATTTAAAAACTATTTTTTTTAATTAATTTTATGTAATATTCAGTTTTTTGAGAAACTGAATTTGGGGTTTTTATGAGTTGTAAGCCATAATTGACATAACACATGGCTCAGGAGACGCACACACACAGGCTCAGGGTAGTTCAAATAGTTTATTAACAACAGGAGTGTATGATTGTGTGTCTGCGGGATGTAAATGTGTTGGTGGCGGCGTCTGCTTCGGGCACAGAGGCAGGAGGCCGTACAGCCGGACAACCCTATGGGAAAAAACACAAGGAGAAGGGTGACGGGCACACACCAACACAGGAGATGTAAGGGCAAGAGAGGAGCTTACTTGGAGAGGACAGATGACTGGCACAACAAGGGACGAGACCCGGTAGACAGCCACCTGGAGAGCCCGGTGCAGCAGCGAGGAATAGGCGATGGAGAGGCATTGTCCGCCACTGAGGAATCCACCTGTGCACAGGGGAGCAGACTGGGAAGAGAAAGGAGGTAAGGTCTTCTTACCAGGGTAATACGCTGAGGGTGAAGGAACTCACAGCGATGCATGAAGAAGTCTGACGGCTTCAGGCCGAAGCTCAGGGCGAGGCGGCTTATATCCCTCGCCGCTGATGATGTGCAGGTGTGTGTGCAGGTGGCGCCGCTGATGAGCGGCGCGGCGTGACAGTACTCCCCCCTCTAGCAGCGCCTCCTGGCGATGGCTTCTCTGGGTGCGCACGGTGGAAATCAGCGATGAGCGATCGGTCCAACACAAATGACGGGGGTACCCACTGCCGATGTTCAGGCCCATAGCCCTCCCAGTCCACCAAGTACTGCAACCCACGACCCCGGCGCTGGGAGTCCAGGATCGAGGAGACGGCCCAGGCCGGATGGCAACCAACCATCCGGGGCGCGGGTTGCGCAGCAGGAGGAGGGCAAAGGGGGTCGGAGACTGCCAGCTTCACCTTGGACACGTAGAAGGTGGGATGGATGCGGAGGGAGGGGGGAATAGCTACACGCACAGCCACCGGGTTGACGATCCTGGTGATGGGGTATGGACCCATGAAGCGCTGTGCCAGCTTCCTCCTCTCGCCCTTTAAAGTCACGTCCTGGGTCGACACGTAGACTTGTTGCCCAACTCTGTACGCCGGGGCAGGTCTTCTGTGCCGGTCCGCCACGGCTCTGTTGCGCTCCGCCGTGCGTAAAAGCGCATTGCGCGCTGACGCCCAGATGGAGCGGAACTGCCTGAGATGGGCCCGTACTGAGGGGACAGTTACCTCACTCTCCTGCGCCAGGAACAGCGGGGGGTCGTAACCCTGGGACGCCTTAAAGGGGGACATCCCTGTAGCAGAAGAGTGAGCGGTGTTATGGGCGTCTTCAACCCAGGCAAGGTGGTTACTCCAGGACGTGGGTTTGGATGCCGTTACACAGCGGAGCGCAGCCTCCAGCTCCTGGTTGGTCCGCTCACACTGCCCGTTGGATTGGGGGTGATGGCCGGAGGACAGGCTCACCTTGGCTCCTAAGGCGTTGCAGAACGACCTCCAAACCTCTGAGGAAAATTGGGGCCCTCGGTCCGAGACCACGTCCACCGGAATCCCATGCAGCCTGACCACGTGTTGGATGAGGAGGTCCGCCATCTCCAGGGCAGTTGGGAGACCTCGAAGGGGGACGAAGTGCACCGCCTTGGAGAAACGGTCCACGATGGTCAGGATGGTGTCGTAGGTGTTCGAGACTGGGAGTCCGGTGACGAAATCCAGGGTGATATGCGACCAGGGCCTGCCTGGGACGGGCAGAGGCTGGAGCAAACCCGCTGGAGGGGCATTTCCCGATTTGTTGGTGGCACAAACTGGACAGGCCCGGGTGTAGCGGGCAGCGTCCCTCCGCAGGCCCGGCCACCAAAAGGACCACTGGAGGAGGTCAATCATCTGGGAGGAGCCAGGGTGACAGGTGAGCTTGGACGTGTGCAACCAGTGGATGACCCCCCCCGAACCGTGGACGGCACGAACAGCCTCCCCTCCGGTCCACCGCCAGGGTCAGGTTCCACTTCCTGCGCCTTCCGGATCTTGCTCTCAATGTCCCAGGTGACGGCTCCCACGACGCACGACCTGGGTAGGATGGTGTGAACCGTGTCCTCCGACTCCTCAGGGGCGAATTGCCTAGAGAGGGCGTCGGGCAGGCCGTTCTTGGAGCCAGGCCTGAAGGTGATGGTAAATTGGAACCTGGCGAAGAACAAGGACCAGCGCGCCTGGCGGGCATTCAGGCGCTTGGCAGATCTAAGGTATTCCAAGTTCTTGTGGTCCGTCAGGACCACGAACGGCAGGTCCGCCCCCTCTAGCCAGTGACGCCACTCCTGTAGCGCGAGCTTGATGGCGAGGAGCTCTCTGTCACCCACGTCGTAATTTCTCTCCGCCGGGGACAAGCGCTGGGAGAAGAAGGCGCAGGGCCGTTTGATACCGTCGTCTGGTGACCGCTGGGATAGCACCGCCCCCACGCCTGTGTCCGAAGCGTCCACTTCCACGATGCACTGCAGCGCAGGGTTGACTTGGTTAAGGACCCGGGAGGAGGAGAACTCCGCCTTCAGCGCCTGAAAAGCAGCTGCAGCCTCTTCGGTCCACCGGAACGGAACCTTAGGGGACGTGAGGCGGGTCAGCGGGCCGACGATGGTGCCAAAGTTTGGGACAAAGCGGCGGTAGAAGTTCGCAAACCCAACGAACTGTTGCACCTGCTTCCTTGATGCAGGAGTAGGCCATTCCACCACCGCCTTCACCTTCTCTGGGTCCGGAAGCACCTGGTCGTGTGAGATGATGAACCCAAGGAAGGATGTCGTCTTTGCATAAAATTCACACTTTTCAGCCTTCACGTATAACCGGTTCTCCAGCAGCCTTTGGATGACCCGTCTCACGTGGACCTGGTGCTCGTCCCTGGACTTGGAGAAAATGAGTATATCATCCAGGTAGACGAACACAAAGAGGCCGATGAAATCCCGGAGGACTTTTTTTTTTTTTTTTTTTTTTTTTTTTTTTTGTTACTTATTTGTACCCGTAGGTAGATTTGGTTTGCAGTCTGGTGACAAGCCACCGGCTGCTGGTCGCTGCGTGCGCGAGCGCCCTAAACCTACATGTTTTTGGTAAGCGGGAGGAAACCGGAGAAATCCCGGAGTAAACCCGCGCAACACGGGGAGAACATGCAAACTCCACACAGCTCACTGTTGGTCGGGGGCTGGGATCGAACCCACGATCTCATGATCCCCGCGATCCCCCGGCCGAGGGTAAAACTGTGCTGCCACAGTGCTAAACCACTGCGCCACCGTGCAGCCCTCCATCCCGGCTGGAGCGTTGGTCAACCCGAACGGCATTACCAGGTATTCAAAGTGGCCGTTTGGGGTACGGAAGGCTGTTTTCCACTCATCTCCCTCCCGGATCCGGACGAGGTGGTACGTGCTGCGTAGATCCAGCTTGGTGAACCAAGTCGCCCCCTGGAGGGAGTGGAAAGCGGTGTCCATGAGGGGCAGGGTGTAACGATCCTTCTCCGTTATGTCATTAAGAGCACGGTAGTCAATGCAAGGACGGAGGGACCCGTCCTTCTTGCTGACGAAGAAGAATCCTGCCCCCACGGGTGATGACGATGGGCGGATTATCCCAGCACTCAGCGACTCCTTGAGGTATGTGTTCATTGTCTCCTTCTCTGGCGCCGACAGACTGTAGAGCCGTCCAGAAGGTAAGGGCGCCCCCTGGCGGAGATTGATTGCGCAGTCGTAGGGCCGATGAGGAGGGAGAGACATTGCCTTGGATTTGCTGAATACCATACCCAGGTCGTGAAATTCCAGTGGCACCAGGGACAGGTCCGGAGGCGCTGCGTCTGTAGGTGAGGGAGAAGCGGACGGAGAGCAGGCAGCGGACTGTAGGCAGGTGCCGATGCAGAACGTGCTCCATGCCGACACCCCGGCGGACTTCCAATCCAGAACGGGGTTGTGGAGGTGTAGCCAGGGATACCCCAGGATGACGGGCGACACAGAGTTGGGCAGGACGTAAAAGGTTATCTCCTCCCGGTGGTTTCCTGAGATAATAACCGGGACAGGGATGGTCTGGTGCGTAACTCTCCCAAGGGAGGCACGAGAGAGGTTGACCAGGGAGATAGGGTTTCTGAGTGCCTGACAGCGGATGCCCAGTTGGGTTGCCAGGCTTTGTGAAATAAAGCTGCCTTCTGTGCCCGAATCCACCAGTGCGTGGGTGAGATGCCCAGTGGGGTTGTGGCAGAAACAGATGGGCAGCTTCAATTGAGTGAGGGGATTTAACCGATTGACGTCCGCGAGGCCCCCTACAGCGACTCGCGGACCCCGCCGTTTGGCTTCTGTGGACAAAGCTCTACCATGTGTTTACTATCTCCGCAATACATACAGAGATTAAACTCACGGCGGCGTTGTCTCTCCGCCGGGGAGAGCTTTGTCCAGCCCGTCACCATCGGCTCCGACTCCTCGGGGCGCGATGGTGGCGGCGTCGCCAGGGGGCGAGCTTGGGGCAGGCGCGGCGAGGCTCCACGAGGGCGAGAAGAAGACGACTTCTGCCCTGAGGAGCGTTCGCGCAGCCTGTTGTTCAAACTGATGGCAAGAGATGTTAGCTCCGCTAGCGTCTCAGGGATATCCCGCCCAGCCAGTTCATCCCTCAGATCATCATTTAGACTGCGGAGGAAAAGGCCACAGAGGGAGCGTTCCTCCCAGCCTAATTCCTCCGCTGCTACCCGGAAGTCGACCGCGTAGTCCGCTGCCAACCGGCTTCCCTGCTGGAGAGCGAGAAGCCGGTCGACCTGGACCGTCTTGGTACGCGAATGGTCAAAGAACAAAGACCTCCAGAAAGTGTCTCACGAACTGGTCATATGTGAGGGTGGCATAACTGGGCCTCGCCATTACGGCGTAGGTCCAAGTTAATGCTCGCCCCTCCAGGAGATTCCCGATATAACCAATTCGGCGGTGATCTGAGGGAAAGTCTCCGGGCACACGATGGAACACGGACTCACATTGCATTATGAACCCCCGCGCACCGCCGAGCTTTCCGCTAAAGCGGGCGGGGGTCAGAATGGGAGTGAGCCGAGTCGGTGCCGCAGGAGCCTGCTGGACGACCACTGGAGCGGCAGGAGCCACGCCACCCTGACGAGCCGGGGGGAACGGCTGTTGGGGGTCCAAGCGGTCCAATCGGTTAGTAATATTCATTAATTGATTGAGGATTACCTGCTGCTGATAAGCTATCTGATCCACCCAAGCCTCGAGGGTGGTAAGCCGGTGTGCGAGCCCGCCGTCTGCCGAGTCGCTCTGCTGAAGTCGTACTGACATAACGCACGGCTCAGGAGACGCACACACACAGGCTCAGGGTAGTTCAAATAGTTTATTAACAACAGGAGTGTATGAGTGTGTGTCTGCGGGATGTAAATGTGTTGGTGGCGGCGTCTGCTTCGGGCACAGAGGCAGGAGGCCGTACAGCCAGACAACCCTATGGGAAAAAACACAAGGAGAAGGGTGACGGGCACACACCAACACAGGAGATGTAAGGGCAAGAGAGGAGCTTACTTGGAGAGGACAGATGACTGGCACAACAAGGGACGAGACCCGGTAGACAGCCACCTGGAGGGCCCGGTGCAGCAGCGAGGAATAAGCGATGGAGAGGCATTGTCCGCCGCTGAAGAATCCACCTGTGCACAGGGGAGCAGACTGGGAAGAGAAAGGAGGTAAGATCTTCTTACCAGGGTAATACGCTGAGGGTGAAGGAACTCACAGCGATGCATGAAGAAGTCTGACGGCTTCAGGCCAAAGCTCAGGGCGAGGCGGCTTATATCCCTCGCCGCTGATGATGTGCAGGTGTGCGTGCAGGTGGCGCCGCTGATGAGCGGCGCGGCGTGACAATAATTATCAAAATTAAAATATATAAACGCTTGAAATATATCAATCAATCAATCAATCAATCTTTATTTTGGATAGATTAAAAGTACAGATTAAAAGAAACAGAATAATATAACAAAGGGGGAAAGAAAATCCAACAAGGTCAAATTAGACAATAACTCCTCTGATTATACAGTTCAACATAAGTTATCCGAAATGGGTGATGGCTGAAGCCGCAGCTTATATTGCTCACCAATATTCCATCCAAGAATTCAAAAGAAAAACAAACAAGAGTGATTACAATTCAGAATAAAGCTAAAACAAAATGTGACAAAAAAAAACAAAAAAAAAAAAACAAAACTAAGCAACAACACAACGCAGACTGGATATGACAATCCTTATGTGATTTTATATGTCATCTTGTATATATGTTTGGAGTATTTCTTCCTTTAGTTTTTGTTTAAATTGTCCAAGCGTTGTACATGATTTTAATTCAGGTCCAAAATCATTCCATAATCTGACTCCTTGCACTGAAACACAGTATTTCTTGGTGGTAGTTCTCACTGAAGGTTTTTGAAATATACATGTTCCTCTGAAATGATATTGTTTCTCCCTTATTTGGAACAGCTTTTGGATATTTGCGGGCAGTGATAGATTCTTCACTTTAAACATTATTACTGCAGTTTTAAAGTGAACCAGATCTTTCAACTTGAGAGCTTTTAATTTAAGAAAAAGTGGGTTTGTTGGTTCCCTGTAAGCTGCTTTGTTTGTTATTCTAATAGCTTTCTTCTGAAGCATAAAGACGGTTATATGTTTGTTTTATATGTATTTCCCCATACTTCAGTACAATATGTCATGTGTGGGAGTATTAATGAATGATACAAGGTATATAGTGTTGGTTGATTCAGCAAATATTTCACTCTGTGTAGTATTGCAAATGATTTGGATATTTTACCTTTAATATAATTAATATGTGACTTCCAACACAGTTTATTATCAATTATTACTCCAAGAAATTTAGTTTCAGATACCCTTTCAATCTCTACAATATTTACACTGAGTTTAGATACTAAGTTGTTGTGATGGTTGTTAAAAACTATAAATTTTGTCTTACTTAAATTGAGCGTTAATTCATTTGAATCAAACCACAGTTTAAGCTTTCCTAATTCCTTCCCGAGTGTATCCAAAAGTTGTTCCAAATTGCTTCCACTGCATAATAAATTAGTGTCATCGGCAAACAATATTAAATCCATTTTTTTCTGAAACTTTACATATATCATTTATATACATATTGAATAACAATGGCCCCAAAACTGAACCCTGTGGGACTCCACAAGTAACCTTCAGTAACTGTGAGTTTTTGTTACCAACACATACATACTGATATCTATTCTTTAAGTAACTACATAACCAGGACAGTGCTACTCCCCTAATACCACAATTTTGTAGTTTCTTTAATAATAAGTTATGATCCACTGTATCAAATGCATTTTTAAGATCCAGGAATACCCCAATTGACTACTCTTCATTTTCAACGGCAGTTGATATTTTTTCTATAAATTCCTTTCGAGCAAATGCAGTTGTCCTCTTGTGTCTGAACCCATATTGCTGCTCACACAATAAATTATTCTTCAGTATGAAGTTGTCAGTTCTCTCATAGAATATTTTTTCAAGTATCTTGGAAAATTGCGGCAATAGTGAAATTGGTCTATAGTTTGAAAGTTCCCCTCTGTCACCCGTCTTGTATAGCGGAATTATTTTAACTATTTTCATTGCATTGGGAAATATACCTGTTTGGAGAGTCTGGTTACAGATATACGTCAGTGGTTTCACTAAGCATTCAATAATAGTTTTGACTAAGAGCATGTCAATATCATCACAGTCCATAGATGTTTTACTTTTAAATGATTTAACAATTTCAATGACCTCTCTCTTGTCTGTGTTATTAATGAAAATGGAGTCTTTTATAGCAGTGTTTTTGCTTATTGTATCACCTGTGGGTGCCGTAATGGGCATTTCTCGAGCCAAATTAGGACCAATGTTAACAAAAAAGTGATTAAATTCATCTGCAGGTGAAGCTGCATTCACACTCTGAGTCGTTTTATTATTTTTTGAAAAATTGGTTGGGTAGCTTGTATTTCTGTTTTTATTTCCAAGAATTTTGTTAAGTATTGTCCATGTATTTTTAATATTGTCTCTGTTTTTCTCCAGTTCTTTACTGTAATAGTCTCTTTAACTACATCTTATTATATATGTCAACTTATTTTTGTATGTTTTATACCGCTGCTCTGCTTCTTTTGTCCTTTTCTTTAGAAAAGCTTTATATAATATTTTTTTTTTTCTTTTTACACACCTTTTGTAATCCTTTGGTTAACCATGGCTTTTTGGCAAATTTATGTTTAAGCTTTTTCTTTACTAATGGACATTTTTTTTTTTTTCATAAAGAGTGGTTACAATGTTTATAAATGTGTCATAGGCTTCATTTAAGATAAGATAAGATAAGATAAGATAAGCCTTTATTAGTCCCACAAAGGGGAAATTCCAGGATTGCAACAGCACAGGGATAGCAACACTCAGAGCAACAATCAGAAGGCAAGAAAAAACAAGCAAGCAAGAGCAGCTAATATACATATGTACATATTACTATAAAATATATATACACACACACACACACACACACACAGACACACAGTGCAGAGCATTGTAGCTGGATGGAATAAATATATGAATATATGAACACACAGTGCAGAGCATTGTAGCTAGATGGAATAAATATGTAAATATATAAACACCCACAGTATGGAGCATTGCAGCTAGGTGGAATAAATATGCAAGTATATAAACACACACAGTGCGGAGCAATGTAGCTAGATGGAATAATATGTAGATATATAAAAACACAGTGCGGAGCATTGTAGCTAGATGGAATAAATATATAGATATATAAATATAAACACACCCAGTGCAGAGCATTGTAGCTAGATGGAATAAATATGTAAATATATAAACACACACAGTGCAGAGCATTGTTGCTAGGTGGGATGAAACAGCATAACCGTCTATTTAGTTATCCTACATGGTATGATTATGTGCCCATACATATTCTCACCCTCCATAGCGACCGGTATGTTCCTAGTTGTATGCCGGAGAGGACCATTGTGTAAGTCTATTGCATCTTTTGCATTCAAAAAAAAAAAAAAAAAAAAAAAAAAAAAAAAAAAAAAAACTATTAGTTTGTTACGTCTTTTTGCTATCTCTGCGAGCAGCCCTGCTTAGGTTGTACAGTCTGACAGCCGTTGGTAGGAAGGACCTACGAAACCTCTCGGTTGTGCACCTGGGATGATGTAGTCTGCTGCTAAATGAGCTCCTCAGTGCATCCAGTATGTCCTGCATAGGGTGGAACTCGGACTCCAGCAGAGATGACAGTTTAGCCACCGTCCTTCTCTCTCCTATCTCCTCCATCGGATCAAGGCGTTGCCCCAGGACAGAGCTAGCTTTCTTAATCAGTTTGTTCAGTCTCTTCCTATCGGCTGCAGTAATGCCACTGCCCCAGCAGACCACTCCAAAAGTGATGGCTGATGCCACCACCGTGTCATAGAATGACTTCAGCAGCGCCCCTTGTACACCAAAAGACCTGAGTCTCCTCAGCAGGAACAGCCTGCGCTGTCCCTTCTTGTAGAGTGCGTCAGTATTGTGTGACCAGTCTAGTTTATTGTTCAGATGAATACCCAGGTACTTGTAGGATGTCACCATCTCGATGTCTGTTCCCTGTATATTTACTGGTGCTGTGAGGGGCTGCCCATGCCTGCGGCAGTCCACCACCAGCTCCTTAGTTTTCCTCGCGTTGATCTGGAGGCAGTTCCGATGGCACCAGTCCACAAAGTCCTGGATAAGCCCTCTGTACTCAGCTTCATCTCCGCTGGAGATGAGACCAACGATCGCAGAGTCATCAGAGAACTTCTGTAGATGGCAATGTGTTGTGTTGTGTGAGAAGTCCGCAGTATAAAGAGTGAACAAGAAGGGAGCCAGCACCGTTCCCTGGGGGGCCCCCGTGCTACTGATGATCGTGTCGGAAACACAGTCCCGGGTTCTCACAAACTGAGGCCGGTTCGTGAGGTAGTCCAGGATCCATGATGACAGGTGCTGGTCCACCCCTGCGCGCAGCAGCTTGTCCTTCAGGATCATCGGTTGGATGGTGTTGAAAGCACTGGAGAAGTCAAAGAACATGATCCTCACCATATTCCCGGGCTTCTCCAGGTGGGACAGAGAACGGTGAAGGAGGAAGATCACCGCATCCTCCACCCCAATGCCATGCTGGTAGGCGAACTGGAGTGGATCCATCGCTGGTTCCACCAGGGGGCGGAGATGAGCAAGGAGCAGTCTCTCCAGGGTCTTCATCAAGTGGGACGTCAAGGCCACCGGTCTGAAGCTGTTCAGGTCTTTGGGGTGGGAAGTTTTTGGTACAGGTACCACACAAGATGTTTTCCACAGCTGTGGTACCCTCCCCAGTTTCAGGCTCATGTTGAAGATATACGTCACAATCCCACACAGCTGGTCTGCACAGGACTTGAGGAGCTTTGCGCTGATGCCGTCCGGTCCCGACGCCTTCCTCGCCTTGATCTTCCTCAGCTCCGTCCTCACCTGGGTCTTGGTCAGGGTCAGGATGGGGGGCTGTGTGTTGGGAGTGGGGGGGGTGTCGGTGGAGTGGGGAGTGGGTAGCAGGACTTGATTTCTTAGAGGCAGCAGTGGTTGTTGTGCAGACAGGGGGGAGGGCGGTTGGTCAAATCTATTGAAAAACAGATTCAGGTTGTTCGCCCACTCCCTGCCCCCCGTGGCCTGGGGGGAGGTATTCTGGAGCCCTGAGATGGTTTTGAGGTTTCTCCAGACCCCGCTGATGTCGCTCTGTTGCAGCTTGTCCTCCATCTTCTTCCTGAAGCTGTCCTTGCCTTCTCTGATCTTTCTCCTCAGCTCCCTCTGTACGGACTTCAGCATCTCCCTGTTCCCCGACCTGAAGATCCTCTTCTTCTCTCTCAGAAGTGTTTTTATCTCAGGGTTGATCCAGGGTTTGTTGTTTGAGTGACGCCGTATGGTCTTGGTGGGAACGGATTTGTCCACACAGAAGCTGAGGTAGCCCGTGAAGGTGTGAATGAGGCCATCGATGTCCTCACCATGTGGATTTACATCTGATACATAGACTTTTGTCCAGTCTTGCTTCAGCAAGTCTTCTTTAAAAGAACTGATTGCATTTTGGGTTTTGTATCTGAACAATTTTATTTTTTTTTTTCTGTATTGGCCCTCGTGTGGCTATGGATAAGTGCAAAGGTTGGCAAATGGTCACATATCATTTAGCAATAATCAACTTTCTATTTTCTTATCAATAATATTAACAAACAGGTTGTCAATAAGTGTAGCAGTGTGGACTGTGATTCTACTGGGATGTGTTATTGTGGGATATAGACTCATGCTGTACATAGAATTCATGAACTCTGCAATTACATTTTGTTGATATGGATTTAGTAAATCAATATTGAAATCTCCACAAATTACTACCATTTTCTTACTAGTAATATTATTGTACAGCTCGATTAATTTATCTCTGAATGTCTTAATGCAAGTTCCCGGCGTTCTATATATACAACTTATAATTAGATTTTTTTGTTTTATCTTGGTCAATCTCAACAGTAACACATTCCAAAATCCCTGGTAGTGCAAAGGACATTCCATTTACAAGTTTACACCTATACAGGTCATCAATATAAAGTGCAACACCGCCACCCTTTTTTTGAGATCTGTTAATATGAAACATCTGATATTCCTCTATTGCCATCAAGGGAGCCTGCTCTTCATTAAGCCAAGTTTCAGAGACTGCGATAGCTGTAAATTTTCTGTCTAGCTGTTTTAAATAGTCCTGAATCTGTGGAAAGTTTTTGTTAAGACTTCTGCTGTTGAAGTGTATTATTGATAGTTTACCATCTAGTTGCACTTGACTTTTGAATTGCTTTTCAGTGTAATATTCACAATGATTATGAATATTATCGAAAAAATGGTTATCATGATCAATATCATTTTTCATATATTTTCAGAGTTTGAATTTCCTCACTCTGTGTCAAATGACTTCCTCTAACTAGGGATAATTGATGTCTGCTCAAGTCAGTCATAATTTTTTTTTGTTTGTTTTGTTTATTTTTTTTGTTTATTTTATTTTTTTAAGTACATTGACATGGTATGTCAAAAGAACAAAAGAACTATTCTTACCATGTGTGTGGATATGGATTTTTATAGTCTCTTAATTTTCTTAATCAGTGTTCATCTGTATTTATTTAAGTCAGTAACATCCCTGATTATTATACTCTTTGCTTCCTCAGGTGTTCCATTTAGTTTGATCCGAACTCTACAATTTCTTGTCCATGTTGCCTGTATCTTATTTTGTCTTTTCAGCATCCGTGCTTGCCGTGCTATTTCAGCATTAGTTTTTGTTAGATGTTCATTTAGGTAAACTTCTTTTCCCCGAAGTTTTCTGGCTTGCCTAGATATCTGTTTCCTATAGGCCCTTAGAATAGAGGGTTAGTATTAATGAAAGCGCTTTGAGTGGTCTTTGTGACTAGAAAAGCGCTATATAAGTGCAGGTTAGTTAGTTAGTTAGTTAGTTGCCTCAGTATGTCATTCTTTACCCTTCTGTTCACAAAGCACATCACAATTGATTTCTTTGTTTTATTATCTTTTCTGGGTAAAGCATGACAGGCTGAAATTGCATTTGCTTCGACCTTTATATCTCTACTATCAAGGAACTGAAGCACCTGGTTTTCCAGGGAGACTGATTCACTCAGGGGAGCATCCTCTCCTCTCAATCCTGCTGTAGCATGAGCATATGATTGATATTTAATGTCTAGTCCACTTATAATTAGATCATCCATACAAGAACATTGTTCAAGATCCTCGACGCGTCGCTCCAAGTCTGCAATTTTTTTTGTCTTTTTCCTTAATTGTTAATTTTAATTCTCGGACATCTTCCATTAGCTCTATTATTTTAGCCTGCTGACTAATCACTTTGGTCAGTTCTTCTGACAAGAAGTTCAGAGATTTTTTGATCTCTTCCATTTCCTCCTTCTTTGGTGGCATTTTTACTGACCTGTGGATAGTAAAACAATCTCTGCTGGTGTTGCCGGTATCCAGCCGGTATCCAGCTAATAGGTCGAATCCAGCTGGGCCTCAGCTAGCCCCCTCCGCTGCTAGTCCCGCTGCTTACCACCGCCGTAACCGAGCTCCTGTCCAGCCGGGGTACCGGAAGCTCCTCCACCGAGTCTTGCCGCCCACCGCCGCTGCAGCCGAGCTCCGATCCTGCTTCTGTCCAGCTGGGGTCCCGGTAGACCCTCCGCTGAGCCCCGCCGCCTACCGCCGTCTGCCTCAGTAGTTTCTCCGCCAAGCCCCGCCGCTGCAACTGGGCTCCGACTCCGGCTGGGGCCCCGGTGGTCCTCCACTGGTCGCCGTTTCCCACCACCGCTGCAGTTGAACTCCGATCCGGCTCCCGTCCAACTGCTGCCTCGGCTTGTTCCTCCAGCGAGCCTGAATCACCGGGGACAGAGTCGCTTCTCTGTGTCGGTGCTAGGTGCTATGACTAGCTATGGCATTAGCTATAGCATTAGCCTAGCAAATGCTTTGGGTTAAGCATGGCAGCAAACCACGAAGAGAAGCGCCAATCAGTTCACTCACGCCAATCAGTTCACTCACAAATGAGAGCAGTCTCAAAAGTCCAGTTCTCACAGTGAGCGCAAAACAACTCTTAAAAACAGAGATCGAGTCTGACCCCCGAATCCAGACCGGCTGAACCACAACTAAAAAAATTGATTACATACACATGGTATGATCCCTCCTCTTACATGTGTTTGACAGTTTTTTTTTTTTTTTTTTTTTTATCCAGCTAAATGCACTTTGTGATGTGCCAAGGTCAGTTATGACCAGGATATGTAGTATATTTTATTTCAAAAGGGAAACAAATGTTAATGCTACTAACAGTGCACACAGTTTCTATACACGTTGAGATATGCCTGTCAGATATCACTGTCTGTGTAATGAATCTATATAATATATGGGTTTAATTTTCTGAAATGAGTGACAAAAATATTGAACTTTTTCATGATATTCTATTTTTTTGAGATGCACCTGTATTAGGGAAATACACTTGTGAAAGTCAGTGGTGGGATGTGACAACAATGCTTTGTTTCCCTGACCAGTGAGCACCACAGAATCCACTCTGTACATGTACAAGTACATTTTCAATCCAGGGATTTATGGTGGAACAGAAACAGCACGACAACACTGTTGAAAACACTTTTTTTGGAAAATCCACAAAACAGGTATGTGGGTCTATTAAGAGGTTTTAGAAAATTATATGAATCACTTTCTAAATCACTGGTTTCAAAATGCACTTGAATATGTTGAGATTTTCGATCCTGGGGTTCTCTTGACCTGTATCCAAAATATAAGCGCAACATGCAGAGTGAGGCGGACCCCTGGCATGTAGAAACGGATTCTTGAAAGAAAATACACACAACTTAATGCACAACACCAAAGTGCAACACATACACAAACCTGGACTTTAACCAGTATTAACATATTTCATTGTTTTGCTCTCACAAGCAAATACTTCAGACAAAGCAAGCGCGAATCAGCAGAGTTGGCTACTAGCTAGCTAGCGTTCCCCTCTAACACTCGTTAGCCAGCACAGGACAGCGTTGTATTGCTCAAAAAAAGTGAGCTTACCACCAACAGGATAAAAAAGCGAAAAAAATGCACAATTTCACAAATCATTCACCATCGATGGTTCTCTCACTTTCATCTTCAGCTTCTCCATAATTATCCTGGGCTGCCATCTGTTTTGTTGTGGGGACGCTCCATGTCGCTCTGGATACTATCTGCAACCAAGCACAGAAAACTGCACCCTTCTTCGTTGGACCACGGTGTAGATTTACGCAAAACCCTGCAAAGCCATCTCTATCAATATTGTGTTTGCTCCGTGAACCTTTGCAAATGGCGGTTTGGAGATTCTGCAGAAGACGAGGGCACTCACGATGTTACGCCCTGACCAATCAATGGCTTGCAGTCTGTTTGCATCACATTTCCTGCTCGCTTTAGTGCGGCTTTACCCTGCCCTAGAATAGGTACTAAAAAAGAACCTTGTACCAGCTACCAGGTACTAATGGAAAAGCCTACAAACGGGGTAGAGTTGAGTAGAGTAGGGCTGAGTGGGTACTAGTGGAAATGGGGCTAAAAAGACTAACACAAATGAAACAAACAGAAGACAGACTGTTTCTTCAACTGAAGAGGTCTCAAAAAGAGGAAATAACAAAACACGAGTCTGGTATCTGCACCTGCTAAAGGAGGGACATATGTGTGTGTGCAGTGGTGGACCATCAGGGTCAGCAAAGCCTTCTCTGCTGGCCTAAATACTATCAGGATTACATTTACAACATTTACAACATATTTGTTCCATGAGGATGTATTAAATTATTCCCAATAGTCTATTCTCTTCATTTCTCTTGGTTACTCTCCTTCCAGTAGTGTAATGCATGTTAGAGTCTTTTGTCCAATCATATTTCAGCCATTTGTGTTGCCAGGATCAAGCAAATCTGCCTTGGGCCTTCAGGAATTAACGGTGCACCTCTGTAGGTTAAATTGACTGTTAAACTTATCCTGTTACTTTAACCAACCAGACGTCTTCTGTATATCCAGGGGTACACATAGAAGGCATCCAAGAATGTTGGCATTTTCACATCTTTTGATTGGGTGCTAGATTCCTCTACCCACAATGCAGAGGATCCTAGGCCAGTGAAAGGACTCGCTAAAGCAGCTACAATATACTGTATCTGTTTAAATATAATAGCTGTTTTTCCAACCACAATGGCTGACGGGAGAGTAAAATGATTTGGTCGCTGATATTTTACAAAATCAATTTTCCAGATTGACTTTTCAAGAAAAGCTGGTCATTGTGAAGAGAGGTCGGCCAACCCCGAATCTAGCAGACCCGTCTCAGCTGGGGAAAGGATTTATGCGTCACTTTCATTTTAGCAGCAATTGGTATCCTTGGATTACAGGCTCCGAGGAGTGCTGCAAAATATCTTGCTGGGAATGCCTGTTGTTTGCAACTTATGGAGTAGATACTTGTAGCCAGACAGGGTTTGTAAACTTGAGCTGTCTACTGTCACGCCATGAGGATTTAGGCAGTGTTTGCCAAATGTAAAAAAATTGGTCTAAAACGCTGGGAGATGCTGAAACTTTCACTTTTGGCCGTATGCATCACGTATCCACAACGGCATAATAATAATATGTATCAGATTTATATAGCACTTTATCATTGACACTCAAAGATGCTTTTACAAATTGTTATATCTTTCACCCGTTACGTTACTTAATATAACAATAATAACTCGCACCATCAACGTACCGTTAACGGTTTATTAGCGTAGCAGCACTCACAGCACACAACCAACGACAACACACTCAACATACTACATACACTACATTACCCATCATGCATTTCTACAAGAGCACTACGACGGGTGCTGTAGTAACACAAAATACATGACATCTCCTCCCCTCTTACAATAGATGTCCCTTAGGAGATATCAAGTGTCTTGTTTTGTCTCTCTTTTTTTTATTATTATGCTACCTTAGGAGTGAGGGTGGACTACCTCATCCCATAACTGTACCCCTGGGGATTATTCTGCCCCATAAATGTGGGTCAGTTGCTGTCTAGTCTAATAACTCAGACGGACAGGAGGTCGTCGCTCCCTGGTAGGGTATCGGCGCTCTGCAGGAACATGAGTCTGAGTTCTTTCTAATGTGGAAGTTGCTTCTGGTGCTGATGCAGAAGAAGATGTCACATCTCCAGCTGGAACTCCGGTCTCTGAAGTGGTTGAGTTCTGTACTGGTGTAGGTGGACAAAGTGGTGAGTTGGTGAGTGCATCTTTAGGATATCCAAGAGACGGTTCTGCCGGCGCTGGCGGTGTCTGCAGGAGTTGATCCACGTGCCTTTTCCAAACACTGTCAGTGGTTTGAACTGTATATGAGACTGGTCCAGTTTGTGCAATAACAGTTGCAGGGACCCACTTAGGTTCACCTCTGTAGTTCCTGGCCAGCACAGATTCTCCTGACGTGAACACTCTGTCCTTTGCCTGATGTCCTCTGTGCATAATTTGTTTCTCTTGTTGCTTTTGCACAGTGTCCTTTAATCCTGAGGGTTTCAAAAGGTCAAAGGTAGTGCGCAGATCTCTCTTGAACATCAGACTAGCAGGGGTTGTCTTTGTGATTGCATGTGGAGTGTTGCGGTAGTTTAGCAGGAACTTGTGCAGCCTCTGATGCAGTGTTCCTTGACCTTGTGATGCTTTCAATGCATGTTTCATTGTCTGCACAAACCTTTCTGCAAGGCCGTTCGTCGCAGGATGGTATGGAGCTGATTTAATGTGCTGCACTCCATTAGCTTGTAGAAAAGCATCCATTTCTTGTGAAATCAACTGATGTCCATTGTCAGAAACTAGTTGTATAGGAGACCCAAAACGACTAAACATTTCTCCTAATGCTTCTGTGGTCTTCTCTGTGGAAGTTGACCTCATAATAGCCATTTCAGGCCATTTACTGTGTGCATCCACAGCAACGAGAAACATTCTGTCCTCAAACGGACCTGCAAAGTCAATGTGCACACGATGCCATGGCTCCTGTGGAAACTCCCAGGGATGGAGAGGAGCCAATGGCGGGTTGTTCCGTACCTTGTGACAAGATGAACAGCTTTTGGCTATTTCTTCAATCTGCTTGTCAATGTTTGGCCACCAAAAATAGCTTCTCGCTATTTCTTTCATTCTCACGATTCCACTATGTCCTGCGTGAAGTTGCTGTAACACTTTTGTTTGACATGACAGGGGAATAATCACTCTCCTCCCCCACAGCAAACAACCCGACTGAACAGATAATTCTGTCCACTTCCCAAGGAAGGGCTTCAAGGTTGCGTCATCACCCGCAGGTTGTCCTTTAATGACCAAGTCCATGACTGCCGACAACACAGGGTCATTTCTAGTCCCCTTTTTCAGCTGCACAGCTGAAACAGGTGCGTTTTCTACCTCTGTGAAGTAGAAGATGTCCACTGTGCTTGACTCTGGCTTCATGACAGGAAATGGTAATCCGGATAACCCATCTGCATTACCATGACAGTCTGACTTTCGATACCTGATGTCATAGGAGTGTCCTGACAACAGCAACGCCCACCTCTGCAGTCGGGACGCTGCAAGAGATGGTATTCCTGTGTATGGTCCAAGGATGGTTGTGAGAGGTCGGTGGTCAGTAAAAAGTGTAAACTTCCGTCCATACAAGTACTGGTGGAATTTTCTGACACCAAACACAATGCTCAGAGCCTCTCTTTCCAGTTGAGCATAGTTAGCTTCTGCCTTGTTTAATGTCCTTGACGCAAAAGCGATTGGCTTTTCCTCACCATCTAGCATTACGTGGGAAATCACCGCCCCTACGCCATAAGGAGAGGCGTCGCAGGCAAGCTGGATCGGAAGTGATGGGTTGAAGTGGGTCAGAACCTCTGATGCAGTCAGCGCATCCTTTGCCTTCTGAAAAGCTTCCTGACAGCTTGCTGTCCACCTCCATGCTTCCTCTTTGCGCAGCAGGTTATGCAGCGGTTTTAATAGTGATGCCAAGTTTGGTATGAAACGTCCATAATAGTTCAGCAGTCCCAAGAAAGACTTCAGCTGACTGACATTTTGGGGTGGAGGTGCATCCACAATGGCTGTGATTTTCGATGGTGCAGTGTGCAGTCCCTTAGCATCGATCACATGACCTAAGTATTCCACGGATGACTGGAAAAACTCGCATTTATTCTTGCGGATTCTCAATCCATTTTCCTCCAGTCTCGTGAGAGTTGCATCCAAGTTGCACAGATGCTCTTCATCATCTGCTCCTGTACACAGGATATCATCCAGGTAGCACTGCACTCCTGGTAATCCACTCAGGATTTGATCCATCGCTCGCTGAAAAAGTGCTGGAGCAGATGTGATGCCAAAAGGCAGTCTGCAGTATCTGAAGAGTCCTTTATGGGTGTTGATAGTCAGCATTTCACTTGACTGCTCGTCTACATGCATTTGTAAGTAAGCCTGGTTGAGATCTATTTTGCTGAACTTTTGTCCCCCACTCAGCCCCGCAAATAAGTCATCAATCAGTGGAAGGGGATACCGCTCTGCTGTTAGTACAGGGTTTACTGTTACCTTAAAGTCTCCACAGGTTCGGATTCCTCCGTCCTTTTTGGGTACTGGAACTATGGGCGTGGCCCACTCACTGGTTGTCACAGGCTCCAGAACTCCATTCTTGACCAGAGCATCCAAGTCAGCCTCCACCTTTGGTCTGATGGCGTACGGCACTGGTCTGGCTTTCATAAACACTGGTTTACTGTCAGGTTTGACGTGCAGCTTCACTATAATTTTTTTTCATACTGCCTAGTTCATCACGAAAAACCTTTTTGTGCTTTTCCAGTATGGCCTGCAGCTGAGTTGAACTGTGTGACAGCTTCCTTACTTCTTGCCAGTCAAGTTGGATTTTCTTTAGCCACACACGCCCCATTATAGCTGGACAGTTGTTCTTGGTAACATAAACTGGAAGCTCAGCAGTTTGGCCATTGTACTGAACAGTTACCTCTGTCATCCCTTTCATGGGCACTCGGTGTCCAGTATACGCCCTGAAGACGGTGTCTGAAGGTCGGAGTGGAAGATGTTTCAGAAACTTCTTGTAAATGCCATGCGACACAAGTGATGCCTTTGATCCGGTGTCTATCTGCATTTTAATAAAATGTCCCTCCACTTTTGATTTAGTCCAAAAGCCTTCTGAGCCTTCATTCACATTCATAATCCGGACAGTATTTATTGCAGTTGACACCTCTTCCTCTGAGGAGTCGCTCACTCTGTCCTCGCCATTTTTAACTGTGTGAACATTTTTTTTCTTTTTGTATTTTACCATGTCATTTTTATTCCTTGTCTTTGGGCCTTTGTCTTTTCTCCTTTTACTTCTACATGCCCGCTGCACGTGGCCTTTTTTTCCACAGTTGTTACAGTCCATCTCTTTGTACCAACAGTCATTAGGAAGGTGTCCCACCTTGCCACAGCGGAAACATGGACCCGTTGCATTGGTTTTACCACTGTTGAGCTTATATACTCTGCCTGTAGCATGCAGTTGGTGTGCTTCTTTGGAAGCCATCTCCATCATCACACTAATGTTAATGGCTCTTTCAAGCGTCAGATCACTTTCTGTGAGTAACTTCTTCTGTGCTGCTTCATTTCGTAGTCCACACACAAGCCTGTCTCTTAATGTGTCATTTAAAACATCTTTAAATTCACAGTGTTCGGCTAACTTGCGTAGGGCTGCAACAAACATGTTAACAGACTCACCCTCTTCATGGTTACGTCTGTGAAACCTGTATCTTTCTGCAATCACTAGAGGCTTGGGTGAGAAGTGGTGGGTCAGTGTGTCCACCAGTTCTTTGTAGGTTTTAGAGCCTGGCTTTACTGGCTGTAGGAGGTTACGTAGTAGGTTAAATGTCTTGGGACCCATCACACTCAGAAAAGTGGGCACTAACTTTTCATCCGTTATTCCATTGGCCGCGACGAAATAGTCAAAGCGCTCAGTATAGGAGCTCCATTGTTCCGCGCTCTCATCAAAGAGCCCGATAGAGCCAATGACTCCAGCCATTTTAACACTCCTGGTTGAATGTCGCTCTTTCCCTCGCGGCTCCTTTCTTGTAACGTCGTTTCTTCCCTCCGGCGTTACTCACGGAGTTTTTTTGTCCTTAACGATTTCCACTGCTCCGCTCCTCCCCGCTTAGCAGACAGCCCGCAGCATCCACCTCAGCACAGTGGCGCGGTGTATCACCCTGTCAGCACGAAGTAGCGGCGGGAAAAACACGACAAAAAAAACTCTCCTCCATCGCGGACTGCAGCGTCGGTCCAGACGTCCTCGTCGCCACTTTTTGTTATATCTTTCACCCGTTACGTTACTTAATATAACAATAATAACTCGGACCATCGACGTACCGTTAACGGTTTATTAGTGTAGCAGCACTCATAGCACACAACCAACGACAACACACTCAACATACTACATACACTACATTACCCATCATGCATTTCTACAAGAGCACTACGACGGGTGCCGTAGTAACACAAAATACATGACACAAATAGATACATTATTCATTTACTCCAGACAGTCAATGGCATTGGCAAGGTACTACTGTAACCACAGCTGCCCTGGGACAGTCTGACAGAATTGTGGCTGCCAATCTGCACCAATGGCCTCTCTGGCCACCACCGAACATTTATACAAATTCATACCCAGTGTTATGGACACTGGAGGCAAGGTGGGTAAAGTGTCTTGCCCAAGGACACAATGGCAGGATATCTGGGGAGAGCGGGATTCGAACCACCAAGCATCTGGTTATAGGATGACCTGCTCTACCTCCTGAACCACTGCCACCCTGACTTGGACATACAGTATAATTAAGTAATAGTAACTTAAAGCAATTGATGCTTAGCATTTTGCTGACATTCACAACTTCCATCCATCCATTCATCTTCTTCCGCTTTATTCTTTTCAATTCACGGGGGGGCTGAAGCCTATCCCATTCACAACTTATGCACAACAAAAGTCTAGCTTCTGCATAGCGCAGTCATGCCAAACTAACTAACTACTAACTAACCTGCACTTATATAGCGCTTTTCTAGTCACAAAGACCACTCAAAGCGCTTTCATTAATACTAACCCTCTATTCTAAGGGCCTATAGGAAACAAATATCTAGGGACAATTTAGAACAGCCAATTAACCTAACATGCATGTTTTTGGCATGTGGGAGGAAACTGGAGAAATCCCGGAGTAAACCCACGCAACACGGGGAGAACATGCAAACTCCACACAGATCACTGTTGGTCGGGGGCTGGGATCGAACCCATGATCCCACGATCCCCACAATCCCCCGGCCAAGGGTAAACTGTGCTGCCGCAGTGCTAACCACTGCGCCACCGTGCAGCCCAGACAAACTGCCGTTGCCTCCCGATCCATGAATCCTAGTTTTGGAAGAGATCATCTCTGTTCAACCGAAATGATTCTCCCCTCCAAACACAACGGTGGAGGGCGTGACCAACCTGGTAGAGCTGTCAGATCTGTCATGTCAGTCATGTCTGAAACAGCTGATGTGACGCATCAGGAACATCAGATAACAGTTGTCACAACCTAGCTCAAATGCACATGAACTGATGGCGATAAAAAGGTTAATTTTCAATCAAGTGAAAAAAATAAACCGAAGATAATACATGAAGTGTCATTTTGCTGGGATGCACAGCCAACAGCAAAGTAAACAGCTGCGCTTTGCGCTTCAGCCGATCAGCAGAGTGAATCCTCCTCCTCCGATGTTCTGACATTTTGGCATACAGTATCTATCAGAACAACACAGGGCAGATGATCCTAAAGACTTCAGTTAAATGTAAAAAAAACCTGGCAGGTCCTGTGTGTTTTGTCATGAACATGGATTTGGTGGTCCCATGTCCAGTTCTGACACTTTAGCTATTTTGGCCCATTCACCACTTTTTTTTTTTTTCCATCAGGTGCTTCAGGGAGCCCTTTGGGTTCAATTGTGACATACAGGTGTCCCTGTATGTCTGGTGGCCTCAAGTGTAATTATTGCATCATTTCAACTCACTGTTCACTGTGTGATGGTTTGCTGGACTTGTTATTTTGGGGTTATACTCAATAAAGTGCACAAATCTACTCCTGCAATTGGGATTTTCAATCCTCCCTCCATGTGCTGCGAAATGGCAAACGAGGGATCATAACAGAATGCTCCGGCCAGCAAGAAAAAACCCAACTGAGTAGACGTGCATTTTTTTCGTTTTCTTTTCACCTTTTTTCCATTTTCTCCCAAGCAACAACATGGTAGTCTGGACGGACAAAGAGCTAAGAGCACAGAATCTGCTGGAAGAGGCTCTCTTCTTCGCTCAGTGGCCACAGTCACCTGAAGACATGCGGCTCATCGTAGAAGACATCGAGCGGCGTCATCCCAATCTCCGGGTGGTTCCGAGGGTGGATGAAATCCTCTCCCTCCTCCTTCCCTCGCCAGACGCGGAGCTGGAGAGAGCCTAACCGACATGGGAGTCATCTTCCCGCCAGGAGAGATGCTCACGGCGGAGGAAGACACCCTCCTCCCACGGGCCTCCCGCTCCTGTGGCATTCTGCAAGCCTGGGCACGCTCGCCCTCTGATGTGATGACGAAGGAGGAGAAACTGGGCATGCTCACCTTAACTGACCATCAGATCGAGGAGGAGCACCGAGAGAGGGATGACCGAGGTCGTGCTTCACAGGCAGTGACCGTTCCATCCTCCGGGCCGGCGCCCACCCAATTCACAGACATGATGAAGGAGAGGAGAAACTGGGTTTGCTCTCTCTTATCGACCATCGGATCGAGGAGGAACACTCAGTGAGGAGAGGAGAGGCCTCGGAGGCCGCTGGGAATATCCAGGGCCAGGAGAACAGGCAAGTTTTTCATCATTTCACCCTCACTGTTGATGAACAATTTTGCTTGTCTCCTGGCCAGGAGACTTGGGGTTTGCAGTTGCCTGAGTGCTCCTCCCCAGTGGCATATAGTTGCCTTCCGACTGACCTCTCCAAACCCTCTTCCTGTGCCCCTACGAGTTTGCCGGGTAAGGAATCTGGTCACTTGAGGGGAGAGGAACCGGATTTCCTAGAGGGCTCAGTGCTAGGACCAGTACTGACGCCATCTCCGGCCGCCACGCCAGAGGAGCCGGTGGCGTGTAAAATGGCACATGGGGGCACCGAGACTGCAATCACCATCACACCTGCTATGGGGGCCGCCGCAGCAGAGTCATCCCCTGGAACAGACCTACAGCCAACTGGACCATGAACATCATCGTCAGCATCATCGGAGTCCTGGATGGCAGTGGAGCTCGAGCACAGGCAAGTAATCTCTCCTGTAGTTCACCTGTCAGTTATTGAGAGATCTTGCCGAGCTCTTGGGGAGGAGAGTCAGGTGCAGCCCCCAGCTGCATCTGGACTTTCCTTGCAGGGCATTGCTGCTGCCGGCGACCCTAACCATTTCTCCTCTTCCATCTCATTCGAGCACCTTCCTAGGGTCACCGGAGAGGAGCCACCGCAAACTGGGTTGCCCACAGATAACAAAGCTGGGCCAGCTGTCCTGGAGGAGGTCAACGGGGGTACAGCACCTGGCAGACCGACGGTCCCCACGCGTCCCAAGTCGTCAAAGTCTTGGATGGCAGTGGAGCCCGAGAGCTTGCAGTTGCGCTCCATAATGTCTGTTATGTCTATGTCGATGTCACACTGTCTGACTCATGGTGAGGATGGCCCGAGGCAGCTTGCAGTGGCCCTCAGGGCCACCTCATCGGGCTCTGCCGGCGACCCTGACTTGGTCTTTTTCTCTCTCCTTCCAGGTTCAGAGCTCCTGGCCAGGGTCGCCGGAGAACAGCCAATGCCTCCAGTGGCCGCCAATGATCTAGATTCAGCACCGGGGGCAGGGAGGAACCCTACCTCCCCTGTTGGGGAGGCCACAGCGGGAGCAATGGGGTGCCTGATGGGGACCACCACAGGTGCAATGGTGCTTGAGATGGAGTCCACCACAGGTGAAGCAGAGCTCCAGCCGGAGTCCACCGCCGGGGCAGCAGAGCTCAAGCCGGAGCCCGCCGCCAGCGCAGCAGAGCTTCAGCCAGAGTCTACCATGGGTGAAGCCACATCCTGAACCATGACCATCGCGGGTGCAGCCACGCCTCAGACTGGGACCATCGCGGGTGCAGCCACGTCCCAGACCAGGACCATTGCGTATCCTGCAGTCCCCCTGTTACAAGCCTCGGAGGGCGGGGAGCCTCCAATCTCTCGGCTTGGCCACCAAAGTTCCCCGGTGGGTAGGCTGCCTCTTTGCCTTCTCCTCCAGTCCTGGTGTCTCCACCAAGCTGGATGGCCACCCGAAAGACTTGGCCTTCGGGTCGGGTGGTCCATTGGCCCGGGCAGGCTGCCGGACTCTGTTCAACGGATCACCTGCTGGATGTGGGACTTGGGCAGGCCGCCAGATCAGTCACCCCCTCACCATGCCAGGGTCTTGGGATGCTGGTGAGCCCCCTGAACGTTGGACTCCTTGGGGGGGGGGGGGGCTGTTAGGAGGTTCACATTACTTTATTTGCATATTATGTGTTGTGTTATTCGCGTCCCTCCTAACCTGTTTTCTCCCCACCTCCCACCCTGGGTAGTTGTTTGTCTGTGGGGGGGGGTCCCTTTGTTGTGTTTTCAGCTGGTGGTACGGGGGTGTCTCGGCTCCACCCTTAGGGGTGGGGTGGGGGGCTCTGTCATGAACCTGGGTTTGGCGGTCCCAAACCCAGTTCTGACAGTGAAGCTATTTTGGCCTGTTCACCACTTATTTTCCATCAGGTGCTTCAGGGAGCCCTTTGGGTCCTTCGCTCCCTGACAGCTCGGGCACGCCCCCTCCTCCTGTCAGTATTGCCAGCTGATCATCATTATTGGTGTTTCACACACATGCACACACACACTTCACTCACTTCCATTCACATGCTCAGACACTCACTCACGCACACGTTTTCAATTTGATCAGCCCACACACATTCTCACACCGGCGGTCTCTTCCCTCATTAGTATTATTATTACTTAAGTGCTGCAAGAGTAGGAAGAGATTGCTGGAGAATTTTGTGCTTCTTACACAGCAGCGTGTACCTCCGTGTATACAAGTTATCACTCTCTAACGGATTATCTTCAACCTGTTTCACCCTCATCCACCGGACTGCACGGATAGCCCCAGATCACACCAGAACCTTAAATTTATGTTTGCCTTTCTCCCCATGCCAACAGCAGCCATGCAGCACTAGGCATTCCCTCCCCTGGGCTGTAGAGAATCCAGGAGGCGTCCCTATATGTCTGTTGGCCTCAGCTGGTTTTTCATTTCTCCCTCCGTACGCTGTGTAATGGTGCACAAGGGATCATAAACATATTTAGCTACAGTATGTGTGCTTGATCGTGTGTGTGCGCATGCACGTGCATCTGTGTGTGTGTGCGCTGCAGGCAGAGCTTGGTACATTTTTTTCTGTAATCCAATGCTGCAAATATGCCATTTGCTCCGCTAATGCGGGACATATCAACCATACGCTGGATATGTCAGGAAATTTTCCGCATGCTGAAAATTAATTTTCAGAGGAGATCGGCAATTAACGCCATACACCAGTATGCTTCAGCGTGCTCTTAACTTTGACAAAACTGAACCATAATTGATTCACGTACCCCAGCGTATTCTCCAAATTTTTCATTCATTTTGCAAACACTGCCTAAATAATCTAGGTGTGACAGGGCCTTAACCAAGGCAGCAGAAAGGCACCACAGCACAGCCACCAGCTGGATAAGCAACAGTACTTTTAAACCTTTGGGGAAACAAGAATGGATCTGCAGCTCAACAAACAAATGTGCAGAGAAATGGAGCTCTACAATGAAAAGGTAAAGCTTTTTGCAACTGTTACTTTATAGTGAAAGTTATCTTGAACATGCTTCATGTGGATGACCCTATAGGCTACTTTTATGGTGTTTGGTATTAGTGGCGCTGTCACGATGGCCCTCACGGACCATCACAAGACGCCTCAGTCACCAGTGAGTTGCAGTGATGTTTTATTACAGAGAGGGATGAACACACACAGGATACATACAATGGCTGGGTGACGTCTGAGCCGGGGAGCACCCGATGCGCCAGACAGACAATAGTGAGGGTGAAGTCTTAACGGAACGTACCTTACGAGACAACAACGTTAACAGGTGGGTTACAGGTTCCCAAGTCCGTTAACAATGATGAGCAAGGCAAACAGGAACATAACGAAGCATAACAGGAGCACAACAGAACGTAGCTGAACATAACAGAGACTGCCGCACTGGAGGACATTCATCACCGGCTTTTAACTCGGCTGCAAATGACCCCAATGCGGCGCAGCTGCTCGCCGTGACAGCAGTGCAGCAGCTGACTTTGACAGCAGGGAGCTCCCCCGGGATCCTTCACAATAAAAGCCCGAGGAGCTGAAAGAATCCTCTGCTGCCAAAGCCAGGGAAATAAGATATGAGGCCCGAGTGTGGCCAGAACCGACACTCGGGTTATGACAGTACCTCCCCCTCGAGGCCGAGCTCTGAGCGGCCTGAGTAACACCCAAGCCCCCCCCCCCCCCCCCAGGGTGGGTGGATGGGGCGCTGGCAGGAGGGAGAGAGACAAACAACGAGCAAGCAAATGATGAAACCAACAAGGCTATAAAGGTAGGGAAAAAAAAAAAAAAACATAATCCCAAAAATGTGGGTAACCAGAATAAAGTCAAAATAGGCAATATACCTTTTGGCAAATACAAAGTGACATAAGGTGGAGGAAAAAAACACCGAACTCAGAAACAACATGGTGAGCCACAAAAACACAAATCAATCCCCCTCCCCCACACACACCCCAACAGTCCCACAGACGAGATCAGAAACCCGGGAAGGGTGCAGTCCAGACTCGGAGGGATGGGGGCAAAAGGTTTGGGGGGTCATCCGGCAACAAGAGGCCACAGAACAGGGAGGGAAAAAGAGGACAGTTCGGGCGGCCTACCCCAGTCCCATGCTCGGGAGTAGAGAGTTTTAGGCGGCCGGAGCAGGTCGCCGCACAGGAAGACAAATAGGTCGGGGGGCCGGCCCAGAGAACCAAACAGACGAGACAGTCCTTTAGGCGGCCGCCCCGCAACACCAGCCCACCAGAACCGCTGGGAAGAAGCAGCCGGCAGTCCCGCCGAAAAGGGGAGAGATGAGGGGGAACCGGGCGGAGCATTCGGGACTCCAACGGCCCCAGGTGGAGATGGGTAGCGCTCCTCAGGGGGATGAGGAGGAAGATGGTGGAGATGAGGGTGACGAGGGAAACGAGCCTGTCCAGCATCCAGTGGCCGGGGATCTGCAGCTCCCTCACCGAATCTAGGACCTGCTGGTGCAGCACCCACGGTGGACCCCTATTGGGCCTCCGGAATGAACCCACGGTGGACCCCGATTGGGCCTCCGGAACCAAACCCACGGTGGACCCCGATTGGGCCTCCGGAACCAAACCCACGGTGGACCCCGATTAGGCCGGCGAGGCACTCCCGGTGGACCCCGTCGGCGTGGCACCAGACTCGACCTCCAACCCCGAAACCGGAACCTCTTGCTCAGCTGGCGAGGGCAGCCCCTCGCCGGCGACCCTGGGAGAAGACTCACAAAAGAGAGAAAACCCGGGATCAGGATCACCGGCAGCGCCAGAACCTGGCGAGATAAGCTCGGACGCAGCGGGCGGCTGCACCCGGCTCATCTCCCCTTGAGACAGGCAAAAGTGCTCTAAAAGGTGAAGAAGAAAGATAAAACAGAGCACTTGCCTGAGCTCGGGTTCTGACGCCGTCCAGGACTGCGATGATCCGGGCTCAGAAGTCAGGAGGTCGTCCTCAGGCTCCTACTCAGCTGCGTCGGGCTCCGCAGCTGGCATGATGGTGCGCGCAGCTAGAGAGTCCTCCGGTACCGATGTCCACGCCGGTGGCCCGCACGGCGTGGTGGCAGGAGAATCTTGACCTGCTGGACCGGACCGCTCCTCCGTGGAACCCCGGGGACGCTTCTTCATCGGCGATGGCTCCACGCTGCAGTCCGCTCTCCTCCTCCGCCCATGGCGTGGCTGCGGAACCGGAACCAGGCTCTCCAGAACCGCAGGCCCCCTCCTCATCCAGCAACGTTGGCCTGACGTCGAGGACCGCTCAGCGGAGGGAGACACAGAGGAAGCAGGGTTAATACTTTCATCCACAGCAGGTGGAGGGAGCTCAGGGGGGTTGCATACCCCGAACTCCACCCCCAGGAGTCAGACAAGGCAAAACAATATCTAAAGGAGAGAAATTATCATGCACTTGCCTTTCCCCTGAGGGTAAGATGGTCCCCGCTGTGGGGGACGTCGTTCCTTCCTTTCCCCGCTGGATGGCGACAGAGGGCCCTCTGGGAAGACGAGATGAGGCCACTCGAGGCGGATCCGGGATGGGGCTCGCCGAAACGGAGCTCCCGCGACACACAGCAGCCAGGATAGGCGACGAGGAGGAGGGGGTGACAGCCAGGGTCAGTCGGGCATGGAGCGCTGACGGGACAGCAGGCGAGGGCCCGGGAGAAGACGAGGCTGCGGGAATTCCCCTCTGACGAGGCGCAGGAGTGACAGCTGTGTGGGGGGTTGAGCCCTTGCGGTGACCCGGAACAGCATCCAGACGGGGTTCTAGCCGAAGTTGGAAGTCGGTGTGACGATGGTTCCTTGTAGGGGGTGAGGCGAAGGTGAGGTTCGGAAATCGCCGTTCCTGAGCAGAAACAGCGGCAAGCAAGTCGGCGAACTCAGGAAACTCACGCAGCGCTGGATTCCTCTCCACCAGTCTACCCGCCGCCACCACATGCTTCATACACGCTGGTGGATTCCCAGCGGAGCAAGCAGCAGCCACCCGGTCCCAGATCTTGTCTGCTGTCAGCTGCAGCTTCTCTGGGGGAATCCTGAGTGACGACATGCCCGATGGGAAAAGACCTCCGGATGGTGCGAACTCCCGGGCCGGAACGGGGGCAGGAGCGGGATCCCGAAGTGAGGGGCGACGTCTCCTCCGCTTCAGCTTCCTGCCAGGATTTCCCTCCAGCCCTCGGAGTCTCTCACGCTGGGCGGCAATGTCATCTCTCCTCACGCTTACCTCTGGATGATTAGTGAAGCGGGGAAGAGAATCCAGAATTTCCTCGGCTAGGTCCAGGTACCGGGGCACTTCGCTGTTGAAGTCGAGGAGGGAGGCAGCGACAAGGACTTCGTCCACGCGCTCGAGGGTGTCAGCGAGAACAGTGTCCTGCCTCCGAACACGAGACCTCCACGATGGCATGCTTCAACACGGCACCCAGACAGGTAGGAACAAACAGTCCACTACTGCAAACTACACGGTGAATGACGTCTCAAACAACGCCTCCTCTCCGGGCGTTTGGCGGCAGTCTACTGTCACAATGGCCCTCACGGACCATCACAAGACGCCTCAGTCACCAGTGAGTTGCAGTGATGTTTTATTACAGAGAGGGATGAACACACACAGGATACATATAATGGCTGGGTGACGTCTGAGCCGGGGAGCACCCGATGCGCCAGACGGACAATAGTGAGGGTGAAGTCTTAAGGGAACGTACCTTACGAGACGACAACGTTAACAGGCGGGTTACAGGTTCCCAAGTCCGTTAACAATGATGAGCAAGGCAAACAGGAACATAACGAAGCATAAGAGGAGCACAACAGAACGTAGCTGAACATAACAGAGACTGCCGCACTGGAGGACATTCATCACCGGCTTTTAACTCGGCCGCAAATGACCCCAATGCGGCGCAGCTGCTCACCGTGACAGCAGCGCAGCAGCTGACTTGGACAGCAGGGAGCTCCCCTGGGCGCCTTCACAATAAAAGCCCGAGGAGCTGAAAGAATCCTCTGCTGCCAAAGCCAGGGAAATAAGATATGAGGCCCGAGTGTGGCCAGAACCGACACTCAGGTTATGACAGGCGCTAAAATCGGGTAGATCACCACTGAAGGCCTAGTTGTAAAATAAATGGTCCGCCACCATGTGTGTGCATACGTGTGCGTGTGTACGAGAGCATGCGCAAAATAAGTGTGTTCATGTGAGTGGTTTGGCAGGAAACATACAAAGGTGGTGGCTGGTCACAATGACCCCCCTCCCCCAGAAACCTCGAGTAAGCAGGACAGCACCACCAACTCCCACAGAGCACAAATTTCCTGAGGCCAACAAACCCAAGGACAGCAAAGCATCCGCCCCTGGAGGGACGGCCAAGGTAGTCCAGGCTGCCAAGCGTCCAGCGCGGAGGACCCACGCCCCTGAACCAGTCAACCACCGCCCCCCAAACAGGGCCAATGCCAGCCCCCAGGCCCCAGGCGCCAGGAGGCCAACACCCCATCTTCCAAGCCAGAGACCAGCCCGTGCCCATGGCGCAAGTCATCCCAGACACCCCCAAAGCAGGCCTACCCCCACCTCAACGCCACCACCACACACCCTTTGGGCCACCCGCGCCACGCCCAAAGAAGGTGGCAGCAAGGCACAGGGGCCTCAAAGGGTCCAGGAACCCCACCCCCCCATCCAGGGGAGCCCACACAGCCAGGAGGTGCTACCCCCTCAATCCAGTATCTCCCGATCAGCACACACACCCTTTCCCACACACTCACACCCTCATGCTCCCATTTGCACCGACATGCACCCACACACACTCACTCACTCTCACTCGCCTTCTCCCCACACAATCCCACACTCGCACTCCCAGACTCACCCACTCTCTCCCACTCATGTACCCGCTCAATCTCACTCCCACTCCCACTCGCCCTCAGAGTCGCCCACACCCACTCACCCTGACTCACTCACACACTCTCCCTCATGCTCCAGCCCACTTACATCCAATCACACTCTCCTTCGAATACTCACCCACACTCATTCACCCTTATTACTTGAGGCAGCCATGGTGCAGATGCAGCAAGCGTGGAATTTTGGAATTTTTTTGTGAAAAGTTGCCACCTTTTACCTGGATTTTTTTCCCCCGGTATAACTGTAAATTTTTCACATGCATAAGTTTTGAGGAACACTTGAACAAAAGACACTTCCAGGTGTGCATGAAGTTTAAGGGAGGACCCCCACAGTTGCAGTCTTTCTGCAACTGTGGGGGTCCTCCCTACAGTTGATAGTGCTATGAGATGACTGTTGTTGTGAAATGGCGCTATATAAATAAAGTTGAATTGAATTGAATTGAATTGAATTTAATAATGGTGAACTTTAATTCTCCTCATCACTGAAAACACAGAAATACAAGGGGCTGCGGCTGGGCAACACAGACTTTCAACTCCCTCCAAAGATTTTCTATGATCTTTCTGCATTGACATGCAGAAAGATCCAGCCACGTTTCATCTTCAATGCCCTTATTGATGGAAGGAGGTTTTCACTCAAAATCTCACGATACATGGGCCCATTCATTCTTTCCTTTACACGGATCAGTCGTCCTGGTCCCTTTGCAGAAAAACAGCCCCAAAGCATGATGTTTCCACCCCCATGCTTTACAGTAGGTATGGTGTTCTTTCTCCTCCAAACACGACAAGTTGAGTTTTTACCAAAAAGTTCTATTTTGGTTTCATCTGACCATATGACATTCTCCCAATCCTCTTCTGGATCATCCAAATGCTCTCTAGCAAACTTCAGACGGGCCTGGACATGTACTGGCTTAAGGAGGGGGACACATCTGGCACTGCAGGATTTGAGTCCCTGGCGGCGTAGTGTGTTACTGATGTTGCCTTTGTTACTTTGGTGCCAGCTCTCTGCAGGTCATTCACTAGGTCCCCCCATGTGGTTCTGGGATTTTTGCTCACCATTCTCGTGATCATTTTGTCCCCACGGGGTGAGATCTTGCATGGGGCCCCAGATCGAGGGAGATTATCAGTGGTCTTGTATGTCTTCCATTTTCTAATAATTGCTCCCACAGTTGATTTCTTCACACCAAGCTGCTTACCTATTGCAGATTCAGTCTTCCCAGCCTGGTGCAGGTCTACAATTTTGTTTCTGGTGTCCTTTGACAGCTCTTTGGTCTTGGCCATAGTGGAGTTTGGAGTCTGACTGTTTGAGGTTGTGGACAGGTGTCTTTTATACTGATAACGAGTTCAAACAGGTGCCATTAATACAGGTAACGAATGGAGGACAGAGGAGCCTCTTAAAGAAGAAGTTACATGTCTGTGAGAGCCAGAAATCTTGCTTGTTTGTAGGTGACCAAATACTTATTTTACCGAGGAATTTACCAATTAATTCATTAAAAATCCTTCAATATGATTTTCAGGATTTTTTTTTCTCATTTTGTCTGTCATAGTTGAGGTATACCTATGATGAAAATTGGAGACCTCTCTCCTCTTTTAAGTGGGAGATCTTGCACAATTGGTGGCTGACTAAATACTTTTTTGTCCCACTGTATATATATATACAGTATATATATATATACAAACTCTCTCTCTCCTACGAAACTTTTGATCTATCTATCTATCTATCTATCTATCTATCTATCTATCTATCTATCTATCTATCTATCTATCTATCTATCTTCTAGTGTGTTTGTGCGAGTGAGTGTGTGTATGTATCTCTGTATAATAATTAGTACTTGTAATGTGTTACTGTTTAATGTTACTGAACCGAATTGTAACGTGTGCAGCATTCTCGCTGACTTATATTAAAATAGCCAGAGCAATAATGACAAGAAATCCATTCCTCTGAAAAAAAAAGCCACACTTTTAGCGGTAAATCACACCCCTTGAAATAAGATAAGGTAAGATAAGATAAGCCTTGATTATAGCCCTCAAGTCACGTGATGGGTCATAACGACAAGTAGGGCTCTCTCCAAAATGCTGCTGCAGCACCGAGAAGAATAATTGGCTGGTCATGGTGGTGCACCTAACAAGGTCTCGCTCGCTATGGTCATGTGACTGTGGGTGTGCTGAAAAGTCGCTTGATACACAGCGCACAACACTTCTGTTTGTTATTACTGGAACCAGGGTCGAGTAGGCGGTGTCGAGGGTAACATCACTGCCTGCCCCACACACTGTCTGCTCCCCGCTGCCTGACCTTTTTCTTGGGCCCACATGTAAGCCTGACCCCCAAGCTCTTACCTCTGTGTATGTTTGGATCTCTCTGCCTCGTTCTCCTCAGTGTTCTCCAAAGGAGCTCCCATCCCAGACTTAGGACTTCACCAGCTGCGCAGCCCGGACTCCCCACTCGGACCCCTGCAAACGAAGTAAGGCACAATTGTCCTGCTCAATACAGTTGCCTCCCCTACCCTCAGGATTAAGCCCAAGGCCTGGGCAATTTTGATGAATCCATCATCAGCAAGTACCTTCAGCTGCAGCTCTCCTCCTCGTCGTCACAGCTGCTGCTGCCCTTTCATCATCCTCTCACCACAACCAGCTTTCTGAAAGAGAACCAACAATTATCTTCCACAACCACGTAAGCCTACAACTACTAAGCATATTTACCACGTTAAACAGCCTCAATTATTTACCTCGTCCTCTCCACAGAGGACGGGGGCAGGGCTACCAGTCCCAACCTATTTAAAACTAATTGTACAATTAAATACTTACCATGCACTATACCTGTTGTTTCCTGTTGTGTTTTCTGCCACTGGGTGCCTGCATTTGTCAATCATGTAAGGCTCATTGACATTGCTGGGCTCCTCCCCCCCCCCCCACCCCGCTTATTTGGCTTCAGTCCAAACTGCTCCCACATGGGAGCTTTGGAGTTGAGTTTTCTCTTTATTCTTCCCAACTTTCTGGAATTGTGCAGCTGGAAGGAAACTCAGCCACGGGCGGTCCTGCAGTGCTCATGTTGTAATTTGTTTATACACAGTGTGAAATGATTACATATACAAATCAGCATTGAATTGTAAGAACAATAAATTAGTTTGAAAATGAGATTTACTCTGTGACAGTTTTGTGGATGGCTTGGTAGGTGCTGAGGGCAGCTGACACCAGGGTGTTGTTTCTGGAGGAGGTGGTTACATTTTCCCGGCTAGTGTGCCCTCTGGATTGTGTTGTGGGCTCACACATGACAGTGTCAGAGAGTAAGCAGTTTCATTGAAGAGTATTTTTTTCAGTCACTGTTGCGGAGCCAGCAACAGCTCTGACTGTCTCTGTCTGCTGTGGACCTGACACGAGACTATCCTGGTTCAGCTCTAGGCAATCTCCCAGTTCAACTCCACTCCATACTCATCCATGAATCCTGATTCAATCCACATTAACTTTCACCCTGTGAGAGTGAGTGGGTATAAGTGAGATTGAGTTGGTCTGTTAGAGAGAGCACAAATAAATGTTAGGGAGCCAGAGCACAAATGAGAGTGTGTAGATGAGTGAGTGTGAGTGACGGTGTGAGTGTGAGTGTGAGTGAGAGTATGACTGAGATTGAATGAAAGTGTGTGAGAGTGAATGAGCCAGAGGAAATGTGAATTCAAGAGTGAGTGAGTGAGTGAGTGAGTGAGTGAGTGAGTGAGTGAGTGAGTGAGTGAGTGAGTAGTTGTTCTGGTCAGGGGGTGCTGGACCTATAGGGGTGGCACCTCCTGTCCACATGGGCTCCCTCCGGCTGGTGGGGAGGGTTGGCTTTTGCTGGGACTCCTAAACTACTGCCTCCTCTGGGTGTGGGTGCCTGGTGGGTCCCAGGACGTGTGTCTGGGGCTCTAGGGTGGGCAGGGGTTTGCTTTATGAGGGGGTTCCCAGTGAGGGGTAGTGGCTTTTTCCACCTGGAGCCAGGGGCCAAGGGCCCCTGATTCCAAAATTCCAAAATTTCAGATTCCCACGAGGAACCTCCCAACACCGGTTAATGTCTCCGCCTTATCTGGTAGTAGTCTCATGACGGTGACCCGAAAAACTGATCCCATTTCGGTCATTTTGTCTGGTAACCACTGTGAGACAATCAAGTTTTTTGTGCTGCCACAATCATTGACTTCCATGATTTGGGGGTATCCGTGGCTTCACAAACATCAACCCAAAATCATCTGAGCCCACAGTTCAATTTCTTCCTGGAGCTCATTCTCTTCGTCGTCAAGTCTCTGATCTGCTGCTTGTTCTATCTTCCTTTCTCCTCCCCTTTGGCTGAGCTGACGGATCTCAGCCGCGTGCCCGAGGTCTACCATGACTTCGGGGAGGTCTTTAGCAAGTCAAGGGCCCTATCTTTGCCACTTCATCGGTCCTATGACTGCGCAACAGTCATATAAAGTAATGACAAAGCTCCAGGGAGCAAACTGAGCAGATAAGGAAAGAACAAACCTAAATGCTCTACGGTTCATTGGAGAGTAGAATAAATAAGAAGATGGATCCAAGACACTCCCAGTCGAGACTAAGGAATGGGGTGGGGAGTGGTGGGGTTGGGGGAGAACATAAATTAAACCAGGATGCTCCCAGGTGAGACTGAGGAGCGGGATGAGGAATAAAAGATAACCCAGGTCTCTCCCAGGCAAAACTGAGAAGCTGTGGGGAAACTGTACTTCCAAAGTCTCGACAGAGTGGACCGTGCTCTCGAGTAGGAGTTGACAATCCAATGAACCGGCGAGCACCAAGTGAACAAGAAGAGCTTAAATAACAGGTGAGAAAACGAGCTGAGTGAGCACAGGTGTGAGTAAGTGTGTGTGTAGGTGTGTGTGTGAGTGTGAGTGTGAGTGTAGGTGTATGCTGAGCTGAGTGAGCACAGGTGTGAGTGAGAGTGTGCATGTGTGTTTGTGTGAGTGTGTGGCTAAGTTGAGAAGCTAAGTTGTGGCTAAGTTGAGAAGTAGAAGCAAACAGTAATTAAATTCTGCTGTCAAGCAATGACAGGAGAGTGTGGCATGGCTGCCAGCCAGCTGACAGGAGGCAGAGCAACCCCAAAAGGTTCCCTGACAGCTGCCAGTCAAAAAATAAGTGAAAACAAACCAAAACAGAAACTGACAAATAACACATACCAGAATATGACAGGAGAAATAAACACAGCCACAAAGCCATGATGCTTGGTTTGAAAAAAAAATCCAATCTCAGTTCATCACAGAGCCCCCCTCTCAAGGGGTGGATACCAAACACCCAAACAGAAAAAAAGGACACCCCCCCCCCCCTCAGCAGGAACTACCGCACACTACTCAGAGCGGGTGGTGGGGGGAGCAGGCCATGAGTGAACAATAAACCACACAGCTCAAGACCCAAAACAACAAAACACAAAATGACCATTCCCCTCACCCAGTTCTGGAGCAAGAGGCTCGGGAGGCTGCCCAAAGTCCCAGGCCCAATCAGGAGGAACGAGTCGGGTGGCCTGCCAGGGAAACTTGGCTACCCAACCCAACGGCATAGTTCATCAGGCAGCCGGCCTGGGATTTTCAGCCACCGGTTGGGGATAGGTGGACCAGACAACGGCTCCCCACAGGGAGACCCACAATGGGAGGGGAGAGCCAAGGAGAGGGAACCCCGGCGTCAGGAAGGGGCGAGGTGGGAACCACTATGCTTTTTGCTGTCTGGAGCTGGAGGGTAGCTGCACCCATGAAGGTCACGGTCTGGGACATAGCCACACCCCCGGTGGTCCTGGCTTGGGCCAAGGCAGCACCCACAGTGGCTCCGGGTTGGAGCTCAGCAACACCCACGGTGGGCCCCAGCTGGGCCATGGTTGGTCCCTCAGTAGGCCCTGGCTGGGCCATGGTTGCACCCTCGTTAGAAATGAGAAAGAACTTGCTGTTCTCCTGGTTCATGATGTTTCCAGTGGCGCCTGAAGCATTTTCAACACTCTCATTGTCCCTGGTGGGCCTGGGCTCCTCTGTAGGCAGTGGAGAAGCCTCCCAAGCAGGCATGGAGGTGGATGGATCTTGGGGAAAAATTACCCTACCCACATTGGTGGATGTAAATGCTGCAGAGAAGGAGACGTTTGCCGGTGAGGCAGTTGGAGGGAAAAATGGCTCTTCAAAAGAATTCTCCTCCTCCTGTGAGAGAGGGGTTGCCGGCTGAGAGATGGTGTAAGTCTTTGGGCGAGACCTCCGGGGAGGTAACAGGATGTCTGTTATCATATCCTGTTATCATTAAAAAGTTACCCCCTATAAGGGTAACTTTTTAATGATATAGGCACACTGATTTTTTGAGAATATTTCAACTTTAGAGCTCATTTTCTCAAAATAATGGTTTTGTGGGATAGCCCACTTTACCTCTGAAGGGCACAACTGACCCCAATGCAAAAGAAATTCATGTACCTTTAAAATAAATTTAAAAATAAATAAAAACATCTATCTTCAGCTTATTTGTTCACCCTTCAGGGTGAAACATAATCTCCAAATGATGGAAAGACAAACATTGTAAAAGCAGCAGGAATTTGTTTTTAACCTACACTTGTCTCCTTCAGAAGAGGAGAAATTGCCTTGGACTGCACATAATACATTATTGTGGCAAAATTATTTTAAATTTATAGTTAGATAGATACTTTATTTCGAACAAAAAAGTTTAACAAAAACAAAACAAATGACAAACGCAATAAAGTAACAGTATACACTGTTCGAAAGGGAGAAGGAAGAAGTGAACACTTATTAATTCCATCTCCTCTTTTCCATAAATCCACTCATGTGAATTATATACAAATTACCACCTTTAAGACCCCAAGTAAACAATTTACTGTATTTTTTTACATATCAACATTAACACCCATCCATCCTAACATACATTGATGTCCATACATCAAAACCAGCCTCAAACAACACAGATATATACAGTGCTGCCCCACCCACCATTCCATAGTGTCCCATAATGTCCCAGAGTGAGCATAGTGAATCGTACATATAAATACTACCCTTCTAACATATATCCTTTCAGCAAATAATGTTTATACCTCTTTTTGAAGTGAATTCTGTTTGTACATAGTTTCAGTTCCGGCTCCAGACTGTTCCACAAATCCACCCCACAGACAGATATGCACATACTTTTCTTAGTTGTTCGTATCTTGGGTTTTGTAAAGTTTAAGTATCCTCTCAAATTATGATCATTGTCTCTTTTTTAAAAAATATTTTTTGTATATTAGTTGGGAGTTGATTATTAATTGCCCTGTACATTACTTGTGCTGTCTTAAATTTAACTAAATCAATGAACTTTATGACATGTGACTTTAAAAACAACAAATCGGTATGGTCTCTATATCCTACATTATTTATTATCCTTATAGCTCTTTTTTGTAATGTGCATATTAACTGTAGGTTGGTCTTGTAAGTGTTTCCCCAGACTTCTAAACAGTAGTTAAGATAAGGTAGAAACAGTGAATTGTACAGTAAGAACAATGATTTATAGTCCAAGATGTGTCTTGTCTTCCCCAGTATGCCTATACATTTTGCTAACTTGGCCCGGATGTGACTGATGTGAGGTTTCCAGCAGATTTTATTGTCTAGCGTCACCCCCAGAAACGTATTTTCCTGTACTGTTTCTATTCTGGTATCATCTATTGTTATCATTATTTCATGATTTATTTTATAATTTCCAAACAACATAATCTTTATTTTTTTAGATTTAGAGATAATTTATTTTTGTTGAACCACTGCGTTAACTTTTTCATTTCAGTTGTGACCACCTCTAAAACCTGCTGCAAATTCTCACCAGTGCAAAGGATATTTGTGTCATCTGCAAACAAAATAAACTTCAGAATTTTTGATACTTGGCATATGTCATTTATATACAAAATGAAGAGTTTGGGTCCCAAAACTGATCCCTGGGGCACACCACAAGTGATGTCCATGAAGGGTGATTTGTGCTCACCAATTTGTACAAATTGTTGTCTGTTACTTAAATAACTTTCCACCCAACTCAGTCCTACCCCTCTTATCCCATACCTTTCCAGTTTCCTTAGTAGTATTCTGTGGTCAATGGTGTAAAAAGCTTTCTTTAAATCTATAAATACTCCTACAGCAAACTTGTTTTTATCTATACAACTAGTAATTTCTTCTATAAGTTCGATCAGTGCCAAAGATGTAGATTTATCTGCTCTAAAACCATACTGGCTATCTGTAAGGAGGTTGTGTTTTTCAATTAAATCATCCAGTCTCTTAGTGAAAAATTTTTCAAGTATTTTGGAGAATTGTGAGAGTAAAGAGACTGGCCTGTAATTTGTGAAACAATGACTGTCTCCTGTTTTGTATAGAGGTATTACTTTTGCTATTTTCATTTTGTTTGGAAAATTACCAGTTTGAAATGAAAGGTTACAGATGTGGGTGAGTGGCTTAACAATTCCTTCAACTACTTTTTTCACTATTGTCATGTCAATTTCATTCCAGTCCGTTGATTTTTTGTTCTTAAATTTACTCACAGTCTCGATAATTTCCTTTTCAGTAACTGCACCCAAAAAGATTGTGTTTGGATTTCTATCTTCTATTTCCTTTACAGAACCACTGTTGTTTGTTTCTGCTGTCACTATTGATTTTGTTAATTCAGGACCAACGTTTACAAAAAAATTATTGAAACCACTGACCACATTCTCCATATTATTTATCAAATTGCCATTTTCAATAAAATATTCTGGATAATTACCATTCTTAGGTCGATTACTAATAATCCCACTGAGTACTTGCCATGTTCCTCTTAAGTTATTTTTGTTATCCTCTAATATTCTGTTGTAATATTCTTTCTTACAGGTCCTCATTATATTAGTAAGCTTATTTTTATATCTTTTATATTTGATCTCAGCTTGCACCGTTCTGCATTTAATGAATTGTTTATATCATGTATTCTTCTTTTTACATGCATTTATTAACCCCTTGGTGACCCAAGGAATATTTTGTTGTTGTTGTTGTTGTCTGTCACTGTATTGTTTTATAGGAGAGTTTTTATTGCAGAATGATTGAAATATTTGTAAAAATTTATCATATGCTTTATTTATATCATTTTCATCATAAACTATCTTCCAATCTTGTATTAATAATTCCTTTGTCAGTAAATACATTGATTCTTCGTTTGTTATTCTTTTATATTTAATATTTTTGGTATACTTTTTCTTCCTATAATCACATTGATAGACAACAAAAATCGGCAGGTGGTCACTGATATCATTCAATAAAAGCCCACTCCTGATATTATTTTCCATAATGTTTGTGAATATGTTATCTATTAGTGTGGTACTGTGTGACGTGATTCTGCTAGGTCCGGTAATTGTTGGATGTAAGCCCATACTGTACATTGTGTTGATAAATTCTTCTGTCAAACTATGTTGTTTTGAGTTCATCAGATCTATACTGAAATCCCCACAGATGAACATAACTTTATGAGTTAGTTTTGCATACATTTTTTTCCATCCAGTCCTTAAATAAGTCAATGTTTGATCCAGGTGTTCTATATACACAGCTCAATACTACATTCTTCACATTGTCCAGACAGATTTCTATTGTAATACATTCAAATAAATCCCCCACAGTTACTGACAGATTTTCAACAACCTTGTATTTCAAGCTCTTGTCAACATAAATTGCAACTCCTCCTCCTTTTTTCACTTTTCTATTTATTTAATTTAATTCATAGCCATCCATGGTAAAATCCACTCCTTTCTCTTCACTGAGCCACGTCTCTGATATTGCCACAATATTGAACGGCTCTTTAAACTGATGTAAATAATCTTTAATGTTAATAAAGTTGGCATAGAGACTTCTGCTGTTGAAGGGGATCATAGAAATATTGAAATCAGATGTGACCATTGTGTTAAACTGTTCATCCGTGTAGTAACTACAGTCATTATTGATGGAGCTAAATAAATTATTATCAGGGTCTATGTTATATTCTACGTCCTGTGGGTTGTGATCTGTATATTCAAAAACTTTCAGTTCCTGTTGTTCCTGTTTGTTGATCTTTTGTTTCATGTTGTTAAATGTCTTGTAGCAGATCAGTATATCCCTTCAGTGTCCTACAATTGTCTTTTGTTGCTGTGACTCCAGTTCATAATACTCATTGATATTTGTCCAGTTCCATAATATTACGGATGTTAATGACCTTGGCTTCTTCAGGTGATCCGTTTAATTTGATGTATATTTTACAGTTTGATGTCCAGGTGTTTTGAATTTTTTTCTGCTTTCTCGTGTATCTTGCTTTTCTGGCTATTTCTGCGTTTTCTTTTGTGAGGTGTTCGTTTATGTAAATATTTGTTCCTTTCAGTTTCCTACCTTGTTTTAACAGTGCAGTCTTGTGTTTTCTGTTGACAAACCTAATGATCACAGCCAGTTTGTTGCCGTTTTTCCTGGGCAGAGGGTGGCATGTCTCTATGGTGTTACAGTCCAGCTGGATTCCTTTGGACTGCATGAAGGCCGCCACTTGTTGCTCCGTTGATTCATCTTCCAGCACGTCGAGCCTCCGTCCGCTGTCCGCGGCCACCGCTAGCGCGTACGATCGTGGTTTAATATGGAGCCCCGTGATGATCACGTCGTTCACCCGGGTGTTCTGCTCCAGTTCCAACGCTCTGCTCTCCAGATACGCCAGCCTCTTTTCCTTCTCAGCATTCTGGATCTGCAGCGCTTTCACTTCCTCGACCAGGTCCAGGATGTTTCTTTGCTGCAGCTTAACAGCAGATATCTCTTCAGCCAAGAAGTCCAGCACTCTTTTAATGTCGTCCACCTCCTCAGTCTGCTGAGCTTTCTTGGGACCCATGATCCTGGCCGATGTTCGTTGATTGTGATCGTAAGAAACAAAAAAAAAAAAAAAAAAAAAAAAAAAACACGTGGGAGAAATGCCTTTTTTCTCCCTGAGCGTGAGGGGCCTGATTGCTTCACCAACCACTACAATATTAAGGTATGAGACTGGCAATTTCTCTTTTTTCGCACAAGCAGGTTTATTATCCAGCTGTAGTAACAAAAAAAAAAAAAAAAAACAGCTCAAAACGCCAGCTCTAAACTGAGTTTTAAGCAAGAAACGTACTGGGAGCCTTATATTTACCTAGTTAAATATATATCCGGTAAACGAGACCAGGTGTATAAATTAAAAAGTTGGGATACATTTCTTCCTTTTAAAGAGATGTGTGTGAATTCGGTCATGATCGTGAGCACGGTGGGGGCCGGGCTAAATCTCAAGTTTTGAGTTTTGTCTTTTCCTTTTTGTTTATTTCATTGTTCATTATTATCTGCTGTATTTGGTCTCTGTTTGTTTATAGTTGTCTGTATTCGTAGTCTCATCCTTATTGTCCTGTACATTTATTGTGTTTCATTTTGTAGTTATATTATTTACAGTTGTTATGGATGTGTTGTCTTATTCTTGTGTTGTAATTTAGTTTCCGGTCTGTGCTTTCTTTTGACGGTGCTGTGCAGCATTCTGCTGTCAAATTCTGTTTTGTGGGCGGCACAGCTGGAACTTGTTGTTTTGATTGTTTTCTCCCACATGTACCCACACCTGTCATGCATCTATGATTGCCTCAGTTTTTTCTATTTAAGGGCACAACAACATTTCCCTGTAGTCATGTCCAACTGTTTCCTTCCTCAGTACTCTCCACCAGATGCTGAGTGTTTTTTGTTTTTGCCGTTGAGGAGACCGGGAGCGCTCCGGCCAGATAATATTTTTCTTGCCTAAATTCCCTCAGCCCTAAGCCCTACTTCCCTTCGGGTGTGCGCTGACAGAAGCTGTCTCTTTCCCCCAGTGTCCCCGAGCACCTAAGCCAGTATTCCCCAGGCTGTTCATTTCCTCTCTGGTCGTGAGCCTCGCTCTCCTCTGGCATCTCCATTTCTTTCTTTGGTGTTGATCGTCACTTCCTTGTGGTAACGTATCGTCACTTCCTGTTTTGCTGTCTGCCTGTGTGGTTTGCTCTCCAGCTCTCGAGCCACTAGCTATGGCTACTACCTCTGTTTCCTCTCCTCCTCTGGTGTGCTCTCTCTGTCAGATGTTTAGCTACACCTCTGCCTCTTTTAGTGATAACGGTAAATGTAATAAATGTTGTCTTTTTGAGGCGCTCGAGGCGAGGTTGTCTGATTTGGAATCCCGGCTCCGCTGCATTGAAACACCGTCTGCGCCAGTTAATCTCGATGGATGCCCATTAGCTGCAGCGGAGCTAGCTAGCTCAGGTCCCACTGTCAGCAGTTCCCCGGCTCTCCTCAGCAGCGAGGAGACTGGGTGGGTGACGGTGAGAAGGAAGCCTAGTCGCAAAGCCCCGGTTCACCACCAACCTGTTCACGTTTCTAATCGTTTTTCCCCGCTCAGCGACACACCCGCTGAGGAAAAAAACTCTGATCATTGGCGACTCTGTAGTCAGAAACGTGAACCTAGAGACTCCATCGGCCATAGTCATATGCATTCCTGGGGCCAGAGCAGGCGACATCGAGTCAAATTTGAAAATGCTGGCTAAAAGTAACTGTAAATATTCCACAATTGTTATTCACGCCGGCATTAATGACATCCGTCTCCGGCAGTCGGAAGTCACGAAACTTAATATAGAATCGGTGTGTGACTTTGCAAAAACGATGTCTGCCACTGTAGTATTCTCTGGGCCCCTCCCCAATCTGACCAGTGATGACATGTTTCGTCGCTCGTCATCCTTGAACCGCTGGCTGTCTGTGTGGTGTCCTGCAAATGACGTTGGCTACATTGACAATTGGAGCTCTTTTTGGGGAAAACCTGGTCTTATGAGACGAGACAGCATTCATCCCACTTTGGATGGTGCTTCTCATTTATCTAACAATCTGGCATCTTTTTTATCCAAATTTCCAAAACCATGACTACTCAGAGTTGGGACCAGGAAGCAGAGTCACAGTCTTACACGCCTCTCTGCAGCTCCTCTTCATCCGCCACCCCTCAGCTTAGCCCCTGTCTTCCCCATCAGAGAATCGTTGTCTGCTCCCTCCAAAGTAAATAAAAATATAATGTATAAGCATCCCAAAGTGATAAAGCAAAATATTGGTAAAACTCAAATTAAACATAAAGCCTCTAAATTGAATGATTTGGCCTCTGTTCCTCCTCATAATTTAAAAATTAAATGTGGTTTATTAAATATTAGGTCTCTAACTCCCAAGTCTCTGTTAGTCCATGATCTGTTAATTGATCATCAGATTGATTTAATTTCCCTTACAGAGACTTGGTTAGGACAAGAGGATTATGTTGGTTTAAATGAATCAACTCCCTCTGGTTATTTAAACTGTCAAAATCCCAGAAGTTCTGGTCGTGGAGGAGAAGTAGCATCAATTTACCATTCCAAATTACTAGTTAATGTAAAGCAAAAAACATGTTATAATTCCTTTGAGGGCCTGGTCCTCAGTATTGGGCACTTTAGCAATTCCAGGTTAAACCCAATTTTATTTGCCATAGTTTATCGTCCCCCATCAACCTATTCAGAATTTTTATCCGAATTTCCTGATTTCTTAGCTGATTTAGTGCTGAAATCTAATAGAATAATTATAGTAGGGGACTTTAATATACATGTGGATGTAGATAGTGACTGCCTTAATGTGGCTTTTAATTCAATATTAGACTCGATTGGGTTTTCTCAGAAAGTAGGAAATTCTACTCATTACCTCCACCATACATTGGACCTTGTTCTGACATATGGCATAGAAATAGAAAATCTTGTAGTGTCTCCTCATAACCCTGTACTGTCAGACCATTGTCTGTTAACTTTTGATTTTACTATTTCTGACTATTTGGCTCCTAAAGAAAAATATTATCACAGTAGATGCCTCTCAGATTATGCTGTTTCCAAATTTATGCAGATTGTTTCCTCTATGCCATGTGTCAACACAACGGAAATAAGCTATAGACAGCTTGCTCCTTCTGTAATTGATAACATGGTGGATAGTGTTTCAGCTTCTCTGCATTAGGCTCTAGACTTGGTGGCCCCCTTAAAAAAGAAAAAGTCTAATCAGAGATTTTTAACTCCTTGGTTCAACACAGAAACTCGTAGCTTAAAACAGAAGACTCGTCAATTAGAAAGAAAATGGCGCTCTACTAATTTAGATGAAATCTATTTAGCTTGGAGAAATCATCTTTTAATTTATAAAAAATCTCTTAGAAAAGCTAGAACGAGTTATTACTCTGCATTAATAGAAGAGAACAAGAATAATCCCAGGTTTCTTTTCAGTACTGTAGCCAGGTTGACAAAGAGTCAGGACTCTGTCAATCCTAGCATCCCCTTAGAGCTTACTAGTCAGGACTTTATGAACTTTTTCAATAATAAAATTTCATCCATCAGAGATAAAATCAATCAGATTCTTCCCACAGTTAACTTAAATACTGTAACTACTACAACTCCTTCTATTGATGTCTGTCTTGATGAGTTTACTCCAATCGACCTTTGTGAGTGAGACAAAATAGTTTCCTCATCCAAACCTTCAACTTGTTTTTTAGACCCTATTCCTACCAGGTTATTTAAAGAAGTCTTCCCACTTATTGGTAGCTTTATTCTTCATATAATCAATTCTTCATTAACTTTAGGCCATGTACCGCAGGCTTTTAAAACGGCTGTAATTAAACCCTTACTCAAAAAGCCAACGCTAGATCCAGGAGCTTTAGCTAACTATAGACCAATCTCTAATCTCCCTTTCATTTCAAAAATCTTAGAAAGAGTTGTTGCTACGCAATTATTTGACCACCTGCAGGGAAATGGTTTATTTGAGGAGTCTCAATCTGGGTTTAGAATCCATCATAGCACTGAAACAGCCTTAGCGAAGGTCACTAACGACCTCCTCATTGCATCTGATAATGGACTAGTTTCTGTACTTGTCCTTTTAGATCTTAGTGCAGCTTTTGATACTATTGATCATAATATTCTACTTGATAGATTAGAACACTATGTTGGACTTAATGGAACTTCGTTGCAGTGGTTTAGATCTTATTTATCTGATAGGTTCCAGTTTGTTCATGTAAATGATGAGTTTTCTCTCAGCTCAAAGCTTAGTCATGGAGTTCCACAGGGATCTGTGCTTGGCCCTACTCTTTTTAGTTTATATATGCTT